>CM047425.1:59408989-60079673 GCA_026168455.1 Theocolax elegans
TGTTGGTCTTGGCGCTGCCCCAGTCCGTCGTCCAAGCATTAAAGTCCCCACCGATTGCGACCGGTAGCCGTGAGGACCGAGCACTGGTGACGACTGCATCCAGAGATCTCGCAAAGTCCTCGGTGGGATCGCTGGGCGGGAAGTAGCAGCTGTACATGCGTACCCCCGCCACCTCCACCCAGGTGAAGCTGGGAAGGGGGGCGACCATCTTTCTGGAGATGTGTATATTTCCACATACCCAGATGGCCGCCTTGCCCGTGGCATCCCTTACCCAGTTCGACTTCTCGAGATCCCGGAACTCCTCGCTGATGATCGCTACGTCCGCTCTCTCCTCTCTGACCAGCTGGGACAGCAGGTCCTGGGCCACAGCGCAGTCGTTGAGGTTTATTTGGAGCACCTTAATCATTTTTGATGTGTGCTCCTTCCTCATGCGAGGTCTTGGCTTTGGCCTCGCAGTCCACTGCTTTGTGGCCCTCTTGGCCGCACCGATAGCATTGAGCTGACCGGTCGACTGCGCTCTTGCACTCCCTCGCGATGTGTCCCGATTCGTGGCATCGGTAGCAGCGCGAGGATACCTCTCGCAGTCGAACTCTGCAATTGACCCATCCGATCCGGAGCTTCCCGTCTTGCAGCAGTTTTTTGGCTGCTACTGCCGGAAGCTGGATGGTCGCAGCTAGGGTACCACTGTAGGATCCCCTGGTTTTAATATTATCCGGGGATACCACATTTGGCCCGATCTTTGCCGCAATCGCTGCGGCCACCTCCGTTGTTGTCGTGGACTCGTCCATGTCCCTGATGGTGATGGACACTTTGTGAGTCAGCAGCTGGACCTCTGCTGACCCACTCAGTTGGACGAGACCACTGTCCTCAGCTCCGCCGTTTCCGTTCCGGGTCGCCCCAGTTCGAGGAGGAGCTCTCCAGCCCTGGTGCGCCTGATCCGCGTGACCCGTTCTCCTAGTGCTGTGTGTGTGTGTGTGTGTGTGTGTGTGTGTGTGTGTGTGTGTGTGTGTGTGTGTGTGTGTTTGTGTGTGTGTGTGCGTGTGTGCGTGTGTGTCCGTGTGGGTGTGTGTACGTGTTACTTGTTTTTTCAAGAATAGATAATATATGTATTTCTTCCGTGCGCAAAAAAAAGTTCTGAATATAACTTGAAAGAATGTGTATTAGTTTACTTATTCCTCATAAAACTCATAAAATAAAAACGGACCTAAAATTTAATGTAATGTTTTTAAAAATATGCACAATTTTACGAAGATAAAATAAATATTAATCAAGTATAACATACACTTTTCCAAATCTCTATATGTGAAATATACAATAAATTAAAAATTAATACATTAATTATTGCATTTTTAAGATAATTCTATTATAAACAGTAATGGCAAAAGAAAATTCAAATTTTAACAGAGGCAATATAAAATACGAATTACATTTCAAAAATTTTTTGAAATTTATTATTTTAGTAGTATTTAATTTAAATATTATTCAAATCAAAATTTAAAAATTATATGGATATATAAGTAAGTAGATTACGTATATTTATATAAAACAATATCTTAAATAAACAAGTATGTATTTATAAGAAACAAAAGGTTATTTAAGGAATGCCTTTGTTTATAATAATTAAAATAAATATATGGGGTCTGTAACTAAAGGAAAAAATAATTGGATATAATTATGGATTAAAACGCAAATTTTGAAAGAGGGTGCAAATTACGAATTACGGGAGAAATGGAAGAAACAGGTTTTTATTTATGTACCACTAAAATGTTATAAATAATTTTTTAAAACTAATGCAAAAATTAATTTAATTAAGTAGAAAGTTTTATTACTCTAAAAGTACAAAATATTAATGACATATAGAACTCTTGGCGATGACTTAAATAAATTAATCTTAGGAGGTATAGTTCTATTTAGATCCGTTTAAAATAATCTAAAATTTTAATAGGTTTTTACTAAATACTACATTTAAGTTTATGCACTTTACTATTTTTGGTAAGTTAATTGTTCATTACCACATATATATATATTACACCTTTGGTGTAAGTTATGTCCTAAAATACGTGAAAATTAGTGATTTTATGAGGTTTATGAGGCATAAGTTACACCAGCGGTCTTGGCCAATAATCTAACCCAAGTCATTCGAAAGCTCACGAAAACTGTGAACTTTTGAGAGGTGTTAGATTAAAATCGATTATGGTGTAGTAGCCTTTTTTTTGATATTCAATATGTCCGGGTGTTCTATCTCTTCGAGATTTTAAAATTAAGAAGTGTAACCAGGGTAGATAAGTTCTAAAGATTAATTTAAACAAAAGTTGTTTGTAATGTTTTTTCAAAAAAATCAACAGATTTTGAGATAAATGGCTTTATAAATAGAAATTTTTCTAAAAAATTGAAAAATTTCCATTTTTCATGGTCAAATAACTCTTAAGCAAATTATTTTTAACACTTAAATTTTTTTTGTATATTCTGGAAGATGTTTCCAGCCTGTTCTCAAATTTTGGAGTGATTTAAAATTTTCATCGTACCACTTGACGTGAAATAGCCCATATATGTTTATATATATGTATGTATGTATGTGGGTGTGTGTGCGTGCGGCGGAATATTTATATAATATATATATATATATATTTTAAAATTGTCTTTTCAAGAATACATAATATATGTATTTTTTCCGTGTGCAAAAAAAAAGTTGTGAACATAACATGAAAGAATGTGTATTTGTTTACTCATTCTTGATAAAACTCATAAAATTTTTAAACGTATACTCAATAATAATAACGGATATAATTTCAATGTAATGCTTTAAATACAGATGCAAAATTGTTTAAAGGCGAAATAAATATTAATCAAGTATAACATACACTTTTCCAAATATCCATATGATATATACAATGGGTTAAAAATTAAATATATTAATTATTGCATTTTTAAGATAATTCTATTTTTATACTTATTTATATTTTAATTACACCTTTTTATAAGTAATTTATACTCCATAATAGTTTTCTGCAATTGAAAGTACTCAAATCAAAAACACCTTTCAAAAAGGTGTCAAAACCCGCAAGTATATGTGTTATTCTAATCAAACTTTGAAAATTGTTATCTGTCTGATAAATTTTAAAGTATAAGATAAAAATATCTTTGATTCTAATTCCCATATTTTCTCTACTTATTTATATTTTTATTACACCTTTTCTATATCTAACTTATATTCCGTAATATTTTTCTGCAATTGAAAGTATTCAATTCGAAAACACCTTCCAAGAAGGTGTCAAAACCCGCAAGTATTGTGCTATTCTAATCAAACTTTGAATATTGTTATCTGATAAATAAATTCTGCAATTCAATCTGACATTGTTATCTGATAAATAAATAATTTTAATTTCTAACTACCTTATTTTATCTATTTCTTTGAATTTTAATGAAACATTTTTATAAATATTACGAAAATTTCGTATAAAAAATTTCTGCAATTGAAAGAATTGAAATCAAATTGAAATCGACAAGTATTTTGAATCGTACCATAAATTTATATTTTATATAAACATTTTTATATATATTACTTAAACTTCGTAAAAAGTTTCTGCAATTGAAAGCACTGAAATTAAACTGTAATCGACAAGTATTTTGAACCATTCAAAAATTTATACCAATCTGAATACAGATTTTTTTATATGAAAAGTATCTTACACTATTATTTTTCATTTCTGGCCCTCACATGTTTTACAGTAATAAATAAATAATATTCTAATGATATTAATTTGTGCAAAATTAATTTCTGCAATACTAATAAAATGGACATTTCTTTTTTATTCTTTTAAATAATAAAATAATACTTGCACCACCGTTGGTTAAACGCTTCATATATGTGTTAATTCTGACTATATTAACTGATGTTACATTTTATAAATAATTACATACATCTTAGCTTTTCTCTTATTAATTAATTAATTAATTGGTAAAATCATGTAGATTGTATATCCTTAGTTAATTGAAATAATACTTATTTTACATAACTACTAAGAAAAACTTGCTAATCAGCGACGGAGGTCATACGATGCGTTGGTGAAGAAAGCACTTGTTGAAAATACAGTCGCCAGTGGTGCTTGTATCAATCGGCCGGGTCCGGGAATCAAACCTGGGACTTCCAGATTACGAGTCCGTCGCCCTACCGACCAAGCCATCGCAGGCCTCTTTTAGGAACTTTATTAGATAAAAATAATGATGTCTATTTTAACATTGGTGATGTAGGATATTAAAATTACCAGATAGTATTGCAATATTTATATATTATTACTCATTGCAGTTTCTTCACGGTATTATATACTTTCATAAATGTAAAGGAATACATTAGTAAGTCAGAATTAACACATATATGAAGCGTTTAACCAACGGTGGTGCAAGTATTATTTTATTATTTAAAAGAATAAAAAAGAAATGTCCATTTTATTAGTATTGCAGAAATTAATTTTGCACAAATTAATATCATTAGAATATTATTTATTTATTACTGTAAAACATGTGAGGGCCAGAAATGAAAAATAATAGTGTAAGATACTTTTCATATAAAAAAATCTGTATTCAGATTGGTATAAATTTTTGCATGGTTCAAAATACTTGTCGATTACAGTTTAATTTCAGTGCTTTCAATTGCAGAAACTTTTTACGAAGTTTAAGTAATATATATAAAAATGTTTATATAAAATATAAATTTATGGTACGATTCAAAATACTTGTCGATTTCAATTTGATTTCAATTCTTTGAATTGCAGAAATTTTTTATACGTAATTTTCGTAATATTTATAAAAATGTTTCATTAAAATTCAAAGAAATAGATAAAATAAGGTAGTTAGAAATTAAAATTATTTATTTATCAGATAACAATGTCAGATTGAATTGCAGAATTTATTTATCAGATAACAATATTCAAAGTTTGATTAGAATAGCACAATACTTGCGGGTTTTGACACCTTCTTGGAAGGTGTTTTCGAATTGAATACTTTCAATTGCAGAAAAATATTATGGAATATAAGTTAGATATAGAAAAGGTGTAATAAAAATATAAATAAGTGGAGAAAATATGGGAATTAGAATCAAAGATATTTTTATCTTATACTTTAAAATTTATCAGACAGATAACAATTTTCAAAGTTTGATTAGAATAACACATATACTTGCGGGTTTTGACACCTTTTTGAAAGGTGTTTTTGATTTGAGTACTTTCAATTGCAGATAAAATAATTCGCCGCAGTGGTTTCTCTCGGCGAAATCAGCTGCGAAGACTTTATACACGAAGGGCCAGGCGATCGCGCTATCTCTCTCACGCACACACCAAATAGCCCGCCTAGCACCTAACTCCGATTCCCCGTGACTAGGGATTCTCTCTCTCTCACTCTCACTCGCGGGCGCAATCGAAGAGAGCCGATACCGATTGGCGCACAGATGTACACTAATTAGGCGATCGCCTAATTTTCCGCAAAAGGGATGAGAGTGGGGAACACACACACACTCTCTCGCGCTCTCATCCTTATGTATATGTATCGCGCGCGTAATTGCACACTCGTAAATGAAATAAACAAATGTCGTCGGTTGGGCTAGACATACGAAAGGCTCCGACAACTTACAATTTGTGAATTTAAATATTTTGTTAGAAAAGGAGGAGTTACTTATCCTTTATCTTTAGTACTTTTCCTTCGAGTTCTCACATGGTTCAATAACCCTACTAACAGGGCCCGTTTATTATTATTAGTTTTATTATTATAGTTATTATTAGTTTTATTATTATTTAGTTATTAAAGCTATTAATAAAAACATCTTTTGTTATAGTCATTATATTAGAAAACTCTGCAATTGAGTTGGCGCGGGTAACGTGAGGCGTCGCAATGGCAAGCTGAGTCGAGTACGCCGTATAAAGTAGATTGATGGCGTCACAAAACCCATTCACAGCAGATCGAAGAGTGTCGCTTTTTTCCTTATTTCTCTCACAAGTAAGCCAGTTTAGAATAATCTCACGGTCCTTACTCAGGTTACAAACAATCCCTTACACTTCCGATGCGGTCATCAATAGACCCGGAGGCGAGTTAGTACTGTTAACATCGGTTTCCTCATTATCGGTCAATCGACGGCATTTGTTAGTCGTAGTCTGTGGAAGATTCTTAGAAATGGCGCCACCAGTCATAGACTGTATTATAGATTTTCGTTAGGTGATACCATGTGGAAAATAGTTTAATGTCTAACCTCCAAATGTATAATGTACGTGATCGAAGACACGTGTAAGACGTGAATAAAACAAAATAAAAGTGTAAAATATAATGTAGTAATATAAAATAAAAGTAAAATGTAGTAAAATAATATAAAAGTGGCGCATGCAAGAATGCACCTACAGAAAACGCCTGTGGGCGATATCAATGCAGAGAGCAGACTCAAAACGGAACGATAAGACAGGCGGCCATTTATACTTACAGAGAGAGAGAGAGAGAGAGAGAAAGAGAGAGAGAGAATGAATGAATGAATGAATAAATTTTATTTGGCCTTGGGGTTGAGACCCCGTAGACACTAGTATATAAATACATTTGATTATAATAATAATAATAATAATAAAATAATATAACAATAGGGTGTATAAAATTAAAATATAAAACAATAACAATAATAATAACAATAACAACAACTGTTATATAACAATATTGATTTTTAGCATA
The DNA here is from genome assembly GCA_026168455.1 of Theocolax elegans. Taxonomy (NCBI): domain Eukaryota; kingdom Metazoa; phylum Arthropoda; class Insecta; order Hymenoptera; family Cerocephalidae; genus Theocolax; species Theocolax elegans. The sequence continues at coordinate 59,415,692 of CM047425.1, forward strand.
TTGCGCAATCACCCAGTTATAAAATACAATATATACAATAATAAATAAATTATTTACGTACAAATAAAATGATTACAACTCAACAAAAATACGCAGTAAAACATTTGTAAGACTTAGTCTAGATTGAGGTGAGGGATCTGGGGAGATGTTAAGCCCTCATTTCGAACTCTATTTTCCCAGGCAGTTTTGTCAAGTCCAAACATGTGATCGAATAATGCATTTTTGAAATGATTGATAGATGAGGTGTCGAATGAAAATGTAGAAAATTCGTTGATGATTTTAGATGCGGTGATAACAAAAGACTTATTCAAAGACTCTGTACGAGGGGGAAGATAATGTAGCAATTTTGAAGGATGACGAGTAGGGGTGCGAGGATTATGAGAGAGGGTATTTATTTTTATAAAATGATTTGCCAGATATATGGGTGAGTTATGAGCAATGATATTGTATGCAAGTGAGCCAATGAGGTATGAGCGTCTGGACTCGACTGATAACCACCTGAGACCTAACCTATACGGAGTGACGTGCTCTCTCCTCGGTATGTCACCCCATACGAACCGTACACAAGCATTCAATAGTCTTTGTAACTTAAGATTTCTGGTCTGTCGAAGTGAGGAAAGACAAGTGCCTCTACCAGTCTTTTTCTGAGACCACGTGATAAGGTTTTTCTATAGTATCGTAATGAGTGCAAAACACCATGCACACGACTCGAAATAGATGACACTTGCCTTGCCCAATCAAGAGATGGAGTAATCGTGATCCCGAGCGACTTAACCTCACATTCATACTCCAAAAAGTCCGTTTCCAATTTAACCTTAGGGGCAGTGTTCATGTCGATACGCGATAAAAGAGCCTGACTACCCAGAATCATAACCTTCGTTTTTTTAACATTTAACTTAAGTCCGTTATTGTAAGCCCATAGGGCTATTGCATTTGCATCCTGTGTAATACGCTGTACTCCTATTTCAAATTCCGCAGGAAAAAACGAATGGTAGACCAGGGCATCATCGGCAAACAGCATATATTTGCTATATGTAAGTACTTTCGGCAGATCATTTATGAAAATGGAAAAAAGAATCGGGCCAAAAACACTGCCCTGAGGCACACCAGCATTAATTTTCAACCAATCTGAACGCTCACCAGATTCATTTTCCACGGCATGCATGCGACCCACGAGATACCGATAAAACCATGTAAGCACGTTGTCGGAACAACCAATATCACTTAATTTTTTAATTAATTTATCATGGGGTACCGTGTCGAAAGCCTTGGAGAAATCAAACAGGACAAGAATCGAGATCTTTCTAGCATCAATTGCTCTCCTAACATCATCAAGGACTCCCAGGAGTGCCGTCTGGGTACTATGTCCCCTGCGAAAACCTGCCTGTCTCTCAATGAGGATATTATTCTCCTCTAGGTATTCAGATAATTGATTGTGCACAAGTCTTTCTAAGATCTTTGAGAGTTCGCAAAGCTTTGCTATCGGCCTTCTGTCAGAACACGATTCCATCCTGCCCGACTTCGTCAAAGGAAACAGCAGCACCCTCTTCCAGTATTCAGGATAATATCCAGTTAAAAGCATATCGTTAAAGACATCCACGAGGTGCAGAGTTAATTGAGGCTCTAATAACTTAAGCATTTCCACGGATATGCCATCAATCCCCACTGCCCTCGAGGACGCTCCCCGAATTGCGTTCTGAATTGCTTTAGTAGTGATGTTGGAGAATTGAAAAGATGAGGAGGAGGGTGATAAAGGACATGAATTACATAAAATGGTTGAAAAAGACTGAATAGACAATGGCTGCACGTGATTTGAGACAGATGCGTAGTAATTGTTAAGCTGTTGTAAAGTGAATAAATTAAGTGGCGATGGATTTGTTTTAGAACTAAGACCCATGTTTTTAAGGCATTTCCAGGACCTTTTGGGATCGTTTGCCCTGTCAAGTTTATTTGCCAGGAAGTGAAATTTACTCGAGTTTACAGCATTCGAGACATGATTTCTGAGCCCTTTATAAACATTGTAATCTTCACTCAAACCAGTAGCACGAAATCTCTCGAAAGCTGCATTTCTGTCCTTAATTTTCAGTTTAATATCCCTAGTAATCCATGGCTTGTGCTTTGTTTTTAAAGAATATAACTTAATTGGTGCTAACAAATCAAATGTCGAAAGAATTGCCTCGTTTATGGGTGATACATTTTTTGAGATAGTGATATGATTTATGTTTGATGAATGATTTTGGTATGAGAGCGGACCGTGGTGGTGGTTTAAGAAGGACAAATCTGTAGAAATATGCTGGTCAGGCCTATGAGGACTAAGTGATTGTGATGAAGACAAAGAGGTGATAGATGAGGTGAATGTGGTTGCGAGGTTATGAAGGTTGATCTCTCCCAGATTTCGTTTTCCAAATACCCTCACGTCTGTCGGCGTGTTAGCAATCCTTAAAGTAATGCTTATAGCATCGTGACCTGCTGCGAAAGGAGCTGTTGTTTTAATATATTCGTAATCGGGTATTGGTTCACGAATTAGGAAGAGATCTAACCATGTATGGGAAGGCCCTCCCGACGTCATTGCATGGTGTGTTGGCGCTGACTGGATGAGTGTAAGTCCCAGTGCTGATATGTTTTCTCTAAACTTATTTGCCATAGCACTAGAGGAATTCATATCAATATTGAATTCCCCAGTACACTACGACGTATTTGTATCTCGGTAGTATGTCCGACAAAATCTCGAAGAATTCTGTAGCGTAGGCGGCTGTTGGCCTGCGATATACCACCGCCAACACTAAAGAATCAGCCTTACCCGTCAAACATAAAATTAAAAATTCTGGAGTATTGGAGAAAACACACCACCCCCCTCCTTACCCTCTCGATCCAGACGATGCAAAGTATATCCTGTTAATTTAACAATTTCTGAGGAATCGAGCTTAGTAAGGAAGGTTTCTGTGATTGCAATGACATCGTGAGAGGCCGGGTGAACTAATGCTTCAATGGATGGAAAATGTGTTTTCAGTCTGTTTATATTTAAATGGAAAATGGAGAATGATTTTGATAATTTGGCCCGACCAGCCCTGTCTCATTTAGTATGAGTAGGAAGAGGAGGAAAGCCAGAAAGTTCAGTATCCGAGCTTACTCGCCTCAACGGACCGTCCCTCACCTCTCGCATAAATACTACTAAATCTATTACTATTGGCCTCGCATAACCCAGTTCACTTGATTTCCGAACGGCCGCTTGCCACAACCCGAACACCGGTTTTGGCCAGAGAGGCCTTATAAATAACGAGTTATCATCACCCTCACCAAAAATGTCGCGAGCTCTTCGTCCTTTTAAAAGGTGCGCCTTCTCCATTGCTGCATCTCTGGAAACATTCGACGAGAATTTGACAACCAGTCCACGCGAACGCACTTGAGTAGGGGGGGAACCCGTTGACTTGGATTTCTGTCGCGGAGTCCAAGGTCGAAGGTCAATCACCTGGTTCAACAGTTTCGGTAGCTTGATTGCCTCCAAAATGTCTGCAATCAGCTGATTTTCGGATTTCTCTGTTTTTCCCGGTAACCCCGTGACAAGCAGTTCACAGGAATCTTTTAACGCTGGAGATTGTGTAGCATTTATATAGACGGTTTCAATGCTGCTAACCCTATTTTCTAGCTTGTTTAGTCGCTCATCCAAAACTGCGTATTTAGTGTCAATCTCCTCCTCGATTAAGCTGACCTTCGCCTTCAAGTCTTTTAGCTCCGTCTTCACTTCGTCTACTTTGTCCTCCACACGGCTCACCACCTCCAAAACCGCTTTTAAATCGCTCCTAAAGCTGTCTTGCAAGCTCCGCGTGAAGGCTTCTACCCACGGTGGCGGGCCATCCGCCATTGATACGGAGTCAGCGAGTGTGTCTTGCGCGACCTGGTTGGGCTTAGTGGGCGGACCGCCGCGAGGTTGCTTAGCAACCTGCGACAATGATGGCGACGGAGGCGAGGCTACGCGCTTCGCGCAAGAGGTGGTAGGAGTAGACGTGGTCGCCGTCACCAGAGAATATAGAAATACTCTCCCTTTATATATAGAAGGCCAGAAACGCTGATTTCTTGAAGTCGCATGCCGTCCCCCAAGAGCGTTAGTTCGCTCCCCCATAAGGCAGGCGGCGCGTCAGTCGACGCCTCGTATTAGTAGCCTATTATTTATGGCCGATTCGCGCGGTAATTCTTATTGTTACCGACCGCTAATGGTAAGCAGTCAGTAAATTAAATCTGGCTCACCATTTCCATAATAAAAAAACGTTATGCAAGATTATATTACATTAATTAATGAAAGCAATCAACAAAATTAAACAAATTTTCTACATCACAAACCTTGAACTACAAACGCAGGGCGATGAACATAAATCATTTTAAGGCAATCTCTTTCAAATTGATGCGTTGGTCGAGTGGTTAAGCGCTCATACTTGCGCAGAATCATTTTTGCCCCTGGTTCAAATCTTCTGACTTTTAATTTTTTTTTTTTTTGCAATATTCTAATTAATAAAATAATTAATAATTAATAATAATAAATGAATGCATTCTAATTATGCAAAAATTCGAAATATTGAAAAAAAAATTGAGAAATAAAATTAAAAAATAAGAATCACTGTAATAATTTAATTTATGTAATTGTACAATTTTCGATTCGAAATATTTATTTCTACATTTGTATATAAAAAATATTCTTATACAAAAGTTAAGTTTTTTAATTTTGAAACTTATAATTCATTATTAACATTCTTACAGTATTAATTAATATTTGATTAAGTAAATATATTACAATATATGCCTGTTTATGTGTGTGTTAAAATTCAATTATCTGTTATTGTTAAATAAAATGGAATGTTTGAATAAAATATTTTCGCGGTATAATTTGCTATTGGTCCGTAATATCGTCCGTTACCTATATACATGTATACATGCTTTAGCAAAACAAAAGAAAATAGTGCGCGAGTTAAAACAATATATATGTTGCCGACGTAGTAACATCTTTGTTTACTTGCATGTGCAGTGTAGTTTTCTCGCTTGCTTGCATAGTTTTGTAAAAGTAGTATCGATTTTAACTCTTTTATTATACAATCTTTGTGTAAAAATGCCAAGAGTTACTTGCGCTTACAAAAATTGCCGGAATTCGACGTCCGATAAAAAAAATCTGACATTTCATAGATTTCCGAAAGATGAGAGAGTAAGGTAAGTAATTTATTAGTAATATTAATAATATATTAATAAACCTTATTAATAAACACCTCGAGAAAAGTGTACCTCGTACTAAACAGAGAAAAAGTAATACGAATTAAAAGAAAAGTATATGTATATTAATGATTAAAAAAATTTTATTAAATAATTTAGTCTATTAACTGTGTTTACAAATTGAAATAAATTAGAATGAAGCACTGGGGAAATTACGGAAAAATATTAAACTGTGCACTCGGCAAAATATAGTTCGATTAACATTTTGACGGAAAAAGTCGGCATTGTCGCACGATGTTTCCTGACTCTAATATATTAATAAGAGGATTATATATGATCGTTTAAGCATTAGGGGATAGATTTTATATCGTAGATTTCGATTACAGACTGTTTTTGCAATTTTAATATTATTTTAATTAAATTATTAGCTGTTCCATACTACGTACATATGATTTTGTTCCTGTCCCTCTTATTGAACGGTATAAACATTGTTTTAAATCAATATTTACCGATTTATTTATAGATGTTTATTGGTAAAATAGTTAAAAATGCATTATTAATTGATTTAAATGATATATGCATGTTGTATAAAGGCTAAATAATGTATTTCTTTTGGTTGGAAAGTCAACATACAAACGCACTTGAAGGTTACTTTTGAGCTTTTTTTCGGAAAAATTGATATTATTTCAGTATGTATGTTAGTAAAACGTATATCTATCGAATCACTATAATATGTGTATGCTTGTTACAGTACGCAAATAACATTTTAAGATTGCGTTTTTAAGTAGAGATTGTATATTATATGTGAGGCTTGAGGTTTTTTATATTCATTATTGAATCAATTAACCATTTATAAATAAATGATATGTGTGTGTGTGTGTGTGTGTATATAAGCTGTATTTATGCAAATCAAAGCATTTTTAAATGCTTGTAAATTAGAGTTGAGTTTTGGTTTTTAATAAACGATTTTTTTTGGATTTTATTCACATGTAAATAGTTGTATGTGAGGAATGGCGATTTTTGTACAAGTTAAAGTTATTTATCTTCTAGTTGAAGGTTTGTTCAAATAGCTTTATTTATTTTTCAGTTATTGCAAAAATAGACAATTATTTTAAAAATACGTGATACAGAAAATGAATGATATTTTTGGATGAAAAAAAATTGTAAACACTAGTACTTTTTCTCTGTAAAAATTTAAAATCTTCATTACGCTTTATTCTAATAAAGTAATAATTGTTTGGAGTACTTTTTAAACAAATATTTAAATTAACACAAATTTGTTCCATTAATAAGCCAGTTTCAATTGTTCAGGCCTGACATCATTTTGTACACGTTGGATGTAAAAAAGTTTCATCGGTAATTGAATTAATATTCAAATTGTTATAATATTTAACATTACATTACTTAATTGAAACAATTAAATTATGAAATACTTTTAGTTACATTTTAAAAAAGTTTCGCATCTCTCAGCTGAAAACTAGATTAAATTAAGTATATTTTTTTAATAGAAAGCAATAAAATATTGCTTATTCAAACATTAATAAAAATAATTATTCTTTTAATAGTCAATCGACGAAGTTTTTTTCCTATGTTCTAAAAAACCTGTAAGATTTCTTTCAGATAGTTTACAAAGAATTTAGTTTACAGATACGTCTACAAAGAAGCAAAAGTAAATTGAATAAACAATTGTATTATTTACATTATGCTAGTCTGGACTTTATTTTTTATATAATAATTTAATAAAATAAACAAAAATTTCACTGAATGTAAAATATTTTGTTGGACGACTGATTTATTGTGTTAATTAAATAATTAAAAATATGATGAAGTAATAACTTTAATTATTTTTTTTGTGTATATATATGCATGTTTGATTATTATTTATTTAATGTATGCAGAAGGGAGTGGTTTCGGAGATCTGGTAATGAAGATTTTGAGCGACTGAATTCTCAGCAATTGGACTGTAAGCGCATGTGCAGTGAGCATTTTTTAGAAAGTGATTTTTTGATTTATGGTGTGGGTAGAAAAGTTATTCAACCAAATAGTCTTCCGCATGAAATTAGTATTGATAGTAGTGGTAGTAGTAGTAGTAGTAGTAGTAGTAGTAGTGGTGGTGCATGCAATCATTCTTCAAATAGTACTAATTATTTACTTCTTCCTACTAACCAACTTGCTTCTACTTCTGCTTCTTCAAGGGCTAGTTATTCTGTAGATATTAGTGACAGCATGTGTAGTGCTTCTTCATCAACTAACAGCATTCATTCTGCAACTTCTAATTCTGATTCTAATTCTAATCTCTTATCTGAAGATATCTGTTTAGAAAATAAAACAATTGCAACGTCTTCAAAAACCGTTAAAAAAGTTTTAATACGGAAATGTAAAAAACCAATAAAAGGCCGCAATACTAAAAATGTTAATGTAAATCGCTGTAAAATTAATCGTATTAATCCTCCAGACAATGTAAATATTTTATTAACAAGAATTAAAAATCTGAAAGCGCAAAAAAAAATTTTACAGCAGACAATTAGAAGATTAAATGAGAAGCAAAATAAACCTCTAACAAAGGACCAATTACTTCAATCTGCGAAAAATTATTTAAATGAAAATTCAATTACTTTTCTAAAGATGCAGTTAAATCATCGCGATTTCAAAAAAAGGTGGGAACAAGATGAAAAATATTTCGCGTTGGGTTTATATTATAAATCGCCGAAAGCTTATAAATATTTAAGAGATGAAAAAAAAATCGCGCTTCCGTGTATATCGTTAATGAAGGAATGGGTTAATGAATTAACGTTACAACCGGGTATTAATTCGGATTTATTTGAAGTTTTATCGAATAAAGCGGAATCAATGACGGACTATGAAAAAGAATGCGTACTAATTTGGGACGAAATGGCAATTAAACCGTGTTTAGAATACAATCTAAAAGACGATTATATTGAAGGGTTTGTTGATCTCGGTAAATATAACCGGTATGATAAAATCGCAAATACGGCGTTCGTTGCAATGTTATCGGGATTATCACATAATTGGAAACAGGCCATTTTTTTCGCATTTTCAAAAGGCCCAATAGATGATAAAATTCTACCGCGAATAATTAACGATTTAATTGATGAAGTTGAAAAAACTGGGCTTAAAATAAGGATGATGACTTGCGATCAGGGTGCGTCTAATCAAAGTGCGATTCGACAATTAAATATTACGGAAGATGCTCCTTATATACAACGGTACGATCGTAAAATATTTTTTAACTATGATACTCCTCACCTTATTAAATGTTGGCGTAATAATTTAATAAATAATAATTATGTAATAAATAATAATTCCATTTCGTGGGATGCGATTCGTGAATTAAGAGAACTCGAAAGAGGTAAAACATGCAAAGCAGCGCCTAAATTAACAACTCGACATTTACAACCGACTAATTTTCAGAAAATGAACGTTAAACTAGCGGTTCAAATTTTCAGTGCTTCCGTATCGCGTGCAATGATGGCGGGACATAAAACTAATGAATTAAAACACCCTGATTGCGTCGAAACTGCGAATTTTTTATGGGAAATGAATAAAATTTTTGATTGTTTAAATGCGCGACATCCAAACGATCCAAACCCTGTAAAACGCGGTTTGTCTATTAACAATCCGGAAGTCGAAAAATATTTAATTAATATCATACACTGGATAAGTGAAATTAAAATGTTTACCGGGTTTAAATATAAGTATCCTGATTGTTTCGTAAATTTAATTTTAACAATTAAAAGTATTTTGATGTTTTGGGAAGATTTAAAAAAAGAACAACGGTATTATTTATTAACAGGTAAATTAAATCAGGATCCACTTGAAAACTTTTTTGCGATAATGAGAGCACTATCCGGAAATAATACGCACCCGACAGCTTTGCAATTACGAAAAAATTTTCAGCACGCTACAGTAACAACATTATTGTTTCCACCACCGGGCGCTAATTGTCAACCAGATGAATGTTTAACTTTGCTAAATAATTACTCGGACATTGTCAAGAAAGATAAAAAAGAACTTCAATCTATTAAAGAACGTAAAAAAAAGGACGTAGAATTAAAAATGCAAACGTGGTCAATTACAGAATATTTTGATAATGATTTTAACATTGATTTTACTGCCGAGCCGGAAACTGATGTAGTTAAAGATAACTCTGACATAATCGATACAACTTTAGAAAAATGCGCGATGAAATACGTTGCAGGATATTGCGTGTTTAAATGTTTAAATAAATTCGGGTGTAAAAATTGTGAATTAACTTTAACACGAGGAAGTCAGAGCTTAGATAACAATAACGATTTATTAATTTTTTGGAAAGCTTATAAAATTCCGGAAAACGAATTAGGTAATTTAAAAGTTCCGTCTGATGATTTTTTTAGTGTTATTTTGACCGCGTATGAAGTATTTAAAAAAGACTTTTTTAATAATTACATTGAAAAAAATATAGCTTTGTTTTGTAAAAAATCTTTAACTGCAGTTATTTCAAGTAAATTTTCTGATTTTTGGATTTCTTCTGAATGTAAAGATCATAGAGATTATATAATTGATTTATTTGTTAGAGTACATATTTTTTATTTTCTCAAGTACATATCTAGAAATTATCGCGATGCTAATTGTAAAACAAGCTCTGCTTCCTCCAATTTTATACCGGGTAAACCCTGCGCTAAATTGCAAAAATTATCGCGTTAATAGTAAAATCAATAATCTATATTGTAAAAAATGTAAATAATGTAAAAATATTGTAAAAACTTTTAAGGACGCATAAATAAAAAACTAAATTAATTATAAGATACGTTTTAAATTTTCTAAAACAAAATATCCACATTGTTTCATTTTCTTTTTCTCTCTTAGAGTTTAAGCAAGATCCCAAGTATTTTTATATTTCTTTCACGTTCGTTTCAATTATTTTATAACATTAAATAATTAATTTTTTATTTCAGAGTTTATTTTATTTACTTTTTGTTGCAATTTATAATGTTGGAATCTTGCTACTTGTAAATATAATTGTGTATACAACTAACATACCTCATACCCAATATCTACTAACACTGTAAATAATTGAACCTACCCAATTCCATCCCTTCCCATCCTGATGGAAGAATATCTGCCACCTCCCCGCTGGTTTCCGTCGGGTAATATTAATAACATTGTTGTACATTAATATTCATTTTATATTTATTTATATTTTTACTAACTAACAACTATTTTTAAACACTAAATTACAAATGTTATTGATATTAGCTAAGAGCAGGAAAATTATTTTTTATATGTAAAATTCCTTGAGAACAGTTTTATTTCTTTTTGCAATATTTTATTTCAGGTAATTATTTTTATTCTAATTGCTCTTGAGTAATTTTTTATTTATGTTTATGTATGCAGATTTTATATAGACAAATGTACATTTATAATATCTAAATTATTATTTTCAATGTGCTGCGTTTTCAATATTTGGAAAACTAAAATGCATTACAATTGATAACTATTGCAAAAAAAAAAAAAATTAAAAGCCAGAAGATTTGAACCAGGGGCAAAAATGATTCTGCGCAAGTATGAGCGCTTAACCACTCAACCAACGCATCAATTTGAAAGAGATTGCCTTAAAATGATTTATGTTCATCGCCCTGCGTTTGTAGTTCAAGGTTTGTGATGTAGAAAATTTGTTTAATTTTGTTGATTGCTTTCATTAATTAATGTAATATAATCTTACATAACGTTTTTTTATTATGGAAATGGTGAGCCAGATTTAATTTACTGACTGCTTACCATTAGCGGTCGGTAACAATAAGAATTACCGCGCGAATCGGCCATAAATAATAGGCTACTAATACGAGGCGTCGATTGACGCGCCGCCTGCCTTATGGGGGAGCGAACTAACGCTCTTGGGGGACGGCATGCGACTTCAAGAAATCAGCGTTTCTGGCCTTCTATATATAAAGGGAGAGTATTTCTATATTCTCTGGCCGTCACTGCACTGTCGGTCGCGTTAGTCTGGCGCGGTAACCCGGGCGGTGGCGCCCTCGTGTCAACTAGAGCTGTTACTTGGGTCTTCAATTTGTTTTTCGCGAGTACGCAACAGCGCCGCTCGGACGATCCCGGCACGACCTCAATGCAATTCATATGAGCGATGTTATTACATAGATTACACACCTCTATGTAGTCCTTTCGCGTCAGCCGTGCTCCGCAAACAAAGCAGCCTCGCGGTGTTGCCATTTCTGCAAGTCGATAGTGGCAACGTTGGCCTGGACTCCGCGCGCAGATCTTGCCGCCCAATTTCTGTCGCTTGCAAATTCCTCCGGCTAACCTCGAAAATTTTGCAGTCAGTTTCTCTTGATTTCTGAACGACTGTCTACAGCAAAAGTGCAACTAATTTACTAGGTACGAGCTGTAGGCAGCGGACGTCCGATTTGCAATGTGCTAGAACTCGTGTTTACAACGTGAGTACAGTTACTTTATTTTATTCGCTTTGTGGAGATCAAAAGATAGCGTCTTTGTACTCACCGCGCGCCAGAGAGAGAGAGAGGTAGGACAATAGGTCTGGCACTTACAGTTACCGATACGACAGTTTCGCATATCGATGAAGCCCTCATGTCGCCTCTGCCAAGGAGCTGCAATAGCTCGGTCATCGATCAGGATGCTCGCTCTCTGCTATATTACGACTCACGGCACCCTCATACATATACATAAATACACACAAGTCGGGTTAAAAAAGGTCGGGCGCTCGTCGTGTGTATCAGTAGCATGATTTACGGCTATCGTGCGCACGGTCCCCGTAGACTATCGAAGCATTATTGTGCGTGTACTATCGATTTAAAAATCCTGGAAAAATCAGATGCACTGTTTAGTAGAAAAAAATATTGTATATAAGGCTATTTTAAAAACTAAAATCTTTTTGTGACAAAATTAGCAATTCTGCTAAATTTTACTTAATAGTAAATCTCTGTTTTGGTTAATTTCTTGTCATCTACTGGCGAATTATTAATTATTTTAGTAAATTATGCACTAACCTGAATTGCAAAAAATCTCCGAAAAAACAATTAAAAAAAGAGAAATATTTATAATTTTCTACTGCTGTAGGTCTACGGGGACCGTGCATGATTTATGGCTATCGTGCGCACGGTCCCCGTAGACTATCGAAGCATTATTGTGCGTGTCCTATCGATTTAAAAATCCGGGAAAAATCAGATGCACTGTTTAGTAGAGAAAAATATTCTATATAAGGCTATTTTAAAACCGAAAATCTTTTTGTGACAAAATTAGCAATTCTGCTAAATTTTACTTAATAGTAAATCTCTGTTCTGGTTAATTTCTTCCCTGTTGCAAATAAGTATGTAATTTAAATATATAATTAAGTTACGTAACAGATTCATATAATGTATTATGTAACAGAAGTATGTAATTAATTACGTAATTAGTTGTTTCAATTCATTACGTAAATAAATTTTGTTACATAATTTAATTACATAATTTTTAAAAAATTAGGGAATCTATTATTTAATTTATCAATAATAAGATTTTTAATATAATTATTTATTTAGCTAATATATATTTGGCATATAAAAAAAATTATGACCCGGTTGCACGATATAATTTAAGTTCTGAGGTAAGAGGGAACAAAATAGTCAGTGTAATAGTAAAAATAAAATATTAAATTATTTATCAAAGCAATAAATTTGTTTATTTGTAGCAGTTTATTCATTGCGGAATCTCCCAAATAATAAAAAATTAATTTTAGACTCGTGAGAGTTGTCTTTTAAATTTTTTCCACCTTTTAATTAAAATAATACCCTACTACAAAATCTCACGTGAGATCTCATGCCAAAATCTCATCCCACTTTTCACCCGGACCGCTGCTTAAACTCCTCAAATAATAGGAAATCAATTTATGTATATGGTGAGTCACTTATTAAGTGATAACACCCCCAGACGAGTTCAAAAATCAAGGTTTCAAAGCGTTTTAAGCATATTTTTGATTTTTAGAAATATTTTCGATCGTTGAAAATTTCTCACGTGAGATCTCATGTGAGAAATTTCTAAAAATCGAAAATATGTCTGAAACGCTTTCAAACCTCAATTTTGGACTTATCTGGGGGGTATTATCACTTAATAAGTGACTCACCATATTCATAAATTGATTTCCTATTATTTGAGAAGTTTAAGCAGCGGTCCGAGTGAAAAGTCGGATGAGATCTTGGCATGAGATCTCACGTGAGTTCTCACGTGAGATTTTGTGTTAGGGTAGGTTTTAAAGCATTCTAGATATTTTAGATTTTTAATAATTTCGCATGTAAGGTCTCACAAGAAATTTAAAAAAATTAAAAATATCTGAAACGTTTCTAAATCTGTTTTTTAATTATGTGGGATTGGTAAATTTAAAAATCATCTCCCGAGAATCAGAAATTAATATTTATTATTTAAGAGATTCAAGTAGCTTGTTGATCTTGATATAAGATGAGATTTTGACATATGACATCTTATATAACATATATACACGTATGTACAAAGATTATTGCAAATTAATAGAAGTTCAAATTTGGTACGCTACATATATAATTTTTATTATTTACAGTTATATACACACAAATCGCTTGAATACTGCTAGTTTGAGTTGCTGTTAGTTCGCAAGAAATATATATATACCTTGCGCAATGGTAGATTATCATTGTTAAAACAAATTCTGTAGTAACTAATGACACAATGTATACTCCTTTTCCCTTGGCATGTCTAGTATGAAATCAATTAGTTGGACGTAATTGCCATCGGTGGATATTGCGTATGAATTATTGGATCTGCAAATTTGAATCCTTAAGGGGATGTCGGAGCCATAGCCTCCGTTGATAGCCGCTCGATATCGAGGCTTCGAATGGCGCTGTAGTCAGGTGTCGATATCTACGATAAACGTACTTCAAACATAAATAATAAATTTTACAGCTACATAGAGCTAAATAAACGTAATTGTAATACTACTCTTGGCAGCAAATGTTTATTTTTTTAAAGAAATGAGAAATACGTTTCATATTCAATGAATCTATATCTGCCGTAATGCTACATGCAACGTATTTCACATTTCTTTAAAAAAATAAACATTTGCTGCCAAGAGTAATATTACAATTACCTTAATTTTAGTTATAGTTAGGGGGGAAAGTATCTTTCAACAGCACTTTATGTAGCTGCAAAATCAAGTTTTCGTATCCATTCGCTACGTGTCTTGTAGTGTTTTCCAAAATATCTTGTATCAAGTAGCGTACACGTATTCTTTGTATATTTATAATCAAGATAATCAGTAAATTCATCAATTTTAGACGATTCTTGCATGGAAATATGTTTTTTAAAGTCAATAGGCTCTGATTCATTGATAAATTTGGTGAACTACTCTTTTAGCAGCATGGATTTGTCGAATAATATTACCGATTTCATTTTCAAAACAAGAACCTGAGTGCGACCAAAGAGTACCCCAGTTTGCTACACTTTGCGATAAATGAAGCAATTGATGTACATTGTACGTCATTGCTGCTTAGGTGTATAAAAATTGTGTGTGAATGACAAATTCTTTTAAAGAGTAATACGCTTGTGAAATTTTATGTTATATTAAATTAAACGGTCATCATCAGTCAATGGTGTGCCACAATTCGCAGCCTCTACGCACAAACTGAATGAGTGTAAATAATTTAATTCTGGAAACTGTCAGCTCTAAGCTACATTAATTAATTATCTTTCAAATGAACTCTTTTATTTAAAATTTTATTTTACATGTATGTATCGAATATATATGGGTAATTACTGATCTGACTAAAATTTTAAAATGCACCAAATTTTTAGTAAAGTCTAGAAAAATGCAATTTTCTTATATTTTTCAAGGTTTACTCAGCGAAATATTGTCATGATAACTTGAAACTTTATAAAATGATAGATAATTACATAACGGAGGACAACTAACTCGTGGTTTTGCGTAAATTTTCTTTTAATCATTATTATAAGTAAATTAGTTGTTTTTTCGTCTGCTATTTTGTGGCGCGAAATTTGAATTTTTAATTGAGTATGATACCCCCTTAAGTGTTTAATATACTAAAATTTTCCTCAATATCTAATATACTTCTAGATCAAGTGATTTATTTAACCTTCGTAGAAGTATACGCTAGGTTTACTTGTGTCAGTTTCCTATAACTGTTTTGCTCATTGCTTAACTTAATAGCTTTATTAAAAAATCTCACGTGAGATCTCATGCCAAAATTTCATCTAACTTTTCAATCGGAACGCTTCTTAAATTCCACAAATAATAAAAAATCAATTCTGATTATAGCGAGTCACTTTCTAAGTGATAAGACCCTCTAGATAAACTCAAAAATCAAGGTTTTAAAGCGTTGAAGGCTGTGACGTGATATTCGCGAACCCGGTATAATTAATTAGTTTTAATAATTAATATTAACCGTTGGGCCGCGTTGCCCAATACCGCGCACACAATTATTTATTTTGTTTACCGAACTGCGGCTGTCGCCAGGAACGCGAGTTCGCTGGGACGATCGGTATGGAGGATTCGGGCAATCCTCCTTGCCTCGACCCGATATAAAAATTAACGAATGTCGGCGGGAGCGGGGAGAAATAACAAAAACACAATTAATTAAAATAAAAATAGAGGAACATTTATTTTAATAATATAATTAACAAAATGGCCATCCAGGCCGTGTGCCGCGACAAAGGTTGTTTCGCGCGGGCGGAGGTATCGGGAGCCAACCGGATCGAGATCCTCGCCTGCGGTTGGCTTGACCCCGATTTCCGCTATTCGGGTACCGGCGTACCCGAATACACTCCCGGGGTCTCACACACACATACACTCTCGGGGTAATGGGGGGAACGCGCGGTAGTATAGAAAACACTTACCGGGATTCGCCCCGTGGATGGCCCAGCCGATCCGTGTCCATTTTTGTCCTCCTGGGCAACAGAGGACGACGTCGGCTGCGGTGGTGGAAGGCGGCCCTGTGCCGCGGCGAGTGCCTCGCGAACCGCGTCCGCACTCACTCACAACTTCCCGTCCTTGCTCACACTCACCAAATCACTCGCGGCTCACTCACGAGGATAGTCCGGGTAACCGATGGCTCTGCGCCTCACGCGCCTTGTTAGCCAGAAAAACTCTCGATCGGTCCGGATATGGTTTGTCCGCCTCGAGCGGCGGATCGGGACATACTGATTAGGCAATCGCCTAATTTTCGAAAAAGGGATGAGAGTGGGAAACACACACACACTCTCGCGCTCTCATCCCTACGTACTATTGCGCGCGTAATTGTACACTTGTAGAAGAATAAACAAGTGTCGTCGGTTGGCCTTGACATACCAAAGGCTCCGACGACTTACAATTCGACAATTTAAATACTTTATTCGTCGTGAATAGATTGTGTGACGATTTCCGTCACAAGGCATATTTTCGATCGTTATAAATTTCTCAAAACTCGGTAATTGATTTCTTATTATTTAGAAAGTTTAAGCAGCGTTTTGATTGAAAAGTTAGCTGAAATTTTGGCATGAGATCTCATGTGAGATTAGGAGTGGTTAATACTTTCATTTATATATATAAATTTCGTTGATAAAATTATATAAATTATTAAGAAATATTTATTTACTTTATTGATATAGTGACTGATTTAAAATTCTGATAATGGAAAATTAAAATAGACCTTATTGAATAAAGTAGGTTTAATATTGTAAGATTAGGAGATAAATTGAGAAATTAAGTTAAAATAATCGTAAATATAATTTATTATGTATTTTTAGGCACGATTGTTTCTTATGATGTAGTGTCTTATATTTTTATCATCGCAAAATATGTGAAACCTCAAAACAGTATATATTTTGACATAAAAATAAAATTTATGCAACTTATAACTCATCCAAACGTATCCCTAAAATGTATGTATGTGTTAAAGTGGTGGATTAAATAAATACTTGAGGTTAATGTTAAGAAAGATATAATTAATAAGGTATTTAAATACACACGGTAATAGCCGTAGTCGGCGACACGCTTACATCGGAGTCTGAACGTAGAGAGTGAAGAGTATAGTACATAATAGACGCTTAGAGTATAGACGCGAGACATGCGCGGTACGCTTGCTCTCGCGTGAGCTTGTATGACTGCACAAAATCGTTGTATACCAATAGTTGGCGCGACGTGTACAATTTCGGAGTAATATCACGATCATATATATTTACATATTACAACACGCCTCCTAAATTTTATTATCGTAATTTCATACAAACATTATCTATTTTTCGCGATTTATAACAATCTTTTTCATAATTTTCATTTATGAAATGATATTGCGCTTCAAGTTTTTTGTAAAATTTTCGAATTTAGCAATGGCAATTGCTCCTGAATTATCCTCGTACATGTTAATTGGTTTGGCGAATTTTACATCAAATGATTCACTTAACAAGTTTATAACAAACAGTACTTCTGTTATTGCTTCTGACATAGCAGTGTATTCTTGTGTATTGTTATAATTATAGAAGTCTGCGTTCCTATTTTCAGCTGTATCGCTCATAAATTGCTTCATTTACGCAAAGTGTAGCAAACTGGGTTCCTCTTTGGTCGCACTCAGGTTATTGTTTTGAAAATGAAAACTGTAATATTATTCGACAAATCCATGCTGCTAAAGGAGTAGTTCACCAAATTTGCAGAAATTTGTCAATGAATCAGAGTCTATTGACTTTAAAAAAACCTATTTCCATGCAAGAATCGTCTGAAATTAATGAATTTACTGATTATCTTGATTATAAATATACAAAGAATAAGTGTAAGCTACTTGATTCAAGGTATTTTGGAAAACACTACAAGACACGTAGCGAATGGTGTAACGGTCACGCTGGGGATTAGGGCGTGGCGTCAAAGGCGAAATAAATAGTTAGGTAGAATAAAATAATATTTATTATAATTACACTAATAAAGAAGTTTGGGCGCCAGCCGCGTACTATCGCGGCGAATTTATATGAATTAAGCTCGGCTGCGTACGAGCTGCTGCTGCTTGCTGCGCGAGGGGAGGGGAGGGGATTAAAGGGGAAGCACACTTACGCGTTGGAGGAAATACTAATTACCAGTGCAGGCGTGCACCTACCTTACAACGTGGAGGTCGTCTCCTCGGATTCTGCTTTCCTCGGTTGCTCGCTCTCGCTCTCTCTCTCTAGTGCACACACACACACTCTCGAATCTCGGAAAAATCTCTATAATCGGTCGGCCGATGTTGCCTCGTAGGTGTCCCGATGAGCTCTCTCGAGCTCGGGCTCGTTCGCCGCTTCGCTGCTCGGGCCCGACGTGCGCGCGCAGCTTTTCGCGTCGAGTCGCCCGTCGGCCGCCGTCGTCTCGCGCGCCTCGTGTAGTGAGTGCTCGCGGCCATGTTTATCAAAGCGGACGTTATTGCCTGGGCTGCTGCTTCCCTGTGTGTGTGAACCAAAGGACGGGGTCGTGCGCGGGTGATATCGCGGATCGCGATTCGCTCGCCGCGGCAAGGGCCGCCTTCACCACCTCAACCACCGGTCGTCCCCTTGTCAAGGAGGTCGACCAGTCGCCGAGGATCGGCTGGGCCATCCCCGAGGAGCGTCACCGGTAAGTGACAATTTATTATCGTGACCCTCCCCCTCCCTTGTGTGTGTGTACATCGGGAATGTGTTCGGGTACGACGGTATTCGAACAGCGGTTCCTGGGAGCGAAACCTGTCGCAGGCGAGGATCTCGATCCGACAGGTTTCCCGGGACTTCCGCCCGCGCGTATTCTGTATTGTCGCGGCACACGGTCTGAGTGGCCATTTTGTTAATTATTTTATTTAAAATAAACATTTCTTTTATTTTATTTTTAATTAAATGGGTTTATTTTATTCTCCCCGCTCCCGCCGACGTTATATTAATTTAAATCGTGTCGAGGCAAGGAGGATCGCCCGAATCCTCAACACCGTTCGTCCCAGCGAACTCGCGTTCCTGGCGACAGCCGCAGTTCGGATAAATAAATAAATAATTGTGCGCGCGGTATTGGGCAACGCGGCCCAACGGTCAATTTTAATTATTAAAAATAATTGATCTGATCGGGTACGCGAATACCACGTTACAAATGTAATTAAATTATGTAATTAAATCATGTAACGAAATTTCTTTACGTAATGAATTGAAACAACTAATTAGGTAATTAATTACATACTTCTGTTACATAATAAATTATATGATTTTGTTACGTAACTTAATTATATATTTAAATTACATACTTATTTGCAACTGGGTTGTCATCTACTGGCGACTTTTCAATTATGTTAGAAAAAGATACACACAAACACGAATTGCAGAAAATCTCCGAAAAAACAATTAAAAAAAGAGAAATATTTATAATTTTCTACTGGGGTAGGTCTACGGGGACCTTGCATGATTTACGGCTATCGTGCGCACGGTCCCCGTAGACTATCGAAGCAATATTCTGCGTTTAATATCGATTTGAAAATGCGGGAAAAATCAGATGCACTGTTTAGTATAGAAAAATATTCTATATAAGGCTATTTTAAAACCGAAAATCTTTTTGTGCAAAATTAGCAATTCTGCTGAATTTTACTTAATAGTAAATCTCTGTTCTGGTTAATTTCCTGTCATCGGCTGACGAATTTTTAATTATTTTAGTATAAAGATAAACACAAACACGAATTGCAAAAACTCTGCGAGACATAATAAATAAATGTGAAATTATTTTAATTTTCTACTGCATTAGGTCTACGCGGACCGTGCACGATTTACGGCTATCGTGTGAGACGCGTCTCTATACCGGAGTATTCCCCCTCTTGCTCGGGTATCCGAGGAGAGGTATACACGGCGGTATATCGAGAGAGAGTTCGCGCGCGACCGTGTTTAGCCGGAAGCGCTCGAACTCACCGAGATCGGTCTGTCTCGATCGCAAGCTTGACGGGAGAACTTTGCCTAGCTTGTATGAGAGCGGCAAAGTAGGGAGAGAGTAGCTTGCGCCGCGGATCGCGGGCAGCGAGAATCCCCCCCGAATAGCGCAAAGGAAAGACTTCGCGAGAGCCGATCATCATCGGCTCTCTCCGATTGCGCCCGCGAGTGGGAGTGAGAGAGAGAGAATCCCTAGTCGCGGGGAATCGGAGTAAGGTGCTAGGCGGGCTATAGGTATGTGAGTGAGAGAGATAGCGCGATCGCCTAGCCCCTTCGCGTGTTTAAAGTCTTCGCAGCTGGATTCGTCGAGAGAAACCACTGCGGCGAATTATTTTTATTTTTGCAATAATAAAATAAATTCGTTCCCGTGCGAGATCTAATCTATATTAGTAGTGTGAGAGTGATTTATAATTAGATCCTTTCGGGAGAGGTAGTTGCCCCACCCCCTCCCTTTTAAAGAAAATTTTGAATATTTAATTTATCTATATATACGGGACGCGGCAATTCAATTTGTTTTATTGCGTGTTCGAGAGTGAACTTTTTCTTGCTATCTCCCCTCCCTGACCCACATATATTATTATATAGTTATTATAATTTAATAATTGTGTTTATTATTTATTACTATTTATTTATAATATATGTAACATTTTTTTTTGTGTATATAAAATATACTTTGCAACTTTTGTTAATTATTTAGACTTGTTTGCAAGTTAAATAATTAACATTAAGTAACTTTGTGTGAATCAGCCGCAAAGTTACAATAGTTGTAAGATTAGCTATTTAAACTCGTGTGTGAGTAAAATAATTAAAATTATTTTTATTACAATTATCTAACAGCGATTACTTAATTTAATATTTGGTATTTATTAAGTATTAGTGTTCACGATACTTGTATTATATTTTTGTAAATTTTTGAGTGTGAGAAAATTTTTCTTTATAACTCGTGTTAATTGTTTAGACTTTTGGCAAGTTAAACAATTAATGTTAAGTATCTTTGTGTGATTGTTCCGCAAAGATACAAGAGTTATAATATATAATTATTTAGACTCGAGAGTGAGTTAAATAATTAAATTTCTTTTTTTGCATGTATTTTAATGATCGGCATATAACCTAATATTTTGTATTGGTTATTTGCTGTGAAGTTTTAATATACGTTATAGGAATTTTCTTTTCTCTTTTTGTGTGTTTAAATTATATCTCCACACATTTTTGCCAATTATTTAGACTTGTTTGTTAGTTAAATAATTGGTTATAATTTTTTTGGGTGTGTTTGAGTAAAATAATTCGATGTATAAATTTAATTGTTTAGACTTGTTAGCAAGTTAAATAATTAAATTTTCATTTCCTTTTCGTTCAATTTATTTAAAAAAAAGGAAATATAAATTATTTCAACTTGGTAGCAACATAAATTATTTATTTAGTCCTTCTTAGGATAAAATAAATATATTTCGCTGAAAAATTGTCGTTTAGGACGACAATTAGTGAAATAATTATTTTGTTGCAAACCATACGGGATTTACAACATTTTGTAAATACCCCTACTGTTGAAATAATTTAATTAAATTTGTAGTGTAGTGTAAATTATAAAGGAAAATTTTTTTTTGTTTTGGGCTTGGAAAAGCAAAATAATAAATAGTGTCTTGGTGTGTGTGAATCACAAGACACTGTATTTATTTTTATATTTATTTTAAAATTAATTATTTAGGCTCGGTAGCGAGATAAATAATTTAATTTTTTTTTCTCTTTTCTTTTCTTCCTTTATAATTTGTTGTTCTGTATTTATTAATAGATTGAAACTTTAATTATTTCATTTTCCATAACAAAATAAATTCTATTCGCCAGTGAGGAATCTTTTGGATTATAACTGGCGAGAGAGATTTTTTGGGAAATCGTTAAATTTACCATAACTGGTAAATTACCGACGATATTGAAATAATTTAAAGATTTTTTTTTGTTAGTAATTATTTTTGATTGCAGAAGTAATTGTATAGAGTCTTGGTGTGTGTGAGTCAGAAGACACTATTATAAACATTAATTATTTAGACTTGTGAGCAAGTTAAATAATTAATTTCAATTTGGTGCAAGTGTTAAGTGTGTGATTTTCCACAACTTTAACCAACAAAATTTAATTATTTTGTCCTTCTAAGGACGTAATAAATTTCGTTTAAGGAAAATCATTTGGATTTTAATTAAGTGAATTAATTTTGTTGGTACACTAGTCGGTGCATTTTTACAATTTATTGTAATTAAACCGACACCAAAATTTTTTTTTACACGTTGGGAGTAATAATTATTTTATTGTAGTGAGTCCAATAAAATAATTTCCAATTGAAAATTGGATACTTCCGAAGTATTTGAAACACTAGGGATTTCATCTGAAATCCCGGTTGAGAGTACTTCTCCCGACGTAACACGTCGGCTGCTGCTGGTCAAAAAAATAATGGCCAGCAGCTATGAAGCCCGAATGGCCCAGGTTATGCGTGAATCACGCATAGCTAGGGATATTCGTCGGGAAACGAAGAAGCTTCCGATTGAGGCAGTGTATGCCCAGTTGGAGCATCTAAGTTTAAACGCATATGGCGAAGAGGCGGAGTGCCGCGAACGCCTTTTGCGTCACCGGATAAGATGTGTAGACATTAATCTGGAAATACCATGGTTCCCTGATTACAATGAGAATATAAGGGCAGAGCCTGCACATAAACCTCTAGTATGTCAGGAACTATGGGAAATTAGGAAACCTCGTTCCAGGAAAGGGAGTGTGGTCCCATCAGGAACGGAAGTTTCCTGCGAGTCCGAAATGTCGGATCGCGAAAGGGTTGCTAGTGACAGAGCACCTATTCCTGAAGAAGATGGAGCTCTGTCACCAAGTGGTCTGTCTAGAAACTCGCCAATGAGTACTGCACAAAGCCCGAGGTTGGCATCAACAGGTGCTATACCTAAACGGTTTGGTGAGGTACTGGCAACTAACATGACCACGACTGCAATCCCTTATGTTCCTGTTTCGGTGGCTGCAACCTCGTGCACAACCACTACGTCGACGGTTACGACCGTGACGACTGCTCAACTCAGAGGTTTTTATGCACCCGCACATTACCTCCCAATTAAAGAGCAAAGAAACAGCAGACATTTTGGCACAAGAGAGAGTGAAGTGCCAACACAACATTTTGACTTGGGTTCGCAGACGGAAGCCAAACGTCGTACGTCACGAGGATACACCTCTAGACAATACGACAAGAGACAACCTGAGGCTAATACAACCGAACGTCAATTTGTTGATGATAGGAATGGATATGACCTTCCTAATGACGTCAGTGTTCAATCTTACGCAAAACCGAGGTTTGAACAGAGACGCAGAGTTGCCAGATGGCGATTTTTTCTCTTTGTTGCTCTTGCTTAATAAACATCAATATACGTAAGAGAGAAAAGGAAAAAAAATCGCCAACTGGTCACCCTGCAGAGACGTCGTGAGACCTCTTCTAAGACTTGTGAGGGACAAGATAGAAGAGAGAGGCGTGAGTACACGACTCCAACCAGAAATTCACGACACCATCGTTCTGTGAGTAGTGCCTCGAGCAACGATGAACGTCGTGAAAGCTGTACGGAGAGACGTACTCATAAACGTCAGTCCAACCGTAAACTCGAAGACCGAGCACAGACGGAAATTCCGGAGCAAGGTCACAGAGAGAGGTCGGTCAGACGCAGGGTTGTGAGATTTATGATTCGTCAAATCATGAATCCAAAATCAACCTTGGAATTGCAGAATTTGTTGTCTTCAAATCCAAAATCCTTCTGATTAAAGGATTTTCTTTAGTTATAAATACAAAATCCTTTTGATTAAAGGATTTTCTTTAGTTATAAATCCAAAATCCTTTTGATTAAAGGATTTCCTAAATTATAAATCCAAAATCCTTTTGATGTAAGGATTTTCTTTTATTATAAATCCAAAATCCTTTTGATGTAATCTGACTTGTGAATTGGCCCCATTCATAAATCGAAAATCCATATAATTTTTTTGACTTATTGCATCAATTTTTTTACTTATTGTATTGTGCGTTTTTATACTTGTGGTATCTAGTAGATTGTGCCCTAGTGACCTGGACGTTAAACTCTCGAAAGATTACAGTCACTCAAAATAAAAAAATTGTCTCTATATTAAGAGCAAGACCTATATGATCTTATTACGGCCCGCTGATTCCGAGTCTAAGCTTGATTTGGAGTTATCAAGTTTGAGGTCATTTAAAGTTCAAACTTAGAAAAAAGTTTTAAGGAGAGGTCACTAATATTTCTACAATTTTGACAGCCACTGATCCTTTATGGGGTTTGACTTTATCGGGTTAAGATGAAGGTCATTAAAGGTCAAGTTTGTAAATTTTGTAGAAAGTACATTTTGTACTTCGAATTCCGATATTGGTATAGATTAAGATAATTTCATTTGGCGCTATCACGTCAGAATCAGGAGCATTTGAAGGTCAAATTGAGAAGAAACTTTTAAGCGTAAATGACTAAATAATATTTTTATAGTTTTGACAGCCGCTAAATCCGAATCAAATCCGCGTTTAGACCCCATGTGGAAAAATTTTATAAAGTTTATATAAAATTTTTATAAAATCACTTTATAAAATTTTTATATAAATTTGGTTCTATAAAAATTTTACAAAATTTTTATAAAAACATTATATATTATGATAAATTGCTTTTTTTATGTATTTATGTGACAAATAAAAAACTATTTTCTGGGAAGATATAATTTAATGAAAATCATTTATTTGTATAATAAAGTAACATGAGAAATCAGCACATGGAAAAGAAAAATTTAATAATTATTCATATATAAAAATTTTGTATATATTTTATTTTAATAAAACACTTTGAAAATAAAGTAAATATATTTATCATTAAGTGCATATAATTGTATTTTCCCAAGTGAAAATAATTTATAAATTTTTTATAAAAATTTTATAAAATACATTTTATATAGTTTTTATAAAAAATTGGTCGTATAAAAATTGTATAAAAAATACTCTTTATAAAATTTTTATAAAAAATATATAAAATGTATTTTATAAAATTTCTATAAAAAATTTATAAATTATTTTCACAAAATACAATTATATGCACTTAATGATAAATATATTTACTTTATTTTCAAAGTGTTTTATTAAAATAAAATATATACAAAAATTTTATATATGGTTAATTATTAAATTTTCTCATGTTACTTTATTCTACATATAAATCATTTTCATTAAATTATATCTTCCCAGAAAATAGTTTTTTATTTGTCACATAAATACATAAAAAAAGCAATTTATCATAATATATAATGTTTTTATAAAAATTTTGTAAAATTTTTATAGAACCAAATTTATATAAAAATTTTATAAAGTGATTTTATACAAATTTTATATAAACTTTATAAAATTTTTCCACATGGGATCAAAGTTATTTCAAGGACAAATTTACAAAATTTGTAAAAAGTAAATTTTTGACTATATATTCTGATTCCATGACCACTGATTTAAATACATTAAAATGTGTTCTTACAGAGATACTTTCTCAAGTTTTGAGGGTTGCTGTATCCGAATATGAAATCAGTTTGACCTAATCGGGTTTAGATTACTAGAATTTTTAAGTTCTTATTCGGACTGTAATATACAAAACACATTCCACTGTGTTTTAACTAAAAACCAATAACACAATATTTGAACATTAATGTTTAAAATTATGTAGTACCTTTTAGAAGTATATATGACATTTTTACATCTTTAGTAAAAAATATAAAAAAATTTATTGAAAGGTAACAAATTTTATAATTTATGACAATAAGATTCATTATTGCCCTCCAATTTTACTTTATCCCCGGAGGGACTAAAATGCGTTTTTGCTCCCTAAAAGAGGTCAATAAGTCAAGTTTATTGATTTCAGAGTGAAAAATAAATTACATATTATAATACGTTTATTTTAAGCTGTGTTTTAACTAAAAACCAATAACACAATATTTGAACATTAATGTTTAAAATTATGTAGTACCTTTTAGAAGTATATATGACATTTTTTACATCTTTAGTAAAAATATTAAAAAAATTTATTGAAAGTAACAAATTTATAATTTAATGAACAATAATATTCATTATTGCCCTCCAATTTTACTTTATCCCCGGAGGGACTAAAATGCGTTTTTGCTCCCTAAAAAGAGGTCAATAAAGTCAAGTTTATTGATTTTCAGAGTGAAAAATAATTACATATTATAATACGTTTATTTTATAGAATATTATACAAAAATCTATAAAAAATATATATAATTCTATAGGATAAATTACATATTAAATTTTATAATAATTATTTAAATAAATTTTATAAAATTTTTATAAAAATTTTATAAAATATTTTCACCCAGGGTGTAAGTATAAAAGAGTAATCTTCTGTACCAAGCACGTTTATTTGTTAAATTGTGTGCACATTCATACATTCTCAAACATACTCTTAAATGTGTAAATTTGCACACATTCACACACTCACACACGCACACACACACATTCACACACACACACTCACACACGCACACACACACACGCACACACACACACACACACACACACACACATTCACACACACACACACACACACACGCACTCACACGCACACGCACACGCACACACACACACACACACACACGCGCACACACACACACACACACTCACACACGCACACACACACTCTCACACACACACACATACTCCCGATGCCACGAATCGGGACACATCGCGAGGGAGTGCAAGAGCGCAGTCGACCGGTCAGCGCAATGCTATCGGTGCGGTCAAGAGGGCCACAAAGCAGTGGATTTCGAAGCCAAAGCTAAGACCTCGCATGAGGAAGGAGCACACATCAAAAATGATTAAGGTGCTCCAAATAAACCTCAACCACTGCGCTGTGGCCCAGGACTTGCTGTCCCAGCTGGTCAGAGAGGAGAGAGCGGACGTAGCGATCATCAGCGAGGAGTTTCGGGATCTCGAGAAGTCGAACTGGGTAAGGGATGCCACGGGCAAGGCGGCCATCTGGGTATGTGGAAATATACACATCTCCAGAAAGATGGTCGCCCCCCTTCCCAGCTTTACCTGGGTGGAGGTGGCGGGGGTACGCATGTACAGCTGCTACTTCCTGCCCAGCGATTGCACCGAGGACTTTGTGAGATCTCTGGATGCAGTCGTCACCAGTGCTCGGTCCTCACGGCTACCGGTCGCAATCGGTAGGGACTTTAATGCTTGGGCGACGGACTGGGGTAGCGCCAAGACCAACGCGCGTGGTCGCGCACTTCTCGAGGCGTTCGCTCTACTGGGGCTGGAGATCGCTAACACAGGGACAACGCCGACTTTCACAAAAGCCGGCAAGTCGTCCATAGTCGACCTCACCTTCGTCGATCCTAGATTGATGGGGAGAGGGGGACTCGGCTGGAAAGTTAGCGATCGTTACACGGGTAAAAAAAAAAAAAAAAAAAAAAAAAAAAAAAAAAACCGAGCTAGATCGATGCCTAACGCATCGATCATTGCCGCCGTACCTCGCCTCTGGCATACCGGCGGTCGTCCTTGTCACGTCTCTTTTGCTATCTGCTTGTCTTCCTTATCTTAGACTGTGACGGTTTTTGGACTACGGAACTTTCCAGAGTTCGCATTTGTCTTTTCCTTTTCTTGCGATTCAACTCTTTCTATGTTCTCTCTTCTGCTTCGGTTTTGTTTTTTATTTTTATTCCTTTTTACTTTATTTATTCTTTTAACTTTTGGGGAACTAGGGACTAGGACTTTCTATTTTTGCTACGTCTTTCTTCTCTCTTCCCTCTCTTCCTACTCTATTCTTCTTTCTTCCTAATATCTTCTCTCTTCCTCTTCTCTCTTCTTTCTTCCCTACTTTCATTTCTCATCTACTTTTATAAAAGAAGGAGTTCCTACCTAGCGTCCGTTCATTCTCCCTAACTTTCATACTCTTTCATACTATCTTTCAGACTTAATCTTTCATCTTCATTCTTTCTACTTTCTCTCTATTGCCATTTTTCCTCTTTCATCGTCATTCATTCTCGTCAGTTATATTCTATCTAATAGAAAATGTTAGTTTACCTATTGTCTAGTATGATAAGCTATCTCGATTACCTCTGTATCTATTTCCTTTCCTATTCTTCCATTTGTTAGTTACAATGGAATTCTTTCTAACTTAGCCACTTTCATTCCCTTCTCACTTATGCTTTTCCTTTTTCTCTCTCCTTTTTCTCTTATCTATCTACTTTCTGGAATATTGTCTATCCCTAAGCTACTCACTCATTCTCTTCCCTTAACTCTTCTGCTTCCTCAGTTTCCACTATTTCTACGACTAAATCTCTTTCTAGAATTTCCGTAGCATCCTTTGCGAGCAAGATTTCTTTTGTCATCCTTGTCAGCCTCTCGGTCCCTTCCTTTGTTTCCAATAAGGCTTTTGTGTCTCTCATTCCTGCCTCTGTCTCCTGCATGTGCTTTAGTCTTATTTGTTCGTACTTCACGCATTTCCATATAACATGTTCCGGGGAGTCTGTCTCTCCGCAGCTACACAGGTCTGATTCTACAAAGTTAAATCGCAATCTGAAAGTTTGAAAACTTCCATGTCCACTGAGTATTTGCATTAGGTACTTGCTCGGTTTAAGCCACGTCTTTTTCCTTCTTTCTTCCACGTTTGGCATTATCTCATATGTATGTCTGCCCTTTATAGAATTATCCCACCTCGACTGCCACACTTTCCTCAATTCCTTGTCCAATTCACACTTTGCATTGTATTTCCTTTTCCATTCATTGCCTGGTAGAGGATTCTCCACCGTCTGGTATGTGAATTCCATGTATTTAAATGCCTTGTTCTTCCTTATGTAATACATTCCTGTTCTTTTCTCACATTCCAGATCTATCGGCAAGTGACCCGTTATCATTGTGATGGACTCAGCCGAAGTGGTTCTATATGCTCCCGTTGTCTTCATTAGAGCAAACCTCTGTGACATTATGAGCTTTTTCTTTTGGACATTATTTGCGAGTTTAAACCATCCTGCTGCTGCGTACGTTATGATTGGTATGTATACCCCTTTGTATATTATTTCTAGAGAACGATAGCCTAAACCCCACTCATCTCTAGCTAATCTTGCTAACCTTTGGAAGATTCCTCTGGTTTTCATTGAGATCTCCGTGACATGATGCTGCACACTTAAGCCTTTGCCAAAAGAAACTCCCAGATATTTTGCTGGTTCCTGTCTTTTAATTCTCTTGCCATTTATTTTAATTACTGGGTAACATTTTTCATGGAATGTTCCCTTGGCTAAGAGCATGCCGCATTTATCTGGTGCATGTTTCATTTTGACCTTTTTGCTCCATCTCTCTATCATGTCAATTGCAGCTTGTCCTCTTATTTCTAGTTCTCTCCTGGAGTCTCCTTCTACTATCACTGCCTGATCGTCAGCATAGGCTATCGTCTCATGTCCTTCTCTTTCTAATGCGTGAAGTATTTCGTCGAACACTACGTTCCATAGTATTGGCCCCAGTAGTGAGCCCTGGGGACAACCTTTTGTCACTTCTTTGCTCGCAGAGTTGCCACCTTCGGAAATAATTACTTTCCTATTACAGAGGTAATCCCTAATTATTTCATACAGTCTCCAGGGGCATCTCATGTGTCTTAGCTTTTCCAGTACTCCTGGCCACCATACGTTATCAAATGCTCCCTTAATGTCAAGAAACATTATGATTACGTACTTCTTGTTGGATTGCTTTACTTTATTAACTACATAGACAATCGCATCTTCTGTGGATCTATTCTTCCTGAAGCCGTATTGTTTATCTGAAAGACTGGGTTCCACTACTTTCTCCAGTTTTCTGATTATCAATCCTTCCAGTATTTTGCCTAGTATAGATAAAAGGCATATTGGTCTATACGAGCTTAGGAGACTTGGATCTTTATCGATTCCTTTTTTAATAGTTATGACCTTTCCAACTTTCCACATGTTCGGAAAGATGCCATACTTTAAACAGCTATTGTACAACTTTAACAGATCTTCGCCGACTACCTCTAGAGCACTTTTAATTATTATCAGATCGAAACAGTCTGTTCCTGGAGCTTTACCTGGCTTCATTTTCTTTACCACTTGTACCATCTCTGTTATTGTAAACTCCTCCGTTTCTCTGTATTCGTCTGTATATCTATTGTTCTGCAGCCTTATATTCGCTTGCTCTTGTGTCTCTGAGTATATTTCATCGTCGGGAAACAGTTGGTCTAGAATCTGTTTTGCTGTTTCTTCCCAAGTCATCGTGTATCCACTATCTGTTAGGATGTTACTTGCGATGTCTCTAATCCTTGCCTTTTTGGCGGCCAATTTGTACGGTAAGCTCCATGGATTGTCATTGCCTTGTCTAGTTACGAACTCTTGCCATTTATGGGTCTTTGTCGAGTCAATTTGCCTTGTGTACTGTCTCTTGGCCGTCTTATAAACCCTTTTCTTATACTCTCTCTGTTCTGGGTTTCTTTCCTTTTGAAATTGCCGTCTCAGTTTGTTCGTGTATTTTTTGGCCTGAGTCAGTTCTTCATTCCACCATGGGACTTTCCTATTTGATTTGTTCTTTGTTGGTATGGCTTTGTCACATGCCATCCTTATGCCTTTGGTTATGTTTCTCAAGCCGGCGATCGTTGAGCCCGTATCGTGATAGTTCGGAATTGGTTTCCAGTTTTCTCTTAGAGTGTGTACAAATAAACCCCAATTAGCCTTGCTAGTCATGTAACGCCTCATATTTTCGCTGTTTTTGTATCTCCCGCTTACAGCCATTTCTCCTATTTCGAACGTTATAGTCCTATGATCGCTGGAAGTCCAGTTCTTTTGAACTTTCCAGTTATGTATTCTCTCGATCATGTTAGGTGAGGCTATTGTTACATCTACGTGTCCTTCTCCAACTTCACTTGCAACTGTTGCTATGCTATTAGGGTCATTTATTACACTCAAATTATTCTGGATAATGAACTCCTCTAGTTTTTCTCCTTTTGCGTCTGTGTCTACTGGACCCCATAAGGCTGATCGGGCATTAGAGTCGATACCAATGATAAAGTTCTTTCCTTCCAGTGCATTAATAATTGTTTGCAGCGTGTTAAGATGCACTTCGATATCATCCTTTAGTTGGAAGTATCCACTTATAAGATATACTTTATATGGTATCGAAACTTCTGCAACCGCAAAGTGTGTCGTGCAGAGATTTGATATTTGCAAAACTACTGCGTTCGGGTCTGTTATAGCTATAGCAGCCCATGGGTTTTCCTTTCCAGAGACAATTCTTATTCCCATTCCGTAATCCATCACTTTATTCGATCTTGTATACGGCTCTTGTAACATTAAAGCTTGTATGCCATTTTCATACGCTTTTTGCCTGATCTCGGGTACTACCCTTCTCGATCGCCTGGCATTAAGTTGAGCTACAAATAACCTACTGTTCTTATTCTCCGTAATCCGTGTTGTTGACAAGCCTCTCTAATGCCTTAACATAACAAGGGCATTTTGTGTCTAGGACGTTGTGTTCAGCCTTTTTCTTGGCCTTTACACAATTAATACACTTTTTCTGATTATTTTTGTTCGGGCATTTATCAAAGGAATGACCCTTTTCGGCACAATGAGAGCAGTATACCTCATTATGGCATACCTTGCTGATGTGTCCGTAACCCTGGCACTTGTAGCACCTGGAGACGAGCACGAAATCCTGTACTTTACACGATTGATAATCTACGAATACTCTCCTCTTTTCTAACAACCTACTTCTCATTTCAGGTGTCACTTCTACTACCCAGTTCGTCCTAGTTCCCTCTTTCTTGCCTGTTTTAAATTTCGGAATTATCTGCCTTTTGGCCTCGTCCTGTGTGCATGGGTTCTGTTCGGTTATTATTTCCACTATCTCTTTCTCGCTTATGTTCTTCGGTAGATCATAGATGATCAACCTCGGTCTCTGTTTTGTTGGTTTTGTCATCTCGAAATTTGCCCTTAGTTCTTTCTTGTTTAGAATCTTCTGCAGAGATTCTTCGTTTTCGGTTTCTATCAGCAAGCCTTTATTAATTGTACGCAGGCTTCTGATCTGTACTTTCTCTATTCGCGGCCTGAAGTCCGCCTGAAACTTCTGCTTCATCTCTTCTTCTGACTTAAAGGTATCGGCAGCTTTTGGTCTTATCACCAGTTTGTGGTTTTTCGGGTTCTTAATGTTTACTTGCTTTGCCGTTTCTTTCGGCGCGACAAGTCTTTTAGCAACCCCTGCATACGACTCTTGTTTGCTTTTCTCTCTTTCGTTTATTGCTTTTATCTGCCCTTCCAGATATGCACTTTTCGCTATTAAGGTTGACATAATAGCGTGTATGTTGTGGAGAGCCGTATGCGCTCTCTCACTGTCTTTCTTGACGATGTAATTCTTTATTATCTCAATTTGCTGCATCACATACATTGGTGTTTCCAATATATGCCGTTCCTTCTTAGTTTCAGGTCGGACCTCAGTTTCTGTCTCGATTTCCGATTCCGAAGAGGAGCTCGAACTGTTCTCGGCCTTCTTGCTAGTTCCTGGCCTGTATCTCTTTTGGTCCTTCGACTCCCCCTCCGAGGAAGACGACAGGACACGCTTACCCGTTTTCTTGTGAGTACTTTTTTCTTTGTTTGTTGTTGCGGCTGCTGTGATTTCTGTGGGGTTGGGAACCCCTGTATTTTCTGGTCTGTGCACCATTGAGTGTTTATTATTTTTACTCATTTTTCATATTATATTAGTGTATACTTTGTGCATCCTCTAGATTACACGACGCGGTAAACTCTAGCAAGTTATTCGGTGATCACCCATTAGCAGTTGTCGTTTTGACGGGTTTGACCGTGAGCCTTAAACGTATCGTGGCCTCGTCAAATACAATTTAAACCTCCGAGTGCTGCTTCCCTTCCAGGTGCCACCTGGAGCAACCTCAGCAAGTTTAATTTTTACACACGCTGCTACAGGGCAGCCCGACTAACTGGCGAAGAAAGCCCGGGCCCTGGTACTATCGTGCGGTCCGGGCGTGCACGATCGGCGATCCGAGCGCCGACCTCCCGGTTTATATGATGTACCCTCTTTACATCCAGGTATTCATAGTACTTCCCGTCGAGCTATGGGTTTTCACTGCCTCCCTTGCTTGGCGCACTGCCTTCTCGTGTCGCAGATACGTTTACTCTGAGTTTGCGTCTTAGCACCAGCCGGCCACCTCTCCAACCGACCAATGCCCATTGCTGCGATTTAGCCTACCGAGACGCTGAAGCCTACACTTTCAGCCATCGGCGTTTCCCCCTCTGGCGGCGTGGACGCACGCAGTTGGTTTTCCAGAGGCGTTACACGGGTAGTGACCACCAAGCACTCGTGTACCAGCTCCAGCTGACCAGCGGGAGGACAAAGAGAGCAGGAAGAGGAGCAAGAGAGAGATGGGCACCAGCCACGTTTGATCGTGAGACGTTCCTCTGCTCCCTTGAGGGGGCAAAAGTGGAGGGAACCGCCGAAGAAAAAGCACGAGGCCTCACGAATGCCCTAACAGCGGCTTGCGATGCCTCTATGGCCGTGAAGTTTAACCCTCGCGGCCGCCCACCGATAATCTGGTGGAGTGAGGACATCGCAGAAAAGAGACGTGAGTGCCTGCGTGCCAGAAGGCTGCACCAAAGAGCGAGGGGAACACCGCGGTTCCAAGATCGTTCCGCAGAATACGAACAAAAGCGGAGGGATCTCAAGGTGGCCATCAAGGCTGCTAAGAGAAAGTGTTGGCGGGAGCTCTGTGAGGAGGTGGACCACGACCCCTGGGGCAGACCGTATAAAACGGTTATGAATAAGATCAACCCCGGGGGAGCTGTTGCACCCACTGACCCAGTTTTTCTGGACGGAGTCGTCCGCCACCTGTTTCCAGAACATCGGAAAAGGGCAGCAGAGACGGGCCTGATGGCCACCATTGGTGCAGCCGAGTCGGCAGACATTAGTGAAGCCGAACTGAGGATGGCCGCTAAGGGTATTTCCGTCCGTAAAGCCCCAGGGCCTGACGGAATACCTGGCCTGGCCGTCAAGACAGCGGCGATGAGTGCTCCGGGCTTGTTCCTGGACGCATTCAACGCATGCATAAGAGGAGGTTGCTTCCCGGCCCAGTGGAAGACGCAGAGGCTGGTACTCCTACCAAAGGGAAACAAACCCCCGGAGGAGCCATCATCTTACCGCCCGCTCTGTCTACTGGATATAGTTGGGAAGCTCCTGGAGCGGGTGATCTGCGCCAGGCTTGCAGAGGCCATCGGTCGGGCCGGAGACCTCACCGACAACCAGTTCGGCTTCCGAAAGGGTCGATCGACCATGGATGCTGTAGGCAGAGTTGTTGTCATAGCCACAAACGCCATCAATGCTGGTCGGAGTGCAAGGCGGATGTGTGCCATCATCACCTTGGACATCCGGAATGCCATCAACTCTGCCAGATGAGACGACATCATGCTGTCCCTGCAGCACTTCCAAGTGCCACTCTATCTCAGGGAGGTCACCTCGAGTTACCTGACTGACCGTACTCTGCTCTACGACACCGACGACGGTGTGCACTCCCACAACATCACGGGAGGCGTGCCGCAGGGTTCGGTCATTGGGCCCCTACTCTGGAACGTTGTCTATGACGGCCTGCTTAGGCAGCAACTTCCGGAGGGTGTCTCGATGGTGGCTTTCGCGGACGACGTGGCGCTAGTGGTGGTCGCAAAGAGTGTCGAAGAGATCGAATATCTCGGAGACGTCTCTATAGAAGTGGTCGCCACTTGGTTGAGAGACCACGGACTTAGGCTGGCGGCGG
Source organism: Theocolax elegans (assembly GCA_026168455.1). Classification (NCBI taxonomy): domain Eukaryota; kingdom Metazoa; phylum Arthropoda; class Insecta; order Hymenoptera; family Cerocephalidae; genus Theocolax; species Theocolax elegans. The sequence continues at coordinate 59,450,645 of CM047425.1, forward strand.
AAAAAACGGAGGCGGTGCTCATCTCGCGCACAAAAAAGGAGAGGACCGCCACCTTCACGGTAGGTAAAGAACGGATACGGTCGGTGAAAACGTTGAAGTATTTAGGGGTCACACTAGACGCGAGGCTGTCGTTCAAACACCATCTGACGAACGCAGGCTCAAAGGCGGCAAAGGTGGCCCGTGCGCTGGCGGGCATCATGCCCAACATTGGGGGACCCCAGCAACCGCGAAGGTCTCTCCTTGCCTTGGTGGTGAGCTCAGTAATTTTATACGGAGCTCCTATCTGGGCTGATGCCCTGAACAGGCACAAGAGCTTTGGTGCTCCGTGTCAGAGAGCCTGCAGGATAGCCGAGCTAAGGGTTGCCCGGGCGTACCGAACCGTATCTGACATTGCGCTCTCGGTGATCGCGGGGACCGACCCCTTCGACCTCCTGGCAGCCGAGAGAGCTGAAAGACACCGTGAGGGTGGGCGACGCGTAGAAGAGAATCGCTGCCATAACCGATGGTCATTGCGGACCGTAGAGGAGTGGCAGCGGAGATGGGACTCAGCCAGGGACGGCCGCTGGACCTACCGCATCATCCCGCGGATCCGGGAGTGGGCGAGCAGGAAACACGGCTTCGTCAGTTTCCAGCTTACCCAGATGTTGACCGGGCACGGATGGTTCCGTAGCTACCTATTTCGTATAGGGGTCTACGGCAGCGCAGAGTGCCCGGCTTGTCCAGGGGTGGACGAAGACGTGGAACACGTCCTCCTATGGTGTCCTCGTTTCAGGGAGGAACGGGACCAGTTTCAAGTCACTTGGAGCGGTCCCCTCACCCCTGAGAGCATCGGGGCGTGCCTGCTTGACTCCCAGGAGGGATGGAACGCGGTAGTGACCCTCTGTACGTCCGTAGTGGACAGGCTGGGTCTCATCAGAAGAGAAGAGGAGAGAGGAGTTTCGATGGCAGCGGTAGTGGGCTAGTGTAGCCGTTGCCTCCCCCCGCGAAGTAATGCCTTGCGGCGGCTCCCGCGGGGGAATAAAGGTAAGGAAAGAGGTGGAGTTTTAGTGGGTATGCCTATCGTCATCCTTCGGTAGGAGAGTCCCACACACGGGGAGTCTCGCATCGCTCCAGTTATGGTGCATTAAGCATTTCTCCACCTCTTCGGAAAAAAAAAAAAAAAAAAAAAAAAAAAAAAAAAAAAAACACACACACACACACACACACATTCACTCACACATATATTCACATACTCTCACACTTATTCACAAAGTCACACACATTCACACACACATATACGTATTTACGCACTCGCGCATACATACGCACACAAAGGCACTTATAAATAAATTTACCGAACGCACAAACAAGCTCATAAATACCCGCATTAATTGTCACACACGCATCCACATTTGTTTTGTTCTGAATTTATTTCACTAAGCACTAGGTACATTTTACATAACAATTGAAAAGTGTGATATTGCGCCCCGTAAATAGGGAAAGCAAGTAGTATTTTGTGCTCAGTGTAAGAAAAAAGCTTTTAATAACAAAAACGGATTTAAAATTAACAACAATCCAATAAAATTTAAAATTAACAACAATAGTCCAGGTACCTCGAGAATCATTAATAAATCGTATTACAACTATCAAAGGAATTTTATTCGCTTTTACGAGAAAACATAAAATAAATGAAATTAATGATTCGTATATGAAAAAGGAAAAAAATCATCATGATTCTTTTATACGAAATACGTAAAATTATAAAATCGTCGGTATTTATGATTGTCATCAAAAAAAAAAAATTACAAAATCAAACGGATTTTTGACTCGTGAAAAACAAACTCATAAATTCATTAGTATTTGTGAATCTTGAAAGAAAAACTCCTAAAGTCACCGGTATTTGCGATTCATAAAAACTAAAAATCCAAAAATCATTAGTATTTATGATTTTCAATAAATATAATCAAAAAATCAAAAGGAGTTGTGATTGTATGTGACAGAAAATACTTAAATCACTTGGATCTTATGATTCGATAAAGTTGAGAATCATAAAATCAAGCGAGATTAGGATTCGCAGTAAATGAAAATCCAAAATTAAAATTGATTATGGATTTTTAAGGATTCTATTCCTCGAAATGATTCGAGTACTTACAACCCTGGACAGACGTAGGGAAACGCCTCGAGAGAAACGTGCGGTGGTCACTTGCGATCAGTGTACTCAGACGGATTCGTCCGATGGGTATCAGTCTGTTCGTGAACCTGCTCGTAGGAGACCCGATTCTCGTAGGGCGGCTGAAGGCCGACAAGAGAGTAGGAATCCTTCTACCAGCAGGCGTAGGAGTTCCCGGACGGATAATAGAGATGACCGTCGGGAAAGAGAGTCCTACGAAGCCAGGCCAAGGTATCGTGAAGACGATAACCGAACGCACGATCGGACAGGGTGCACACGAGAGCTGCGTATCTGAAACATGTCCTTTGATGGCGAGACCAAAAAGGACGCGGAAGAGTTTCTGAACCGTCTGCACGACTTCAGAAATGACAACGAGTTCTCATATCGCAGGATGTTTAGTGCCCTGCCCAATGTGTTCTCAAAATCAGCATTGTTCTGATATAGAACAGTTCAGCCATCTCTTCGAGATTGGCGTGATTTTGAGATCGAGTTCCTAAATGAGTATGGCCGTATAATAAATGACGAAGATTTACTCATGGAACTTCGATCAAGAACACAAAATGAGGGAGAAAAGGCTACGACGTTCTTGAACTGTTTCAGAGCGATCGTAAATAAGTTTAAATGCCCTCCATCATTAGAACAACAGGTGAAGATGGCCTTCTCGCAGATGAGGCCAGATTACCGTAGGTACATACCAGTACGACAAATCAGGAATTTCTCTGATTTGACAAGCTACGGTAAAGAGTACGAGCAGCATTTAACATGGGACACGAAATTCTCCAGTTCCAACGTTAAGCGCGAGAAGCTCGTACCAGAAGCTTTTCCGAAACAGAGTGGTGCAGCACGAGTTTCAGGTAAAGTGCGAAAAACTCTTCTTTGGTTGGTACTTCCAACGTCGCTAATAGTTTTCAGAAACGATACGGCAAGTCGAATAATGGAGTGAGTGCCCCCAATTCGAAATCCGTATCGTACGTGCCTGTTTCTCAACAGTCACCGGGAACAAAAACAGAGCTCGGGGTAAAAAGAGAAAGACGTGCTGTTGACGAATTCTCCAACTGACCCCAGCAAAATGTTTTTGTCCCACAAATGGCACAGGGCAAGAGTTTAAGGTTGGAAAACCCTCTAAACTCTTTAAGAAGTCTAGCAAATCATTTGCTGACTTCTCTAAAGTCCTTAACGGAGATCAAATTCCCTCTCAGACCGAAGTTGGTGTTGAAAGTAAGTCTGAGTGTAAGGATCCTAAACGTTCTGGGGATTCAACAGATGTAAAAGTTCTTAGAACACAACCTGTCAATCCCACCCGAGCTTTGCAAGGTAAAGCAGAACAAGGAACCTTATTAGACCAACAAACGCGTGAGGCTAAAGATTGGTCTAAGGAACTCCAAAGGCAAATATACTCTGATAGCAGAGATATTATTCGTGAAGAAAGCGTAAAGAGATCGTTATCTCAGCCGCTTAGCACCATCGGAGTGAACGACCTTGGTTGTTGCTCATCGTCACCCCGTTGTGACACACCTAGTAAAGAGGACAAGAAGCCCTTGGTGGAGATGGAAATTCTCCTCAACAACGAGCCCTTGGTGGAGAAGGTAGTTGTCGATGGTGTGCATAACATGAACCGTACAAACTCGTTGCCGAGAAGTACAGTTCAGGGGGGGGGGCAGATGCCGTACCAAGTACGTCTAAAATGACGCACACGGCATCGACTCCTAACGACGATAGTCAAACCGATCAGATAATTGCTGGAATCCAATCGGATAACCGGCTATTCTTTTTGGTACGACTCGGTGGAAAGGACTTTAAAGCACTTTTCGATCCTGGCGCCATGGTCTCTCTTGTACGATCAGATGTTGTCGAACAGTACAAGTTTAAATGGAGACCTGTCAAGGTTATCGTGAAAGGTGTGGCTGGACCAGCACTTAAAGTCCTTGGCCTAATGACATTCTATTCTGTGTAGAAGGCCTTGATGGCAATATCCAACTGAGAATTGTAGAGAATATTGAGCATTCCATCATTCTCGGTATGGATTTTCTACAACATTGGAATATGGAAGTCAAATTAGGCGAAGCTATTTGGCGTATTGGCGAGAGTGATTGGACCATTATCGTACGTGCCTGTTTCTCAACAGTCACCTGGGAACAAAAACAGAGCTCGGGTAAAAGAGAAAGACGTGCTTTGACGAATTCTCAACTGCCCCAGCAAAATGTTTTTGTCCCACAAATGGCACATAACCTGGTGAAGTATGTGCAACCACAGGCGACGGCAGTAAACCCAACGAACCTGGGCACCAACTTTGTCGGCGTGTGTTTCACATGCCAAAAAGTCGGTCATAGGTCGTCGGATCGCCCGAGCCGAACATGCTACCAATGCGGAAACATTGGGCACTCCGCTGAGCAGTGCTCTACCGAATTGGTAGCAAAGGAGTGCCAGCTGTGTGGAACTAGTGGCGTTACACTCCAAACATGTCCTAACTGCGTCAGGTTCCTCCAAAACGTGGGAAACCTGAACGCAGGGCACCCGAGCTGCCCCGTGCGCCCTGCACTGCAGTGCGTAGACCACATGGTTTACAAGGGCAAGAGTTTAAGGTTGGAAAACCCTCTAAACTCTTTAAGAAGTCTAGCAAATCATTTGCTGACTTCTCTAAAGTCCTTAACGGAGATCAAATTCCCTCTCAGACCGAAGTTGGTGTTGAAAGTAAGTCTGAGTGTAAGGATCCTAAACGTTCTGGGGATTCAACAGATGTAAAAGTTCTTAGAACACAACCTGTCAATCCCACCCGAGCTTTGCAAGGTAAAGCAGAACAAGGAACCTTATTAGACCAACAAACGCGTGAGGCTAAAGATTGGTCTAAGGAACTCCAAAGGCAAATATACTCTGATAGCAGAGATATTATTCGTGAAGAAAGCGTAAAGAGATCGTTATCTCAGCCGCTTAGCACCATCGGAGTGAACGACCTTGGTTGTTGCTCATCGTCACCCCGTTGTGACACACCTAGTAAAGAGGACAAGAAGCCCTTGGTGGAGATGGAAATTCTCCTCAACAACGAGCCCTTGGTGGAGAAGGTAGTTGTCGATGGTGTGCATAACATGAACCGTACAAACTCGTTGCCGAGAAGTACAGTTCAGGGGGGGGGGGCAGATGCCGTACCAAGTACGTCTAAAATGACGCACACGGCATCGACTCCTAACGACGATAGTCAAACCGATCAGATAATTGCTGGAATCCAATCGGATAACCGGCTATTCTTTTTGGTACGACTCGGTGGAAAGGACTTTAAAGCACTTTTCAATTCTGGCGCCATGGTCTCTCTTGTACGATCAGATGTTGTCGAACAGTACAAGTTTAAATGGAGACCTGTCAAGGTTATCGTGAAAAGTGTGGCTGGACCAGCACTTAAAGTCCTTGGCCTAATCGACATTCTATTCTGTGTAGAAGGCCTTGATGGCAATATCCAACTGAGAATTGTAGAGAATATTGAGCATTCCATCATTCTCGGTATGGATTTTCTACAACATTGGAATATGGAAGTCAAATTAGGCGAAGCTATTTGGCGTATTGGCGAGAGTGATTGGAGACACTTCGTCAGCTCATGACATCGATTCGAGGATTTCCGCTGAATGTGCTGGTATAATTGAGATACAGGACGACCAGTGGAAACAAGTCAAAGAGTTAGTTGAATGCCTACACTTGCCGTCGGGAGACGTCCACGGCTTTACGATGTTAACGGAGCACCATATAGAGGTTGAGCCTGGTGCACGACCGGTTCGTCATAAGCCAAGACGTATGTCTCCAAAGGTCCTCGAATTTGCCCAGAGTGAGGTCAAAAAGATGTTTGACAATGGCATTATTGAACCGAGTGCGAGTGATTGGTTAGCTGCTGCGGTCAACGTCCGCAAGGACGAAGGAAGTTATCACTTCTGCATTTTTGAGACCTTAATGCACCCACAAAACGTGATTCTTATCCAATTCCTAATATGGATACCATATTGGATAAGCTGTATAATGCAAGGTATATATCGAAAATTGATGTTAAGGAAGCGTACTTCCAAATATTAATGGCCGAGGCGAGCCGGCATTATACTGCATTTGCTGTACCAGGGTCGGGGCTGTGGCAGTTCACGAGAATGCCTTTTGGCCTCATGAATGCTCCTATGACCTTTGCACGGCTTATAGATGCAATTTTCGGGACTAATGTAGAACCTCATCTGTTTGGATACCTAGACGACTTGATCGTCATTACCGAAACTTTTGAGAACCATCTAAAATGGCTCGAATACGTACTAAGGACGTTGAATGACGCTGGACTCGAAATGAATCAAGAGAAGTGTGAGTTTTGTTGTTCCAGCGTAAAGTTCCTTGGGTACAAATTGGACGCGGACGGCTTGAGGTCTGATGAGGAACGAGTCGCTCCAGTCCTTAACTACCCTACACCTCGTAATGTCAAACAGCTGAGATACTTCCTCGGGATGGTAGGCTGGTACTCTCGATTCATTAATCGAGAAGCTGACATTAAAGCACCCCTTACCAAGTTGCTGCGTAAAGACCAGGCTTGGGATTGCGGCGAGGAGCAGGAGGAGGCGTTTCGTCAGCTTAGAGTTGCGTTAGCTGAAGCGCCTGTATTAGCCCGTCCAGACTTTTCTAAGCCACTTACCGTCCAAAGTGACGCTAGTGACTTAGCAATTGGTGCGGTGTTGACGCAACTGGACGACGAGGGTTTCAAGCATCCGATTGTCTACGTCAGCCGATTATTAAATCGCGCTGAACGTAATTACATGACAACGGAAAAAGAATGCTTGGCTCTCATATAGGCTAATAAGAGATTGAGACCATACATTGAGGCCTATCGATTTACGGCTGTGACCGACCATACTTCTCTCATAGGGCTCAAAAATCTCAAGGAGCCGTCGGGTAGGTTGACACGATGGATACTTGAAATGCAGCAATGGGACTTTGAAATAGTGCATAACAAAGGAGCCTTGCACTATGTCCCGGACGCGCTTTCTCGTGCCGTCAACCCAGACCCCGACGAAGAAGAGATTGCCTCGTTCGAAGTAATTACAGACCCATGGTATATTGCTAGATTAAACGATGTACGCTCATACCCTCGAAGATTTCCGGAGTGGAAAATTGAGGATGATATGCTATATCGTTTTACAAGCGGTAAAGTCCTGGACTCTGTACCAGAACGAGAGGAAGGCTGACGTCTTGTGCTACCCTTAGAGCAGAGGAACCGAGTTCTAGTAGATTCTCATTTCCACCCAGCCATGGGTCACATGGGAATTGAAAAAACTTACGAACGCGTTGCAAGAGACTATTATTGGCCAGGTATCAACCACGATTCCCACCAATTTGTCTTACGGTGTCTGATATGTCAGAACTACAAGATGTCTCAAGCAGGTCCTCAAGGCTTATGATTTAAATTGGCCGTACACTTTCCTAAGGTGCGTAAGGCATGTCTGCTAAACTGGCACCAAAGTATGACAGACCCTTTGAAGTTAAAGAAGTACTATCTCCAGTAGTTCTCAGACTAGAAGAGTCTGTTCGGAAGCGGACCGAAGTACACATACCCGATGTGAAGAGATATGTACCACCTCGGGTTGCCATGTAAAGCGGTAGGGAAAACGTATCGACGTACGTGAGAACAGTCAGCGAAGGCTAGGCTTGGTGACTGTATGACACGTCAATATCATACGAAGCACGAAGAATCATTGAAGCAGCCTCCAATTGAAGAAAAGATGAGAAACGTACAGCGCGCAGTCGTGGATAGATTGTGCCTTTCTTTCGACTCGGCCTTCCCGAGGGAAGTGGAGTCTAGGGTGGGGGGGGGGGGGGGGCTTTGTGACGGAAATCGTCACACAATCTATTCGCGATGAATAGAGTACTTAAATTCGCGAATTGTAAGTCGTCGGAGCCTTTCGTATGTCAAGGCCAACCGACGACACTTGTTTACTTTTCTACGAGTGTACAATTACGCGCGCGACTATACGTAGGGATGGGAGCGCGAAAGAGTGTGTGAGTTTCTCCACTCTCATCCCTTTTTCGAGAAATTAGGCGATCGCCTAATCAGTGCGTAATTATCCGTCGATCGGGACGGATTATTATATTGTCTAGACGTTCCGCACTGCTCCTGAGTGCCGAGAGTACGCCCCACCCCCTCCTGCATTAAGCTCTGTGAACGGTTGTTCCGGAGCAGAACTAAGTGCGGAGACCCGGGTGGACACACGCGTGTCCCGTATAGTTTGGTGTGTGTTTGTGTGTGTGTGTGAACCAAAGGACGGGGTCGTGCGCGGGTGATATCGCGGATCGCGATTCGCTCGCCGCGGCAAGAGCCGCCTTCACCACCTCAACCACCGGTCGTCCCCTTGTCAAGGAGGTCGACCAGTCGCCGAGGATCGGCTGGGCCATCCCCGAGGAGCGTCACCGGTAAGTGACAATTTATTATCGTGACCCTCCCTCTCCCTTGTGTGTGTGTACATCGGGAGTGTGTTCGGGTACGACGGTATTCGAACAGCGGTTCCTGGGAGCGAAACCTGTCGCAGACGAGGATCTCGATCAGACAGGTTTCCCGGGACTTCCACCCGCGCGTATTCTGTATTGTCGCGGCACACGGTCTGAGTGGCCATTTTGTTAATTATTTTATTTAAAATAAACATTTCTTTTATTTTATTTTTAATTAAGTGTGTTTATTTTATTCTCCCCGCTCCCGCCGACGTTATATTAATTTAAATCGTGTCGAGGCAAGGAGGATCGCCCGAATCCTCCACACCGTTCGTCCCAGCGAACTCGCGTTCCTGGTGACAGCCGCAGTTCGGATAAATAAATAAATTATTGTGTGCGCGGTATTGGGCAACGCGGCCCAACGGTCAATTTTAATTATTAAAAATAATTGATCTGATTGGGTACGCGAATACCACGTTACAAATGTAATTAAATTATGTAATTAAATTATGTAACGAAATTTCTTTACGTAATGAATTGCAACAACTAATTAGGTAATTAATTACATACTTCTGTTACATAATAAATTATATGATTCTGTTACGTAACTTAATTATATATTTAAATTACATACTTATTTGCAACTAGGTTGTCATCTACTGGCGACTTTTCAATTATGTTAGAAAAAGATACACACAAACACGAATTGCAGGAAATCTGCGAGAAAAGAATTAATAACTGTGAAATATTTATAATTTTCTACTGCGGTAGGTGTACAGGGACCGTGCACGATTTACGGCTATCGTGCGGACGGTCCCCGTAGACTATCGAAGCATTATTCTGCGTTTAATATCGATTTTAAAATGCGGGAAAAATCAGATGCACTGTTTAATAGAGAAAAATATTCAATTAAGGCTATTTTAAAACCGAAAATCTTTTTGTGACAAAATTAGCAATTCTGCTGAATTTTACTTAATAGTAAATCTCTGTTCTGGTTAATTTCCTCTCATCGGCTGACGAATTTTTAATTATTATAGTATAAAGATACACACAAACACGAATTACAAAAACTCAGCGAGAAATAATAAATAAATGTGAAATATTTATAAATTTCTACTCCGGTAGGTCTATGGGGACCGTGCAAGATTTACGACTATCGTGCTCACGGCCCCCGTAGACTATCGAAGCATTATTGTGCGTGTCGTATCGATTTAAAAATCCGGGAAAAATCAGATGCACTGTTTAGTAGAGAAAAATATGCTATATAAGGCTATTTTAAAACCGAAAATCTTTTTGTGTGAAAATTAGCAATTCTGCTAAATTTTACTTAATAGTAAATCTCTGTTCTGGTTAAATTCTTGTCATCTACTGGCGAATTTTCAATTATGTTAGAAAAAGATAAACACAAACACGAATAGCAGAAAATCCGCCAGAAAAGAATTAATAAATGTAAAATTATTTTAATTTTCTACTGCATTAGGTCTACGCGGACCGTGCACGATTTACGGCTATCGTGCGCACGGTCCCCGTAGACTATCGAAGCGTTATTCTGCAATTCATATCGTATTAAAAAACCGGGAAAACTCAAACAGACTGTTTACTAGAGAAAAATGTTCTATAAAAGGCTATTTCAAAACCGAAAATCTTTTTGCGACATAATTAGCTATTCTGCTAAGTTTACTTAATAGTAAATCTCTGTTTTGGTTAATTTCCTAACATCTACTCGCGAATTTTCTATTATGATAGTAAAAAGATACACACAAACACGAATTGCAGGAAATCTGCGAGAAAAGAATTAATAACTGTGAAATATTTATAATTTTCTACTGCGGTAGGTGTACAGGGACCGTGCACGATTTACGGCTATCGTGCGGACGGTCCCCGTAGACTATCGAAGCATTATTCTGCGTTTCATATCGATTTAAAAATCCGGGAAAAATCAAATAGACTGTTTAGTAGAGGCATATATTCTATAAAACGTTATTTACAGCCTGAGAATTTTTTGCGACAAAATTAGCAATTCTGCTAAATTTTACTAAATAGTCAATCTCTGTTCTGGTTAATTTCTTGTCATCTACTGGCGAATTTTCAATTACGTTAGAAAAAGATACACACAAACACTAATTGCAGAAAATCTGCGAGAAAAGAATTAATACCTGTGAAATATTTATAATTTTCTATTGCGGTAGGTCTACAGGGACCGTGCACGATTTACGGCTATCGTGCGCACGGTCCCCGTAGTCTATCGAAGCATTATTCTGCGTTTCATATCGATTTAAAATCCGGGAAAACTCAAACAGACTGTTTAATAGAGAAAAATAATCTATAAAACGTTATTTACAGCCTGAGAATTTTTTGCGACTAAATTAGCTAATCAGCTAAATTTTACTTAATAGAAAATCTCTGTGCTGGTTAATTTCCTATCATGGACTGACGAATTTTTAATTATTTTAGTAAAAAGATACACACATACACGAATTACAAAAACTCTGCGAGAAAAGAATTAATAACTGTGAAATATTTATAATTTTCAACTGCGGTACGTCTACAGGGACCGTGCATGATTTACGGCTATCGTGCTCACGGCCCCCGTAGACTATCGAAGCAGTATTCTGCGTTTCATATCGATTTACAAATCAGGGAAAACTCAAGCAGACTGTTTACTAGAGAAAAATATTCTATAAAAGACTATGTTAAAACCTAAAATCTTTTTCTACAAAATAAGCAATTATGCTAAATTTTTCTAAATAGTAAATCTCTGTTCTGCTTAATTTCTTGTCATCCACTTGCGAATTTTCAATTACTTTAGTAAAATGATGCACACAAACCTGAATTTCAAAAAATCTTCGAGAAAAGAATTAATAAATGTGAAATAATTATAATTTTCTACTGCGGTAGGTCTACGGTGACCGTGCACGATTTACGGCTATCGTGCAGAGGGTCCCCGTAGACTATCGAAGCAATATTCTGCGTTTAATATCGATTTTAAAATGCGGGAAAAATCAGATGCACTGTTTAGTAGAGAAAAATTATTCTGTATAAGGCTATTTTAAAACCGAAAATCTTTTTGTGACAAAATTAGCAATTCTGCTGAATTTTACTTAATAGTAAATCTCTGTTCTGGTTAATTTCCTCTCATCGGCTGACGAATTTTTAATTATTATAGTATAAAGATACACACAAACACGAATTACAAAAACTCAGCGAGAAATAATAAATAAATGTGAAATATTTATAAATTTCTACTCCGGTAGGTCTATGGGGACCGTGCAAGATTTACGACTATCGTGCTCACGGCCCCCGTAGACTATCGAAGCATTATTGTGCGTGTCGTATCGATTTAAAAATCCGGGAAAAATCAGATGCACTGTTTAGTAGAGAAAAATATGCTATATAAGGCTATTTTAAAACCGAAAATCTTTTTGTGTGAAAATTAGCAATTCTGCTAAATTTTACTTAATAGTAAATCTCTGTTCTGGTTAAATTCTTGTCATCTACTGGCGAATTTTCAATTATGTTAGAAAAAGATAAACACAAACACGAATAGCAGAAAATCCGCCAGAAAAGAATTATAAATGTAAAATTATTTTAATTTTCTACTGCATTAGGTCTACGCGGGACCGTGCACGATTTACGGCTATCGTGCGCACGGTCCCCGTAGACTATCGAAGCGTTATTCTGCAATTCATATCGTATTAAAAAACCGGGAAAACTCAAACAGACTGTTTACTAGAGAAAAATGTTCTATAAAAGGCTATTTCAAAACCGAAAATCTTTTTGCGACATAATTAGCTATTCTGCTAAATTTTACTTAATAGTAAATCTCTGTTTGGTTAATTTCCTGACATCTACTCGCGAATTTTCTATTATGATAGTAAAAAGATACACACAAACACGAATTGCAGGAAATCTGCGAGAAAAGAATTAATAACTGTGAAATATTTATAATTTTCTACTGCGGTAGGTGTACAGGGACCGTGCACGATTTACGGCTATCGTGCGGCGGGCTCCCGTCCCGTACTATCGAGAAGCATATTCTGCGTTTCATGATCGATTTAAAAATCCGGAAAAATCAGATGCACTGGTTTAGTAATGAGAAAAAATATGCTATATAAGGCTATTTTAAACACCGAAATCTTATTTGTGTGAAAATTAGCAATTCTGCTAAATTTTACTTAATAGTAAATCTCTGTTCTGGTTAAATTCTTCGTCATCTACTGGCGAATTTTCAATTATGTTAGAAAAAGATAAACACAAACACGAATAGCAGAAAATCCGCCAGAAAAGAATTAATAAATGTAAAATTATTTTAATTTTCTACTGCATTAGGTCTACGCGGACCGTGCACGATTTACGGCTATCGTGCGCACGGTCCCCGTAGACTATCGAAGCGTTATTCTGCAATTCATATCGTATTAAAAAACCGGGAAAACTCAAACAGACTGTTTACTAGAGAAAAATGTTCTATAAAAGGCTATTTCAAAACCGAAAATCTTTTTGCGACATAATTAGCTATTCTGCTAAGTTTACTTAATAGTAAATCTCTGTTTTGGTTAATTTCCTAACATCTACTCGCGAATTTTCTATTATGATAGTAAAAAGATACACACAAACACGAATTGCAGGAAATCTGCGAGAAAAGAATTAATAACTGTGAAATATTTATAATTTTCTACTGCGGTAGGTGTACAGGGACCGTGCACGATTTACGGCTATCGTGCGGACGGTCCCCGTAGACTATCGAAGCATTATTCTGCGTTTCATATCGATTTAAAAATCCGGGAAAAATCAAATAGACTGTTTAGTAGAGGCATATATTCTATAAAACGTTATTTACAGCCTGAGAATTTTTTTGCGACAAAATTAGCAATTCTGCTAAATTTTACTAAATAGTCAATCTCTGTTCTGGTTAATTTCTTGTCATCTACTGGCGAATTTTCAATTACGTTAGAAAAAGATACACACAAACACTAATTGCAGAAAATCTGCGAGAAAAGAATTAATACCTGTGAAATATTTATAATTTTCTATTGCGGTAGGTCTACAGGGACCGTGCACGATTTACGGCTATCGTGCGCACGGTCCCCGTAGTCTATCGAAGCATTATTCTGCGTTTCATATCGATTTAAAATCCGGGAAAACTCAAACAGACTGTTTAATAGAGAAAAATAATCTATAAAACGTTATTTACAGCCTGAGAATTTTTTTGCGACTAAATTAGCTAATCAGCTAAATTTTACTTAATAGAAAATCTCTGTGCTGGTTAATTTCCTATCATGGACTGACGAATTTTTAATTATTTTAGTAAAAAGATACACACATACACGAATTACAAAAACTCTGCGAGAAAAGAATTAATAACTGTGAAATATTTATAATTTTCAACTGCGGTACGTCTACAGGGACCGTGCATGATTTACGGCTATCGTGCTCACGGCCCCCGTAGACTATCGAAGCAGTATTCTGCGTTTCATATCGATTTACAAATCAGGGAAAACTCAAGCAGACTGTTTACTAGAGAAAAATATTCTATAAAAGACTATGTTAAAACCTAAAATCTTTTTCTACAAAATAAGCAATTATGCTAAATTTTTCTAAATAGTAAATCTCTGTTCTGCTTAATTTCTTGTCATCCACTTGCGAATTTTCAATTACTTTAGTAAAATGATGCACACAAACCTGAATTTCAAAAAATCTTCGAGAAAAGAATTAATAAATGTGAAATAATTATAATTTTCTACTGCGGTAGGTCTACGGTGACCGTGCACGATTTACGGCTATCGTGCAGAGGGTCCCCGTAGACTATCGAAGCAATATTCTGCGTTTAATATCGATTTTAAAATGCGGGAAAAATCAGATGCACTGTTTAGTAGAGAAAATTATTCTGTATAAGGCTATTTTAAAACCGAAAATCTTTTTGTGACAAAATTAGCAATTCTGCTAAATTTTACTTAACAGTAAATCTATGTTCTGGTTAATTTCTTGTCGTCCATTATCGAATTTTCAATTATTTTAGTAGAAAGATACACACAAACCCAAATTACTAAAAAATCTGCGAGAAAAGAATTAATAACTGTGAAATATTTATAAATTTCTACTGCGGTAGGTCTACAGGGACCGTGCACGATTTACGGCTATCTTGCACTCGGTCCCCGTAGACTATCGAAGCAATATTCTGCGTTTAATATTGATTTTAAAATGCGGGAAAAATCAGATGTACTGTTTAGTAAAAATAATCTATATAAGGCTATTTTAAAACCGAAAATCTTTTTGTGGCAAAATTAGCAATTCTGCTAATTTTAACTTAATAGTGTTACATACGTAACTTAAGATTGTGTGGAATTCAGGTTGCGGTTTGCCACCAACCGAATCTGGTAGGCACGATTGGAGGATCGGGTTGAATGAGCAAGATGAAGTTCCTTTACTGTCTTTTATTCTTCCTAATTTAGGAGAAAGGCCTGTGTGTGCGTGTGTGTGTGTGTGTGTGTGTGTACGAGTTTGTCAGTTCGTGCGTCAATCGTGGCGCTTCAACGGATCTCCTCTGTTCGATCGCTTCGTTTGTGCGTTGAATCTGTTCTGTCCCGTCTGGTCTGGACGCTGATTTTGTTCTCTTGTGTGACCGCCTCGTCTGGACGCTGGGTCTGATCTGTGTCCGCCTCGTCTGGGCGATGGTTTTGTTCTCTGTCCGCCTCGTTTTGGCGATGGATCTGTTCTACGACTGCCTGGTCGGGGCGTCTGTTCTTCTCTGCGTCCGCTTCGTGTGGACGATGGCTTTGTTCTATGTGTGTGACTGACTGGCCTGGGCGCTGGATCTGATCTACGACTGCCTGGTCGGAGCGTCGGTTCTTCTCTGCGTCCGCCTCGTGTGGGCGATGGATCTGTTCTGCCACGAATTCGGCGGATCGGCTGCTCGAGGAGCGTTCCGCCTGTGGTGGGAGGCTCCTGGAGTCAGCGTTTCCTTGCTGCGTGGATTCGGGGTTTGTCCGTAGATACTCCGTAGGCAGTGCCTAAATTGCTATGGTTGCAATACTGGCCTGGCAACAAGTATCTATAGCTTATTGGACGAATCGCGTCCGAGTAGCTTTCCGCGAAGGCTGCGCGGTCAGCGCGACGTCAACGATGTTCGCTTTGGATCGGACCGGATGCAATATGACGCTTAACTATTTATTGCGCCATTGCGAATGGTTTTGCTGTGATAATTGAATTATTGCGCGGTACACGAAGATCCAACATGATCTTGGATCGTACGTTACACGTCCGATGCCGCGGCGGCGACGTCCTCGTCGTCGGTGTAGTTGTTCGGTTGAGTGTGAATAGCGAAAAAAATTTTTTTTTATTATACGAATTGTGTGTGTAGTGTGAATGGTGTGTATTTTTGTGTGTGGGTGCATGGCCGCGCGCCATTTTACATTTGTTTTCGTAGGCCTTTCTTCTTGTCATATAATTTTCCTTTGTATTAATGATCGATATGTATATATATATATGTGTGTGTGCGTTACATACTTTTTATTTTTCGTATAATGAATTATGTTTTATATTTATTTGTCTTACGTGTGAATAGTATGAAAAGTGAGTTTTCTTTTAATCTGAAATAAGGTGTTAACATAACATAGGTTTAAAGGTGTAATATCGTATATAAGGCGGAAGCCTGAGCTACGAAACAGCTGTTTGCTTACTCAGCTTTCTTTTGTATATCATACACGGCATACATGCGGTTCGGTGACCGATATTTCTTGATCTCGGTCGGTCAGCTGTTTTGGATTTTCGCTTACAATTATGGTGCTGTTAAGTAGTTGCTTTCAATGAATTGAGTTTACGTGAGCTACTAGATTGGTGTTGGCGTATCTCTTGTGTTCGCGACATTTTGGAAATGTTATTTCCAAGCCACAACTAATTATACGAATCATTCTATGAGGATCACTCCGAAGGGCTCGAATGTGTGTTTAAAAAATACAAGAACTCGTTTCCACTGATCTATACTTTTGCTGCGCTATTTTTGCACTGTCTAATGTAGGGTTAATTCGGATTTTATGCGAGTCGCTCTGCGCGCCGCTGTCCATATTAGTGAAGCAGATTCCGCAGTGTTCAGAGCCCCTCTTTTTTTTTATTAAGTTTTGGATTGGCAGCTATACATTCATTTTGAATATTTTATTGTTTTTAAGTTAGGAGATAATTTTAGTTATTATAATTAATTTAGTTAATTGTTTACAGTTTCCGGTGGATAATTGCTATTATCTGCTTGATTTTCTTATAGATTCAAGTTGTGTTTAAAAAATAACTGAAATATAAAATTTAAAAAATTTTTGAAAAATTGTAATTATTTATCTAGTTTGTAATTTTGATTATTTATTTATATCAATTCGTCAATGAAAGAAATGTAAACTCTTGATTAAAATATATCCTAAGTTGCTGTGCAGGCAGACAGTGTGAGGTATCGCAGGAATCAGACAATATCAAAAGTAACCAAATCGATTATAACTCGATAACGCTTGCTTGGATCGATCCGGCACAAGGTGCATTCGATTCCTTATGAAATTTGCCTACTGGTGGGTCTTTAACTAGTCGAACTATTTCCCCTTCCCTAAAATGTTGTACGTTTAGTCTTTTATCATAGTAATATTTGGACCGATATTTAGACTGTACGAGTTTGATCGCAGCCATTGTTTGTTTAAATATACCTATAAAAGATCTAATAAGTTAATAATAATGGTATTTGTCGAAATTATTATGTGTTTAATTATAGAGATTTTAATTGATTCCGCTATTTAAATTGCAATGTTAATTGTAATATTAGTGTAATTTACTGATTTTGGTGAATATTCGTATAAAAGATCTATTAATTTATTAATAATGGTGTTTGTCAAAATTATTATGTGTTTAGTTATGGGGATATTAGTTGACTTCGGTATTTAAATTGCAATATTTACTATAATATTGATGTATTTTTACTGATTTTGGTGAATATTCCTATAAAAGGTTTATTATTTTAGTATTAATGATGCCTGTTAAAATTATTACGTGTTTAATTATAGAGATTTTTACCTATTTCACTACGTAAATTGCAATATTAACTATAATATTGATGTATTTTTACTGATTTTGGTGAATATTCCTATAAAAGATTTATTAATTTAGTAATAATGATGCCTGTTTTAGTTATAGAGATTTTTACTGATTTCACTATTTAAATTGCAATATTAACTATAATATTGACGTATTTTTACTGATTTTGGTAAATGTTCCTATAGACGTTGTATTAATATAATAATAATAGTTTTTATTAAAATTATTAAGTTTGCTTGCAGAGATTTAAATTTATTTTGTGTTTATAAATGCAATGTTGAATGTAATAATACTGTTTTAAATAGTCTAATTGTGAGAAAACGTGTTTTTCTGGACGCATGATGTTTGTATAGTATAAAAATATGAATATTTCGTTGTTTCTAGAAAATGTATGTTTTTAAATTAGATAGGAAGGGTTAAAATGAATATGCCTCCAAGGGTCCGGGCACGGCCAACGTGTCGTTCGGCTACGTGCCCGGGACACTTTTCCCCGTCTTGCGCTCTGTCTCTCTCTCTCCACGTGCGCGCTGTATGCTGGCGATGTGCGCTGTCGCGGCCCTGATGCCCGAGACACTTTGTCGCGACTCGCGTTCTGTCTCTCTCTCTCTCCGTGTCGCGCTCTCTATGCTGGCAATGTATTTGCCACGGCGAGGGGGTCTTTCGCGCGTGGCGCGGTGTGCGCTGTTACAACTCTGATGTCCGGGGCACTTTTTCCCCGCCTCAAGCTTGCTTCTCCCTCCCCGCGCTATGCTTACTAGGTGTGCGTTGAATTTCGCGACGATTGCTGCCGATTTGTTCGTTTCGGGGAGTGATTGTGTTCATTTAATTAATATTTGTAGAATATTTACTTAGGTTCGTTGCCTTTTTCCCTTTTTGATTTCGCTATTGCCTATAGAGTTATGGTAAAAATGTTGTTCTTCTTCTATGTTTGTTTTCTTTGTTATTTTATGTAATTTCGTACATTGGAGTATATGCCCTCTTTATTTATTTATGGTTGTTGTTATGTTAAAAGTCGAAAATGTTAATTGCTATAACTTTTGATCTATGGCCTCTATTGCTCGCGGAGAGGTGTCGTATTACTCGTATAGTGATGAATTTTCATTTTTCGAGTAAAAATAGTTATTACTATTTGCTTTCATCTTTTTGGGTTTTTTATATGTGGATTTGGTTTAGCACGTGCCCGACATGTTAATTTTACTATTATAACAATTTATTTTTCAGTAGTTGCAAAATTGTACGTATTTTCAGAAAATATTTTCGAATTTGTTGAAACAGAGTGTTTGTAATTTTACAATTAGGGTTGCTGATTGTTAATTTTGATAAATGAGATTTTTGAAATTTTTTATTAACAATAATTGTCAAATTATTTATATTTTTGCTCTCTTATTTGGCTACAATTTCTCTTCGATTTTGAATTATTCGTTGAACGTGTGATCCGAAACTATATAGGTGTTTTCGTTGTGCGATCGATTTTGTTAATTAACAAATTCATATCTCGGTTTCTATCCAGACTATGATGGTGTGCTTTGGTGTAGTTTGTTAACTAAGGGTAAGGTTTCTATTTTTGCAAAAAGAAATTTTTTTGTTAATTTATTTATTTATGTTATTTAATTTATTTATAAATTTGTTTAATATAACAAGGATATATTTTTAGGAGAATGGATTGTTTGGTATGCGAGCTTTATAAAACTATATGGGTGATTTGGTCGAGTGTTTATAATTGTTAATTAACAAATTGACATCTCAGTTCCTAGTGGTTTTATGATAACCGAATTTGATTGGATTTTGTTAATTAAGGTTCCGGTTATTATATTTCTCAACATAACGTTTTTGCGATTAATTTGTTAATGGGATTTAATTTATTTATAAATCGTTTATGATGAGAATGACTTGTTATTCTGATTTTATATTGTTTACTGCATAAATTATTAATCAGTTGTAAATGCCTATGGCACGTCCGTTAGCCGCGCTGATAGGACCGCACTACAGTTCGTTAACCGTCGAATTCTTATTCGTGAGTTAGTATTCGATTGCTTTTGCCTGTTATTTATTATTAATTAGTACGATTGATGTTTGTGTATGTGTAATTATAAAATAATATAGTTGCGATTTATAATAATAGTTGTGTGATTATAATTGTTGTGATGATTTGGTATTATGTGGTTAATAAAAGGAAAACTGATGCGCGTTTTGAGCGCGTCCGTTAGCCGCGGTAATATGTCCGTGCTAAAGGTCTTGAGTACCCGTTCTGTTGTCTATTGTGATAGGTAGTGTTTGGATGTCGGGGGCTCGTTTGAGTTTATTAGCGTGCACGGTTTTGATTATGGGTCCGTTTCTGATTGTAACATTGTGTGTTTTGCGATTGATTTTTATAATTTCGTATGGGCCTTCGTATTCCTTATGAAACTTGCCAATTTGCGGATTTTTTATCAGTCGGACTATTTCGCCTTCTCGGAAGTGTTGCACATTTAAGCGCTTATCGTAGTAATACTTAGAGCGGTATTTGGCCTGAACAAGGTTCATTGCGGCCATTGTTTGCAATTGGGTTAGATTGGTTGTGAGGTCGGCCGCGTATTCGCTGTACGTAGGGAAGTGCTCTTTTGGCGGGAAGCTCGACGGTGTTCTCGATTTATATCCTAACAGTAATTCGTGAGGACAATAGCCGGTGCTTTCGGGTTCGGTTCAGTTGTAAGCATGTTGGTAAATTGGCGTTCATTCGCACCAATTGTTTGTTGTATCCGCGTATTTGCGCAGGTATTCGGTTAATGTATGGTGCATACGCTCGATTCCGCCCTGAGATTGGGGGTGGTAGGCTGTGGTGTTATATTTGCTAATGCGAAAGATTTTTGCGAAGTGTTCTAATAGTTTATTTTGAAAATGGCTACCGTTATCGGTTATAACTGCAGCTGGCGTGCCTACGTAAGCGATTACTTTTTTGGTTAGAGCGCGGGCTACTTCTTCGGCTGTAGCTGTTTTTACTGGTACAAGTATAACGTATTTCGTCAGCCAGTCTTGAGCTGATAGAATGTAGCGATAACCGATCTTGCTTACTGGCAATGGACCGTAAAAATCTGATGAAAGCTGGGCGAATGGGAATGAGGGCGTGTTACTGATAACTAAAGGCAATTTCGTTTTCTGTCGTACCAATTTATTGCTTTGGCAATCGGCGCATCTCAGGATGAACTGACGTATGTCCGGGCGCATATTTCTCCAATAATAGTCGTTGGCTACCTTTGCGTACGTTTTGTTTACGCCTCGATGTCCTCCGAGAGCTGCTTCATGGTATTCTTTGATGACCGTGTATCTGTCTTCGGTCGGGGGTACAGGTAAATTATTTGTGTACAATACTCCGATTATCGGTAGTCCTTTAAATATCCTATTAAATTGTTCTATGAAATAAGCCCATTCACCGACTGATAGTACCGCAAGATCTCTAATGACTGCTATTGTTTTGATAGATTTGGCGACTAACAGATTTTTGAGTAAAATTAAGCATTTTCTTATGTTGACTCTGAGCGACTTTTCGTCGATATAATGCTTTATGTATATGCACATCATTGTTATGTCCTTGATGTTGTATGTGTGGATTTCGCCGACTGTGAATGTTTTCCCTTCGAATTATTCCAAATCTATGTACGCTCTCTCTGTTAAGGCTTCCTGTATTTCGGTGTTCAGAAAACCGTCGGATGTTGCTAGATAAACTAAGTTTTCCTTGAATCAAAATGGGTGTTGATTAACAATTGTTAAGGTGGAAAAGAGAGGAGGCTCTTCGTCATCCGGTGGTGCCCACGGTGGTTTCTCGCGCGGTGGCCTCGCGTTTACCGTTAGGTATTTTATTAATTTGTCACTACACGGTGGAGGTTGCGCAAGATTACTGTGGGCCGGTGCTTCGTTTCGATCACCGTTGCTTATATTTAGTTCCGGCTGTTGGTCGACATCCATACCGTGATTTGCTTCTGGGCTCTTTGATGTTTCGACGATAGCCGAGAGGTTCATTGCGTCATCGGGGCTTTCGTCGCTCGACTCGCTCGTGTCCGACTGCGACTCGTCAGAATCTATTCACATATCGTCGTTTTCGACTAACTCATACGGTGTGAAATGAACTCCGCTAAGGTGTAAATGCACCCATTTTCCTGCAGGGTTTGCTATGATATGACAATAAATGGTTCTGCCTGGTATCTCGAAATGGATACATGCGTTCAATTGGTATTCGTTGGCGAAAATATGTATGCAATCGATCATTCCGTATTCGTTTTTCGATGATAAAATGCGCGTTGCATCCGTGGGTTCGCCGCAGTGTAGTAGCGAACGCGAGTTTAATAGCTTACGTCTTAGTTCAAGCGCAGTTAAATCGAGGTCGCTAGTCCTTATTAAAGAGTTAAACAGGCAGTTCCCTGGTGGCTCGTTGATTACGTCGGTGCACAACCTTAGTTTTGCGTGCGGAGTGGCGCGGTCCGCTCTTTCCTCGTATAAATGTAGGGCCGGGTGATCGTCATGTATTTCATGCGTGCGTGGTTCGAGACTGTAATTGTTTGACACCTCGTCGGTGTGTCTGTGAAGACTGGGCGTGGGCACGATTACAGTGCGCTCTGGAACGTCGTTGCCCTTCCTCGAATTCTTGTCGTAAGGATGTACGGGTTCTTCCGATATCGCCCTTTCTAAGGTGTCGACGGGTTCCTCGAGCGGTTTATTGAGTGTGCGATTGATTTCCTCGGGTGTAACTCCAGGGATGTCGTTTGGTATATCCTCATTCATATCGAGTATGAGACTAGGATTTTGAATTGTAGATTGCGCTTGGTCGTTCCTGGGTGTGTTCTCTGAATCTTCCGAAAGGTAACTGACTGATGTTGGTAGCATATTGACGTATCCTATATCGGCAGGAATCGTCGAGTCTACGAGTTTCGCGCTCGGATTTAGTTGATAGTATATTTTTGGAACGGGCGCGAATTTCGGGCGTTCCCCCTTTAATTCGACTGTCTTGTGCTCCTTGTTTATTTCTCAGATACTTATGCGCATGCTCTTCTGTCCGTCCATTTTACTTTCTTCGACGTCTACGATGAATCGTGAGTGTAACCCGTTTAAGAGTTGGTGCAACGTGTTTGAAATACTATCGGGGTGACCAGTGTTAGTGACCTCGGAGCGTCGAACTACTCGTTTGATACGTCTGACGTTGCAACCTTGTCTTCGCGTACGATAGCAATCGGTTCTAGGTTGTTAGGGATAGCCTGATCTTCCCAAAAATTTGTGTTTGCGACACTTCGGTGCGATCTTTTGATTGCTCGTTAATTTGAGACGTACTGGTGGCTTGTATGCCTTTTTGTAGGTTATTCTCTTTCCGCAGATATGCGAGTTTACCGTCTGTTCTCCCTTGACTGAGTATCGGTTCAGTCTGGTTGTTTTTGACCTCTGATGACCATTGAATATGTGGTTCTCGGGCCAGTGATTCGGCCAATATAGTTTCGATCCTTGCACGTTCTCACGAGCCGAGGCGGTAGGTTCCGTTCGCCTTGAGTTTTAGTTTGACGTTGGTGAGAATGCTGTCGAAAGGGCACGTATCTTTATAATCCACGGTGTAAGTGCTAGTTTTACGTGGCGCTTGAGTAAGCCACTGTATGCGTAGTCTGCTATCGTCATGGTGAGCGTTTTGCAGGTTTCTTACGGCTAGCGTTTCGCCTTTATAATACCTCAGCGAATCTTCCGGCAGTCGTTTTGGCTATTTATGGTCGCTGTCTGAACTGTCCTTGTTGGATCTGGTGCGTTTGGGACGTTGCGAACGTAACTCTAGTTTTAAGATCTCTACTGGTTCCTTAAAATTAATTGTTGAGTTGGTTACAGGATCCTGTGTCTCTGCTAATTCATACAACTGTGCTCGCGTTAGTTTCGGGTTTATTTCGTTTGCTGCGACGATCGGATTTCGAGACAATGCGTCGGCGTTGCAGTTTTTCCGTGTTCTTCCAGTGTTTGAGCGTATACCATTATATCGTCTAAATATACCTGTACTTCTCTTCCTTGAAGACCTGCTAAAGCTAGCGACATTGCCCTTGAAAAGGTTACCGTAGCGTCGCGTAGCCCCATGGCCATGCGTTTATATTGTAAGTGCTGTTGTGCGTGGTTCCCGAGCGGTGCTGAAAACGTGTAACCTGCTGAGTCGGGGTCAATTTCTATCTGGTAGTATCCGCTTTTTAAATCCATGACTGTTATAAAATTGGCTGCTGCGAGGCTCTCTAAAATGTTGCTAGTAAACGGCAGTGGGTGGCAGCTACCTACTGTTGCTTCGTTTAGCTGCCTAAAATCCGTAACAAATCTCCATTTTTTATTTCCTTGTGCGTCCGGTTTCTTGGGGACGATCCACATAGGCGATGAGTAGTCCGCGGTGGACGGTTCAACAACGTCTTCATCAATCAATTTTTGTATTTCTAATTCCATTTGTTCTCTTAGCGCGGGTGGGTATCTGTATCTTTTTGCTTTTATCGGTTTATTGGTAGAGAGCTGTATTTTATGCGTTACCAAATGAGTGGCCGGGAGCGGTTCTCCTTCAAGGCCGAATGCTGCTGGGAATTCGTTTATGATTTCTCTTATGTGTTCCATTTCTTTTCGATTGCAGCCATCTAAATCGGCTAATTGCATTATTTTATCTACTCGTTTTGCTCTTTTCCAATCGTCGTATAATAATATTTCGTTTAAATCGCGTACTTCGGTGTGAGTGTCGCGGTTTTCGCTTACTAGGCGTCTTATGCACGCGCCTTGCGATATTCGATCGCTTTCTTGGCCGTCCTCGGCGCCATTTCGGTCGTCCAATGTTTAACAGTTTCACATTCATGCAATTTTACTATGGGTACGGGGATATGTATAGATTCGGACGTTAGGTTAATGCACTCGTCAAATACGCTGCCATTGTGGTTTTCTGCTACGAAGTTTCCAAATAATACTCCGTCTTTTACAAAGGTCAGTGGTACCCAACCTATTTTAACTTCCGTGTTAAGTACTCGTGCGCTTATTACTCTTCGCACTCGCGGAGGAATCTCAATGGTTTCGCTAACATCGAAGGGTATTACCAGGTTCCCTAATTTTAAATTCATCGCGGCGGCGTCTATCACGCCGGAAAATTCACTTATTACATCCCATCCCAGCAATCCGTTTGTGCTTATGGGGAAATCGTCTGATACAACATGTACATTGCATGTGATACCGTTTAAATTCAATAATGCTTTACCTAGCGTATATGATGAACCTGGCGTTAGGCCTCTTACTTCGATAACCTGACTCCTATCAATAAATGTTTCGGGTCTTAAAAGCCCTTCTTTATTCACGGAAATATCAGCGCCAGTGTCGGCGAAAAATCTTATTTTTTTTATTGTTGTATTTTTTACTTTCTAGAACCACAATGGAAGGTTGCCGTCCCGTTTTTAAAAAATGAATGTTGGCTATTATTGTGGGCGACGTAGGCGTGGCTATACCCACGCTTACGCGCTCGGTGCCTAAGGGTAGCACCGAGCGTCCTGCGAGTTTAAATCGCCGCTCGTAGAATGTCTTTGGGGTTTTCCGCGATTATAATAATATTCTTCGTCACCTCGGCGTGGACTCGTGTACATGTCTCGCGAATATTCTCTGTCTCGTTGCCCTATTGGATTACCGCGTGAATATTGGCGATTATCGTTACTGAATTTTTTGTAATTTTCTTTGTAATTGTAGTTTTTGCGATCTCCGTCGCGTCGAATATATTGGTCTCGATGTTGGTAATTCGTTGGGCCGCGGTCAATTTCTCTCCTATAACGTTGCTGCTGCGGGTAATTTCCCTGATTAGGGTGGTCGCTGAATCGGACTCTGTTTTGTTGGTTTAAATAACCTGGATCTCGGTTATTGTTCCCGTTGTTCGTGATGTTAGCTCCAACGCTATTACTCCGTAGGTCTCTCTTAAGATTTATGCATTCAGTATATACATGGCCCGGACTTTTACAGTAATCGCAAAATAGTGTCTCTATTTTTTTTTTCCTGCAATCCTGCTCCTCGTGAGTGGTTGCGGCGCAATAAGTACACTTTTTACCTTGTAGTGCTTCTGCTAACATTTTTAAGATAGTTGCAGACTCGGTAGCTGGTGTTGGGTTCCTTTGGCCCGGGTTTGCTGACTGGTACGATACGTTTCCCGGTTGGTGTTGATGCGCGTTGGCGCGGCGAGCCGCTTGAATAGACTCGAAATCTGCGGCCGCTCTTATTGCTGCGCTAAGCGTTTCGGGACGCTCGCTGCGTACCTGATGGTCTAATGGGTGTTGCAAACCGAACATAAATTGTTGTAAAGCTTGGCGGTCTGCTTCCTTACGCCTGCATTCGTGATCGCACGTCTCTAAATTCGGAGCCGATTCGCATATAGTGAGTAACCGATTATGTAGTTTTCGAACCCTTAGTCCAAAATCTACTGCACTCTCGCCTGGAAGTTTGTTAACTATTTGATCTCGGTCATAACCTGATCTGCCAGCCCTACGTTTGTGTACTGCGTGGTTAGGTCTGATAGGAGGGTTTCTAAATTTCTATAACTAGTCAATCGAGAGGTGTAACCGTCCGCTGCTCTGCCCGTTAATTTGCCGGCGAGTGCGAGTAAAATGTCTCGCTCGTGTTCGAGCCCTAATAATTCTAACGCTCGTCTAACTAAAGAGCAGAATAAATTTAGATTATCCGGCTCACCGTTAAAAATTGGAATGAGATTTATCGCCTGCGATATAGTTAGACGATTCACGCGTGCTGAAGGTGCAGTTATATTATTAGTAACATGATCGCTGCGGATATCATTATTATTATTGGCGTTACTAAACGCGTTTTCTGTAGCCTTTCCGTTTGTTGAAGGGAATTCGCGATATGGTGTCGATGCAACGGGCTGTTTAAAATGTATTGAGGTATTCGGATTTATCGCGGGTTGATTAGACGAGATGGATGCTGAGTTTTGCATCATTTCCGATAATTGCTTTTGTGCTGCTATGATATGTTGCAATGACTGATTCAGAAGTGCGTGATCTAGCCAGCGAGTTGAAACCGGTTTTGTTTGCGCCTTTAAGGGTTCTGTTGATTGTGCGGTCGTGGCGGTCGAATGTGTTAACCTATTATTATATATTGTTCCTTCCGTTAGGGCCTCTGGCTGACACGTGCTGGCGCTCATATTTATTACGGGGTTACAATTTGCATCGGGAGGATTTAAAGAAAAACCGGAAGCTTCTGCGTTTAAGTAATCATTCAATAAGTCGCGTTTCTCTGTGATATGTGACTGTTTTAAAGGAGTTTCTAAGGGCTCAATTTGTGACGGTCCGTCTAAGGGTGTAAATGGACGCGGTAAATTATCCGTAACGTGTTTGGCCAAAAATATAGTCTTCTCCTCTCCCGTTAAACGTTCGAAAATTTTATTAATCTTACGAAATTCGTCTGATTTGAGATTGTTAAATAAATCATCTATAATTGGGCTCGCGCGTACGGGGGACAGTGAACTGCCGCGCTTTCTGGACCTTTTGTTATCTCCCGATAAGCTGCGTTCGCTGCGAGAGCGACCGAAAAATCCGGTGAACGACATAATTTATTGTAATAAGTGTAATAAGTAATAAGTGTATGATTTACCGTAATATTAATAAGCGTATAGATCAGTGAAATACGTGAAATTGCAATACTACTAGCGCTCTTTAATTTAGCTAAACGCAAATATGACGATCAAAAATACGAATAAATTTGTGGCAAGGAATTTTTCCCGAAATGTTTCAAAATACAAGGACTTACAACACGAAGAGAATGCTGTGAGAGTGACGGAGCCCTCGATTACAGATGAATTGGTGTGAGGAGAGTAAGGATGTGGGTGGCACTGAATCGGCGAAAGTGAATAGTCGAAGTTGGTAGGCACGATTGGAGAATCGGGTTGAATGAGCAAGATGAAGTTCCTTTACTGTCTTTTATTCTTCCTAATTTAAAAGAAAGGCCTGTGTGTGCGTATGTGTGTGTGTGTGTGTGTGTGTGTGTGTGTGTGTGTGTGTGTGTACGAGTTTGTCAGTTCGTGCGTCGATCGTGGGGCGTCAACGGATCTCCTCTGTTCGGTTGCTTCGTTTGTGCGCTGAATCTGTTCTGTCCAGCCTGGTCTGGACGCTGACTTTGTTCTCTTGTGTGACCGCCTCATCTGGACGCTGGGTCTGATCTGCGTCCGCCTCGTGTGGGCGATGGATTTGTTCTATGTGTGTGACCGCCTGGCCTGGGCACTGGATCTGATCTACGACTGCCTGGTCGGGGCGTCCGTTCTTCTCTGCTTCCGACTCGTGTGGGCGATGGATCTGTTCTGCCACGAATTCGGCGGATCGGCTGTTTGAGGAGCGTTCCGCCTGTGGTGGGAGGCTCCTGGAGTCAGCGTTTCCTTGCTGCGTGGATTTGGGGTTTTTCCGTAGATACTCCGTAGGTAGTGACAAAATTGCTGTGGTTGCAAAACTGGCCTGGCAACAAGTATCTATAACTTATTGGACCAATCGCGTCCGAGTAGCTTTCCACGAAGGCTGCGCGGTCAGCGCGAGTCAGCGCGACGTCAACGATGTTCGCTGTCGATCGGACCGGATACAATATGACGCTTAACTATTTATTGCGCCATCGCGAATGGTTTTGCTGTGATAATTGAAGTATTGCGCGGTACACGAAGATCCAACATGATCTTGGATCGTACGTTACAATAGTAAATCTCTTTTTTGCACGATTTACGGCTATCGTACGCACGGTCCCCGTAGACTATCGAAGCATTATTCTGCGTTTCATATCGATTTAAAAATCCGGGAAAAATCAAATAGACTGTTTAGTAGAGGCATATATTCTATAAAACGTTATTTACAGCCTTAGAATTTTTTTGTGACAAAATTAGCAATTCTGCTAAATTTTACTAAATAGTCAATCTCTGTTCTGGTTAATTTCTTGACATCTACTGGCAAAATTTCAATTATGTTAGTAAAAAAATACACACAAACACGAATTGCAGGAAATCTGCGAAAAAAGAATTAATAACTGTGAAATATTTATAATTTTCTACTGCGGTATGTCTACAGGGACCGTGCACGTTTTACGGCTATCGTGCGGACGGTCCCCGTAGACTATCGAAGCATTATTCTGTGTTTAATATCGATTTAAATATCCGGGAAAATTAAATAGACTGTTAAGTAGAGGCATATAATCTATAAAACGTTATTTACAGCCTGAGAATTTTTTTGCGACAAAATTAGCAATTCTAAAATTTTACTAAATAGTTAATCTCTGTTCTGGTTAATATCTTGTCATCTACTGCCGAATTTTCAATTATGTTAGAAAAAGATACACACAAACACGAATTGCAGAAAATCTGCGAGAAAAGAATTAATAAATGTTAAATTATTATAATTTTCTACTGCATTATGTCTAAGCGGAACGTGCACGATTTACGGCTATTGTACGCACGGTCCCGTAGACTTTCGAAGCATTATTCTGCAATTCATATCGATTATAAATCCGGGAAAACTCAAATAGAGTGTTTAGTAGAGAAAAATATTCTATAAAGTGCTATTATATAACCGAAAATCTTTTTGAGACAAAATTAGCTATTCTGCTAAATTTTACTTAATAGTAAATCTCTGTTTTGGTTAATTTCTTGTCATCTACTGGCGAATTATTAATTTTTTTAGTAAATTATGCACTCAAACGCGAATTACAAAAAATCTCCGAAAAAACAATTAAAAAAATAGTAATATTTATAGTTTTCTATTGCGGTAGGTCTACGTGGACCGTGCACGGTTTACGGCTATCGTGCGCATGGTCCCCGTAGACTATCGAAGCATTATTCTGCAATTCATATCGATTTAAAAATCCGGGAAAATAAAATAGACTTTTTAGTAGAGGCATATAATCTATAAAAAGTTATTTATAGCCTGAGAATTTTTTTGCGACAAAATTAGCAATTCTGCTAAATTTTACTAAATACTTAATCTCTGTTCTGGTTAATTTCTTGTCATCTACAGGCCAATTTTCAATTATGTTAGTAAAAAGATACACACAAACACGAATTGCAAAAAATCTGCGAGAAAAGAATTAATAACTGTGAAATATTTATAATTTTTTACTGCGGTAGGTCTACAGGGATCGTGCACGATTTACGGCTATCGTGCGGACGGTCCCCGTAGACTATCGAAGCATTATTCTGCATTTCATATCGATTTAAAAATCCGGGAAAAATCAAATAGACTGTTTAGTAGAGGCATATATTCTATAAAACGTTACTTACAGCCTGAGAATTTTTTTGCCACAAAATTAGCAGTTCTGCTAAATTTTACTAAATAGTTAATCTCTGTTCTGGTTAATTTCTTGTCATCCACTAGCGAATTTTCAATTATTTTAGTAATATGATGCACACAAATCTGGATTACAAAAAATCTTCGAGAAAAGAATTAATATATGTGAAATAAGTAGTTATGGTGGTACTATGGACAGACACAACAAACCCCCACTACCTACCCGCTGACCTCGAGTAACCCCGTCTATGACAGCTACTCGAGGTCAAGGTCAGGTTTGTTGTGTCTGTACATAGTACCACCTCTCTTAAAAATCATGGTTATTAGAGAGAGAGAGAGAGAGACAGAGAGAGACAGAGAGACAGGGAGACAGGGAGACAGTGGGAGGGAGATTTGATTTGATTTATTTATTGGGTATTGAGGGGTAAGACCCCTATACACTTTAAAATGACTGCGCACATTAATGATAACAATAATAAAATCATACAACAATAAATATAAAAATAAAAATAAGAATATGATTATGAATGTAAATAAAAATATATACAAAAATAAAATATAACAATAAAATAAATAACGGTAGTAAAAATAACAATAAAAACGTAACAAAAATAAAAATACGCAGCGCCAAAAAGAAAAACAGAGTAATCAAATTATGATGTCGTAATTACGAGAATAATCAAATTATGATAAGATAACAGAATAATCAACTTATATTATAAAACGCAATGGTACTGTACACGCAATAAATTAATAATTCACAAATTGATACAAAAAACGCAACAAATAATAAATTAACAATAAATAGTTAAGAGTTAAACCTCCGGCAGGGAAGGGCAGCTTAACCCCTCACGCCTAACCCTCCCCTCCCAAGCCTGTCGGTCGAGCTCAGAAAGGTATAATGATAAGGATGATTTAAATGAGCTGAAGAGGAGAGGGTCGAAATTGGTGAACGGAAGGTGATTGATGAGGCGAGAGGCAGTGATGATAAAGGAGTTGTTTAGGGCTTCCGTTCTAGGGGGAGGATAAAAAAGGGACGAAGGTGGGAGACGTGAGGAAGAGCGGGAAGGAAAGGAAGCGTCTCGAATGGTGAAATGGCGAGCTATGTAAGAGGGGGAATTATGAGAGATGATGTTATAAGCGGAAGTGGCAATGAAGTAGGATCGCCTAAGCTCGGCCGACAGCCACCCCAGTTTAAGACGGTAAGGCGTAACATGCTCCCGCCACGGAATCCCTCCCCAAACAAAACGGACACACGCATTTAGTAGCCTTTGCAGCTTTAAGTTTCTGGTAGCATCCAGGTCATGAAAAACCGCACATGCGTAATCAAAATGCGGGAAGATTAAAGCCTCGACCAGCCTCTTCCTGTTTCGACGTGAGATGCGCTCGCTTAAAAAATCTTAAGGAGTGAAGAACTCCGTGAACCCTTTGTGACACTGACGCGACCTGGCGAGACCAATCCAGGGTAGGCGAAATCCAAACGCCTAAAGACTTGACTTCCGTCTCATAATCAAGAAAGCTATTCCCTATTGTAACCCTCGGGGCAGTGTCCAAGCCAATGCGCGAAATATAAGCCTGACTACCCAAGATCATCACATTCGTTTTCCCCACATTTAAATTCAGTCCATTCGACCTCGCCCAGTCGTTAACCGCATTTGCATCCTCCGAAATTCTCTGTACACCCTGATCGAGTTCGGTTGGACGAGTGATAGATCTGGGTGTCATCTGCGAAGATCATGTAGTCTGAATGACTTAAAACACGTGGAAGATCATTTATAAAAATAGAGAATAACAATGGACCCAGGACACTGCCCTGAGGAACCCCCCTAGACGTGTCGAGCCAGGCCGAGGTCCTCCCCAGCTCATCCACTACCGCTTGGGAGCGACCTACCAGATAGTGGTAGAACCAGGTGATAACCGTATCCGAGCACCCCAGGGAGCGTAACTTGAGAATCAGCAAGTCATGCGGTACCGAATCAAAGGCTTTTGAAAAGTCGAACAAAACAAGAATGGTGATCTTACGCTTGTCTATGGCCCTCCTAATATCATCCAGGACCCCGATTAAAGCCGTCTGAGTACTATGCCCCCGGCGGAAGCCTGCTTGTCTCTCAATAATTAAATTATTGCAGTTAAGGTACTCTGTAAATTGTTCGTGAACTATCTTTTCAAGAATTTTAGAGACTTCACAGAGCTTTGCGATGGGCCTAGTGTCAGACGGCGAGATTACCTTGCTCGACTTTGCTAACGGGAAAAGAAGAGACCTAGACCAAGGCTTAGGGAAGATTCCGGTAGAGAGGGATAAATTAAATAGGTCGGCCAAACAAGGCGCCAATTGTGTAGCTAAAAGTTTCAGCATCGGAACCGAAATACCATCATGTCCTGTAGCCTTGGAGGTGGCCCTGGAAATAATAGAAAGTACTTTCTGTGAGGTGATAGGGACGAAGTTGAATGAAATTGACGGATAGGACAAGGGCAGGATGTCTGGTGACGAGATGAGGGACTGAAGTTGATCAAATGAGAAAGGAAGGGGTGAATAAGAAACAGATGCATAATGGACATTGAGCTGATCAAGTGAAAAAATGTTGAGAGGTGATTGAGATGATTTAGACGTGAGACCCATGTTCCTGAGCTCTTTCCACAAGCCAGACGAGTTAGATGCAGATTCTATCTTATTATTAAAGTGCAGAAATTTACTGGAATCTATGTTATTTCTAACAAGATTACGCAGTTCCTTGTAGCATTGATAGTCCGAGCTCAGGCCAGTGGTCAAGAATCTCTTAAACGCCATATTGCGAGACTTAATTCTTTGTTTAATGAGTGGCGTAATCCAGGATTTGTTGACGTTTTTAATGGTGATGAGCTTAGCAGGAGCGAGAGAATCAATAGTATGAAGGATGGCAGTGACGAGGTTTGAAAGTAGAGTGCTGATGGGAGTAAAGGATGGAGATGATGGTATTTGCGAATCCTGCAAAGAAAAATAATAAGGAGGGGAACGGCCAGACGACGTCGATGAAGGATGAGAAGTTGATGACGTGGACAATACAGTGGAAGTACTAGGAATAGATGAAAGATGACAAAGTGTATTGGTGAAAAGGGCGGCAGCCTCCGGTGGATCAATCTGTACCAGGTTCCGCGAGTAGATCCTCTTCACAGCCGGCAATGGTTTGGTAAACTCCAAATTAAGAACAATAAAGTCATGTCCTGCTGCAAAGGGAACTGACGACTTAGAATAAGCGTAAGCTGGCGGAGGATTACGTGTAATAAATAGATCTAACCATGTATGAGATGAGTGCGTATGATGAGTAGGGTCAGATCGAATGAGGAAAAGGTTTAATGAATTTAAGTAAGAATCCAACATGGCGGACGCCCCATCTTTAGTACACATGTTAACATTAAAATCGCCTGTGATGACTAACTGGTCGCAAATATGTAAAAAATTTGTCAAAATATCAAAAAATTTAGACGGGTAGGCCGCTGAGGGTCTCCTGTACACCACACAGAACAACAGCGAGCCGGTATTGTTACTAACGTGGAAAATCATGAACTCTGGAGTGTTGGAAAAGACGGGGTCGGAGTGGGCCAAAAGCCTAACATTAAGATTATTCCTGAAATAAGCCGCCACCCCTCCCCCCTCCTTACCAACTCGATCAAGTCTGTGCAAGGTGTAGTCAGGAAGGCCCAACATGTTGGAGGAATCATGTTCCGTGAGAAAGGTTTCAGATAAGGCAATGATATCATGATTTGATGGAAGGACTAAAGATTCAATGGATGCAAAATGGGTTTTCAAACGATTTATATTAACATGAAAAATGGAGAAGGAATTTTGCGAATGTAGTGACGTCTGGCCGGACAACCTTCATTTCGGAGGAGAGGAATTATTATTATTAGCCGTAAGTTCAGTTAAGTCTGTTTCTGAATAAATTGGGATAAGCTGCCCTCCCTTAACTCTGCGCATAAAAACTGTGTAGTCCTTTACAATAGGTCTCGCAAAGCCTAGGACCACGTAACGACGCAAGACGACGCAAGGAACGACGCGGAGAGAGAGAGAGAGAGAGAGAGAGAGAGAGAGAGAGAGACAGAGAGAGAGAGAGCTTAATTAAAATATTTTTATTTACCAATAGAGAGTTCGTCGTCTTGTTTTTTCTTCTCCTCGTGAACGTCGTTAACCAGGAAACTCACAACTGATCGCAATCGCGGCGGATGATAATCTGACCACTATTGGAAGCTTTTGCGCTTCAATCACCTATCTCCCACCACCCACACCCTAAAATTTGCTGACGTTTAAATATTGTAGCCATCGCAAAATTAGTTTCGCACGTACTAGTTCTGATAAATATTGCAAAATTTACAAAAATTTGTTCCCACTCTGTGGCTTATTACACTGAATATTTCCTTTATATATATATATATATATATATATATATATATATATATATATATATATATATATATCAATTTACGTATTTTAACGATATAGATGAAATACAATCGTTAAGGTGGAATTTTAAAAGTTATACATTTATAAAATAAATAAATGGAATCCCAACTAAATTGCAGTACACCTCGTACGAAGGATTGAAAGAATACGTGTTGCGTGTAATGCTAATACGTACCCACATACAAGTATAATTTAAATTACTTACATCGCTTGACCGATATATCAATCGAAAATACAATTAAAATATGCTAATTTGAATAAAAAGTCATATTGTTGGTGTGATTGTAGGTATTGTATCGATTAAAATCGATATCAAAGTGATTTTCTTAATAAAATGTATTAGGAGAATAGAGCTGGTGAAAGAAGTGTAACGCTATATTAAAAAGGCGGTGACACTTTGCACCTATAGCTGTCAAGGACCCCACTCCTCAACATTATATACGCCCACCGCTTTCTTTTATTCGTTAGATAAAGAGTATTCACCGCCTAAATAGAAAATTTCACTAGATTTTGTGATGACGGTCTAAACGGTGACTCGACCCGTCTTTACAATCGTCCATTAATTCGCTTTCATGAATACATCAATATTTCATGTTTAAAAAGGAGAAATCTTTATTCGTTGTTACTAGAGAAAAGAGAAACTCTTTACCACCAACTGAAGCTAAATTGATATTTGGTGATCGATAATCAATATTTTACAAATAATTATTTTATCGTTTTGTTATGTAAACCATTATACAAAACGTTTAAATGTAATGATAAGTCGTTACTCCGCGATTTAATCGAATCGATATTTCGATAATTGGTAATCGATAACTCTTTTAAGATACAATTAATCAATTCGCGGTATTTAACTTTTGTATAGCACGAGAAGAGACAAACAAAAAACCCTTATACCGCGAATTGATTCAATCGATATTTGGTGATCGATAATTGATATCTTTACAAATAATTATAACTTTGCTTTAATTCGTATGTCACTGTATAAAGTGTTCAAATTGTAAGATAAAACCTATATACGGTGATTGAGTAAAATCGATATATCGATAATCGATAATCGATAACTCTTTGAATATTAATTTGATTAATTAGCGGTATTACCCTTTTTTATAGATTGACCAGAGACGAACAAAAAACTCTTATACCGCGAATTGATCCGATTGGTATTTATCGTTTAATCACATTAATTAAAAATTAAAAGTATTAGGAGAGCAGAAATATGTGGAGGTAAAAAGTTATATTGATTTCGTGAATATCATCTTTACCTCGGTGCGATATTACGTTTGTATAGTAATGGTAGAGACAAACGAAAAACGTCTATATCGCGAAATGATTGAATCGATATCTCGTGATCGATAATCGATATGTCTACAAATAATTATTCTATCGGTTTTTCTCGTATGTCACCACATAAAGTGCTTCGAACACAGAAAAAATTGGCTATGTCGCGAATTGATGGAATTGATATTTCGAAGATCGATAATCGATAACTCTCTAAATATTAATCTGATCAATTCGCGGAATTACATTCTTGTAACGTTTGATCAGAGACGAACAAAATATCCTTATACCGCGAATTGTTATAACCATTATTGAGAAAGTTATCGATTATCAATCGTCAACTTTCGGTCCGATTAATTCGTGTTAGATACTGTAGCGTTACTCGCATCAGAAGAATGACAGTACATTTTCAAATTCGTGCAAAATTGTCGAATTTATGCATTTTTTCCATCACTGCGCATACAACCCCACCACTATTTTACCCTTTTTTGCGGGCTGGTGGCACTATAAAAAGGTGACGTTTCCGTCGAGATTTATCAGTGTTTCGGGGTTAGGCTTCCTCTTTTGCGTGTGACAAGGTGAAAATAGTATGTCTATCTCGATATGGAGAAGTCGATATTGATGAGAATTGTTCACGTAATATTGAGTGTAGCGATTCAACGTGAACCAGTAGTTAAGCTATTTTGCACTGACAAGTGGCAGAAAAATTTGAAATACTGCACAATCAACGAATTGTTCAGTAGATTAAAGTATATTCTTTCGTATTGCAGTACCCGTACAATAATATATTTATACAATCGTGGAATTTTTGAAAATAAAAAAGAAATAATACGTGTCGTTGGTGCGTGTATTGCACGACGTGGTCAACACAATGTTTGTCAGCTGCAAGATCTTATGCTGCAGTATTGCACTATTCTCGGTACGTAATAAATTTTACAATAGCATAATTGACTTGTGCGATTTATAAAAAATTCTGAAATTTCAGCTTTTGATGCTCTTCTATTGAGTGTAGACGCGACACCAGCTCGACCGTCAGTGCATTCGCTATCTATGGAGTCTCAGGATTCCAGCGGTACCGACACTGCCGATGAGTCGTCAGATACCGATGATTGTAAGTCTACATTTTGCATACGTTTAACAAAAAAGAAAAAAGACAGCGAAATAACTACCTATGAAGTCAACAGGTCAGATAATCAGTGTGGGGCATGTGTAAGCGGAGCCACTGCTCAATATATCGACATTCGCGAAGAATCAACGCGATTTTACCGACGTTTCCAGCTACGAGGACACGAACTACTTGCAACTATAGTCCAACCACCAGCGGGGGCAGATGTATGCAGCTGGTTAGAGAGGGCTGTTTATGAACTTTATGGCCGTGTAAGCGAAAACGTACGTCTCACGGATTATATAGGTGTGTCTGTCAATTCGGAATGGTTTCGTCAGGGTCCTGTCTGGATTTCCTTTAGATTGATGCGCGATTTTCGGCCCAATGACTTGTTTGATTTGCTTGCTAGTGTAGTGCAAAGTAACGACGGTTTCGAAATTGACGATACGTTGAAAATAAGTGTCAATATTGTTTCTGTACCGCAAGGTCGTGGACGAGCACGCTATACGCGCTAAAATCCGTACCGATATTTTACATAAGAATTGGTTAAAAATACGCAATAGTGCCGGTTTAATTTTAATTAAGTTTAATTTTTGCCGGTTTAAATTATCTTTATTTAATACTTCTATTTGTATTTTGTCTGATGTATTATTAATTAAATCACAACTCGAATTAATCTTATGTTTATCTCTTAACATTGACTCAACTTTATTATATATTAATTTATTTAAATAATCTTCGGTTCTTTCATCGTTATCTTTAGTTATACAATTTTTATTTAACAATTCTTTACTTACAATCTTATCCTTTGGTATTCTTACGACACTTTTACCAGATGGAGAGTCCCAATCTTCTGTCTCCATATACTCTCGTATTTCTCCTTCTTCGCTTCCAGATGTTACTTTATTTACTTCACGTTCTTCAGACTTACTCTCACATAGATCAGAAAAGAAAGGCAACCGCTTTATTTCATCATCGGTGAAACTTCTATATTCATCAGAAGCAATAGGCAAATTTAAATTTTTAGTCAAAATTTCAACATTGATAATCTTGGGTTTCGGTCGTTCAGGCTCATTAAGCTCAGACACTTTTGATAAATCACTCTCTTCTTCAGCTTTGTAAGTTGATTCAATTTCAACAGGGGACGTTCTCACTTCAGCTCGAGTTTGCACATCTTCAATCTGGGGAGGTATTTCTTTATTTTTAACACACGCGTGGAAGAACATTTTCTCTATCTTGGCATGATGCTGTTAGCCACTTTCTCAAAAGTATTCTCCTGAATGAGCGTCTGTTAAGTAATAAACTCTTCCTGTGTCTTTACCAGTTTACCCAAATAGTCTTCGGTTCGTTCACTGTGCCTTTTATCCAATCAATTGTCTCCTTTAGTATTTCCATTGTGACGTATTCAACTTCTTTATTTAAGAAACGAGTTGGAATTTCAATGATTTCTTTCTCTTTTGGCCATACTTTAGCTAACAGTCTCACATCATCATCGTTTAACCATTGTCCTGGAATTCAATTTCATAATTAGTGTATTTAAATTTTTATTAAATTATCACACTTATTTATTTATTAATATATATAAACATATTCATACCATCTGTAATTAGTAACATTATTAATTTTATTTAGTATATGTATTACTTAAGTTGTGACGTATTATTTTTACTTTATATTAATTTGATTAATTTTCTCTATTTTTATTTTATTTTATTTTACTGAAGTAGATCTACTTGTTTTAACACACCTCAATCGTCTTCACCTTTCCTTAAGTCAACCGGTTTAATTTTATTAATATATATTCACACCTTCAGTAAACATCACACCTTTAGTAAATTACACACCTTTAGTAAGCAACACTCCTTCAGATTTATATGCAAATAAATATATTTATCTCAAGTTGTCTTAAGTTAACGTCAACTAAACAATTTGCACAAGCTTTACCTTAAGTTCCAACCTTGTCGTTTAATAATAATAATTCATTACGTTTTACCTATCTTAACAATCTTCAATGCTGAGAGAGCAACATAACAATGTTTAAATTGTTTCTTAGGTAATATGATTGCCACCTTTTCTCCAGAGACTTGTGAGTTCAAGCCTTCTCGTTTCCAAACTCTTTTCAAGATTTCTCCAATTTTCTCTTCAGTGCCTGTTTTAAGATAATAAATTATTAAATTATATATATAGCAAGTAATCAAATACGAGCGGATCCGCACATGCATGCAGGTCTGCATATGTGTCCACACATGCTAACAGTGCACACATGCACTCACACACTCATATAATACTTGTAATATTATTTGTTACTAATTACACTTCAGGACAATGTTTCACTTAAATTCAATCTTTAAGTTAATTTCATTCTTAAAAGTAAATCTATTCTTTAGCAAAAATCATTTTTTTTAATAACTTCTTAAATTGCTTACTTTTTTCAGATAAATCAAAACTTTCATTAGACAGACTCTTATAAATTAATTTAACTCTTTAGTATATTTCTCACATCAGTCTTAAATAATTATCTTTAAACTTAATACTTTAGTAAAACTTAATTTTTCAATCAATTTAATTTTTAATACAACATCTTGTATCACAAGTATATCTTTATATTAAATATTTAATGAGTCTGTATTTAATTTAAATAAATACTTTTGTATTTGAGGTTAATCAATCAAAATTAAATTCAATTATTCTTAATTGCGCATCAAATTACGTTTTTGAAACGTTACACGCTGTGATACTACGCATCAGTTAAAATCGTTCTCAATAACATCAACCGCAGCCGCAAACGTTAGTTAATATGTATATATAAAATTATTGTGCGCGCGCATCTACTGCGTTTTATTACAAAAACGCGGGAAACGCTTCTTTGCGGGGTGACGCCGACGCCATTTTTATGCCACCAAAAAACTGCTTTTAGCCGCCATCTTGGACGCTATCATCGAAAATTCTCGGAAATTCACTTTTATTAAACTAATTTTTATTACTGATATCATCAGTCCCTGATGAGGAGCAGCAGCGAGCTCGAAACGTCGGACAGCATATTTGGGGTTAGTAGATTTTTGGTGCAGGGGGGCAGTCAGATTGCTCTATTAATAATTTGTTTTTATTTTCAGTTAGTGTTTTTATTTTTTATTTTTTATTTTTATTATTTTTATAGATTCTTCGGAGGTGATTATAAGTAGGGGCAATCTGACTGCCCATATAATTGACTGTAAGACCGATAAATATATTAATTAATTTAGTTATACTACAGTCGACATAAGTAATATTTTATTAATTTTTATTACATCTAGATTTATTTTAATTCTCATTAAATGACTCTACCTTAATCAATTTTTCTCTTAGCGACACTTGAAAATCTTTATATACAAGCTAAGTTGTAAAAAGTCTTAGAAAGAAACTTATTCTATTACTCACTTTTGCCTTTACTGGCTTTACCTTCATCGGCGGACGATCTCTGCATATTTGCAGCCTTTCTCCTTCCTCACCTCTCTCGACTTGAAAAGGGCTTCTTTATTCTTTAGAAACCTCTATGCAACCTACCAAGCAATCTCGCACCAACGCTTACCACGTCGCACTCGAAAGGCTGAAAATCCTTACACTTATTTACACACTGTTAACTTCTTAAAATCGCGCGGTGGAACGCGTAGCAGGGCTCATAATCCGTTGGAATTAACACCGATCGAGTAGGTGCAATAGAGGACAGCAGGTTGCAATAAAATAGTTTATTATATAAGGAACACACGCAAGGTTATATGAAGAGTTCCGAACTGGTCAGAGGTCGAACACGGAGTGAGTGCAGCTCGCCGCTGAGCGGAGCATAGCGCCACCACCCATCTTATATATATATTACATATGCATAGACGTAAATGTTAGATTGTTACAACTCTAACAAATACATTGTTGAAAATATGCCTGAGGGCGTAATAGCATTATTATTTCAAAACTTTATTATTTGTTTAAAATAATATTGTAAAATATTTTATGTGTGCTTTGCTAATATCTTTATATGATTTTCTTTTGCTTTACTTTCATATGGGATATTTTAGATTGGTGTACCGCATGAGAGCATAAAGAGATGTCGAACCTAAGTTACAGGGATCTACACCAAAAAATGTGATACAAATGATACAAATGACTTAAAACATGAGGAAGGCTTTGATGGTTCGAATGTTCAATAAAAAATTATCTTTATAATAGTAATTGAGCAAACCACTATTGGTTTGTAATTATTAATCAAAAAGGACATAAACATCACACCTAAACGTCATAGTAAAAGATCGATTTTAATATCTGGTAAAATGTGGATACATTGTCGAAAACAATGTAAAAAATAATCATTTTTTGAATAGGTTATAATTCTAAATAATTTTATTGGCATTGTCACGTTTGTTGCTTTTTACATATTACAAAAATATAATTCATCTGGTGCCATCCACTGGTATATCTTGTAACGGTCACGCTGGGGATTAGGGCGTGGCGTCAAAGGCGAAATAAATGAATAAAATATATAAAATAATATTAATTTATTATAAAAAGAAGCACTATAGAGTTTGGGTGCCAGCCCAATGCTCGTTTGCGTACGAGCTGCTGCTGCTTGCTGCGCGTAGGAAGGGGAAGGAAGTAAAGGGGAAGCACACTAACGGTCAGGAGAGATCGCGGAATACCGGTGCAGGGCGTGCACCTACCTTATTGCAGTGGAGATCGTCTCCTGGAAGTCTGCGGCTCTGCAGTCAGTCGCTCTCACACACACACTCGAAATATAATATCGGTATATCGGTCGTGAATCGGTTGGCCGTTGTTGCCTCGTTGGCGTCTCGATGAGCTCTCTCGAGCTCGGGCTCGTTCGCTGCTTCGTTGCTCGGGCCCGACGTGCGCGCGCAGCTTTTCGCGTCGAGTCGCCCGTCGGCCGCCGTCGTCTCGCGCGCCTCGTGTAGTGAGTGCTCGCGGCCATGTTTATCAAAGCGGACGTTATTGCCTGGGCTGCTGCTTCCCACGGAGAGGACGGTGTTCCCGGTGATGCTGTAAACCAGGTAGGCCTTTATGATCGTTCCGTGATGTCAATTTATCGGCTAATGAGTCCACTCTGTTACAGGTGCAGACGGATGGCCGATCCCCGAGTCTTCTCTCTCACTCGCTCTCACGGTGGCTGCTCAGCTGGTGCGCGTCGGGTCAGTTACTGCTGCTATTCTTTGATGCTGCGTTGCTGCGGGGATTCTGGCTGCTTCCTAGGTAAATATCTATCTCCCGAGGGAGTGCTGCGTATATTATACTAATTATTAATTGAGAGTTATGGTAATGTTATGATTACCATAACCTCACTTCTAATCCTTAATTTCCTAGCATGTAGCTGTCAGTTACTGTGTGCAACTACATGCTTCCTTGCCTCCTCCTAATTAGAATTATTATTGATTATTTAATGTGTTACAGCTTCCTGGATTTCATGTTGCTGCTTATGCTGCTCCGTCTGGCACCTTGGGCCATCGTAGGCTGCCTCATAGTCTTGGTGCGAAGCCTCCTGGAAGTTGTATCACCTCTCCTGA
Organism: Theocolax elegans; assembly: GCA_026168455.1. NCBI lineage: Eukaryota > Metazoa > Arthropoda > Insecta > Hymenoptera > Cerocephalidae > Theocolax > Theocolax elegans. Next base: position 59,492,919 of record CM047425.1, read on the forward strand.
CATGCTGCTTCATTGTGCTACATGGGAGGAACTAAGAGAAGTATTGGGGATTTAGGGAGCTTCGGTTAGGTTAGGTAGGCTTAGAGACGTGAAGGTAGGTAGGCTAGTTTATATTGGGACTCGCTCGCTTATTATTTTGACAGGTATTACATACCTTGTCACAATCTATTGATCGCATAAACTCATTAGTATTACTAATGAAACCGAATTATCGACTAGCCGAAAGAATTTTTTTTCCTTATTACGGCACCTTGAATATTTGTAACGAAATGATACAGTGAGCGTCCTCTATGAGAGAAAACATCACTGCACGACCGTGTGACGTAATTAGTAAAGTAATGGCGGAGTGCAAAAGAAGTCATTTCTCGTCTTTACGATTCGAATATTAATTTTTGAGATGACAACCGGCATAAATATTTCTGGTATGAGTGGCAATCCCGCTAAACTCTCTATTTGCATGATATGGTCTTTATTTTTTTTAACTTAACAATTATTTTGGTTAGGTCTCGACTGACCTCAGCGCCAATAGTCGAGGTGACGATTTTCGTTAAATTATCTCATTGCCACTATACATTTGATAGACATAGAAGAGGACGCTTATGCCATCTACGTCGTAAATATAGAATTAAATTTAACAATCTATATTACCGACCTGTGTAACATCGTTTTAGACCATCCGACATCACCTTAAAGATCGGAGGTTCTAATCCCCGAACAAGAAATTACTTCACCTAAAAAGCATCACTGAATGTACAGTTTTTCTGGTAAAGATACCCAATTCTAATCAAGCATAATTGTTTCTAATTGTATAAATTATATCTATAATTACTCATTTTCTCGTTCTAATTGGATCTATAATTTTGTTTAATTATTTGGAATTGCAGGAATATATCAACAAAAATTAAATTGCAGTGTATCGTTTAAAATAAACGAAAATGTAATAAAATTTTCACATACTCAATTTATTTAAATTGGATTTATTTAAAATCGTAACTAAATTAGAATTTCTTGTTAATGATGAAATACGAGAAATTGTTTGTAATCGTATTATGAGTATAATTTTAAAAGTAGGAAAGTGGTAAATTAACTTTAATATTTTAATTAAAATAACTTATTTATTTCTAAATATATACTGTATAAGCCATTTTAAGTTAAATATAATTGTATTGCTTTTAATGAAATATTCTATTCATTCGTATTTGTTTAATAACCGTGCCCATATGGAAAAAATGTATATATGGGTCATTTCTACAAGGGTAGATTCGTATACTTAAGAATTAAACACATTATGTTTTTACACAAGAATAGTACATATTACTTTTGTGCACGATGCACAAATATTTTACAAAGTAATTTATATTAATATAAATAATCGTTTATTTTGTGCACATATAAATTATACACATTAGTATTGTAAACATAAAAATGTACACATAAATATTTTTTTTATATAATTGATGTGCATAATATTTATGTGTACAATTTTTATGTGCACAAAATAAACGATTATTTATATTAATATAAATTACTTTGTAAAATATTTGTGCATCATGCACAAAAGTAATATGTACTATTCTTGTGTAAAAACATAATGTGTTTAAATCTTAAGTATATAAATCTACTCTTGTAGAAATGACCCATATATACATTTTTCATATGGGCACGATTATTAAACAAATACGAATGAATAGAATGTTGCATTAAAAGCAATTACAAATATATTTAACTTAAAATGGCTTATACAGTATACATTTAAAAATAAATAAGTTATTTTAATTAAAATATTAAAGTCCATTTACCACTTTCCTACTTTTAAAATTATACTCATAATACGATTACAAACAATTTCTCGTAATTCATCATTAACAAGAAATTCTATTTTAGTTACGATTTTAAATAAATCCAATTTAAATAAATTGATTATGTGAAAATTTTATTACATTAACGTTTATTTTAAACGATACACTGCAATTTAATTTTTGTCGATACATTCCTGCAATTCCAATTAATTAAACAAAATTATAGATCCAATTAGAACGTGAAAATGAGTAATTATAGTTATAATTTATACAATTAGAAACAATTATGCTTGATTAGAATTGGGTATCTTCAGCAGAAAGCTGTACATCAGTGATGCTTTTTAGGTGAAGTAATCGATCATGAAATTCATGCATCTATTTCAGATACATTATACATGCAATTATAATTTTTTAGTATTATAAAGAAAAATTAATTTGCAAAGATTATATTGATCATTCTAAAGTTACGCATGATTTTCGTATAGTTTGTCTGTCCATGACATAAATTGTGAATGCTCACATTTAAGTGCAATTTAATTGTATGCGCGCGCAAATGTGTTCGTGTGTACTACATAAGTTTCTACCCCTTCTGATTTCATTTACTAACATACAAATTCCATTAGTTTACGCGTGAACAAGATTATAGTCTTAAAAGAAATGACTTGATATTTTTATTATAAATGTCTATACGGTTCAATATGGATGACAAACTACTCAAAGATTAAAATTATCAAAAAATGTATATTTTAAGAAGTTTATTTCTATTTTTAACAGGTAATTAATTTATTATATCATTTTAATAATTTTATTTGAGAATATATTTTTTATTTTTATTTATTCTATAATTTGTCCAAGGATTTGAACATTATAGAAATCTTAAAAAATTATTGTAGAAATAGTAGTAAAAAAATTCTCGAAAATATCGAAACTTATACATATTAAAAAATTGTTATAGGGTATATTATTATTGGAAGCTTTTGGGTAAGATATCAAGATATTGGGGTATATAAGTTTGAGGTGTAGTAATCATTTATTAATTATTTTTATCCTGACATTTTTCCAATGTAAAAATTAATTACTTTTATATCTACTAGCAAGCAATGTTATTATAAAAGTTGCCTAAGCGTTGGTGAAATGTTACTGTAATGTGAAAAATGTCCGCTAACATTTTGTAAGTTGCCGCGATCGGTGGAAGCCATAGTTGCAACAACGTCTTAACAAGGTTTAAAATAATGTACAAAATCCATTTTATTTATGAGTTAGATAATTCTCCTAGAATAGTTTAAAAATTTTTGGATTATTAAAAAAAAATTCTTTTAGGAATTCAAACCTCCGATCTTCAACTCCGAAGATTTGCTCTCTACAAACTGATTATTTTATTGTTTCTGATATTCACTTAAATTTAAATTATATACTTTAAAGCATATTCTAGCTTTTCATTAAAACCTAAATTTTAAATAGTTTAATTGAAATTTATTATTTAAAGAAATTTTTTTTTTAATAATTAAAAAATTTTCTGCGTTTATCAAAGTATTTATATTTACTAATCAGCGACGGAAGTTACTTGTTATAAATATACATTCCCTAGTGGTGCTTGTATCAATCGGCCGGGACCGGGAATCGAACCTGGGACCTCCAGATTACGAACTTTACGCCCTACCCGACCGAGCCGTCGCAGGCCTCTTTCAGAATATTTATTTAACTTTTAGATAAATAGATTTTGTACGTTGCTTTTTAACGTTGCTTAGTCTTTGCTACAACGTTAGTTTCCACCAATCTCGGCAACTTAAGAAACATTAGCGAACACTTTCCACGATGCAGCAATGTTTCTCCAACAAGCATGTTGCGGCAACTTTCATAGCAGGGTACGCTCCCTCGGTTGAAGTTGATTTCTGATACATGCATTATATACATAATTGTAAATATGTAAATCATCTTAAAGGAACAAACCTGGGTTAAAATTGAAAAAAAAATTATTCAATATTAACAATTAAATTTTTTTATAGCATTTAAAAGAAACATTTCCCTGATAGAAATCGTATTCCATTAAATAAGTATTAAATAGACTGTTTGAATAGAATGGGCAAAAAATAGGCGAAAAATGTGCCCATTTTTCTCCTATCGATGAAACGTTTTTTCTCACATTTTATGACCATTTATTAGTGTAAAATCCTATTTTTCTACAATTTTTGAGCTTGCAAATATAGATTACAGTTGAATCTAGTTATGTCCTATTAAATATCTATTTAAAAGAACAAGTGAAAAATCTAATAAAACAGCGTTTATCTTCGTAAATACTGGAAATACAACAAAATCCACATAACACAGAATGTTTTTAAAAAGTTTCTAAGGAATGTTAGAAAAGTTTTAAAAACATTTTAAAAAATTTAAAGTTTTACGATTAATCTATGTCCACTTATTGTGTACGCTTAAAATCATTCTTGTATAATATTTGTAAAAGGTATTAAAAAAAAAGGTAAGTGTTTTAAAAAATGTTTTAAAAACGTAATAACAACATTATGTTCAAGGAATGGGTATCTTTTAAAAACTTATTTTATCCTTTTATAAACGTTGCAGAAATATTTCATAGAAACTTTTTAAAAACGGTTCAAAGACATTGTTTAAAAACTTTATAAAATGTTACTATGTCCACTTATAGCACGTTTAAAAACATCCTTTAAAATATATTTAAAAGGTTTTTTTGAAACATTATAAGCAATGTTTTAACGACGATATTAATAATTACCCTTTATAAATGCTTCTGAGATGTTTTTTCACTTTTTTCAAATTCACTTTGTTTCAAATAACTTGCGACTCGGTCTAATACGTCGCACTCTGGCTGGTGGTTTTTCCCACCACCAGATGGAGACGACTATCTCTCTACACTCGTTGGAGAGATCGTCGTTTCTTTTCTTTATATATATATATAGCCGCAGAACATCTTGCCGGCGTCGCGGTTCATCTTGCGACAGGCGGCTAAGGTAAGATTTCCAGTTCCTTACTGAGGAGTTCAAGCTGGAAATCGAGAACAAAATGCCTTTAATTTTTTTAAAAGGCCGCGCTCTGGGAAATTCCACCAATCACAACGGACAAAGAGTACAATAAGCCTGCTTTACTATAAAGTAAAGTATTTCGTTCGGTGAGACCGAATTATATACACATATAGATATTTACGAACGATAAATTCATTTTGTTTAATTTCAAGAAATGTTTTGTTGGAATTGCGATCGGCCCTTCTGTCGATTTCCCCCCACCACCTTAAGACAATAGAAGAGCACGGTGTCCGTCGGAGGACTTACTCTCTGCTCGGCTGCCCATCCGTGCAGGTCAAATACGGTGCACCCGCGAACTATTTTTACAGACTATAATTTCATATATATATAATAAATATTTCAGTGAAGTGAATTAGTGTGACGAGTTTTATTGCTGCCACCACCCAATAATCCATCAGGTTATCAGCCCACCACCGCTTCCATTTGCGCGGGGAATTCAGAGAAGGTTCTGCTTTTTGGTAAGAGTCGTGCATAACGAGGATGTCGGAAGAAGGAGAGAAGACGACGAGCAGCATCACCAAGGGTAGGTGGAAATATTAATTAAGTGAAGCGAAAATCGATTTGATAGCGACGCGGTGATTTGTGTTTAAAACGATATCGTTGTGCGATGCGATCTTAGACTAACATGTTATGCAAATTCACCGGCCGGTATTAATGGTTTATTAATTTTATTAATTTATTTATTAATCTATTATTAATCTTGTGTGGATGCGATGAGAAAAGCCTACATGCGAAAAATTGTGAGTGTGATGAGAAAAAATGTTCATTGACACGTTTGTCTTTTGTTCGAAAAATTCGTGGAACAGGACCTTGGAAAGGTCAGAGCGCGGCATTTGTTTGTACCGGGTATTGCATGCGGCGGGAACACGTGAGCGACGAAATAGGAATAGCAGAGCGAGAGTGCGAGTGAGAAGGAGAGCGAGAGCGCGAGTGAGAAGGAGAGTGTGAGCGCGAGTGAGAAGGACAGCGCGAGGCAGGAGCGGCCGAACGAGCTCGGGAACACTCGAGAAAGAGAGAGAAGGGCGAGTACGGGAGAAGGGCGTGTACGGGAGAAGCGCGAGTTCGGGCGCGCGCGAAGTGGGAAAGAGAGCGGAAACGCGTACTTACGTAGTAGGGAAACGAGCGAGACTAGGTGAGCGCGGAGCGGGGCGTTCTCGATGCAAAGAAGCGCGAAGTATGGTAGACGAAAAGCTAGATAGGCAGGATCTTGCGCGCTAATTTCGGATCAGCTGATCTTCCTTTTCTTTTCTTTTCTTTTTCCTCTTTCTCGTACCGCATGCGATACAATATCGGTCCAACAAATGTCTAAGCAACTTTAAAAGGATATTAAGTAAAAGTTAACGTTAACAAAGTGATGCGCTTTTTAAAATGAGAATTGACATGAGAAGAGTTTCCCCGGGCAGAAGGTTGGTCTAGACCTTCTTGAAAAGTAAATAATTTTCACAACAGAATCCGGATTCACATGTACCCTGTGTACATAATAAATAATAATTATTGAAGTGTTTTAAAAGTTGCATTCATCGGCACAGCTGGTCTGCTGATGTGCTGCAGGCGTCGTACGTTCTCGCAGTGCATTAGTGGGGATGTGGTTGGCTACACTTTGTGTTCAAGTGTTAGTTGGCTACATTCGCTGATGGTTTAACAGCTTTGTGTTCAAGAGGTTGAACCATCAGCTGATTGCGATACATGTTTTTCAGATATGGATCACCTATCAGGAGATCAGATTCGAGTGGTATCTGAAGCAATCAAGGCTAGGCGCAATAAAAGGGAAGTACTGACCATTCCGGTCAAAAACCAGCTAATTACTTACCCCTCTACCGAATTAGGCAATTTAGTAAAATATGAAATGATTGAATGGGACTTGAATGATGCGAAAGAGATGGGTATTACAAGCGATGAGTTGAATGATGATGCGTTTGAGGTCGACCTGAGAGACGTGGACGTGAAGGGTGAAGAGATGGGCAGAGATATTGAATGCGAAACGAACTCTGAGATGAGCTATAAACGAGATTCGATAATAAACGAGAAGCGAAATTTCAGAGAAGCGAATGTGATAAATAAAAATGCGCCATTGATTATTGCTGATGAAAAATGCAACATAAGCATGCGAATTAAAAACAAAACTAAATTGCCTAATATTAAAAGAGATGATTTTTCAGATGAGATGGATGAGACGAAAAATGTGATGGAAAGAGTCACTCAAGTTATTAAGGAGAAAATGCAACCTGTTGCGAATTTGAGGATCCGGGTAGACATGGTGGTCACGGACATAAACAATTTCTTTGATTCAATGACGGGACGCGACATATCACAACAAAACAACTTGAGAGAAAATATTGATGAGAAGCGCAACCTCTACAATGAGATGAGACGAATGTGTTCGGAGATGAGAGGATGCATTCGTGAAGGACGAGAGGTGTTAAGGGAAATGAAAGAGGTAAGTGATGAGTTTTATGATAAGAATGAAAATGATTTTAAAGAAATTGCACATAATTCGACGGAAAATTCGGGGGCATGACGTTATATCGAAAGCGGATATAATAAAATATTAGGTCGGAATTAGAGAAAGAAAATAATTCGGAAACTAAAAATTTTAACAATCGAATGACTGATGAGTTTAAAGACGCTTAATTAATGTGAAGCGCATAAATTATCTACAATATTAGAGATTCTTGATTGGATTTGGAAAGCAGAGCGAGAGTGCGAGTGAGAAGGAGAGCGAGAGCGCGAGTGAGAAGGAGAGTGTGAGCGCGAGTGAGAAGGACAGCGCGAGGCAGGAGCGGCCGAACGAGCTCGGGAACACTCGAGAAAGAGAGAGAAGGGCGAGTACGGGAGAAGGGCGTGTACGGGAGAAGCGCGAGTTCGGGCGCGCGCGAAGTGGGAAAGAGAGCGGAAACGCGTACTTACGTAGTAGGGAAACGAGCGAGACTAGGTGAGCGCGGAGCGGGGCGTTCTCGATGCAAAGAAGCGCGAAGTATGGTAGACGAAAAGCTAGATAGGCAGGATCTTGCGCGCTAATTTCGGATCAGCTGATCTTCCTTTTCTTTTCTTTTCTTTTTCCTCTTTTCTCGTACCGCATGCGATACAATATCGGTCCAACAAATGTCTAAGCAACTTTAAAAGGATATTAAGTAAAAGTTAACGTTAACAAAGTGATGCGCTTTTTAAAATGAGAATTGACATGAGAAGAGTTTCCCCGGGCAGAAGGTTGGTCTAGACCTTCTTGAAAAGTAAATAATTTTCACAACAGAATCCGGATTCACATGTACCCTGTGTACATAATAAATAATAATTATTGAAGTGTTTTAAAAGTTGCATTCATCGGCACAGCTGGTCTGCTGATGTGCTGCAGGCGTCGTACGTTCTCGCAGTGCATTAGTGGGGATGTGGTTGGCTACACTTTGTGTTCAAGTGTTAGTTGGCTACATTCGCTGATGGTTTAACAGCTTTGTGTTCAAGAGGTTGAACCATCAGCTGATTGCGATACATGTTTTTCAGATATGGATCACCTATCAGGAGATCAGATTCGAGTGGTATCTGAAGCAATCAAGGCTAGGCGCAATAAAAGGGAAGTACTGACCATTCCGGTCAAAAACCAGCTAATTACTTACCCCTCTACCGAATTAGGCAATTTAGTAAAATATGAAATGATTGAATGGGACTTGAATGATGCGAAAGAGATGGGTATTACAAGCGATGAGTTGAATGATGATGCGTTTGAGGTCGACCTGAGAGACGTGGACGTGAAGGGTGAAGAGATGGGCAGAGATATTGAATGCGAAACGAACTCTGAGATGAGCTATAAACGAGATTCGATAATAAACGAGAAGCGAAATTTCAGAGAAGCGAATGTGATAAATAAAAATGCGCCATTGATTATTGCTGATGAAAAATGCAACATAAGCATGCGAATTAAAAACAAAACTAAATTGCCTAATATTAAAAGAGATGATTTTTCAGATGAGATGGATGAGACGAAAAATGTGATGGAAAGAGTCACTCAAGTTATTAAGGAGAAAATGCAACCTGTTGCGAATTTGAGGATCCGGGTAGACATGGTGGTCACGGACATAAACAATTTCTTTGATTCAATGACGGGACGCGACATATCACAACAAAACAACTTGAGAGAAAATATTGATGAGAAGCGCAACCTCTACAATGAGATGAGACGAATGTGTTCGGAGATGAGAGGATGCATTCGTGAAGGACGAGAGGTGTTAAGGGAAATGAAAGAGGTAAGTGATGAGTTTTATGATAAGAATGAAAATGATTTTAAAGAAATTGCACATAATTCGACGGAAAATTCGGGGCATGACGTTATATCGAAAGCGGATATAATAAAATTAATTAGGTCGGAATTAGAGAAAGAAAATAATTCGGAAACTAAAAATTTTAACAAATCGAATGACATGAGTGAGTTTAAAGACGCGATTAAATTACTGAATGTGAGAGATTCGAGTACAAAGAGAGATTATAAATTATCGGTACAAATGAAATACGAACTGTTTATGGATTACTTTACTTCGGAATTAATTGCCTTGGATTTAATGTACATTATTGATGAAAACTCTGAAAAACGAGACGCGACGGAAAGAGAAATGTTAACGCGAGATCAGTTTAAAGTCAGAGATATTTTAATAAATCATATCGATCAAAATTATCATACCAAATTAATTGATATTCAAGACCCGAAAGAGATGCTGGAAAAAATTAAGGAAATTAAGAGATGTGAATGTAGTTTATCGTCTGTTAACTTAAGGAAACAGTTGTATTCTTTGGTGTTCAAACGTAAAGAGAGAGTGTCAGTTTTCGTTGATAAATTTGATGAGATAATAAGAACACATAATAATATCGCTCATACTCAGCCGTTGGCTGAATCTGAGATTCGTGATGCCTTTTACAATGCAATAGTACGAGAAGTGCCACAGATTCACAAACTTAATTTTGTGAACAAAAACGCGACGGTTAAGGATCTAAACTATAATCAATTAAAAACATTTCTTTTACAGCATGAAGCGATGAGGAAGGGAAGCGGAGGTGTGACAGTGAGCTCTAGTGTGGAGCCTAGAGTAGCTCTGGCTGCCGCACAAATAGAAGGGATGCGTTGCTACGAGTGTCACGCATATGGGCTTATTAGTCGTGAATGTCCCAGGAAAAACTCGGGAGAAAAATTGTGCTACAATTGTTGGCAATTATCACGGGACCATAAGGCCGAGAATTGCCCAAATCCCAGCACAAGAGATGCGAGCAACGAGAGACGTGGAAGAGGACGCGGTATTATAAGGTATGCGAGATTTAACCAAGAGAAACGAACTCTTGGTTACAAAAGACAATTTGGAAGTGATGAGAGAAATGTGAGAGATGCGCAAACAAAATTCCAGAGGCAAGCTTAAAATCGGAGGGAGCGGGATGCGTAGATATTAAAACGGGAAATAATAGAATTTTAACCTTAAATAATGTGATTTGCGCGGAATCATTGTCGGAAAATTTGCTATCCTTAGGAAAATTTGTAGACAAGGGACTAGGCATTTATTTGTATAATAAGAGAGTAGAGATATTTGATCTCATTTCGAATTAAACTTTTCTGACTGGAATATACGAGAAACCATACTGGTTGATTGAAGTCGAAATAGAAAAGCGAAGCGATAGTTTAAAATCAAGTTCGGAAAAATTCAATTGTACACCAATTGCGTACCTTCTAAGTAGAAGCAAAATTAAACAGACTCCTGATGTAAAAATTAAATGAAATCCAAGGAATTGAATCCCAGTCGGAAATTAAGAATAAAAGTGACGTGTTGAAAGTCGGTTCAAGCTTTGAAATAACAGTGACAGATAGAAAACTGCATAACCCTAACAATATAACTATAAATCCTGATGAAAAAAAAAAAAAAAAAAAAAAATTCATTCGGACATAATGGGCCCGATAAGTCCGAAATCACACCCAAAGGGATATCGCTTTATTTCTGTATTTGTAGATGATTATTCCCGATTAGCTTAGGCATATTCCATGAAATTTAAAATAATACAGGATCGTGTCTTGATCAGTTTGTTAAAACTTCGAGAAATTTATTTGGACGAGACGCGAAAATCTGTTATTTAAGATCAGATCAGGGCACAGAATTTACGGGAGGCGATACAATTAAAGTACTCGAAAAACTCGGAGCTGAACTGTAGTTGGCATGTCCTGATACTTCTCAGCACAATGGAGTGGCTGAGAGATTCAATCAGACTATTCAGAAGAAAGTAAGAGCGCTAATGTTTGATTCTAAATTTCCAGAAAATATGAGGGACTTGGTTTTTGGGTGCTGCTGTTTATGCTTACAATAGAACTCCACACAAGTCAAATGAGATGGTTTCTCCTTTGGAAAAATTCAACACAAATTATACCGTGAATTTAAAACAATTTAGGCGTTTCGGTTGCATGTAAAGATTCAGAGGAAAATAGGTCCTAAGTTTGGACAGATTGCAATCCCAAGTTTTCTTGTTGGATACAAAGCCACCGGTCATGTCTTGTTCAAACCAGATGAGAATAGATTTTATGAAAGTCGAGATGTGAGATTTAATGAAAAAAAAAAAAAAAAAAAAAAATGTTTTTGGTCACAGATTCACAAATAATCAAATACAAGACTGGGACAATAATTTTGAAAAGGTAAAAAACGAGAAGTGGTTCTTGAATTATGAGAAAGATGTGTCGAGAGAATCTGAGGAATTAATAAGAAAGGAGGGAGTAGAAAAGAGAAAGAGCCCGTGGAAATTACAAGTGAAAGAAAGCGAAACAGAAAAGGAACAAGTATTAAGTAATCTGAAATATCATGCACTTCTAGCAAAAATTAACTGTGACCCACAATCGTATAGAGAGGCGATGAGTTCAAATGACAAAGAAAATTGGTTGTCTGCAATTCAGAGTGAATTGGACTCAATGAACAAAAATGAAGTATGGGAACTGGTAGAACGATCTGAAATTATGAGAGGCGAAAATAAACCGAATATAATACATTCTAGGTGGGTCTTGAAGAAAAAGATGGAAAAAGAAGGGACGTGTAAATATAAAGCGAGACTTGTTATAAGAGTGATTTGTATTTCTTTTAGGAAACAGTAAGTGATTGCAGGTCCGATCGGGAGGGAGTGTTGGAATTGCGATCGGCCCTTCTGTCGATTTCCCCCCACCACCTTAAGACAATAGAAGAGCACGGTGTCCGTCGGAGGACTTACTCTCTGCTCGGCTGCCGATCCGCGCAGGTCAAATACAGTGCACCCGCGAACTATTTTTACAGACTATAATTTCATATATATATAATAAATATTTAAGTGAAGTGAATTAGTGTGACGAGTTTTATTGCTGCCACCACCCAATAATCCATCATGTTTTAAGAATGTTATAAATATGTTTTGTGCCAGCTTCAAGTATATAACATACATTAATTTATTCTTTTAAAAATGTTCTTGAGATGTTTTTCAGAAACTGTCTGAAAAATATCGTATGATTATTAATTTAAACCTTTTGAAAATATTTATTCGCACACTTTTGGGATGCCTACAAACATTCGTAGAAAACCTATTTAATAGGTTTTTTGTAATATTTTAAAGAATGTTTTAAGATTGTTATAAATACGTTCTATTTATGGTTACGTACTTCTTAGAAACTTGTTTAAAAATATTATCTAAAAGTATTTATCTGAAGCTGTTTATAACATACATCTTAAAATATTGCTAAATATTTGTTTAAAAGGTTTGCTTAAAATAATTGATTATTTTATATATTTACTAAATTATTATTAGTATTTAATAACATCCTACATTGGAGGTCCATGAGGATGTTAATGCCTTACTTGATAAAATAATAATGAATATTAGAACTCTTACATGCGCAAAGGGGACTTGATCCTGTTATTTTAGTAACAGACCGATACAAGTCTAATTTAATTTATATACGTTATTGTATTAAATATATACAGTTGTAAAATTTAAATTCTATTAATGATTATTTATTTTCATAATTTAGGTTAAGTTAGTTTATAGTAAAGAGTTGGTTTTTGATTGTCTCATTGACCAACTCTAACTTAGTCTTAGTTAATTTAGTTTTAAATCCAGATCAGCGTACAGAAAAAATTTTTTTCGCTGCTGGATAATTGCGTACAGTTCATTGTATAAAATTATGTAATGTATACAGTGCCAGTCACTTACTTTTACCCCCCCTGGAGCAAAATAGGATAAAGTTTAAAGTTTTGTATCTTTGAAAGAGATCATCGTACAAAAACTAGTCGGATACCATTTGAAAGCTTATTTTAATACCTTTCGATTGGCCTAAGTCACTTATAAAAAATACTATTTTTTGAAACTATTAAATGGCAATAAACTAGTTTCAAAAAAAAAATTTTTGGACACCTTTTTGAATTCAATGCAGTTTTCAAAAGATTGACGAAACCAAAAAGTTATCCAGATAGATTTTTAGCTTTTTTCAACAGCTTTCGACTGGTTTTTTTTTCATTTTTGTAACTTTATTTTAAATAAAGTTACGGTAGTTTTTGCTCGAAAATAACTTTTTTTTTAAAATGTAAACATATTAAAAACTTTTATAGATACAAAAAAATAAAAAAGAGAAAAAATGTCACTTTTATATCGTAGAATACGAAAATGTTTTAAGTAAGAGCAAACAAAAAAATTTTTTATTACCTGTATTTTTTTTAAGTACAATCATCTTTGAAAAAATCATCCTGCAGAGGTAAAATATACAGTTAATAAAAAATTTTTTTGTTTGCTCTTACTTAAAACATTTTCGTATTCTACGATATAAAAGTGACATTTTTTCTCTTTATCATTTTTTTGTATCTATAAAAGTTTTTAATATATTTACATTTTAAAAAAAAGGCTATTTTCGAGCAAAAACTACCGTAACTTTGTTTAAAATAAAGTTACAAAAATGAAAAAAAAACCAGTCGAAAGCTGTTGAAAAAAGCTAAAAATCTATCTGGATAACTTTTTGGTTTCGTCAATCTTTTAAAAACTGCATTGAATTCAAAAAGGTGTCCAAAAATTTTTTTTTAAACTAGTTTATTGCCATTTAATAGTTTCAAATATAGTATTTTTTATAAGTGACTTAGGCCAATCGAAAGGTATTAAAATAAGCTTTCAAATGGTCTCCGACTGGTTTTTGTACGATGATCTCTTTCAAAGATACAAAACTTTAAACTTTATCCTATTTTGCTCCAGGAGGGGTAAAAGTAAGTGACTGGCAGTGTATGTTACTCTGGATGAATAAATAAAATAAAGTATAATATACAACAATAAAACCGACGCGGTGGCGGAGTGGCAGAGACGCACCTCAGCCGATCACGAAAGTTAAGCAGCACTGAGTGCGGTTCGTACTTGGATGTGTGACACCATTCTTGTGCGGCTTTCGGGATCGGTTAGGTGTTTTTCCACACTTCACAACGTGAGCGGGAGGTGCGAAACATTCGATTTCGGTGTCAAGGCCTACGCAATGTGACTTTGACACCCAAAAAGAATGTTTCGAATACACCGGCCATCTCGGGTGAGGTTTTCCCTGCTTCACAGGTTTCCCTCATCCACGGGCATAACCCCGGGCGAATGCGAGATGGTGGGGTTTTTAAAGGGAGGGATAAAAGCACCCACACATAGGTGGTAGGTGAATACCGTTAAAGTCCCCAGGGGGATAAACGGTAGGAAGTGCCAGGAAAAAGAGTGCACAAAATCAAGAATAAAAAAAAAAAATATACAACAATATAAAATAAAACTTATTTGACTAGTGAGTAGTGCATAAACCATCTTAAAATATTATTTTAAGTTTATATAAACTCTATACAAATTACAATGTTGTTTGAATGTTTGACAAACTTGATAAATAATAAAAATTACCATTTTTATAGGAAAGCTTAACAGAACTATAGCATATATTAATAGATATCTAGTTAATTTTACTATAAAAAATAGTAATTTTTATCATTTGTCAACTCTGTCTCTCAATTAACAATCAACATTGCAATTTTTACTCGATCTTCTTTCTCCGTATGTAATTGTATGTGAACCTATCAAAACGGTATGAATCATTTTTTATTCAAGTTCGTTAATTAGGTTAGTTTATTTTCTTTTCACGATTTACACATAATAATGAGTAAAAATTAACAAATAATTAAAGTACATGTTTTTTAATAAGGTTAAATGCTGTTTATTCATTGACATGCATGTCAATTCGGTCGTAGTTTTACATTTTTTAATGTTTTTTTTCCGTGGGAAACTGAAGAAATCTTTCATAAGACGACGACGATGGTCCGCACTCGCCGACAGTGCCGGATTCTTACCGGCTAAAACTCCAAACCCAACGCTTTCACCTGCCCAGCCCGGAACTGTTTTTCACATTACTTCAAGCTGGGAGGCGTGTCTGTGACATGCGTTATTCGTTCCTTATTCTTTCCTCCCACATTGAGTCTGCCACTTATCGTGAAACGGCCTTCCTTGCGGTTTCGAGCGCGCGCCGAAAAGTGGCACAGGCTCCGGACCCCGCCATGTGAGATACTCCCTGAGCACCCTTTGATGGACAAAGGAAACATTGGGGAGCACTCTTGCAATTCTTAAGATTATGTCCAGGCTCGCCGCACTTATAACATGACGAGGACCTGTTCACTCCCTTACACTTCCGTTTCGTGTGGCCGAAGTCTATATACACCGATAGCACCTCTCGACCAAAACTCGATCCCGAACGAGACAGCTTACAAAGCCGACGCAAAGATGTCGCATCGACTTTAGCTTGTCAGCGGTCTCGTGATCTAGCTTCACGATGGCTGTCTTTTGTTGATTGCGGTTGGAACCCAAAGACTTCACCTCTCGGCTCTCAGGCGGAGACGCGAGAACTTTATATAGGGCCGCCACCACTTCGTCCCTCGTTGTGAGAGCGTCCACCAGGTCTCTGATCTCCAGGGTCACCCTGCGATCTCGGATCCTAACTTCTCCCATACCTTGAGTAGCCATGCGAATTTTCTCCGCGAATGCTGCTGCGTCCGCCTTTTTGCCCAGCCGGCGCAGAACACCTCCCCGCCCTGTCGGCCGTACGCTCAGAACCTGAGCGCCGCTGTCGTCCGGATTAACTTCCTTCGGAGCTTCCCCAAGACTTCAGCAAACGTACGGTCCCTCGCGATAGTGACCACCAAGGTGGATACCGGCGTCATCTGGCGCTTTCTCATATCAAGAGGCGCCTGTCCCGTCTTTTCTCCCACCTCTGACGTGTTCGTAGAACGAAGTGCTTGGTGGCCTCCCCCAAAATCCATGAGGTCAGCGCCGGCCACCAAAGCTTTCACCCGATCGAAACCGACGGCGGGATTGGCTCCTAGTTTAAAGCTGCCCGCTTGGGGTAGCAGGTATTCCATTCGCTTGCTCATCATTCTTCTTCAACTGTTTGGTCTACGGAGGCTATTTTGTTTCACCTCGACCCTTTACGCAAGCGTGACGAACTTTCCCCCATCCGCCACCCGGACAGGAAACCCCGCGCGGATTACATCTTTTAATTAATGAAGATTAATCACATTAAAAAATTATATTATTTTGTAAGCAACAGAAAGTATAATTCTATTAAGGGGATGTAATACCCAAATTACAGATACTGTTAAAAGCAACTATAATATCGTTACAGAGCGATCTTTTCAAAATAATTTATTTAAAATGAATTATATAGTGCAACGTTACCAAATTCTTGGTTAAAACTATTAACCGTTCCCGGTGTAAATATTAATTATAATAAAATAAAACCCTGCGCGGCCGACTCTCTCAGAGGAGATTCCGTCAAATTTACAGTGGACCGGTTTCCACTGTAATCTACAGTATTTTTTAATTGGCGTAAATAAATTAATAAGCGGATTCCTTACGGAACCCACTGTTACCACTACGACGAGAGAGATTTAAGGAAAACTACTGTTAATTAATAACGCGCGAAAAACCCAACGTAACGCGACGTAGTTATTAAACAAACCCGACGAACCCAACGATCGAAAATCACTCCCGAATAACCAAAACCACGTTTGACCAACAGTAATTTACTAAATATATCGGACGCCACAATACTAATTTGATTGCTTACCAATCCGTAGATAAATCTATTAAATTGATTCCAAATAGTAATTATAATAATATTTTGCGATATACTAAATTCTCTTCTTAACAATTCTCTAGAAAAATCAATTGTATTCCGATTAATCAGCGAATGGAAAACATTTCGGTTAATGAATTTCTAATACATCTATTTAGTAAATGTTTTTAAAACATTCCAAAAACATTTTACGCAATATTTGCTTAATCCTTTAATAAGGTTTTGGTTGATATATTTTAGCTAATGTTTATAGGATATTTTAAAACCTTTTTACCTAGAGTCATTTTTCTCCATTTTTAAGTTCTACAAAAACACCTTAAAAAAATCTCATAATCGTTTTGTACATAATTTATTAAAAACGTTTATTAATCATTTATGCACATGTTCCTGCAAATAATTTTAAAATGTTATATTCATATTTTTGATAATTGTTTTTGGTCTGAAATAATTCTGCAGAGAAACATTAATATGACCTTTTAAAAACACTTGGATAAACGTTTGCATAAAAATGTATTTAACTTTTGGAACAATTTATGTCAGGAACATTTTTAATTCCTTCTAAAAATCTTCTGACTTCATGTAAATTTTTCATAAAATGAAATGTTACCAAGTCATCTTAAAAACATTTATCAAAACTTTTAATGTTTAATACTTAAAAGGTTTTTGAGAATATTATTTTACATATTTATAATGTTCTTTAAATCTTTTGAAAAATATTAAATCATCAGATTAATTGACATTTTTTATAATATTATTAGGATGTTTTTAGGAGATTACGAAATAAATATATGTTAATCGTTTCTAGTGTCACGCTGCACTGGGGATTAGGATGCAGGTGATGAGGATAATAAAGATAATATATATGTAAAATAATTAAATTAATTATCTGCTTCTACTTATACGATTATGGGTGCCAGTCGCGTTCTTTACGCGGGCTCGAGCTCGGCTGCGATCGGCTCAGGGAGGGAGGGAATTTAGGAAGGCGTAAAGCGGCTCATAGCAGATTGCACGAGTGCAATCTATAAATTAAAAATCACGAATCGTTGGCTGAATCGGTGCTACTCGTCCGCGACGAGTTTAATGTTGACCGACGGCGCGGCTGCGATACACGATCGCGGTGTCGAAAGGTGCTCGAAAAAGGGAGGGAGAAGGAGGAAACGCGATAATTCACACACACACACCATAGATGAGCACGGAATTTAATTGTAAGAAATAAGGGAGGCACAGATAAGGATGGACCAACCTTTCGTTGCTTCGATGCTCTCGCTTAACCTTTGCTCAAAATAAATTAGCACGCTCGCTGCACTCTCGTTTCGTACCCGGTGACGTAGCTATCACGGCGATCGGAAGAGCTCTGCTCTCCTCGGCGTGGTCGACGCATTGCCTGTGTGCGCACATGTGTCGCGACAGCCCACTTGCGGTGCGTACGCGGCCTCAGTTGAGTGCGGCTTAAGTAACATGGCCGCCGCACCGTATAATAGTGCACGCATCGTCAGTTCTAACAACAACGACGATGCCGCTGACAACAACGTAAGCTGCCTGCCAGGTAACTATTTCTCGTTTATTATCACTAGCCCGTCGGCTAATAATATCGGTGTTCACAGGACCGCAGGAGATGTGTGTACGCGGCAAGTCGAGGCCCTTGGGTGTTGCCGCGGCCGATATATCCTTCTCTCTCGCTCTCCTTGAAGCCCACGGCGTGACAGGTACAACGGCGGGCTTGAGCTGCTTGGACGGACACACGGCGATACTTCAGGTAAATATCCACTTGGAAGACGGCATGATGCGTAATCTTATTAATATTGTGTGTGTGTGTTTGAGTACTTATAATGCTCACTTAAACTCTTCTTAAGTCCTCTCTTATACACACTTATTTAAGTAAGTGTGTGCTCCTGTCTGCTCCCTTATAATGATCATTGCTATATTAGCTGGTGCTTCCAGGTTCCCTGGATTATTGCTGGCAGACGTACTTCCTGGCTAAATAGGCTCCTTCTTCTGGCTCGGTTTTCTTTGGCTTGCTGGGTACGCTGCTACTATACTAAGGACTTTGCAGCTCGCTGTCATCCAACACCTCAGCATGCTCTTTCATTGGCTTTTCGTCAGGCTCATTATTAGATTACTTCAAGAGTAATCTATGCTTCAGTGAACTACTTCTGTGTCCTGCTCGGCTGCTCCCCTGTGCACCTTTGTGGGCTAGGTGGTTTTATATTATGTGTTAAGGAGCTCGGTTACTGGGATGGTATTATTGTTTATTATTTATAGGTTCTTAGGGTAATTAGGCAAGGATAGGTTCGGTTAGGCCTGTATGTGTACCACCAATAAAAACGGGATTATCTGGATATACGAGAATTTGTGAAGAAATTCGGGATGACTCAACTAATTACGGAATTACCTGGATATTTCGGAAATATCTAAGGTTTTTCGGGATGACTAGTAATTACGGGATTTCTTGGATATTTCTGAAATTTCTGAGGTATTTAGAAATGACTCCACTAATAATGGAATTTCCTGGATATTTAGGGAATTACTGAGGAAATTAGGGATAACAACAATAATAACGGGATTTCTTGGATATTTCGGGAATTTCTGAGGAAATTCGGGATAACACCAATAATAACGGGATTTCCTGGATAGTTAGGTAATTTCTGAAGAAATTCGGGATTACTCTACTAATTACGGGATTTCCTGGATATTTTGGGAATTTCTGAGGTATTTCGGAATGACTCCACAAATTATGGAATTTCCTGGATACTTAGGAAATATATGAGGAAATTCGGGATAACACCAATAATAATGGGATTTTCTGAATATAGGGGAATTTCTGAAGAAATTCGGGATAAATCTACTAATTACGGGATTTCCTGGATATTTCGGGAATTTCTGAGGTATTTCGGAATGACTCCACTAACTATGGAATTTCCTGGATACTTAGGAAATTTCTGAGGAAATTCGGGATAAAACCAATTATAATGGGATTTTCTGGATATACGGGAATTTCTGAAGAAATTCGGGATAAATCTACTAATTACGGGATTTCCTGGATATTTCGGGAATTTCTGAGCTATTTCGGAATGACTCCAATAATTATGGAATTTCCTGGATATTTAACGGATTTCTGAAGAAATTCGGGATAACACCAATAATAACGGGATTTACTGGATATACGGGAATTTCTGAAGAAATTCGGGATAACACCAATAATAATGGGATTTCCTGGATATTTCGGGAATTTCTGAGGTATTTCGAAATGACTCCACTAATAATGGAATTTCCTGGATATTTAGGGAATTACTGAGTAAATTAGGGATAACAACAATAATAACGGGATTTCTTGGATATTTCGGGAATTTCTGAGGAAATTCGGGATAACACCAACAATAACGGGATTTCCTGGATAGTTAGGTAATTTCTGAAGAAATTCGGGATTACTCTACTAACTACGGGATTTCCTGGATATTTTGGGAATTTCTGAGGTATTTCGGAATGACTCCACTAATTATGGAATTTCCTGGATATATAGGGAATTACTGAGGAAATTCGGGATAACACCAATAATAATGGGATTTTCTGGATTTACGGGAATATCTGAAGAAATTCGGGATAAATCTACTAATTACGGGATTTCCTGGATATTTCGGGAATTTCTGAGGTATTTCGGAATGACTCCAATAATTATGGAATTTCCTGGATATTTAGCGAATTTCTGAAGAAATTCGGGATAACACCAATAATAACGGGATTTTCTGGATATACGGGAATTTCTGAGGAAATTCGGGATAATACTAATAATAACGGGATTTCCTGGATATTTCGGGAATTTCTGAAGAAATTCTGGATTACTTCACAAATTACGGGATTTCCTGGATATTTCGGGAACTTCTGAGGTATTTCGAAATGACTCCACTAATAATGGAATTTCCTGGATATTTAGGGAATTACTCAGGAAATTAGGGATAACAACAATAATAACGGGATTTCCTGGATATTTCGGGAATTTCTAAGGAAATTCAGGATAACACCAATAATAGCGGGATTTCGTGAATATTTAGGGAATTTCTGAAGAAATTCGGGATTTCTCTACAAATTACGGTATTTCCTGGATATTTTGGGAATTTCTGAGGTATTTCGGAATGACTCCACTAATTATGGAGTTTCCTGGATATTTAGGGAATTTCTGAGGAATTTCGGTATGACTCCACTAATAATGGAATTTTCTGGATATTTATGGAATTTCTGAGGAAGTTCGGGATAACATAAATAATAACGGGATTTCCTGGATATTCCGGAATTTCTGAAGAAATTCGGGATTTCTCTACTAATTACGGGATTTCCTGGATATTTCGGGAATTTCTGAGGTATTTCGGAATGACTTCACTTATTATGGGGTTTCCTGGTATTTCGGAATGACTCCACTAATTATGGGGTTTGCTGGATATTTAGGGAATTTCTGAGGAATTTCGGAATGACTCCACTAATGATGGAATTTTCTGGATATTTAGGTAATTTCTGAGGAACTCGGGATAACATAAATAATAACGGGATTTCCTGGAAAATTAGGAAATTTCTGAAGAAATTCGGGATTACTCTACTTATTACCGGATTTCCTGGACATTTCGGGAATTTCTGAGGTATTTCGATATGACTCCACTAATTATGGAATTTCCAGGATATTTAGCGAATTTCTGAAGAAATTCGGGATAACACCAATAATAACGGGATTTTCTGCATATACGGGAATTTCTGAGGAAATTCGGGATAATACTAATAATAACGGGACTTCCTGGATTATTCGGGAATTTCCGAAGAAATTCGGGATAACACCAATAATAACGGGATTTTCTGCATATACGGGAATTTCTGAGGAATTTCGGGATAATACTAATAATAACGGGATTTCCTGGATAATTCGGGAATTTCCGAAGAAATTCTGGAATACTCTACAATTTACGGTGTTTCCTGGATATTTCGGGAATTTCTGAGGGATTTTGTAATGACTTCACTAACTATGGAATTTCGAGGAAATTCGGGATAACACGAATACTAACGGGATTTTCTGCATATACGGGTATTAGTGACTTAATTCGGGATTACTCTACTTATTACGGAATTTCCTAGATGATTCGGAAATATCTGAGTATATTGGGGATAACACCAATAATAACGGAATTTGCTGGATTATTAGTGAATTTCTGGAGAAATTCTGGATTACTATACAAATTACGGGATTTCCTGGATATTTCGGGATTTTCTGAGGTATTTCGAAATGACTCCACTAATTATGGAGTTTCCTGGATATTTAGGGAATTTCTGAGGATTTTCGGAATGACTCCACTAATAATGGAATTTTCTGGATATTTAGGGAATTTCTGAGGAAGTTCGGGATAACATAAATAATAACGGGATTTCCTGGATAATTAGGGAATTTCTGAAGAAATTCGGGATTACTCTACTAATTACCGGATTTCCTGGGTATTTCGGGAATTTCTGAGGTACATCGGAATGACTCCACTAATTATGGAATTTCCTGGATACTTAGGGAATTACTGAGGAAATTCAAAATAACACCCATAAAAATGGGATTTTCTGGATATACGGGAATTTCTGAAGAAATTAGGAATGAAACTACTAATTACGGGATTTCCTGGATATTTCGGGAATTTCTGAGGTATTTCGGAATGACTCCACTAATTATGGAATTTCCTGGATATTTAGCGAATTTCTGAAGAAATTCGGGATAACACCAATAATAACGGGATTTTCTGCATATACGGGAATTTCAGAGGAAATTCGGGATAATACTAATAATAACGGGATTTCCTGGATTATTCGGGAATTTCCGAGGAAATTCTGGAATGACTCCACTAATAATGGAATTTTCTGGATATAAAGGGAATTTCTGAGGAAGTTCGGGATAACATAAATAATAACGGGATTTCCTGGATAATTCGGGAATTTCCGAAGAAATTCTGGAATACTCTACAATTTACGGGATTTCCTGGATATTTTGGGAATTTCTGAGGTATTTCGGAAAGAGTCCACTAATTATGGAGTTTCCTGGATATTTAAGGAATTTCTGAGGAATTTCGGAATGACTCCACTAATTATGGAATTTCCTGGATATTTAGCGAATTTCTGAATAAATTCGGGATAACACCAATAATAATGGGATTTTCTGGATATACGGGAATTTCTAAAGAAAGACGGGATAACACCAATAACATCGGGATTTTCTAAATATTTCGTGAATTTCTGAAGAAATTCTGAATTACTATACAAATTACGGGATTTCCTGGATATTTCGGGAATTTCTGAAGAAATTCGGGATTACTCTACTAATGACGGGATTTCCTGGTTATTTCGGGAATTTCTAAGAAAATTCAGGATAACACCAATAATAACGGGATTTCGTGGATAATTCGGGAATTTCCGAAGAAATTCTGGAATACTCTACAATTTACGGGGTTTCCTGGATATTTCGGGAATTTCTGAGGTATTTCCAAATGAGTCCACTAATTATGGAGTTTCCTGGATATTTAGGGAATTTCTGAGGAATTTCGGAATGACTCCACTAATAATGGAATTTTCTAGATATAAAGGGAATTTCTGAGGAAGTGCGGGATAACATAATTAATAACGGGATTTCCTGGATATTTCGGGAATTTCTGAGGAATTTTTGAAACACTCCACTCAAAATGGAATTTCTGGATATTTAGGGAATTTCTGAGGAAATCAGGGATAACAACAATAATAACGGGATTTCGTGGATATTTAGGGAATTTCTGAAGAAATTCGGGATTACTCTACTAATTACGGGATTTCCTGGATATTTCGGGAATTTCTGAGGTATTTCGGAATGACTCCACTAATTATGGAATTTTCTGGATATAAAGGGAATTTCTGAGGCAGTTCGGGATAACATAAATAATAACGGGATTTCCTGGATAATTCGGGAATTTTCGAAGAAATTCTGGAATACTCTACAATTTACGGGATTTCCTGGATATTTTGGGAATTTCTGAGGTATTTCGGAAAGAGTCCACTAATTATGGAGTTTCCTGGATATTTAAGGAATTTCTGAGGAATTTCTCCACTAATAATGGAATTTTCTGGATATAAAGGGAATTTCTGAGGAAGTTCGGGATAACATAAATAATAACGGGATTTCCTGGATATTTAGGGAATTTCTAAAGAAAGACGGGATAACACCAATAACATCGGGATTTTCTAAATATTTCGTGAATTTATGAAGAAATTCTGCATTACTATACAAATTACGGGATTTCCTGGATATTTCGGGAATTTCTGAGGTATTTCGAAATGACTCCACTAATTATGGAGTTTCCTGGATATTTAGGGAATTTCTGAGGAATTTCGGAATGACTCCACTAATAATGGAATTTTCTTGATATTTAGGGAATTTCTGAGGAAATCAGGGATAACAACAATAATAACGGGATTTCTTGGATATTTCGAAAATTTCTGTGGAAATTCGGAATAACACCAATAATAACGGGATTTCCTGGATATTTAGGGAATTTCTGAAGAAATTCGGGATTACTCTACTAATTACGGGATTTCCTGGATATTTCGGGAATTACTGAGGTATTTCGGTATGACACCACTAATAATGGAATTTCCTGGATATTTATGGAATTTCTGAGGAAGGTCGGGATAACATAAATAATAACGGGATTTCCTGGATAATTCGGGAATTTCTAAAGAAATTCTGGATTACTCTACAAATTACGGGATTTCCTGGATATTTCTGAGGTATTTCGGAATGACTCCACTAATTATGGTGTTTCCTGGATATTTAGGGAATTTCTGAGGAATTTCGGAATGACTCCACTAATTATGGAATTTCCTGGATATTTCGGGAATTTCTGAGGTATTTCGGAATGACTCTACTAATTATGGAATTTCCTGGATACTTAGAGAATTTCTGCGGTATTTCGGGATAAAACCAATAATAACGGGTTTTTCTGGATATGCGGGAATTTCTGAGGAAATTCGGGATAATACTAATAATAACGGGATTTCCTCGATAATACGGGTATTTCTGAAGAAATTCGGCATTACTCTACTAATTACGGGATATGCTGGATATACCGGAAAGATCTGAGGCTTTTCTGGATGATTTTACTATTTACGGCATTTCCTGAATATTTCGGGAATTTCTGAGGAATTTTGGAAACACTCCACACAAAATTGAATTTTCTGGATATTATGGAATTTCTGAGGAAATCAGAGATAACAACAAAAATAACGGATATTCTTGGATATACGGGAATTTCTAAAGAAATACGGGATAACACCAATAACATCGTGATTTTCTAAATCTTTCGCGAATTTCTGAAGAAATTCGGCATTACTCTACTATTTACGGGATATGCTGGATATTCTGGAAGTATCTGAGGCTTTTCGGTATGACTATACTATTTGCGGCATTTCCTGGATATTTCGGGAATTTCTGAGGAATTTTGGAAACACTCCACTCACAATGGAATTTTCTTGATATTTAGGGAATTTCTGAGGAAATCAGGGATAACAACAATAATAACGGGATTTCTTGGATATTTCGAAATTTTCTGTGGAAATTCGGGATAACACCAATAATAACGGGATTTCCTGGATATTTAGGGACTTTCTGAAGAAATTCGGGATTACTCTACAAATTACGGGATTTCCTGGATATTTCGGGAATCACTGAGGTATTTCGTAATGACTTCACTAACTATGGAATTTCCTGGTTATTTAGGGAATTTCGAGTAAATTCGGTATAACACCAATATTAATGGGATTTCCTGGATTATTAGTGAATTTCTGAAGAAATTCGAGATTAGTCTACTAATTACGGGATATCCTGGGTATTTCTTGAATTTCTGAGTTATTTCGGTATGACTCCACTAATAATAGAATTTCCTGGATATTTAGGGAATTTTTGATGAAATTCGGGATAACACCAATAATAACGGGATTCCCTGGAAAGTTAGGGAGTTTCTGAAGAAATTCGGGATTACTCTACTAATTACGGGATATGCTGGATATACCGGAAATATCTGAGGCTTTTCTGGATGATTTTACTATTTACGGCATTTCCTGAATATTTCGGGAATTTCTGAGGAATTTTGGAAACACTCCACACAAAATTGAATTTTCTGGATATCAAGGGAATTTCGGAGGAAGTTCGGGATAACATAAATAATAACGGGATTTCTTGGATAATTGGCGAATTTCTGAAGAAATTCGGGATTTTTCTACTAATTACGGGATTTCCTGGATATTTCGGGAATGTTTAAGGTATTTCGGAATTACTCCATTAATTATGCAATTTCCTGGATATTTAGCGAATTTCTGAAGAAATTCGGGATAACACCAATAATAACGGGATTTTCTTGATATACGGGAATTTCTGAAGAAATTCGGCATTACTCTACTAATTACGGGATATGCTGGATATTTCGGAAATATCTGAAGCTTTTCGGGATGACTATACTATTTACGGCATTTCCTGGATATTTCGGGAATTTCTGAGGAATTTTGGAAACACTCCACTCAAAATGGAATTTTCTGGATATTTAGGGAGTTTCTGAGGAAATCAGGGATAATACCAATAATAACGGGATTTCCTGGATTATTAGTGAATTTCTGAAAAAATTCGGGATTAGTCTACTAATTACGGGATATCCTGGGTATTTCTTGAATTTCTGAGGCATTTCGGTATGACTCCACTAATAATGGAATTTCCTTGATATTTAGGGAATATCTGAGGAAGGTCGGGATAACATAAATAATAACGGGATTTCCTGCATAATACGGGAATTTCTGAAGAAATTCGGGAATTCTCTATTAATTACGGGATTTCCTGGATATTCGGGAATTCTGAGGAATTTCGGAATGACTCCACTAATTATGGAATTTCCTGGATATTTAGCGAATTTCTGAAGAAATCGGGATAACACCAATAATAACGGGATTTTCTTGATATACGGGAATTTCTGAAGAAATTCGGCATTACTCTACTAATTACGGGATATGCTGGATATTTCGGAAATATCTGAAGCTTTTCGGGATGACTATACTATTTACGGCATTTCCTGGATATTTCGGGAATTTCTGAGGAATTTTGGAAACACTCCACTCAAAATGGAATTTTCTGGATATTTAGGGAGTTTCTGAGGAAATCAGGGATACACCAATAATAACGGGATTTCCTGGATTATTAGTGAATTTCTGAAAAATTCGGGATTAGTCTACTATGTACGGGATATCCTGGGTATTTCTTGAATTTCTGAGGCATTTCGGTATGACTCCACTAATAATGGAATTTCCTTGATATTTAGGGAATATCTGAGGAAGGTCGGGATAACATAAATAATAACGGGATTTCCTGCATAATACGGGAATTTCTGAAGAAATTCGGGAATTCTCTATTAATTACGGGATTTCCTGGATATTTCGGGAATTCTGAGGAATTTCGGAATGACTCCACTAATTATGGAATTTCCTGGATATTTAGCGAATTTCTGAAGAAAATCGGGATAACGCCAATAATAACGGGATTTTCTGGATATACGGGTATTTCTGAGGAAATTCGGGATAATTCTAATAATAACGGGATTTCCTGGATAATTCGGGAATTTCTGAGGTATTTCGAAATGACTCCACTAATTAAGGCGTTTCCTGGATATTTAGGGAATTTCTGAGGAATTTCGGAATGACTCCACTAATTATGGAATTTCCTGGATATTTAGCGAATTTCTGAATAAATTCGGGATAACACCAATAATAATGGGATTTTCTGGATATACGGGAATTTCTGAGGAAATTCGGTATAACACCAATATTGACGGGATTTCCAGGATAGTTAGGGAATTTCTGAAAAAATCGGGATTACTCTACTAATTACGGGATTCCTGATATTTAGGGAATTTCTGTGGAATTTCGGAATTGACTCCACTAATAATGGAATTTTCTAGATATAAAGGGAATTTCTGAGGAAGTGCGGGATAACATAATTAATAACGGGATTTCCTGGATATTTCGGGAATTTCTGAGGAATTTTTGAAACACTCCACTACAAAATGTGGAAATTTCTGGATATTTAGGGAATTTCTGAGGAAATCAGGGATAACAACATAATAACGGATTTTCTTGGATATTTCGGGAATTTCTGAGGAAATTCGGGATAACACCAATATAATGGGATTTTCTGGATATACGGGAATTTCTGAAGAAATTCGGGATAAATCTACTAATTACGGGATTTCCTGGATATTTCGGGAATTTCTGAGCTATTTCGGAATGACTCCAATAATTATGGAATTTCCTGGATATTTAACGGATTTCTGAAGAAATTCGGGATAACACCAATAATAACGGGATTTACTGGATATACGGGAATTTCTGAAGAAATTCGGGATAACACCAATAATAATGGGATTTCCTGGATATTTCGGGAATTTCTGAGGTATTTCGAAATGACTCCACTAATAATGGAATTTCCTGGATATTTAGGGAATTACTGAGTAAATTAGGGATAACAACAATAATAACGGGATTTCTTGGATATTTCGGGAATTTCTGAGGAAATTCGGGATAACACCAACAATAACGGGATTTCCTGGATAGTTAGGTAATTTCTGAAGAAATTCGGGATTACTCTACTAACTACGGGATTTCCTGGATATTTTGGGAATTTCTGAGGTATTTCGGAATGACTCCACTAATTATGGAATTTCCTGGATATATAGGGAATTACTGAGGAAATTCGGGATAACACCAATAATAATGGGATTTTCTGGATTTACGGGAATATCTGAAGAAATTCGGGATAAATCTACTAATTACGGGATTTCCTGGATATTTCGGGAATTTCTGAGGTATTTCGGAATGACTCCAATAATTATGGAATTTCCTGGATATTTAGCGAATTTCTGAAGAAATTCGGGATAACACCAATAATAACGGGATTTTCTGGATATACGGGAATTTCTGAGGAAATTCGGGATAATACTAATAATAACGGATTTCCTGGATATTTCGGGAATTTCTGAAGAAATTCTGGATTACTTCACAAATTACGGGATTTCCTGGATATTTCGGGAACTTCTGAGGTATTTCGAAATGACTCCACTAATAATGGAATTTCCTGGATATTTAGGGAATTACTCAGGAAATTAGGGAACAACAATAATAACGGGATTTCCTGGATATTTCGGGAATTTCTAAGGAAATTCAGGATAACACCAATAATAGGGATTTCGTGAATATTTAGGGAATTTCTGAAGAAATTCGGGATTTCTCTACAAATTACGGTATTTCCTGGATATTTTGGGAATTTCTGAGGTATTTCGGAATGACTCCACTAATTATGGAGTTTCCTGGATATTTAGGGAATTTCTGAGGAATTTCGGAATGACTCCACTAATAATGGAATTTTCTGGATATTTATGGAATTTCTGAGGAAGTTCGGGATAACATAAATAATAACGGGATTTCCTGGATATTCCGGAATTTCTGAAGAAATTCGGGATTTCTCTACTAATTACGGGATTTCCTGGATATTTCGGGAATTTCTGAGGTATTTCGGAATGACTTCACTTATTATGGGGTTTCCTGGTATTTCGGAATGACTCCACTAATTATGGGGTTTGCTGGATATTTAGGGAATTTCTGAGGAATTTCGGAATGACTCCACTAATGATGGAATTTTCTGGATATTTAGGTAATTTCTGAGGAACTCGGGATAACATAAAAATAACGGGATTTCCTGGAAAATTAGGAAATTTCTGAAGAAATTCGGGATTACTCTACTTATTACCGGATTTCCTGGACATTTCGGGAATTTCTGAGGTATTTCGATATGACTCCACTAATTATGGAATTTCCAGGATATTTAGGGAATTTCTGAGGTATTTCGGAATGACTCCACTAATGATGGAGTTTCCTGGATATTTAGGGAATTTCTGAGGAAATTCGGGATAACATAAATTATAACGGGATTTCCAGGATATTTCGGGAACTTCTGAGGAATTTTGGAAACACTCCACTCAAAATGGAATTTCTGGATATTTAGGGAATTTCTGAGGAAAGCAGGGATAACAACAAAAATAACGGATTTTCTTGGATATTTCGGGAATTTCTGAGAAAATTAGGGATAACACCAATAATAATGGGACTTTCTGGATATCTCAGGAATTTCTGAGGTATTTCGAAATCACTCCAATAATAACGGGATTTCCTAGATATTTTTGGAATTTCTGAAGTATTTTGGAAACACTCCACTTAAATTGGATTTTCTGGATATTTAGGGAATTTCTGATGAAATTCGGGATAACACCAATAATAACGGGATTTCCTGGAAAGTTAGGGTTTCTGAAGAAATTCGGGATTACTCTACTAATTACGTTTTATATTTCCTAAATTTCTGAGGTATTTCAGAATGACTCCACTAATAATGGAATTTTCTGGATATCAAGGGAATTTCGGAGGAAGTTCGGGATAACATAAATAATAACGGGATTTCTTGGATAATTGGCGAATTTCTGAAGAAATCCGGGATTTTTTCTACTAATTACGGGATTTCCTGGATAGTTAGGTAATTTCTGAAGAAATTCGGGATTACTCTACTAACTACGGGATTTCCTGGATATTTTGGGAATTTCTGAGGTATTTCGGAATGACTCCACTAATTATGGAATTTCCTGGATATATAGGGAATTACTGAGGAAATTCGGGATAACACCAATAATAATGGGATTTTCTGGATTTACGGGAATATCTGAAGAAATTCGGGATAAATCTACTAATTACGGGATTTCCTGGATATTTCGGGAATTTCTGAGGTATTTCGGAATGACTCCAATAATTATGGAATTTCCTGGATATTTAGCGAATTTCTGAAGAAATTCGGGATAACACCATAATAACGGGATTTTCTGGATATACGGGAATTTCTGAGGAAATTCGGGATAATACTAATATAACGGGATTTCCTGGATATTTCGGGAATTTCTGAAGAAATTCTGGATAACACCATAATAACGGGATTTTCTTGATATACGGGAATTTCTGAAGAAATTCGGCATTACTCTACTAATTACGGGATATGCTGGATATTTCGGAAATATCTGAAGCTTTTCGGGATGACTATACTACTTTACGGCATTTCCTGGATATTTCGGAATTTCTGAGGAATTTTGGAAACACTCCACTCAAAAGTGAATTTTCTGGATATTTAGGGAGTTTTCTGAGGAAAATCAGGGATAACACCAATAATAACGGGATTTCCTGGATTATTAGTGAATTTCTGAAAAAATTCGGGATTAGTCTACTATTACGGGATATCCTGGGTATTTCTTGCAATTTCTGAGGCATTTCGGTATGACTCCACTAATAATGGAATTTCCTTGATATTAGGGGATATCTGAGGAAGGTCGGGATAACATAAATAATACGGGATTTCCTGCATAATACGGGATTTCTGAAGAAATTCGGGAATTCTCGTATTAAGTACGGGATTTCCTGGATATTTCGGGAATTCTGAGGAATTTCGGAATGACTCCACTAATTAGTGGAATTTTCCTGGATATTAGCGATTGTCTGAAGAAAATCGGGATAACGCCAATAATAACGGATTTTCTGGATATACGGGTATTTCTGAGGAAATTCGGGATAATTCTAATAATAACGGGATTTCCTGGATAATTCGGGAATTTCTGAGGTATTTCGAAATGACTCCACTAATTAAGGCGTTTCCTGGATATTTAGGGAATTTCTGAGGAATTTCGGAATGACTCCACTAATTATAGAATTTCCTGGATATTTAGCGAATTTCTGAATAAATTCGGGTTAACACCAATAATAACGGGATTTTCTGGATATACGGGAATTTCTGAGGAAATTCGGTATAACACCAATATTGACGGGATTTCCAGGATAGTTAGGGAATTTCTGAAAAAATTCGGGATTACTCTACTAATTACGGGATTTCCTGGATATTTCGGGAATTTCTGAGGCTTTTCGGGATGACTATACTACTTACGACATTTCCTGAATATTTCGGGAATTCCTGAGGAATTTTGGAAACACTCCACACAAAATGGAATTTTCTGGATATTTAGGGAATTTCTGAGGAAATCAGGGATAACAACAAAAATAACGGATTTTCTTGGATATTTCGGAAATTTCTGAGAAAATTAGGGATAACACCAATAATAATGGGACTTTCTGGATATCTCAGGAATTTCTGAGGTATTTCGAAATCACTCCAATAATAACGGGATTTTCTGGATATACGGGAATTTCTGAGGAAATTCGGGATAATACTAATAATACCGGGATTTCCTGGATAATTCGGGAATTTCTGAGGTATTTCGGAATGACTCCACTAATTAAGGCGTTTCCTGGATATTAGGGAATTTCTGAGGAATTTCGGAATGACTCCACTAATAATGGAATTTTCTGAATATTAAGGGAATTTCTGAGGTATTTCGGGATAACACCAATAACAACGGGTTTTTCTGGATATACGGGAATTTCTGAGGAAATTCGGGATAATACTAATAACAACGGGATTTCCTCGATAATTCGGGAATTTCTGAAGAAATTCGGCATTACTCTACTAATTACGGGATATGCTGGATATACCGGAAATATATGAGGCTTTTCGGGATGAATATACTATTTACGGCATTTCCTGAATATTTCGGGAATTTCTGAGGAATTTTGTAAACACTCCACACAAAATTGAATTTTCTGGATATTATGGAATTTCTGAGGAAATCAGAGATAACAACAAAAATAACGGATATTCTTGGATATTTCGGGAATTTC
This sequence comes from Theocolax elegans, assembly GCA_026168455.1. NCBI lineage: Eukaryota > Metazoa > Arthropoda > Insecta > Hymenoptera > Cerocephalidae > Theocolax > Theocolax elegans. Next base: position 59,525,708 of record CM047425.1, read on the forward strand.
TGAGGAAATTCGGGATAACACCAATAATAATGGGTTTACTGGATATCTCAGGAATTTCTGAGATATTTCGAATTCACTCCAATTATAACGGGATTTCCTAGATATTTCTGGAATTTCTGAAGCATTTTGGAAATACTCCACTCAAATTGGATTTTCTGGATAATTAGGGAATTTCTGAGGAAATAAGGGATAACAACAGTAATAATGGGATTTCTTGGATATTTCGGGAATTTCTGAGGAAATTAGGGATAACAACAGTAATAATGGAATTTCTTGCATATTTCGGGAATTTCTGAGGAATTTTGGAAACACTCCACTCAAAATGGAATTTCTGGATATTTAGGGAATTTCTGAGGAAATCAGGGATAACAACAATAATAACGGGATTTCTTGGATATTTCGGAATTTCTGAGGAAATTCGGGATAACACCAATAATAACAGTTTTTTCCTTGATATTCGCGAATTTCTGAAGAAATTCGGCACTACTCTACTAATTACGGGATATGCTGGATATTCCGGAAATATCTGAGGCTTTCGGGATGACTATACTATTTACGGCATTTCCTGAATATTTCGGGAATTTCTGAGGAATTTTAGAAACACTCACACAATGTGGAATTTTCTGGATATTTAGGGAATTTCTGAGGAAATCAGGGATAACAACAAAAATAACGGATTTTCTTGGATATTCGGGAATTTCTGAGGAATTCGGGATAACACCAATAATATGGGATTTTCTGGATATCTCAGGAATTTCTGAGGTATTTCGAAATCACTCCAATAATAACGGGATTTCCTAGATATTTCTGGAATTTCTGAAGTATTATGGAAACACTCCACTCAAATTGGATTTTCTGGATATTTAGGGAATTTCTGAGGAAATTAGGGATAACAACAGTAATAATGGGATTTCTTGGATATTTCGGGAATTTCTACGGAAATTCAGAATAACACCATTAATAACGGGATTTTGTGGATATTTAGGGAATTTCTGAAGAAATTCGGGATTACTCTACTAATTACGGGATTTCCTGGATATTTCGGGAATTTCTGAGGTATTTCGGAATGACTCTACTAATTATGGAATTTCCTGGATACTTAGAGAATTTCTGAGGTATTTCGGGATAACACCAATAACAACGGGTTTTTCTGGATATACGGGAATTTCTGAGGAAATTCGGGATAATACTAATAATAACGGGATTTCCTCGATAATTCGGGAATTTCTGAAGAAATTCGGCATTACTCTACTAATTACGGGATATGCTGGATATACCGGAAATATATGAGGCTTTTCGGGATGAATATACTATTTACGGCATTTCCTGAATATTTCGGGAATTTCTGAGGAATTTTGTAAACACTCCACACAAAATTGAATTTTCTGGATATTATGGAATTTCTGAGGAAATCAGAGATAACAACAAAAATAACGGATATTCTTGGATATTTCGGGAATTTCTGAGGAAGTTCGGGATAACATAAATAATAACGGGATTTCCTGGATATTCCGGAATTTCTGAAGAAATTCGGGATTTCTCTACTAATTACGGATTTCCTGGATATTTCGGGAATTTCTGAGGTATTTCGGAATGACTTCACTTATTATGGGGTTTCCTGGTATTTCGGAATGACTCCACTAATTATGGGGTTTGCTGGATATTTAGGGAATTTCTGAGGAATTTCGGAATGACTCACTAATGATGGAATTTTCTGGATATTTAGGTAATTTCTGAGGAACTCGGGATAACATAAATAATAACGGGATTTCCTGGAAAATTAGGAAATTTCTGAAGAAATTCGGGATTACTCTACTTATTACCGGATTTCCTGGACATTTCGGGAATTTCTGAGGTATTTCGATATGACTCCACTAATTATGGAATTTCCAGGATATTTAGCGAATTTCTGAAGAAATTCGGGATAACACCAATAATAACGGGATTTTCTGCATATAGGGGAATTTCTGAGGAAATTCGGGATAATACTAATAATAACGGGACTTCCTGGATTATTCGGGAATTTCCGAAGAAATTCGGGATAACACCAATAATAACGGGATTTTCTGCATATACGGGAATTTCTGAGGAATTTCGGGATAATACTAATAATAACGGGATTTCCTGGATAATTCGGGAATTTCCGAAGAAATTCTGGAATACTCTACAATTTACGGTGTTTCCTGGATATTCGGGAATTTCTGAGGGATTTTGTAATGACTTCACTAACTATGGAATTTCGAGGAAATTAGGCTTAACACGAATACTAACGGGATTTTGCTTACGGAATTTCTGAAGAAATTTGGATACTCTACTAATTACGTTTTATATTTCCGAGTTTCTGAGGTATTTCAGAATGACTCCACTAATAATGGAATTGTCTGGATATCAAGGGAATTTCGGAGGAATTTCGGGATAACATAAATAATAACGTGATTTCTTGGATAATTGGCGAATTTCTGAGAAATTCGGGATTTTTCTACTAATTACGGGATTTCCTGGATATTTCGGAATGTTTAAGGTATTTCGGAATTACTCCATTAATTATGCAATTTCCTGGATATTTAGCGAATTTCTGAAGAAATTCGGGATAACACCAATATAACGGGATTTTCTGGATATACGGAATTTCTGAAGAATTCGGCATTACTCTACTAATTACGGATATGCTGGATATTTCGGAAATATCTGAGGCTTTTCGGGTGACTATACTATTTACGGCATTTCCTGGATATTTCGGGAATTTCTGAGGAATTTTGGAACACTCCACTCAAAATGGAATTTACTGTATATTTAGGAGTTTCTGAGGAAATCAGGGATAACACCAATATACGGGATTTCCTGGATTATTAGTGAATTGCTGGAGAATTCGGATTAGTCTACTACTTACGGGATATCCTGGTATTTTTTGAATTTCTGTGGTATTTCGGTATGACTCCACTAATAATGGAATTTCCTGATATTTAGGGAATTTCTGAGGAAGGTCGGGATAACATAATAATAACGGGATTTCCTGGATAATGCGGGAATTTCTGAGAATCGGGAATTCTCTATTATTACGGGATTCCTGGATATTTCGGGAATTCTGAGGAATTTCGGAATGACTCCACTAATTATGGTATTTCCCGGATATTTAGCGAATTTCTGAAGAAAATCGGATAACACCAAATAACGGGATTTTCTGGATATACGGGAATTTCTGAGGAAATTCGTGATAATTCTAATAATAACGGGATTTCCTGATAATACGGGAATTTCTGAGTATTTCGGAATGACTCCACTAATTAAGGCGTTTCCTGGATATTTAGGGAATTTCGAGAATTTCGGAATGACTCCACTAATTATGAAATTTCCTGGATATTTAGCGAATTTCTGAATAATTCGGGATAACACCAATAATAATGGGATTTTCTGGATATACGGGAATTTCTGAGGATTCGGTATAACACCATATTGACGGGATTTCCAGATAGTTAGGGAATTTCTGAAAAATTCGGGATTACTCTACTAATTACGGGATTTCCTGGATATTTCGGGAATTTCTGAGGCTTTTCGGATGACTATACTACTACGGCATTTCCTGAATATTTCGGGAATTTCTGAGGAATTTCATAATGACTCCACTAATATGGAATTTTCTGGATATTTAGGAATTTCTGAGGAAATCAGGGATAACAACAAAAATAACGGATTTTCTTGGATATTTCGGGAATTTCTGAGAAAATTAGGGATAACACCAATATAATGGGACTTTCGGATATCTCAGGAATTTCTGAGGTATTTCGAAATCACTCCAATAATAACGGATTTCCTAGATATTTTTGGAATTTCTGAAGTATTTTGGAAACACTCCACTTAAATTGGATTTTCTGGATATTTAGGGAATTTCTGAGGTATTTCGGGATAACACCAATAATAACGGGATTTTCTGGATATACGGGAATTTCTGAGGAAATTCGGGATAATACTAATAATACCGGGATTTCCTGGATAATTCGGGAATTTCTGAGGTATTTCGGAATGACTACACTAATTAAGGCGTTTCCTGGATATTTAGGGAATTTCTGAGGAATTTCGGAATGACTCCACTAATAATGGAATTTTCCGAATATTAAGGGAATTTCTGAGGATATTCGGGTAATACTAATAATAACGGGATTTCCTAGATAATTCGGGAATTTCTGAAGAAATTCGGCATTACTCTACTAATTACGGGATAAGCTGGATATACCGGAAATATATGAGGTTTTTCGGGATGAATATACTATTTACGGCATTTCCTGAATATTTCGGGAATTTCTGAGGAATTTTGTAAACACTCCACACAAAATTGAATTTTCTGGATATTATGGAATTTCTGAGGAAATCAGAGATAACAACAAAAATAACGGATATTCTTGGATATTTCGGAAATTTCTGAGGAAATTCGGGATAACACCAATAATAATGGGATTTTCTGGATATCTCAGGAATTTCTGAGGTATTTCGAAATCACTCCAATTATAACGGGATTTCCTAGATATTTCTGGAATTTCTGAAGTATTTTGGAAATACTCCACTCAAAATGGAATTTCTGGATATTTAGGGAATTTCTGAGGAAAGCAGGGATAACAACAAAAATAACGGATTTTCTTGGATATTTCGGGACTTTCTGAGAAAATTAGGGATAACACCAATAATAATGGGACTTTCTGGATATCTCAGGAATTTCTGAGGTATTTCGAAATCACTCCAATAATAACGGGATTTCCTAGATATTTTTGGAATTTCTGAAGTATTTTGGAAACACTCCACTTAAATTGGATTTTCTGGATATTTAGGGAATTTCTGAGGTATTTCGGGATAACACCAATAATAACGGGATTTTCTGGATATACGGGAATTTCTGAGGAAATTCGGGATAATACTAATAATACCGGGATTTCCTGGATAATTCGGGAATTTCTGAGGTATTTCGGAATGACTACACTAATTAAGGCGTTTCCTGGATATTTAGGGAATTTCTGAGGAATTTCGGAATGACTCCACTAATATGGAATTTTCCGAATATTAAGGAATTTCTGAGGATATTCGGGTAATACTAATAATAACGGGATTTCCTAGATAATTCGGGAATTTCTGAAGAAATTCGGCATTACTCTACTAATTACGGGATAAGCTGGATATACCGGAAATATATGAGGTTTTTCGGGATGAATATACTATTTACGGCATTTCCTGAATATTTCGGGAATTTCTGAGGAATTTTGTAAACACTCCACACAAATTGAATTTTCTGGATATTATGGAATTTCTGAGGAATCAAGATAACAACAAAAATAACGGATATTCTTGGATTTTCGGAAATTTCTGAGAAATTCGGGATAACACCAATAATAATGGGATTTTCTGGATATCTCAGGAATTTCTGAGGTATTCGAAATCACTCTCCAATTATAACGGGATTTCCTATATTTCTGGAATTTCTGAAGTATTTTTGGAAATACTCCACTCAAAATGGAATTTCTGGATATTTAGGGAATTTCTGAGGAAAGCAGGGATAACAACAAAAATAACGGATTTTCTTGGATATTTCGGGACTTTCTGAGAAAATTAGGGATAACACCAATAATAATGGGACTTTCTGGATATATCAGGAATTTCTGAGGTATTTCGAAATACCCTCCAATAATAACGATTCCTAGATATTTTTTGAATTTCTGAAGTATTTTGGAACACTTCCACTTAAATTGGAATTTTCTGGATATTTAGGATTTCTGATGAAATTCGGGATAACACCAATAATAACGGGATTTCCTGGAAAGTTAGGGAGTTTCTGAAGAAATTCGGGATTACTCTACTAATTACGGGAATTCCTGGATATTTCGGGAAATACTGAGGTATTTTGTAAAGACTTCACTAACTATGGAATTTCCTGGTTATTTAGGGAATTTCGAGGAAATTCGGCATAACACGAATACTAACGGGATTTTTGCTTATACGGGAATTTCTGAAGAAATTTGGGATTACTCTACTAATTACGGGATTTCTTGGATATTTCGGGAATGTCTGAGGAAATTCGGGGTAACACCAATAATAACGGGATTTCCTGGATATTTCGGGAATTTCTGAAGAAATTTGGGATTACTCCACTAATTATGGAAATTCCTGGATACTTAGGGAATTTCTGAGGAAATTCGGGATAACACAAATAAAAATGGGATTTTCTGGATATACGGGAATTTCTGAAGAAATTTGGGATTACTCTACTAATTACGTTTTATATATCCGAAATTTCTGAGGTATTTCAGAATGACTCCACTAATAATGAAATTTTCTGGATATCAAGGGAATTTCGGAGGAAGTTCGGGATAACATAAATAATAACGGGATTTCTTCTTGGATAATTGGCGAATTTCTGAAGAAATTCGGGATTTTTCTACTAATTACGGGATTTCCTGGATATTTCGGGAATGTTTAAGGTATTTCGATTACTCCATTAATGCATTTCCTGGATTTTAGCGAATTTCTGAAGAAATCGGGATAACACCATAATAACGGGATTTTCTGGATATACGGGAATTTCTGAAGAAATTCGGCATTACTCTACTAATTACGGGATATGCTGGATATTTCGGAAATATCTGAGGCGTTTCGGGATGACTATACTATTTACGGCATTTCCTGAATATTTCGGGAATTTCTGAGGAATTTTGGAAACACTCCACACAAAATGGAATTTTCTGGATATTTAGGGAATTTCTGAGGAAATCAGGGATAACAACAAAAATAACAGATTTTCTTGGATATTTCGGGAATTTCTAAGGAAATTCAGAATAACACCAATGATAACGGGATTTTCTGGATATTTAGGGAATTTCTGAAGAAATTCGGGATTACTCTACTAATTACGGGATTTCCTGGATATTTCGGGAATTTCTGAGGTAATTCGGAATGACTCCACTAATTATGGAGTTTCCGGGATATTTAGGGAATTTCTGAGGAAGTTCGGGATAACAAAAATAATAACAGGATTTCTTGGATAATTGGCGAATTTCTGAAGAAATTCGGGATTTTTCTACTAATTACGGGATTTCCTGGATATTTCGGGAATGTTTAAGGTATTTCGGAATTACTCCATTACTTATGCAATTTCCTGGATATTTAGCGAATTTCTGAAGAAATTCGGGATAACACCAATAATAATGGGATTTTCTGGATATACGGGAATTTCTGAGGAAATTCGGTATAACACCAATATTGACGGGATTTCCAGGATAGTTAGGGAATTTCTAAAAAAATTCGGCATTACTCTACTAATTACGGGATATGCTGGATATTTCGGAAATATCTGAGGCTTTTCGGGATGACTATACTATTTACGGCATTTCCTGGATATTTCGGGAATTTCTGAGGATTTTGGAACACTCCACTCAAAATGGAATTTTCTGGATATTTAGGGAGTTTCTGAGGAAATCAGGGATAACTCCAATAATAACGGGATTTCCTGGATTATTAGTGAATTTCTGGAGAAATTCGGGATTAGTCTACTAATTACGGGATATCCTGGGTATTTTTTGAATTTCTGTGGTATTTCGGTATGACTCCACTAATAATGGAATTTCCTGGATATTTAGGGAATTTCTGAGGAAGGTCGGGATAACATAAATAATAACGGGATTTCCTGGATAGTGCGGGAATTTCTGAAGAAATTCGAGAATTCTCTATTAATTACGGGATTTCCTGGATATTCGAGAATTCTGAGGAATTTCGGAATGACTCCACTAATTATGGAATTTCCCGGATATTTAGCGAATTTCTGAAGAAATCGGGATAACACCAATAATCGGATTTTCTGGATATACGCGAATTTCTGAAGAAATTCGGCATTACTCTACTATTTACGGGATATGCTGGATATTCTGGAAGTATCTGAGGCTTTTCGGTATGACTATACTATTTGCGGCATTTCCTGGATATTTCGGGAATTTCTGAGGAATTTTGGAAACACTCCACTCACAATGGAATTTTCTTGATATTTAGGGAATTTCTGAGGAAATCAGGGATAACAACAATAATAACGGGATTTCTTGGATATTTCGAAATTTTCTGTGGAAATTCGGGATAACACCAATAATAACGGGATTTCCTGGATATTTAGGGACTTTCTGAGAAATTCGGGATTACTCTACAAATTACGGATTTCCTGGATATTTCGGGAATCACTGAGGTATTTCGTAATGACTTCACTAACTATGGAATTTCCTGGTTATTTAGGGAATTTCGAGTAAATTCGGTATAACACCAATATTAATGGGATTTCCTGGATTATTAGTGAATTTCTGAAGAATTCGAGATTAGTCTACTAATTACGGGATATCCTGGGTATTTCTTGAATTTCTGAGTTATTTCGGTATGACTCCATAATAATAGAATTTCCTGGATATTTAGGGAATTTTTGATGAAATTCGGGATAACACCAATAATAACGGGATTCCCTGGAAAGTTAGGGAGTTTCTGAAGAAATTCGGGATTACTCTACTAATTACGGGATATGCTGGATATACCGGAAATATCTGAGGCTTTTCTGGATGATTTTACTATTTACGGCATTTCCTGAATATTTCGGGAATTTCTGAGGAATTTTGGAAACACTCCACACAAAATTGAATTTTCTGGATATCAAGGGAATTTCGGAGGAAGTTCGGATAACATAAATATAACGGGATTTCTTGGATAATTGGCGAATTTCTGAGAAATTCGGGATTTTTCTACTAATTACGGGATTTCCTGGATATTTCGGGAATGTTTAAGGTATTTCGGAATTACTCCATTAATTATGCAATTTCCTGGATATTTAGCGAATTTCTGAAGAAATTCGGGATAACACCAAATAACGGGATTTTCTTGATATACGGGAATTTCTGAAGAAATTCGGCATTACTCTACTAATTACGGGATATGCTGGATATTTCGGAAATATCTGAAGCTTTTCGGGATGACTATACTATTTACGGCATTTCCTGGATATTTCGGGAATTTCTGAGGAATTTTGGAAACACTCCACTCAAAATGGAATTTTCTGGATATTTAGGGAGTTTCTGAGGGAATCAGGGATAATACCAATAATACGGGATTTCCTGGATTATTAGTGAATTTCTGAAAAAATTCGGGAATTAGTCTACTAATTACGGGATATCCTGGGTATTTCTTGAATTTCTGAGGCATTTCGGTATGACTCCACTAATAATGGACTTTCCTTGATATTTAGGGAATATCTGAGGAAGGTCGGGATAACATAAATAATAACGGGATTTCCTGCATAATACGGGAATTTCTGAAGAAATTCGGGAATTCTCTATTAATTACGGGATTTCCTGGATATTCGGGAATTCTGAGGAATTTCCGGAATGACTCCACTAATTATGGAATTTCCTGGATATTTAGCGAATTTCTGAAGAAAATCGGGATAACGCCAATAAACGGGATTTTCTGGATATACGGGTATTTCTGAGGAAATTCGGGATAATTCTAATATAACGGGATTTCCTGGATAATTCGGGAATTTCTGAGGTATTTCGAAATGACTCCACTAATTAAGGCGTTTCCTGGATATTTAGGGAATTTCTGAGGAATTCGGAATGACTCCACTAATTATGGAATTTCCTGGATATTTAGCGAATTTCTGAATAAATTCGGGATAACACCAAAATAATGGGATTTTCTGGATATACGGAATTTCTGAGGAAATTCGGTATAACACCATATTGACGGGATTTCCAGGATAGTTAGGGAATTTCTGAAAAAATTCGGGATTACTCTACTAATTACGGGATTTCCTGATATTTAGGGAATTTCTGTGGAATTTCGGAATGACTCCACTATAAGGAATTTTCTAGATATAAAGGGAATTTCTGAGGAAAGTGCGGGATAACATAATTAATAACGGGCTTTCCTGGATATTTCGGGAAATTCTGAGGACTTTTTTGAAACACTCCACTCAAAATGGAATTTCGGATATTAGGGAATTTCTGAGGAAAATCAGGGATAACACCAATAATAACGGGATTTCGTGGATATTTAGGGAATTCTGAGAAATTCGGGATTACTCTACTAATTACGGGATTTTCCTGGATATTTCGGGAATTTCTGAGGTATTTCGGAATGACTCCACTAATTATGGAATTTTCTGGATATAAAGGGAATTTCTGAGGCGTTCGGGATAACATAAATAATAACGGGATTTCCTGGATAATTCGGGAATTTTCGAAGAAATTCTGGAATACTCTACAATTTACGGGATTTCCTGGATATTTTGGGAATTTCTGAGGTATTTCGGAAGGATAAGAGTCCACTCAATTATGGAGTTTCCTGGATATTTAAGGAATTTCTGAGGAATTTCTCCACTAATAATGGAATTTTCTGGATATAAAGGGAATTTCTGAGGAAGTTCGGGATAACATAAATATAACGGGATTTCCTGGATATTTAGGGCATTTCTAAAGAAAGACGGGATAACACCAATACATCGGGATTTCTAAATATTTCGTGAATTTATGAAGAAATTCTGCATTACTATACAACTTACGGGATTTCCTGGATATTTCGGGAATTTCTGAGGTATTTCGAAATGACTCCACTAATTATGGAGTTTCCTGGATATGTAGGGAATTTCTGAGGAATTTCGGAATGACTCCACTAATAATGGAATTTTCTTGATATTTAGGGAATTTCTGAGGAAATCAGGGATAACAACAATAATAACGGGATTTCTTGGATATTTCGAAAATTTCTGTGGAAATTCGGAATAACACCAATAATAACGGGATTTCCTGGATATTTAGGGAATTTCTGAAGAAATTCGGGATTACTCTACTAATTACGGGATTTCCTGGATATTTCGGGAATTACTGAGGTATTTCGGTATGACACCACTAATAATGGAATTTCCTGGATATTTATGGAATTTCTGAGGAAGGTCGGGATAACATAATAATAACGGGATTTCCTGGATAATTCGGGAATTTCTAAAGAAATTCTGGATTACTCTACAAATTACGGGATTTCCTGGATATTTCTGAGGTATTTCGGAATGACTCCACTAATTATGGTGTTTCCTGGATATTTAGGGAATTTCTGAGGAATTTCGGAATGACTCCACTAATTATGGAATTTCCTGGATATTTCGGGAATTTCTGAGGTATTTCGGAATGACTCTACTAATTATGGAATTTCCTGGATACTTAGAGAATTTCTGCGGTTATTTCGGGATAAAACCAATAATAACGGGTTTTTCTGGATATGCGGGAATTTCTGAGGAAATTCGGGATAATACTAATAATAACGGGATTTCCTCGATAATTCGGGTATTTCTGAAGAAATTCGGCATTACTCTACTAATTACGGGATATGCTGGATATACCGGAAATATCTGAGGCTTTTCTGGATGATTTTACTATTTACGGCATTTCCTGAATATTTCGGGAATTTCTGAGGAATTTGGAAACACTCCACACAAAATTGAATTTTCTGGATATTATGGAATTTCTGAGGAAATCAGAGATAACAACAAAAATAACGGATATTCTTGGATATACGGGAATTTCTAAAGAAATACGGGATAACACCAATAACATCGTGATTTTCTAAATCTTTCGCGAATTTCTGAAGAAATTCGGCATTACTCTACTATTTACGGGATATGCTGGATATTCTGGAAGTATCTGAGGCTTTTCGGTATGACTATACTATTTGCGGCATTTCCTGGATATTTCGGGAATTTCTGAGGAATTTGGAAACACTCCACTCACAATGGAATTTTCTTGATATTTAGGGAATTTCTGAGGAAATCAGGGATAACAACAATAATAACGGGATTTCTTGGATATTCGAAATTTTCTGTGGAAATTCGGGATAACACAATAATAAACGGGATTTCCTGGATATTTAGGGACTTTCTGAAGAAATTCGGGATTACTCTACAAATTACGGGATTTCCTGGATATTTCGGGAATCACTGAGGTATTTCGTAATGACTTCACTAACTATGGAATTTCCTGGTTATTTAGGGAATTTCGAGTAAATTCGGTATAACACCAATATTAATGGGATTTCCTGGATTATTAGTGAATTTCTGAAGAAATTCGAGATTAGTCTACTAATTACGGGATATCCTGGGTATTTCTTGAATTTCTGAGTTATTTCGGTATGACTCCACTAATAATAGAATTTCCTGGATATTTAGGGAATTTTTGATGAAATTCGGGATAACACCAATAATAACGGATTCCCTGGAAAGTTAGGGAGTTTCTGAAGAAATTCGGGATTACTCTACTAATTACGGGATATGCTGGATATACCGGAAATATCTGAGGCTTTTCTGGATGATTTTACTATTTACGGCATTTCCTGAATATTTCGGGAATTTCTGAGGAATTTTGGAAACACTCCACACAAAATTGAATTTTCTGGATATCAAGGGAATTCGGAGGAAGTTCGGGATAACATAAATAATAACGGGATTTCTTGGATAATTGGCGAATTTCTGAAGAAATTCGGGATTTTTCTACTAATTACGGGATTCCCTGGATATTTCGGGAATGTTTAAGGTATTTCGGAATTACTCCATTAATTATGCAATTTCCTGGATATTTAGCGAATTTCTGAAGAAATTCGGGATACACCAATAATAACGGGATTTTTCTTGATATACGGGAATTTCTGAAGAAATTCGGCATTACTCTACTAATTACGGGATATGCTGGATATTTCGGAATATCTGAAGCTTTTCGGGATGACTATACTATTTACGGCATTTCCTGGATATTTCGGGAATTTCTGAGGAATTTTGGAAACACTCCACTCAAATGGAATTTTCTGGATATTTAGGGAGTTTCTGAGGAAATCAGGGATAACACCAATAATAACGGGATTTCCTGGATTATTAGTGAATTTCTGAAAAAATTCGGATTAGTCTACTATGTACGGGATATCCTGGGTATTTCTTGAATTTCTGAGGCATTTCGGTATGACTCCACTAATAATGGAATTTCCTTGATATTAGGGAATATCTGAGGAAGGTCGGGATAACATAAATAATAACGGGATTTCCTGCATAATACGGGATTTCTGAAGAAATTCGGGAATTCTCTATAATTACGGGATTTCCTGGATATTTCGGGAATCTGAGGAATTTCGGAATGACTCCACTAATTATGGAATTTCCTGGATATTTAGCGAATTTCTGAAGAAAATCGGGATAACGCCAATAATAACGGGATTTTTCTGGATATACGGGTATTTCTGAGGAAATTCGGAATAATTCTAATATAACGGGATTTCCTGGATAATTCGGGGAATTTCTGAGGTATTTCGAAATGACTCCACTAATTAAGGGCGTTTCCTGGATATTTAGGGAATTTCTGAGGAATTTCGGAATGACTCCACTAATTATGGGATTTCCTGGATATTTAGCGAATTTCTGAATAAATTCGGGATAACACCAATAATAATGGGATTTTCTGGATATACGGGAATTTCTGAGGAAATTCGGTATAACACCAATATTGACGGGATTTCCAGGATAGTTAGGGAATTTCTGAAAAAATTCGGGATTACTCTACTAATTACGGGATTTCCTGGATATTTCGGGAATTTCTGAGGCTTTTCGGGATGACTATACTACTTACGGCATTTCCTGAATATTTCGGGAATTTCTGAGGAATTTCATAATGACTCCACTAATAATGGAATTTTCTGGATATTTAGGGAATTTCTGAGGAAGTTCGGGATAACATAAATAATAACGGGATTTCCAGGATATTTCGGGAATTCCTGAGGAATTTTGGAAACACTCCACACAAAATGGAATTTTCTGGATATTTAGGGAATTTCTGAGGAAATCAGGGATAACAACAAAAATAACGGATTTTCTTGGATATTTCGGGAATTTCTGAGGAAATTCGGGATAACACCAATAATAATGGGATTTTCTGGATATCTCAGGAATTTCTGAGGTATTTCGAAATCACTCCAATTATAACGGGATTTCCTAGATATTTCTGGAATTTCTGAAGTATTTTGTAAATACTCCACTCAAATTGGATTTTCTGGATAATTAGGGAATTTCTGAGGAAATTAGGGATAACAACAGTAATAATGGGATTTCTTGGATATTTCGGGAATTTCTGAGGAAATTAGGTATAACAACAGTAATAATGGAATTTCTTGCATATTTCGGGAATTTCTGAGGAATTTTGGAACCACTCCACTCAAAATGGAATTTCTGGATATTTAGGGAATTTATGAGGAAATCAGGGATAACAACAATAATAACGGGATCTTGGATATTTCGGGAATTTCTGAGGAAATTCGGGATAACTCCAATAATAACAGGTTTTCCTGGATATTTCGCGAATTTCTGAAGAAATTCGGCACTACTCTACTAATTACGGGATATGCTGGATATTCCGGAAATATCTGAGGCTTTCGGGATGACTATACTATTTACGGCATTTCCTGAATATTTCGGGAATTTCTGAGGAATTTTAGAAACACTCCACACAATGTGGAATTTTCTGGATATTTAAGGAATTTCTGAGGAAATCAGGGATAATAACAAAAATAACGGATTTTCTTGGATATTTCGGGAATTTCTGAGGAAATTCGGGATAACACCAATAATAATGGGATTTTCTGGACATCTCAGGAATTTCTGAGGTATTTCGAAATCACTCCAATAATAACGGGATTTCCTAGATATTTCTGGAATTTCTGAAGTATTATGGAAACACTCCACTCAAATTGGATTTTCTGGATATTTAGGGAATTTCTGAGGAAATTAGGGATAACAACAGTAATAATGGGATTTCTTGGATATTTCGGGAATATCTGAGGATATTCGGGATAACACCAATAATAACGGGATTTCTTGGATTATTAGTGAATTTCTGAAGAAATTCGGAACTACTCTACTAATTACGGGATATGCTGGATATTCCGGAAATATCTGAGGCTTTCGGGACGACTATACTATTTACGGCATTTCCTGAATATTTCGGGAATTTCTGAGGAATTTTAGAAACACTCCACACAATGTGGAATTTTCTGGATATTTAAGGAATTTCTGAGGAAATCAGGGATAACAACAAAAATAACGGATTTTCTTGGATATTTCGGGAATTTCTGAGGAAATTCGGGATAACACCAATAATAATGGGATTTTCTGGACATCTCAGGAATTTCTGAGGTATTTCGAAATCACTCCAATAATAACGGGATTTCCTAGATATTTGTGGAATTTCTGAAGTATTATGGAAACACTCCACTCAAATTGGATTTTCTGGATATTTAGGGAATTTCTGAGGAAATTAGGGATAACAACAATAATAATGGGATTTCTTGGATATTTCGGGAATTTCTACGGAAATTCAGAATAACACCATTAATAACGGGATTTTGTGGATATTTAGGGAATTTCTGAAGAATTTCGGGTTTACTCTACTAATGACGGGATTTCCAGGATATTTAGGGAATTTCTGAGGTATTTCGGAATGACTCCACTAATGATGGAGTTTCCTGGATATTTAGGGAATTTCTGAGGAAATTCGGGATAACATAAATTATAACGGGATTTCCAGGATATTTCGGGAACTTCTGAGGAATTTTGGAAACACTCCACTCAAAATGGAATTTCTGGATATTTAGGGAATTTCTGAGGAAAGCAGGGATAACAACAAAAATAACGGATTTTCTTGGATATTTCGGGAATTTCTGAGAAAATTAGGGATAACACCAATAATAATGGGACTTTCTGGATATCTCAGGAATTTCTGAGGTATTTCGAAATCACTCCAATAATAACGGGATTTCCTAGATATTTTTGGAATTTCTGAAGTATTTTGGAAACACTCCACTTAAATTGGATTTTCTGGATATTTAGGGAATTTCTGATGAAATTCGGGATAACACCAATAATAACGGGATTTCCTGGAAAGTTAGGGAGTTTCTGAAGAAATTCGGGATTACTCTACTAATTACGTTTTATATTTCCTAAATTTCTGAGGTATTTCAGAATGACTCCACTAATAATGGAATTTTCTGGATATCAAGGGAATTTCGGAGGAAGTTCGGGATAACATAAATAATAACGGGATTTCTTGGATAATTGGCGAATTTCTGAAGAAATCCGGGATTTTTCTACTAATTACGGGATTTCCTGGATAGTTCGGGAATGTTTAAGGTATTTCGGAATTACTCCATTAATTATGCAATTTCCTGGATATTTAGCGAATTTCTGAAGAAATTCTGGATAACACCAATAATAACGGGATTTTCTTGATATACGGGAATTTCTGAAGAAATTCGGCATTACTCTACTAATTACGGGATATGCTGGATATTTCGGAAATATCTGAAGCTTTTCGGGATGACTATACTATTTACGGCATTTCCTGGATATTTCGGGAATTTCTGAGGAATTTTGGAAACACTCCACTCAAAATGGAATTTTCTGGATATTTAGGGAGTTTCTGAGGAAATCAGGGATAACACCAATAATAACGGGATTTCCTGGATTATTAGTGAATTTCTGAAAAATTCGGGATTAGTCTACTAATTACGGGATATCCTGGGTATTTCTTGAATTTCTGAGGTATTTCGGTATGACTCCACTAATAATGGAATTTCCTTGATATTTAGGGAATATCTGAGGAAGGTCGGGATAACATAAATAATAACGGGATTTCCTGCATAATACGGGAATTTCTGAAGAAATTCGGGAATTCTCTATTAATTACGGGATTTCCTGGATATTTCGGGAATTCTGAGGAATTTCGGAATGACTCCACTAATTATGGAATTTCCTGGATATTTAGCGAATTTCTGAAGAAAATCGGGATAACGCCAATAATAACGGGATTTTCTGGATATACGGGAATTTCTGAGGAAATTCGGGATAATTCTAATAATAACGGGATTTCCTGGATAATTCGGGAATTTCTGAGGTATTTCGAAATGACTCCACTAATTAAGGCGTTTCCTGGATATTTAGGGAATTTCTGAGGAATTCGGAATGACTCCACTAATTATAGAATTTCCTGGATATTTAGCGAATTTCTGAATAAATTCGGGTTAACACCAATAATAACGGGATTTTCTGGATATACGGGAATTTCTGAGGAAATTCGGTATAACACCAATATTGACGGGATTTCCAGGATAGTTAGGGAATTTCTGAAAAAATTCGGGATTACTCTACTAATTACGGGATTTCCTGGATATTTCGGGAATTTCTGAGGCTTTTCGGGATGACTATACTACTTACGACATTTCCTGAATATTTCGGGAATTCCTGAGGAATTTTGGAAACACTCCACACAAAATGGAATTTTCTGGATATTTAGGGAATTTCTGAGGAAATCAGGGATAACAACAAAAATAACGGATTTTCTTGGATATTTCGGAAATTTCTGAGAAAATTAGGGATAACACCAATAATAATGGGACTTTCTGGATATCTCAGGAATTTCTGAGGTATTTCGAATCACTCCAATAATAACGGGATTTTCTGGATATACGGGAATTTCTGAGGAAATTCGGGATAATACTAATAATACCGGGATTTCCTGGATAATTCGGGAATTTCTGAGGTATTTCGGAATGACTCCACTAATTAAGGCGTTTCCTGGATATTAGGGAATTTCTGAGGAATTTCGGAATGACTCCACTAATAATGGAATTTTCTGAATATAAGGGAATTTCTGAGGTTATTTCGGGATAACACCAATAACAACGGGTTTTTCTGGATATACGGGAATTTCTGAGGAAATTCGGGATAATACTAATAATAACGGGATTTCCTCGATAATTCGGGAATTTCTGAAGAAATTCGGCATTACTCTACTAATTACGGGATATGCTGGATATACCGGAAATATATGAGGCTTTTCGGGATGAATATACTATTTACGGCATTTCCTGAATATTTCGGGAATTTCTGAGGAATTTTGTAAACACTCCACACAAAATTGAATTTTCTGGATATTATGGAATTTCTGAGGAAATCAGAGATAACAACAAAAATAACGGATATTCTTGGATATTTCGGGAATTTCTGAGGAAATTCGGGATAACACCAATAATAATGGGTTTACTGGATATCTCAGGAATTTCTGAGATATTTCGAATTCACTCCAATTATAACGGGATTTCCTAGATATTTCTGGAATTTCTGAAGCATTTTGGAAATACTCCACTCAAATTGGATTTTCTGGATAATTAGGGAATTTCTGAGGAAATAAGGGATAACAACAGTAATAATGGGATTTCTTGGATATTTCGGGAATTTCTGAGGAAATTAGGGATAACAACAGTAATAATGGAATTTCTTGCATATTTCGGGAATTTCTGAGGAATTTTGGAAACACTCCACTCAAAATGGAATTTCTGGATATTTAGGGAATTTCTGAGGAAATCAGGGATAACAACAATAATAACGGGATTTCTTGGATATTTCGGGAATTTCTGAGGAAATTCGGGATAACACCAATAATAACAGTTTTTCCTTGATATTTCGCGAATTTCTGAAGAAATTCGGCACTACTCTACTAATTACGGGATATGCTGGATATTCCGGAAATATCTGAGGCTTTCGGGATGACTATACTATTTACGGCATTTCCTGAATATTTCGGGAATTTCTGAGGAATTTTAGAAACACTCCACACAATGTGGAATTTTCTGGATATTTAGGGAATTTCTGAGGAAATCAGGGATAACAACAAAAATAACGGATTTTCTTGGATATTTCGGGAATTTCTGAGGAAATTCGGGATAACACCAATAATAATGGGATTTTCTGGATATCTCAGGAATTTCTGAGGTATTTCGAAATCACTCCAATAATAACGGGATTTCCTAGATATTTCTGGAATTTCTGAAGTATTATGGAAACACTCCACTCAAATTGGATTTTCTGGATATTTAGGGAATTTCTGAGGAAATTAGGGATAACAACAGTAATAATGGGATTTCTTGGATATTTCGGGAATTTCTACGGAAATTCAGAATAACACCATTAATAACGGGATTTTGTGGATATTTAGGGAATTTCTGAAGAAATTCGGGATTACTCTACTAATTACGGGATTTCCTGGATATTTCGGGAATTTCTGAGGTATTTCGGAATGACTCTACTAATTATGGAATTTCCTGGATACTTAGAGAATTTCTGAGGTATTTCGGGATAACACCAATAACAACGGGTTTTTCTGGATATACGGGAATTTCTGAGGAAATTCGGGATAATACTAATAATAACGGGATTTCCTCGATAATTCGGGAATTTCTGAAGAAATTCGGCATTACTCTACTAATTACGGGATATGCTGGATATACCGGAAATATATGAGGCTTTTCGGGATGAATATACTATTTACGGCATTTCCTGAATATTCGGGAATTTCTGAGGAATTTGTAAACACTCCACACAAAATTGAATTTTCTGGATATTATGGAATTTCTGAGGAAATCAGAGATAACAACAAAAATAACGGATATTCTTGGATATTTATGGAATTTCTGAGGAAATCAGGGATAACAACAATAATAACGGGATTTCTTGGATATTTCGAAATTTTCTGTGGAAATTCGGGATACCCCATAATAACGGGATTTCCTGGATATTTAGGGACTTTCTGACGAAATTCGGGAATAACACCAATAATAACGGGATTCCCTGGAAGTTAGGGAGTTTCTGAAAGAAATTCGGGATTACTCTACTAATTACGGGAATTCCTGGATATTTCGGGAAATACTGAGGTATTTTGTAAAGACTTCACTAACTATGGAATTTCCTGGTTATTTAGGGAATTTCGAGGAAATTAGGCTTAACACGAATACTAACGGGATTTTGCTTATACGGGGAATTTCTGAAGAAATTTGGGATACTCTACTAATTACGTTTATATTTCCGAAGTTTCTGAGGTATTTCAGAATGACTCAACTAATAATGGAATTGTCTGGATATCAAGGGAATTTCGAGGAATTTCGGGATAACATAAATAATAACGGGATTTCTTGGATAATTGGCGAATTTCTGAGAAATTCGGGATTTTTTATACTAATTACGGGATTTCCTGGATATTTCGGAATGTTTAAGGTATTTCGGAATTACTCCATTAATTATGCAATTTCCTGTATATTAGCGAATTTCTGAAGAAAATTCGGGATAACACCAATAATAACGGGATTTTCTGGATATAGGGAATTTCTGAAGAATTCGGCATTACTTACTAATTACGGATATGCTGGATATTTCGGAAATATCTAGGCTTTTCGGGTGACTATACTTTACGGCATTTCCTGGATATTTCGGGAATTTCTGAGGAATTTTGGAACACTCACTCAAAATGGAATTTACTGGATATTTAGGAGTTTCTGAGGAAATCAGGGATAACACCAATATACGGGATTTCCTGGATTATTAGTGAATTGCTGGAGAAATTCGGATTAGTTACTAACTTACGGGATATCCTGGGTATTTTTTGAATTTCTGTGGTATTTCGGTATGACTCCACTATAATGGAATTTCTGGATATTTAGGGAATTTCTGAGGAAGGTCGGGATAACTAAATAATAACGGGATTTCCTGGATAATGCGGGAATTTCTGAAGTATTCGGGAATTCTCTATAATTACGGGATTTCCGGATATTTCGGGAATTCTGAGGAATTTCAGGAATGACCACTATTATGGTATTTCCAGGATATTTAGCGAATTTCTGAAGAAAATCGGATAACACCAATAATAACGGGATTTTCTGGATATACGGGAATTTCTGAGGAAATTCGGGATAATTCTATAATAACGGGATTTCCTGGATAATACGGGAATTTCTGAGGTATTTCGGAATGACTCCACTACTTAAGGCGTTTCCTGGATATTTAGGGAATTTCTGAGAATTTCGGAATGACTCCACTAATTATGAAATTTCCTGGATATTTAGCGAATTTCTGAATAAATTCGGGATAACACCAATAATAATGGGATTTTCTGGATATACGGGAATTCTGAGGATTCGGTATAACACCAATATTGACGGGATTTCCAGATAGTTAGGGAATTTCTGAAAAAATTCGGGATTACTCTACTAATTACGGGATTTCCTGGATATTTCGGGAATTTTGAGGCTTTTCGGGATGACTATACTACTTACGGCATTTCCTGAATATTTCGGGAATTTCTGAGGAATTTCCATAATGACCACATAATGGAATTTTCTGGATATTTGGAATTTCTGAGGAAATCAGGGATAACAACAAAAATAACGGATTTTCTTGGATATTCGGAATTTCTGAGAAATTAGGGATAACACCAATATAATGGGACTTTCTGAATATCAGGAATTCTGAGGTATTTCGAAATCACTCCAATAATAACGGATTTCCTAGATATTTTTGGAATTTCTGAAGTATTTTGGAAACACCCACTTAAATTGGATTTTCTGGATATTTAGGGAATTTCTGAGGTGTTTTCGGGATAACACCAATAAGAAAACGGGATTTTCGGATATACGGGAATTTCTGAGGAAATTCGGGATAATACTAATATACCGGGATTTCCTGGATAATTCGGGAATTTCTGAGGAGTTCGGAATGACTACACATAAGGCGTTTCCTGGATTTAGGGAATTTCTGAGGATTTCGGAATGACTCCACTAATAATGGAATTTTCCGAATATTAGGGAATTTCTGAGGATATTCGGGTAATACTAATAATAACGGGATTTCCTAGATAATTCGGGAATTTCGAGAAATTCGGCATTACTCTACTAATTACGGGATAAGCTGGATATACGGAAATATATGAGGTTTTCGGGATGAATATACTATTTACGGCATTTCCTGAATATTCGGGAATTTCTGAGGAATTTTGTAAACACTCCACACAAAATTGAATTTTCTGGATATTAGGAATTTCTGAGGAAATCAGAGATAACAACAAAAATAACGGATATTCTTGGATATTTCGGAAATTTCTGAGGAAATTCGGGATAACACCAATAATAATGGGATTTTCTGGATATCTCAGGAATTTCGAGGTATTTCGAAATCACTCCAATTATAACGGGATTTCCTAGATATTTCTGAATTTCTGAAGTATTTTGGAAATACTCCCACTCAAAATGGAATTCTGGATATTTAGGGAATTTCTGAGGAAAGCAGGGATAACAACAAAAATAACGGATTTTCTTGGTATTTCGGGACTTTCTGAGAAAAAGTAGGGAACACCAATAATAATGGGACTTTCTGGATATCTCAGGAATTTCTGAGGTATTCGAAATCACTCCATAATAACGGGATTTCCTAGATATTTTTGGAATTTCTGAAGTATTTTGGAAACACTCCACTTAAATGGATTTCTGGATATTTAGGGAATTTCTGAGTATTTCGGGATAACACCATAATAACGGGATTTTCTGGATTACGGGAATTTTGAGGAAATTCGGATAATATAATAATACCGGGATTTCCTGGATAATTCGGGAATTTCTGAGTATTTCGGAATGACTACACTAATTAAGGCGTTTCCTGGATATTTAGGGAATTTCTGAGGAATTTCGGAATGACTCCACTATAATGGAATTTTTCCGAATATTAAGGGAATTTCTGAGGATATTCGGGTAATACTAATAATAACGGGATTTCCTAGATAATTCGGGAATTCTGAAGAAATCGGATTACTCTACTAATTACGGGATAAGCTGGATATACCGGAAATATATGATTTTTTCGGGATGAATATACTATTTACGGCATTTCCTGAATATTTCGGGAATTTCTGAGGAATTTTGTAAACACTCCACACAAATTGAATTTTCTGGATATATGGAATTTCTGAGGAAATCAGAGATAACAACAAAATAACGGATATTCTTGGATTTCGGAATTTCTGAGGAAATTCGGGATAACACCAATAATAATGGGATTTTCTGGATATCTCAGGAATTTCGGAGGTATTCGAAATCACTCCAATTATAACGGGATTTCCTAGATATTTCTGGAATTTCTGAAGTATTTGGAAATACTCCACTCAAATGGAATTTCTGGATATTTAGGGAATTTCTGAGGAAAGCAGGGATAACAACAAAAATACGGATTTTCTTGGATATTCGGGACTTTCTGAGAAAATTAGGGATAACACCAATAATAATGGGACGTTCTGGATATATCAGGAATTTCTGAGGTATTTCGAAATACTCCAATAATAACGGGATTGCCTAGATATTTTTTGGAATTTCTGCAGTATTGGAAACACTCCACTAATTGGAATTTCTGGATATTAGGATTTCTGATTGAAATTCGGGATAACACCAATAATAACGGGATTTCCTGGAAGTTAGGGATTTTCTGAAGAAATCGGGATACTCTACTAATTACGGGAATTCCTGGATATTTCGGGAAATACTGAGGTATTTGTAAAGACTTCTACACTATGGAATTTCCTGGTATTTTAGGGAATTTCGAGGAAATTCGGCATAACACGAATACTAAGGGATTTTTGCTATACGGGAATTTCTGAAGAAAATTTGGGATTACTCTACTAATTACGGGATTCTTGGATATTTCGGAATGTTGAGGAATTCGGGGTAACACATAATAACGGGATTTCCTGGATATTTCGGGAATTTCTGAAGAAATTTGGGATTACTCCACTATTGGAAATTCCTGGAACTTAGGAATTTCTGAGGAAATTCGGGTATAACCACAAATAAAAGGGATTTTCTGGATATACGGAATTTCTGAAGAAATTTGGGTGACTCTAATAATTACGTTTTATATATCCGAAATTTCTGAGGTATTTCAGAATGACTCCACTAATAATGAAATTTTCTGGATATCAAGGGAATTTCGGAGGAAGTTCGGGATAACATAAATAATAACGGGATTTCTTGGATAATTGGCGAATTTCTGAAGAAATTCGGGATTTTTCTACTATTACGGGATTCCTGGATATTTCGGAATGTTTAAGGTATTTCGCGAATTACTCCATTAATTATGCAATTTCCTGGATATTTAGCGAATTTCTGAAGAAATTCGGGATAACACCAATAATAACGGGATTTTCTGGATATACGGGAATTTCTGAAGAAATTCGGCATTACTCTACTAATTACGGGATATGCTGGATATTTCGGAAATATCTGAGGCGTTTCGGGATGACTATATATTTACGGCATTTCCTGAAATTTCGGGAATTTCTGAGGAATTTTGGAAACACTCCACACAAAATGGAATTTCTGGATATTTAGGGAATTTCTGAGGAATCAGGGATAACAACAAAAATAACAGATTTTCTTGGATATTTCGGGAATTTCTAAGGAAATTCAGAATAACACCAATGATAACGGGATTTTCTGGATATTTAGGGAATTTCTGAAGAAATTCGGGATTACTCTACTAATTACGGGATTTCGGAGATTTCGGGAATTTCTGAGGTAATTCGGAATGACTCCACTCATTATGGAGTTCCGGGATATTAGGGAATTTCTGAGGATTCGGGATAACAAAAAATAATAACAGGATTTCTTGGATAATTGGCGAATTTCTGAAGAAATCGGGATTTTCTACTAATTACGGGATTTCCTGGATATTTCGGGAATGTTTAAGGTATTTCGGAATTACTCCATTACTTATGCAATTTCCTGGATATTTAGCGAATTTCTGAAGAAATTCGGGATAACACCAATAATAATGGGTTTTGGATATATAGGGAATTTCTGAGGAAATTCGGTATAACACCAATATTGACGGGATTTCCAGGATAGTTAGGGAATTTCTAAAAATTCGGCATTACTCTAAATTACGGGATATGCTGGATATTCGGAAATATCTGAGCTTTTCGGGATGACTATACTATTTACGGCATTTCCTGGATATTTCGGGAATTTCTGAGGAATTTTGGAAACACTCCACTCAAAATGGAATTTTCTGGATATTTAGGGAGTTTCTGAGGAATCAGGGGATAACTCCAATAATAACGGGATTCCTGGATTATGTGAAATTTCTGGAGAAATTCGGGATTAGTGATAACTAATTACGGGATATCCTGGGTATTTTGAATTTCTGTGGTGTATTTCGGTGATGACTCCACTAATAATGGAATTTCCTGGATATTTAGGGAATTTCTGAGAAGGTCGGGATAACATAAATAATAAACGGGATTTCCTGGATAGTGCGGGAATTTCTGAAGAAATTCGAGATTCTCTATTAATTACGGGATTTCCTGGATATTTTCGAGAATTCTGAAGAAATTCGGGATTACTCTACTAATTACGGAATTTCCTGGGTATTTCGTGAATTTCTGAGGAAAAGTCGGGATAACACCAATAATAATGGGATTTTCTGAATATACGGGAATTTCTGAAGATTTCGGGATGATTTAACTAAATACGGATTTTCCTGGAAATTTCTGGAATGTCTATGGTTTTCGGAATGACTCCACTAATAATGGAATTTCCTGGATATTTGGGGAATTTCTGAGGCTTTTCGGGATGACACTACTAATTACCAGATTTCCTGGATATTTCCGGAATTTCTAAAGAAATTCGGGATTACTCTACTAATTACGGTATATCCTTGATATTAAAAGAATTTCTGTGGTATTCCGGGATAACACCAATAATATCGGAATTTTCTGTGTATTTCGGAAATATCTGAGGTATTTCGGGATGGCTCTACTAATTACGGGATTTCCTGGATATTTAGGGAATTTCTGAGGAAATTTGGAATTACTTTACTAATTGCGGAATTTCCTTGAAATTTAGGGAATTTCTGAGGTATTCCGGCATAACACCAATATTTGGCGATTTTCTGGGTATTTAGGGAATTTCTGAGGCTTTTCGGGATGACACCAATAATAACGGGATTTCCGAGATTTTTCCTGTATTTCTGAAGATATTCGGGATTACTTTACTAATGGCGGAAGTACCTGGATTGTTGGGAAATATCTGAGTTATGTCGGGATGAGTCTACTAATTACGGGATTTCATGGATATTTCTGTAATTTCTATGGTTTTCGAAATGACTCCACTAATAATGGAATTTCCTAGATATTTAGGGAATTTCTGAGGCGTTTCGGGTTGACTCTACTAATTACGGGATTTCCTAGATATTTCTGGAATTTCTAAGGTTTTTCGGAATTGCTCCACTAATTATGGAATTTCCTGAATTTTTAAGGAATTTCTGAGGATATTCGGGATAACGCCAATAATAACGAGATTTTCTGGATATTTACGGAATTTCTGAGGCTTTTCGGGATGACTCTACTAATTACGGAATTTCCCGGATATTTCATGAATTTCTGGGGTATTTCGTAATGACTCGACTAACTCTTCAATTTCCTGGATACTTAGGGAATTACTTAGGAAACTCGGGATATCACCAATATCACGGGCTTTCAGGATATACGGGAAAATCAGAAGAAATTTGGGATGACTTGACTAATTACAGAATTTCCTGGTTAGTTCGGAATATCTGAGGCTTTTCGGGATGACTCTACTAATGATGGAGTTTCCTGGTTATTTCGGGAATTTCTAAGGAAAAATCGGGTTAACACCAGTAATAACGGGGTTTTCTGTATATACGGGAATTTCCGGAGGTATTCGGTATGACTCTACTAATTACGGGATATGCTGGATATTCCGGAAATATCTGAGGCGTTTCGGGATGACTATACTATTTACGGCATTTCCTGAATATTTCGGGAATTTCTGAGGAATTTTGGAAACACTCCACACAAAATGGAATTTTCTGGATAATTTAGGGAATTTCTGAGAAATCAGGGATAACAACAAAAAAATAACGGATTTCTTGGATATTTCGGGAATTTCTAAGGAATTCAGTATAACACCAATGATAACGGGATTTTCTGGATATTATGGAATTTCTGAAGAAATTCGGGATTACTCTACTAATTACGGGATTTCCTGGATATTTCGGGAATTTCTTAAGA
Organism: Theocolax elegans; assembly: GCA_026168455.1. NCBI lineage: Eukaryota > Metazoa > Arthropoda > Insecta > Hymenoptera > Cerocephalidae > Theocolax > Theocolax elegans. Next base: position 59,552,698 of record CM047425.1, read on the forward strand.
AATTTGGGATTACTCCACTAATTATGGAAATTTCTGGATACTTAGGGAATTTCTGAGGAAATTCGGGATAACACAAATAAAAATGGGATTTTCTGGAAATACGGGAATTTCTGAAGATATTTGGGATTACTCAACTAATTACGTTTTATATTTCCGAAATTTCTGAGGTATTCAGAATGACTCCACTAATAATGGAATTTTCTGGATATCAAGGGAATTTCGGAGGAAGTTCGGGATAACATAAATAATAACGGGATTTCTTGGATAATTGGCGAATTTCTGAAGAAATTCGGGATTTTTCTACTAATTACGGGATTTCCTGGATATTTCGGGAATTTTTGAGGTATTTCGGAAAGACTCCATTAATTATGCAATTTCCTGTATATTTAGCGAATTTCGGAAGAAATTCGGGATAACACCAATAATAACGGGATTTTCTGGATATACGGGAATATCTGAAGAAATTCGGCATTACTCTACAAATTACGGGATATGCTGGATATTTCGGAAATATCTGAGGCTTTTCGGGATGACTATACTATTTGCGGCATTTCCAGGATATTTCGGGAATTTCTGAGGAATTTTGGAAACACTCCAACTCAAAATGGAATATTCGGATATTTAGGGAGTTTTGAGGAATCAGGGTAACAACAATAAATAAAGGGGATTTCTTGAATTCTGTTGAAAAATTTCATGTGAAGTTCGGGATAACACCAATAATAACGGGATTTCCTGGATAGTTAGGGAATTTCTGAAGAAATTCGGGATTACTCTACTAATTACGTGATTTCCTGGATATTTCGGGAATTTCTGAGGTATTTCGGAATGACTCCACTAATTATGGAATTTCCTGGATATTTACTGAATTTCTGAAGAAATTCGGGATTACTCTACTAATTACGGAATTTCCCGGATATTTCTGGAATTTCTAAGGTATTTCGGAATGACTCCACTAATAATGGAATTTCCTCGATATTTACGGAATTTCTGAGGAAATTCGGGATAACACCAATAAAAACGGCATTTCCGGGATACTTACGGAATTTCTGAAGAAATACGGGATATCTCTACTAATTACGGGATTTCCTGGATATTTCGGGAATTTCTGAGGTATTTCGGAATGACTCCACTAATTATGGAGTTTCCTGGATATTTAGGGAATTTCTGAGGAATTTCGGAATGTCTCCACTGATAATGGAATTTTCTGGATATTAGGGAAATTTTATAAGAAAGCTCGGGATAACATAAATAATAACGGGATTTCCTGGATAGTTTGGGAATATGTGAAGAAATTCGGAATTTCTCTACTAATTTCGGGATTTCCTGGATATTTCGTCAATTTCTGAGGTATTTCAGAATGACACCACTAATTATTGAATGTCCTGGATATTTAGCGAATTTCTGAAGAAATTCGGGATAACACGAATACTAACGGGATTTTCTGCATATACGGGAATCTCTGAAGAAAATCGGGGTGAATCTTCTAATTACGGGATTTCCTGGGTATTTCGTGAATTTCTGAGGAAAAGTCGGGATAACACCAATAATAATGGGATTTTCTGAATATACGGGAATTTCTGAAGATTTCGGGATGACTTAACTAAATACGGATTTTCCTGGTTATTTCTGGAATGTCTATGGTTTTCGGAATGACTCCACTAATAATGGAATATCCTTGATATTAAAAGAATTTCTGTGGTATTCCGGGATCACACCAATAATATCGGGATTTTCTGGGTATTTCGGAAATATCTGAGGTATTTCGGCATGACACAAGTAAATACGGAATTTCCCGGATGGTTCGGAAATATCTGAGGTATTTCGGGATGGCTCTACTAATTACGGGATTTCCTGGATATTTCGGGAATTTCTGAGGTATTTCGGAATGACTCCACTAATATTGGAATTTCCTGGATATTTACGAAATTTCTAAGGCTTTTCGGGATGACTCTACTAATTACGGAATTTCCCGGATATTTCGGGAATTTCTGGGGTATTTCGTAATGACTCGACTAACTCTTGATTTTCCTGGATATTTAGGGAATTACTGAGGAAACTCGGGATATCACCAATATCACGGGCTTTCAGGATATACGGGAAAATCAGAAGAAATTTGGGATGACTTGACTAATTACAGAATTTCCTGGTTAGTTCGGAATATCTGAGGCTTTTCGGGATGACTCTACTAATTACGAGATTTCCTGGATATTTCGGGAATTTCTAAGGAAAAATCGGTTTAACACCAGTAATAACGGGGTGTTCTGTATATACGGGAATTTCCGAAGGTATTCGGTATGACTCTACTAATTACGGAATTTCCTGGATATTACTGGAATTTTTTAGGTATTTCGGTATGAGTCCACTAATAATGGAATTTCCAGGATATTTAAGGAATTTCTGAGGAAATTCGGGATAACACCAATAATAACGGGATTTCCTGGATAGTTCGGAAATTTCTGAGGAAATTCGTGATAACACCAATAATAACGGAATTTCCGGAATATTTCCGGGATTTTTCCGGAATTTTTAAAGATATCCGGGATTACTCTACTAATTACGGAAATTCCTTTATATTTCGGAAATAACTGAGGTTTTACGGGATGACTCTAGTAATTATGGAATTTGCTAGATATTACGAGAATTTCTGAAGTATTTCGGAATCAGTCCACTAATTATGAAATTTCCGGGATATTTAGGAATTTCGGAGGAATTCGGGATATTTGGGGAATTTCTGAGGAAATTCGGGATGACACTATAAGTTACGGAATTAGCCGGATATTTCTGGAATTTCAAAGGTATTTCGGAATGACTCCACTAATAATGGAATTTCCTCGATATTTACGGAATTTCTGAGGAAATTCGAGATAATACCAATAATAACGGATTTCCGGGATACGTACGGAATGTCTGAAGAAATACGGGATATCTCTACTAATAATTCTGAACACATTCGGGATTACTCTACTAATTAAGGAATTACCTGGATTGGTTCGGAAATATCTGAGTTATTTCGGGATGAGTCCACTAATATGGAATTTCCAGGATATTTAGGGATTTCTGAGGACATTCGGGATAACACCAATAATAACGGGATTTCCTGGATAGTTCGGAATTTCTGAGGAAATTCGGGATAACACCAATAATAACGGAATTTCCGGAATATTTCCGGGATTTTTCCGGAATTTTTAAAGATATCCGGGATTACTCTACTAATTACGGAAATTCCTTTATATTTCGGAAATAACTGAGGTTTTACGGGATGACTCTAGTATTATGGAATTTGCTAGATATTACGAGAATTTCTGAAGTATTTCGGAATCAGTCCACTAATTATGAAATTTCCGGGATATTTAGGAATTTCGGAGGAATTCGGGATATTTGGGGAATTTCTGAGGAAATTCGGGATGACACTATAAGTTACGGAATTAGCCGGATATTTCTGGAATTTCAAAGGTATTTCGGAATGACTCCACTAATAATGGAATTTCCTCGATATTTACGGAATTTCTGAGGAAATTCGAGATAATACCAATAATAACGGGATTTCCGGGATACGTACGGAATGTCTGAAGAAATACGGGATATCTCTACTAATAATTCTGAACACATTCGGGATTACTCTACTAATTACGGAATTACCTGGATTGTTCGGAAATATCTGAGTTATTTCGGGATGAGTCCACTAATAATGGAATTTCCAGGATATTTAGGGAATTTCTGAGGAAATTCGGGATAACACCAATAATAACGGGATTTCCTGGATAGTTCGGAAATTTCTGAGGAAATTCGGGATAACACCAATAATAACGGAATTTCCGGAATATTTCCGGGATTTTTCCGGAATTTTTAAAGATATCCGAGATTACTCTACAAATTACGGAAATTCCTTTATATTTCGGAAATAACTGAGGTTTTACGGGATGACTCTAGTAATTATGGAATTTGCTAGATATTACGAGAATTTCTGAAGTATTTCGGAATCAGTCCACTAATTATGAAATTTCCGGGATATTTAGGAATTTCTGAAGAAATTCGGGATTACTCTACTAATTACGGAATTTCCTGGATGGTTCGGATATATCTGAGGTATTTCGGGATGAATCTACTAATTACGGGATTTCCTTGGTATTTCGGGAATTTCTGAGGAAATTCGGGATAACACCAGTAATAACGCTATTTTCTGGATATACGGGAATTTCGGTGGAAATTCGGGATAATATTAATAATAACGGGATTTCCTGGGTAATTCGGGAATTTCTCAAGAAATTCTGGATTACTCTACAAATTACGGGATTTCCTGGATATTTCGGGAATTTCTGAGGTATTTCGAAATGACTCCACTAATTATGGAGTTTCCTTGGATATTTAGGGAATTTCTGAAGAAACTCGGGATAACACCAATAACAACGGGATTTTCTGGATATACGAGAATTTCGGAGGAAATTCGGGAAAACATAAATAATAACGGGAATTCCTAGATAATTCGGGAATTTCTGAAGAAATTCGGGATTTCTCTACTAAATACGGGATTTCCTGGATATTTCGGGAATTTCTGAGGTATTGCGGAATCAGTCCACTAATTATGAAATTCCCGGGATATTTAGGGAATTTCGGAAGAAATTCGGGATATTTAGGGAATTTCTGAGGAAATTCGGGATGACACTACCTGTTACGGAATTTCCCGGATATTTCTGGAATTTCTAAGGTATTTCGGAATGACTCCACTAATAATGGACTTTCCAGGATATTTACGGAATTTCTGAGGAAATTCGAGATAATACCAATAATAACGGGATTTTCTGGATGGTTCGGAAATATCTGAGAAAATTCGGGAAAAACCCAATTATAACGGGATTTTCTGGATATTTCGGGTATTTATGAGGAAAAGACGGGATAACATCAATAACAATGGGATTTTATGGATATACGGGAATTTCTCAAGATATTCGGGATGAATCTACTAATAACGGAATTTCCTAGATATTTCTGGAATTCCTATAGTTTTCGGATTGACTCCACTAGTAATCGAATTTCCTGGATATTTAGGGAATTTCTGAGGAAATTCGGGATAACACCAATAAAAACGGGATTTCCGGGATTCTTACGGGATTTCTGCAGAAATACGGGATTACTCTACTAATTGCGGAATTTCCTTAATATTTAGGGAATTTCTGAGATATTCCGAGATAACACAACGAATTATAGAATTCTCTGGATTGTTCGGGAATATCTGTGGCTTCTCGCGATGACTCTACTAATTACTGAATATCCTGGATATTTCTGGAATTTCTAAGGTATTTCGGAATGACTGCACTAATAATGGAATTTCCTGGATATTTAGGGAATTTCTGAGGAAATTCGGGATAAGAACAATAATAACGGGATTACCTGGATATTTTAATTTCTGAGGAAATTCGGGATTGCTCTACTAATTACGGAATTTATTTGATATTTAGGGAATTTCTGAGGTGTTCCGGAATTGCACAAATAATATCGGATTTTCGTGGTATTTCGGAAATAGCTGAGGTATTTCGGGATGACTCTACTAATTATGGGATTTCCTGGATATTTCGGGAATATCTAAGGAAAAGTCGGGTTAACACCAGTAATAACGGGATTTTCTGGATATACGGGAATTTCTATGGTTATCGGAATGACTCCACTAATAATAGAATTTCCTGGATATTTCTGGAAATTCTAAGTTCTTTCGGAATGACTGCACTAATAACGGAATTTCCTGGACATTTACGGAATTTCTGAGGCTTTTCGGGATGACTCTACTAATTAGGGATTTCCTGGATATTTCGGGAATATCTATGGTATTTCGGAATGACTCAACTAATAATGGAATTTCCTGGATATTTAGGGAATTTCTGAGGAAATTAGGGATAACACCAATAATAACGGGATATCCGGGATATTTCCGGTATTTCTGAACATATTCGGGATTACTCTACTAATTACGGAATTACCCGGATTGTTCGGAAATTTCTCAGTTATTTCGGATTGACTCTACTAACTACGGGAATTCCTGGATATTTCTGGAATTTCTATGGTTTTCGGAATGACTCCACTAATAATGGAATTTCCAGGATATTTAGGGAATTTCTGAGGATATTCGGGATAACACCAATAATAACGGGATTTTCTGGATATACGGGAATTGCTGAAGATATTCGGGATGACTCTGCTAATTACGGGATTTCCTGGATATTTCTGGATTTTCTATGGTATATCGGAATGACTCCACTAATAATAGATTTTCCTGGATATTTAGGGAATTTCTGAGGAAATTAGGGATAACACCAATAATTACCGAATTTTCTGAATATACGGGAATTTCTGAGGAAATTCGGGATGAGTCTACTAATTACGTGATTTCCTGGATAATTCTGGAATTTCTAATTTTTTTCGGAATTACTCCACTAATTATGGTATTTCCTGGATATTTAGAGAAATTCTTAGGAAATTCGCATGACACCAATAAAACGGGATTTTCTGGATATGCGGTAACATCTGAAGATATTCGGGATGACTCTACTAATCACGGGATTCCTGGTATTTCTGGAATTTTATGGTATTTCGGCAGGACTCCACTAATAATGGAATTTCCTGGATATTTAGGGAATTGAGGAAATTCGTGATTACACCAATAATAACGGCATTTCCTGGATGGTTCGGAAATTTCTGAGGAAATTCGGGATATCACCAATAATAATGGGATTTCCTGGATATTTCTGGAATTTTATGATATTTCGGAATGACTCCACTAATATAGATTTTCCTGGATATTTAGGGAATTTCTGAGGAAATTAGGGATAACACCAATAATTACCGAATTTTCTGAATATACGGGAATTTCTGAGGAAATTCGGGATGAGTCTACTAATTACGTGATTTCCTGGATAATTCTGGAATTTCTAATTTTTTTCGGAATTACTCCACTAATTATGGTATTTCCTGGATATTTAGAGAAATTCTTAGGAAATTCGCATGACACCAATAAAAACGGGATTTTCTGGATATGCGGTAACATCTGAAGATATTCGGGATGACTCTACTAATCACGGGATTTCCTGGATATTTCTGGAATTTTATGGTATTTCGGCATGACTCCACTAATAATGGAATTTCCTGGATATTTAGGGAATTTCTGAGGAAATTCGTGATTACACCAATAATAACGGCATTTCCTGGATGGTTCGGAAATTTCTGAGGAAATTCGGGATATCACCAATAATAATGGGATTTCCTGGATATTTCTGGAATTTTATGATATTTCGGAATGACTCCACTAATAATAGAATTTCCTGGATATTTAGGGAATTGCTGAAGATATTCGTGATGACTCTACTAATTTCGGAATTTCCTGGAAGTTTCGGAAATACCTGAGGTATTTCGAGATTACTCTACGAATTATGGGATTTCCTGGGTATTTCGGGATTTTATGAGGAAATTCGGAATGACTCCACTAATAATGGAATTTCCTGGATAGTTAGGGAATTTCTGAGAAAATTTGGGATAACACCAATAATAACGGGATTATCTGGATATACGAGAATTTCTGAAGATATTCGTGATGGCTCTACTAATTACGGGATTTCCTGGATATTTCTGGAATATCTATGGTATATCGCAATGACTCCACTAATAATAGAATTTCCTGGATATTTAGGGAACTTCTGCGGCTTTTCGGGATGACTCTTATAATTACGGGATTTTCTGGATATTTCTGGAATTTCTAAGGTTTTTCGGAATTACTCCACTAATAATGGAATTTCTGGATATTTAGGGAATTTTCTAATGGAATTCGACATTACACCAATAATAACGGATATCCTGGATGGTTCGGAATTTCTGAGGAAATTCGGGATAACACCACTAATAATGGAATTTCCTGGATATTTAGGGAATTTCTGAGGAAATTCGGGATAACACCATAATACGGATTTCCTGGATAGTTCGGAAATTTCTGAGGAATTCGGGATAACACCAATAATAACGGAATTTCCGGAATATTTCCGGGATTTTTCCGGAATTTTTAAAGATATCCGAGATTACTCTACAAATTACGGAAATTCCTTTATATTTCGGAATAACTGAGGTTTTACGGGATGACTCTAGTAATTATGGAATTTGCTAGATATTACGAGAAATTCTGAAGTATTTCGGAATCAGTCCACTAATATAAATTTCCGGATATTTAGGAATTTCTGAAGATTCGGGATTACTCTACTAATTACGAATTTCCTGGATGGTTCGGATATATCTGAGGTATTTCGGGATGAATCTACTAATTACGGGATTTCCTTGGTATTTCGGAATTTCTGAGAAATTCGGGATAACACCAGTAATAACGCTATTTTCTGGATATACGGGAATTTCGGTGGAAATTCGGGATAATATTAATAATAACGGATTTCCTGGGTAATTCGGGAATTTCTCAAGAAATTCTGGATTACTCTACAAATACGGGATTTCCTGGATATTTCGGGAATTTCTGAGGTATTTCGAAATGACTCCACTATTATGAGTTTCCTTGGATTTTAGGGAATTTCTGAAGAAACTCGGGATAACACCAATAACAACGGGATTTTCTGATATACGAGAATTTCGGAGGAAATTCGGGAAACATAAATAATAACGGGAATTCCTAGATAATTCGGGAATTTCTGAAGAAATTCGGGATTTCTCTACTAAATACGGATTTCCTGGATATTTCGGGAATTTCTGAGGTATTGCGGAATCAGTCCACTAATTATGAAATTCCCGGGATATTTAGGGAATTTCGGAAGAAATTCGGGATATTTAGGGAATTTCTGAGGAAATTCGGGATGACACTACCTTTACGGAATTCCCGGATATTTCTGGAATTTCTAAGGTATTTCGGAATGACTCCACTAATAATGGACTTTCCAGGATATTTACGGAATTTCTGAGGAAATTCGAGATAATACCAATAATAACGGGATTTTCTGGATGGTTCGGAAATACTGAGAAAATTCGGGAAAAACCCAATTATAACGGGATTTTCTGGATATTTCGGGTATTTATGAGGAAAAGACGGATAACATCATAACAATGGGATTTTATGGATATACGGGAATTTCTCAAGATATTCGGGATGATCTACTAATACGGAATTTCCTAGATATTTCTGGAATTCCTATAGTTTTCGGATTGACTCCACTAGTAATCGAATTTCCTGGATATTTAGGGAATTTCTGAGGAAATTCGGGATAACACCAATAAAAACGGGATTTCCGGGATTCTTACGGGATTTCTGCAGAAATACGGGATTACTCTACTAATTGCGGAATTTCCTTAATATTTAGGGAATTTCTGAGATATTCCGAGATAACACAACGATTATAGAATTCTCTGGATTGTTCGGGAATATCTGTGGCTTCTCGCGATGACTCTACTAATTACTGAATACCTGGATATTTCTGGAATTTCTAAGGTATTTCGGAATGACTGCACTAATAATGGAATTTCCTGGATATTTAGGGAATTTCTGAGGAAATTCGGGATAAGAACAATATAAACGGGATTACCTGGATATTTTAATTTCTGAGGAAATTCGGGTTGCTCTACTAATTACGGAATTATATTGATATTTAGGGAATTTCTGAGGTGTTCCGGAATTGCACAAATAATATCGGATTTTCGTGGTATTTCGGAAATAGCTGAGGTATTTCGGATGACTCTACTAATTATGGATTTCCTGGATATTCGGGAATATCTAAGGAAAAGTCGGGTTAACACCAGTAATAACGGGATTTTCTGGATATACGGGAATTTCTATGGTTATCGGAATGACTCCACTAATAATAGAATTTCCTGATATTTTCTGAAATTCTAAGTTCTTTCGGAATGACTGCACTAATAACGGAATTTCCTGGACATTTACGGAATTTCTGAGGCTTTTCGGGATAAACCAATAATAACGGGATTTCCTGATATTTAAGGAATTTCTGAGGAAAAGTCGGGACAACACTAATAATAACGCGTATTTCTGGATATACGGGAATATCTGAATATTCGGGACGACTCTATTAATAACGGGATTTACTGGATATTTCTGGAAAATCTAAGGTATCTCGGAATTACTTTACTAATATGGTATTTGCTGGATATTTAGGGAATTTCTGAGGAAATTCGGTTTGACACCAATAAAAACGGGAATTTCTGGATATGGGGGAATTTCTGAAGATAATCGTGATTGCTCTAATAATTACGGATTTCCTGGATATTTCTGGAATTTCTATGGTATATCGCAATGACTCCACTAATAATAGAATTTCCTGGATAATTAGGGAACTTCTGAGGAAATTCGACATTACAGGAATAATAACGGGATATCCTGGATGGTTCGGAAATTTCTGAGGAAATTCGGGATAACACCAATAATAGCGAGATTTCCGGGATATTTCTGGAATTTCTGAAGATATTCGTGATGACTCTACTAATTTCGGAATTTCCTGGATGTTTCGGGAATTTCTGAGGAATAGTCGGGATACACCAATAATACGGGATTTACTGGACATTCTGGAATTTCTATGGTATTTTGGAATGACTCCAAATATAGAATTTCCTGGATATTTAGGGAATTTCTGACGCTTTTCGGGATGACTCTACTAATTACGGGTTTCATGGATATTACTGGAATTTCTAAGGTATTTCGGAATTACTCCACTAATAAGGAATTTCCTGGATATTTAGGGAATTTCTGAGGAAATTCGTGATTATACCAATAATAACGGCGTTTCCTGGATGGTTCGGAAATTTCTGAGGAAATTCGGGATAACACCAATAATAACGGGATTTTCTGGATATACGCGAATTTCTGAAGGTATTCGTGATTGCTCTACTAATTACGGGTTTTATGGATATTACTGGAATTTCTAAGGTATTTCGGAATTACTCCACTAATAATGGAATTTCCTGGATATTTAGGGAATTTCTGAGGCAATTCGTGATTACACCATAATAATGGCATTTCCTGGATGGTTCGGAAATTTCTGAGGAAATTCGGGATAACACCAATAATAACGGGATCTTCTAGATATACGGGAATTTCTGAAGATACTCGTGATTGCTCTACTAATTACGGGATTTCCTGGATATTTCTGGAATTTCTACGGTATATCGCAATGACTCCACTAATAATAGAATTTCCTGGATAATTAGGGAACTTCTGAGGAAATTCGACATTACACCAATAATAACGGGATATCCTGTATGGTTCGGAAATTTCTAAGGAAATTCGGGATAACACCAATAATAGCGGGATTTCAGGGATATTTCCGGAATTTCTGAAGATATTCGTGATGACTCTACTAATTTCGGAATTTCCAGGATGTTTCGGGAATTTCTGTGGAAAAGTCGGGATAACACCAATAATAACGGGATTTACTGTATACTCTGGGAATTTCAAAGGAATTTTGGAATGACCCCACTAATTACGTAATTTTCTTAGATATTACGGAATTTTCTGTGGTACTTCGAAATGAGTACACTAATTATGAAATTTCTGGCATATGTTGGGAATTTCTGAGGAAATTCGGGATCACACTAATAATAACGGGATTATCTGGATATACGGGAATTTCTGAAGATATTCGGGATGACTCTACTAATCACGGGATTTCCTGGATATTTCTGGAATTTTATGGTTATTTCGGCATGGACTCCACTAATAATGAATTTCCTGGATATTTAGGGAATTTCGAGGAAATTCGTGATTACCCAATAATAACGGCATTTCCTGGATGGTTCGGAAATTTCTGAGGAAATTCGGGATATCACCAATAATAATGGGATTTCCTGGATATTTCTGGAATTTTATGATATTTCGGAATGACTCCACTAATAATAGAATTTCCTGGATATTTAGGGAATTGCTGAAGATATTCGTGATGACTCTACTAATTTCGGAATTTCCTGGAAGTTCGGAAATACCTGAGGTTATTCGAGATTACTCTACGAATTATGGGATTTCCTGGGTATTTCGGGATTTTATGAGGAAATTCGGAATGGACTCCACTAATAATGGAATTTCCTGGATAGTTAGGGAATTTCTGAGAAAATTTGGGATAACACCAATAATAACGGGATTATCTGGATATACGAGAATTTCTGAAGATATTCGTGATGGCTCTACTAATTACGGGATTTCCTGGATATTTCTGGAATATCTATGGTATATCGCAATGACTCCACTAATAATAGAATTTCCTGGATATTTAGGGAACTTCTGCGGCTTTTCGGGATGACTCTTATAATTACGGGGATTTTCTGGATATTTCTGGAATTTCTAAGGTTTTTTCGGAATTACTCCACTAATAATGGAATTTCCTGGATATTTAGGGAATTTCTAAGGGAATTCGACATTACACCAATAATAACGGGATATCCTGGATGGTTCGGAAATTTCTGAGGAAATTCGGGATAACACCAATAATAACGGGATTTCCGGGATATTTCCCGAATTTCCGAAGATATTCGTGATGACTCTACTAATTTCGGAATTTCCTGGATGTTTCGGAAATATCTGAGGTATTTCGGGATTACTCTACGAATTATGCGATTTCCTGGGTATTTCGGGAATTTCTGAGGAAATTCGTGATAACACCAATAATAACGGGATTTCCTGAATATTTAGGGAATTTATGCGGCTTTTCGGGATGTCTCTACTAATTACGGGATTTGCTGGATATTTCTGGAATTTCTAATTTTTTTTCGGAATTACTCCACTAATAATGGAATTTCCTGAATATTTTGGGAATTTATGCGGCTTTTCGGGATGTCTTTACTAATTACGGGATTTGCTGGATATTTCTGGAATTTCTAAGGTTTTTCGGAATCACTCCACTAATTATGGAATTTCCTGAATATTAAGGGAATTTCTGAGGCTTTTCGGGATAACACCAATAATAACGGGATTTCCTGAATATTTAAGGAATTTCTGAGGAAAAGTCGGGACAACACTAATAATAACGCGTATTTCTGGATATACGGGAATATCTGAATATATTCGGGACGACTCTATTAATAACGGGATTTACTGGATATTTCTGGAAAATCTAAGGTATCTCGGAATTACTTTACTAATAATGGTATTTGCTGGATATTTAGGGAATTTCTGAGGAAATTCGGTTTGACACCAATAAAAACGGGAATTTCTGGATATGGGGGAATTTCTGAAGATAATCGTGATTGCTCTAATAATTACGGGATTTCCTGGATATTTCTGGAATTTCTATGGTATATCGCAATGACTCCACTAATAATAGAATTTCCTGGATAATTAGGGAACTTCTGAGGAAATTCGACATTACAGGAATAATAACGGGATATCCTGGATGGTTCGGAAATTTCTGAGGAAATTCGGGATAACACCAATAATAGCGAGATTTCCGGGATATTTCTGGAATTTCTGAAGATATTCGTGATGACTCTACTAATTTCGGAATTTCCTGGATGTTTCGGGAATTTCTGAGGAATAGTCGGGATAACACCAATAATAACGGGATTTACTGGACATTTCTGGAATTTCTATGGTATTTTGGAATGACTCCACTAATAATAGAATTTCCTGGATATTTAGGGAATTTCTGACGCTTTTCGGGATGACTCTACTAATTACGGGTTTCATGGATATTACTGGAATTTCTAAGGTATTTCGGAATTACTCCACTAATAATGGAATTTCCTGGATATTTAGGGAATTTCTGAGGAAATTCGTGATTATACCAATAATAACGGCGTTTCCTGGATGGTTCGGAAATTTCTGAGGAAATTCGGGATAACACCAATAATAACGGGATTTTCTGGATATACGCGAATTTCTGAAGGTATTCGTGATTGCTCTACTAATTACGGGTTTTATGGATATTACTGGAATTTCTAAGGTATTTCGGAATTACTCCACTAATAATGGAATTTCCTGGATATTTAGGGAATTTCTGAGGCAATTCGTGATTACACCAATAATAATGGCATTTCCTGGATGGTTCGGAAATTTCTGAGGAAATTCGGGATAACACCAATAATAACGGGATCTTCTAGATATACGGGAATTTCTGAAGATACTCGTGATTGCTCTACTAATTACGGGATTTCCTGGATATTTCTGGAATTTCTACGGTATATCGCAATGACTCCACTAATAATAGAATTTCCTGGATAATTAGGGAACTTCTGAGGAAATTCGACATTACACCAATAATAACGGGATATCCTGTATGGTTCGGAAATTTCTAAGGAAATTCGGGATAACACCAATAATAGCGGGATTTCAGGGATATTTCCGGAATTTCTGAAGATATTCGTGATGACTCTACTAATTTCGGAATTTCCAGGATGTTTCGGGAATTTCTGTGGAAAAGTCGGGATAACACCAATAATAACGGGATTTACTGTATACTCTGGGAATTTCAAAGGAATTTTGGAATGACCCCACTAATTACGTAATTTTCTTAGATATTACGGAATTTTCTGTGGTACTTCGAAATGAGTACACTAATTATGAAATTTCTGGCATATGTTGGGAATTTCTGAGGAAATTCGGGATCACACTAATAATAACGGGATTATCTGGATATACGGGAATTTCTGAAGATATTCGGGATATCTCTACTAATTCCGGGATTTCCTGGATATTTCTGGAATTTCTATGTTATTTCGGAATGACTCCACTAATAATGGAATTTCCTGAATATTTAGGGAATTTCTGAGGAAATTCGGTATGACACCAATAAAAACGGGAATTTCTGGATATGCGGGAATTTCTGAAGATAATCGGGATGACTCTACTAATTACGGGTTTTTCTGGATATTTAGGGAATTTCTGAGGCTTTTCGGGATGAATCTACTAATTACGGGGTTTCCTGGATATTTCTGGAATTTCTGAGGAAATTCATGATAACACCAATAATATTGGGATTATCTGGATATACGGGAATTTCTGAAGAAATTCGGGATATCTTTGTTAATTACGGGATTTCCTGGATATTTCTTGAATTTCTATGGTATTTCGGAATGACTCCACTAATAATGGAATTTCCTGGATATTTAGGGAATTTCTGCGGTTTTTCGGGATGACTCTACTAATTACGGGATTTTCTAGATATTTCTGGAATTTCTAAGGTTTTTCGGAATTACTCCACTAATAATGGTATTTCCTGGATATTTAGGGAATTTCTGAGGAAATTCGTGATTAAACCTATAATTTCGGAATTTCCTGGATGATTCGGAAATATCTGAGGAAATTCGGGATAACACCAATAATAACGGGATTTCCTGGATATTTCGGGAATTTCTGTGGAAAATTCGGTATAACACCAATAATAACGGGATTTTCTGAATATACGTGAATTTCTGAAGATATTCGAGACGACTCTACTAATTACGGGATTACCTGGATATTTCTGGAAATTCTAAGGTATCTCGGAATGACTTTACTAATAATGGAATTTCCGGGATATTTAGGGAATATTTAGGAAATTTTTACGGTGTTCCGAGATA
This sequence comes from Theocolax elegans, assembly GCA_026168455.1. NCBI lineage: Eukaryota > Metazoa > Arthropoda > Insecta > Hymenoptera > Cerocephalidae > Theocolax > Theocolax elegans. The sequence continues at coordinate 59,568,229 of CM047425.1, forward strand.
ACATAAACAATAACGGGATTATCTGGATATTTCGGGAATTTCTGAGGTATTTTCGAATGATTCCACTAATTATGGAATTTTCTGGATATTTCTGGAATTTGTGAAAAGCAGGTGTATTTAATTACTGTTCAACTTTATTAAATGATTGCCCTTGAGCTTTATTTATAGTCGTAGCGAAACCTATCCGTATTGGAAATTGTCTTCTTACCATTTTAAAAGGTAGTTCTTCTAACGATGGTTTGTTGTCAATATTGGTGGCAAAAAAATTATTTTTACAGTATTTGTCCCGGTGATAATTTCTGCAGTTATTATATATTGTTTCATTTCTTTTATTCTTAATCTTGTTCCATTTCAAAGACCCTGAGAAATATTTATATTTCGTAAACAACTAATTATTGTGCCTTTTTTTAATATTAGTTTGTGAGGAGGTAATCCATTTAGGGTTATTGAATTTAAAAATTCGGTAGGTATTGATTCAGCCAATTTATCATTGTTGTCACTTTGAATTCTATCATCACTGTAGTATACATACATGTCTTCGTTTATTTTTTCAGCTGTATTATTATTAATTTGTAATATATCTGAATTTAAAGGAGATAATATCACTTTTTCTTTTAATGTTGAATCTGTGGCATCTATGTTGTGACCGAAAATTTCTGTTATCAAGTCAGATGTAAAAAGAAGATCTTTTGGAATTTCTTTAGCATTATTTTCTAATTCGAATTTTGTGGCATTTTTATTTTCTCCAATTTCACATAGTGAATGTTTTGAGAAATATGACCACAAATAACTACTTTTTACACAAGAATCTATTATTTTCTTACGGTTTCCGTGTCGTACTATTGGAAGAGTTTGTCTGAAATCACCTGATGTTACGACTACTTTCCCTCCAAGTGGCATAGAATTTTTACAAATATCTTGAAGAAATTTATCAATTGTTTCGAAAGCATATTTTGATACGATTGATATTGCATCCCATATAATGATTTTTATATTTTTTAAAAATATGCCATGTTTAGAATTTGGATTAATATTACAAGTTGTTTCTTCATTAATTTGTAGTGGTAATTTAAATATATTATGAAAAGTTCTACCGTTGATTAATAAATTAGCAGCGATACCAGTCCATGCCATTGTTATTATTGGTATTTTTATTGACATTAGATATTCAATAATTACGTTATGTAAATAACTTTTACCACTACCACCAGGACCATCGATGAAATTCAAAGATTTCCTTGAATTGTTATTAGTTGCATCGATTACTAATTTAAAAATATGTTTTTGATCAGTTGTTCACGAATCGATTAAATATGTTAAATTTACATTGTTAGTACATTCTGACTCATCATTAATATATTCTTCAAATTTATTGTAGCTATTAATACTGTCTAAATTATAATCAGTTAAATGCATTCCATGTAATATTAAAATATTTTCAATGATTTTCAATGCTTCCTTTTCTGCCTGAGTTGGTGACAATTTAGGATTGAAGAAATTTATCTTGTGTTTAACATATAATTTTAATGCGTCAAGAGGATTTTGGAATACTAGTATGTATGCAAACAATTCACACATAGATTGTGGAAACTTAAATACTGCTGCTTCAGTTAAGCATTTATCCGACTCATCGTGAGTACTAATTAAACCTTTTGTTATGCAAACATCATCGAATTTTTCATAAACTACATTATCTACTGTACGTACGTCTTTAAAAGATTTAGCACCTCGAACATGTAGCAATAAAAGTCGTAAAAAGTATGTTTCACGTTTATTTGAATTTACAAAATACATTCTACTGATGATAGGTTTTGTATTTTTTTTTCTTGGCTGACATCTCTTGTTTCGTTTATCAAAAACATATTGATGAGGAATTTCATGATATAAATATTATCTTGCGTTTTCATCTTGTTCATTTAATTTGAACCAAGATGTTAATGTTGTATCAACATTTTTATCAAGTATTGCATTTTCATAACCTTCTTTATAATATACATTCTGTTCATATTCATTGTGAACAGCTAATCTGTAAATTTTATATGATTGTTTGGACAATTTATACTCTAAAATACGATACATTGCTTCTGGTGCGCATACATATCTTGTAGAAATACGTTGTGTTATTTCATCATAATTGTATGTTTTATCATCTTCGTTCATATTATTTTCTTCATTTGTATTAAATTTTGTTGTAAATTTGACAAAAGCAGTATCTGGTCCTTTGTGAATATATTTAAATAAATATTTAGTAGCTTTTATTGTACTACAAATTTCTACATTTATATGGCATTCTAAGAATAGTAATATATATGGATTGTATGGTACAACAAAACTGTTGTCCGCAATTTTAGTTTTTGAATATGTTATTTGAACGCCATTATTTCTTCGTCGATATATAGGATAGTTATGTGAATTATATTGTGTCTTAGTTGCAAATGGTTTTGGAAAATTTTTGGTGCAATACGTTTTATCTTTACTCATACATATACAGTTTATGTTTTGTTTACCACATGAACCGTGTATCATATTATTTTTTACTATTTTGTATAATCTAGGATATTTTTTTCATCAGGTATTTCAGAACTTATAATTGCTTTAATTTCATCAGTATCACGAAATTTGTCGTGTCCATATAACCAAATTAGCATATAAATATGCGGTAATTCACACTTTTGAAATTCTATAACATAAATAAATCCTTTAACTTGTCCAAATATGTGGTTTTTTAGAATTTAATTTTTTAAAATTTTAACTTCTTCGTGGAATACTCTTAATTTTAAAATTGGATGATCTAAAGTTGTTTCGAATGGTTTTAAATTTCCTTTAATTTCTTTCCAGTTAGGATTACACGTCATTGTTAAAAATAGATCAGGTTTCCCATCATTTTGCAGTTGAGTCATTGAATCTAAATAATTTTGTTGTATGGCTCGAGAACTTCCTATGTAAGATGATGGAAGAATTACCATTTTTCCAATTTCAGATTGAATAAATTGTTTTTTTATTAAATATGTGGTCCATTTTTGCGTAAATAACATAATCGACTTCCTTCAATTCTTGTCCATACATGAATAATAAGTTGTTCAGACAAATTTTTTAAATTGAAACATGGATTAAAGTCATTTCGAATGCTCAATTTATAAGAATAATATTCAAGCATAGATATATTTGTATTTTTATTAGGATTATATGAACTTTTCATGTAAGGACTCCAGAAGGATAAACCATGGGATCTAGATGTTTACTTACAAGGGGAGTACATGACCTCCGGGAAACGGATTTCTTTTTTTTCAAACCATATCTACTTGAACTCAGCTTTCTTCTGGTTTTTGGTTTGATTGTTTATCATTATTTGTTTCTGAGTTATAAGCAACCGAATTGGAAGTACTTTTTACTGCTATTATTATTGGATGTCGAATAACTTCCGTAAAAGTGGCCATTGGCAAGAGATAACTTGGCTTTCTTCATATTTTTATATTATAAAAGACATACCAAAGTTAGGATGAGATCCGTTTCCCGGAGGTCATGTACTTCCCTTGTAAGTATATTTATGTTTTGTGGTTTATCACTTTTTAGATAAATACAAATATCACGATCAATAGGTGGTTCACCATTATTTACTACATATACGACAGCCGATTCATTACATGTCGCAAAATAAGATTTTTTGCAACAGTGTGAGTAAAATTGGATTTTAGTCCTCGATATTAGGGAGTAAAATGTGAAAATTTTTATTTTTGATTTTAAACTACACTGTATTCTATAAAAGTCTCATAATAACATGTACACAATTTATGGTAATAATACTTATATTTACGATACTCATGAAGTATCTATACGCCACAGTGTTTACTAATAAATGGGGTATAATATTCTGATACAGGTAAAAATTTCCCCTTCTCTTATATCTTTGATAGAAATGTATTGCTGTGCTTCATATTTAAAAAAACAATTTAAATAATAAAATAATTAAATACCTTGTGTCCTTAAGAATTTCTGAAATTGTTAGTTCTGAGAAATGTAATTTATTATTGTTTTATTATTATTCATTTGCGTTATGTAATTGGAGTTTGTTCAATTATACATACGAATGTTAATTATATGTAACTTTCGACAATGTTAATTATACGTACAGTATTTTCGTTAATCTTATAATTTATATTATAATTCTATTTCTATTAAAATAGATGAAGTAAATATTAAATAAATAATTCTTTATATATTTATGAATAATTAAACATGGTTTGATTCAGAAATTTGTTTATTTTTTTTTTTTATTTATTTTATAACAACATTTTTAAAATTATTATTTAAGGGGGGGGCTTCGCCCCCCCAGCCCCCCACCAGAGCTCGCCCCCTTACCCGCACTCTAATTGTCTTACTTCGTTTATTACGGAGATGTCCTCGTTCAATTACTTTGTATTTTTAATTATTGTATGTTTTAACAAAATTTTACTCACACTGTTGCAAAAAATAGCGTATGCAACGCGAGCGTACGATTTTATCCCTTGTGCTGATCGGCGAGACCCTCGGGCCCACGGGCACGGCGATCATCACGCGGGACTAAAACCGCTTTTTATGCCCATGTTGCATAATATACTATATTTACATGAGTATTATCTCTTGTTAATGACATGTATACTTCTTGTTGTATAACATTCTTATTTATTGTTTTATTCTTTTCTTCTTTTTCTATTCCATGCATCATTTTATATGCTTTTGCAAAAACATTGTTTGACAATAAAAAATCATTTAGAATACTTAATAAGTTTATACTAGCTTTTTTTATTTTGTAATTATTTGCTCTATAATTATTTAGAATTTCATTATATATAATGTACAATTGATTATATTTGGGCACTTCATTTTCATTCGGATGTATAGCATATGAATTGTGGTATACTTGTCCACATATTTTAATAACTTGTGGTCCAGCTTATTTAAAATGTATTAACTTTGCATCGAAACTGGCGAATGCAAATGAATTATTTTACTGTCGAATATTTTTTTTGCAGCTAATACTTATTTAATTATTGCTAAACAATAAATTTTTAAAAATTTCTGGATATAATTCATTATTTAATGGTACTTTATTCTTATGACAACAATGAACAAATGTTTTATCATAAGATACTTCACAGGCAAAATATTTTACTTTACAAAATTGGCATTTATTGTTTAATTGGCCTAAATAATTTGTTTTAATAAGATCTTCGTTAAATGCATCATTTGCAATCAAACCTTTTTTTAATATATTAATATTTTTGTCTTCAATATTATTTTTGTTGACTCTTTCTGGTTTTCGTTTTCTGTCAATACTTATTTTTACAGTATCTTTTTTTTTATTTCTTCTTTATAATTTTGAGATTCTTCTATTACATTTTCTTTCGATATTGTATTTTGTTTCAATATTTTCTTCCAAATCTTGTTTTAATCGCGAGCAAAACGACCGTTGTTGGCTAGTTTATTATAAAGTAATAACTAGCAACAGTTAGAGAAAAGGGAAAAAAAAATTTCTGGCTTAGTGCCGTTTGGCCAGATAGGCCTTATATACCTCCTTGCAGCGTGGGCAGCTGCTGGTCGATACTCCGGGGATCCCACAATTCTTGCAGAATTGGGCCCGGCGTGAGGTGCATTGCCGCCAGCTGTGCCTTTGCCCACCACAATTCCAGCATAATGGTCTGCAGTTTGCTGGCGGTGGTCGGAATGTACTGCACGTTTCCGCTCGCTGTTGTTGGCTCTTCGTTGGCTTGGGGGAATGGTGGCTCTGTTACTAGGTCGAGGAGAGAGGGAATGGTTTGGGATGTGCTGGGTTGGCTCTGGAAAGTGTGGGGGGTGTTGGGGAAGGTATTTTGCGTTTTCTGGGACATAAGGAGTGGTGCCTGGGTGGTAGCTTGTGGGGCGGGAAAGGATGGTGATGCGGTGGGGAAATTTGAGGAACGGATGGTGGCTAGATCGAGAATGATGGATTGTTGGCGAGAGATTTCAACGGGAATGTGGATATAGGTGTAGAGTTGGGTTTGGTGATCAAATACTGGACGGGTGATGATGGGTTGGGGTGGGAAGGATGGTCTAAATGTAGGAGGGCTGGGGGTAATGGGTGGGCTTGGGGTGGTTGAAAGGGTCTTGCTTTTTGGCTCGCTTGTGCTGGCTCCTCTGTGGCTGCTCGTGCTCTGGATGGGGGCTGCGTATTCGTGGGAGGAGGCACCTTGCTCTTTTGCTTGTGCGAGTGTTTCGCACAGGTGGCGTCCTCCACACACCTCCGTCCTCCATGCGCTTCACGCATCGGTTCGTCTAAGAGGTTTTATCTCAATGTATCGAGTGAATAAATCTTCGAATACAATGATGTACTTAAAACCTTGTTTTGATGGTGGTTTGGGTCACATTATGTCGGCTGCTACGACTGTCCATGGCTGGGTTATATTTCTCCCTTCCATTAGTCCTGGAGGTGCTTGCTGACTACTCTTATGACCAATAATATTAAGTGGCTAGTCTAGCGTAAGTTTTATCGATACCTAGATGGCCTGCTTGCGGCATGTAATGGGCTTCATATAGGGCTTTGTCGCGGTCGGCTTCCGGTAGAACTACTTTCCATGCATCCAAGTCGGACATAAAGGAATCTACAAGGGGATAAGGACGATGGGCGTATAATACATTATTGGCTATTCTGAGATCGGGGTATTTATTGGGGAATTTGGCTACGGCTCTCAATTTCTCTTGGTACCATGGGTTATTGGTGGCAGCATGATTCGGATTTTTCGCGGTTGATTTGCAAGTTAGCTTTGTTTAGGGCTATTAGGACAATTTTTAACCATTTTATATGCTTCTCTAATGTTTTTGCCGTGATGATGATGTCATCTAAGTAGGCAAAAGCATGTGGCTCCCATTCCGGTTTGATCAACTTATCCATCAGCTGCTGAAACAGGGCTGGTGCGTTCGTCAAACCGTAGGGTACACGATTGAATTGGAACAGTCCTTTACCAGGTAGGGCAAATGCTGTTATTTTGCGGCTCTCGAGAGCTAGGGGAACTTGATGGTAAGCTTGTGACAAATCCAGCTTGCTAATAAATCGGCTTTCCCGCAATTGGTCCAAAATATCGTCCATATTGCGCATTGGGTATGCTAATTTATTTGTCACTTTATTTACTAACCTGTAATCAATACAAAAGCGGTATTTGCCATTTGCTTTTGGTACGATTACTGGATAGCTGCACCATGGGCTTTGCGAGGGCTCTATAATGTCTTCTTTTAACATTCGATCTATTTTTCATAGCCTGCTTGAAGCATTTTTGGCGACTATATGCGGCGTGGCTGTCTTATTGGCTCTGTTCCTTGCACATCTAGCTTGAGGCTCGTTATGTTGGTGACTACTAAGCTTTGGGGTACTTGGGAAATTAATTCGTCTAGCAACCGATGCATTTGCTTTATTTACTCTACGCTGGCTTGTTTTAATCCTCCTATACTCGCTACGGCTGGTATGCAACTAGGATCGTTACCTTCAGGATAGAATTGGTGTATGACACCTTTGCTTGTCCACCAGGTATTATTTTCATAGTTAATACTCATATTAACTTTACGCTTAAAGTCAATTCCAAGTGTGCAGTCATAGTGGAGTCCATCTGTTACTTGAAATGGCATAACAACTTCGTCTCCATCAATTTTTATTGTGATGACGACAATGCCTTGGACAGGTATAACTGTACCATCTGCTGCCTTGACTGCTGGGCACTCAGACGCTCTTAGCTTGTGTTGTATTGTCTCCTAGGAAAGATCTTGTTTCTCCATCGTCTAGGAGTGCAATCACTTTGTGGCCGTTTATTTGTAAATTGAAATAATGTCTAGGGTCAATATTGCGGACATGTTGGATAAGGGATTCGCTCGTTCCTAACTGATATGGCTCAGACCCTTTAGGGGTTTGGGGTGAGAAAATACGGGTCTTTATCCCCTCTGGTTGTAGTTTCCCGACGTCTGGTGTTGGTTGCATTGTGTGCATTGCCTGATGTATGCGCCTGGTGTACCACACCTATGACAGCGTCGGTTTGGGCATTCCGCTGCCCAATGGCCTAATTTGTTACAGCTGTAGCACGGCTCTTTTTGTTTACGGGGATGGTTATATATAATCAGGGCTCTGGCACTGCTGTTCTGATTAACGCTGCTTACTGCTGGCTGCGGTTGCTGCGTTTGTTGCCTTTTCCAGTTGCTTCTGATGTTAAAGTTTTTGGGCTGTTGGGCTACTGCTTGCTGCTGGCTCAAATTAATGCTTTTAGCTGCTTCGCTATACTGCTTCCTGGGGTATTGCTGTTTGTTGCTCCTTTGGATATGATTGGGCTGTTGGGTGTTTTTGGGGGGGTTTGGGCTGGCTATCGGGGCTGCTGGCTCTGGTGGGTTTGAGGCTTCTGTTATGGTTTTATTTGGCTCGGTATTTATCGCTGCTATTTTTCGTGGCTTCGTTTGCGTGGGGTCTACATAAGCAAACCTTTGTAGCCATGCAATCATAATTGGCGGAGGTGTATTGCATGCATCATCTAAGTAGCGTCTAGCTTCTTCTCTCTTGCCTAATCGTTGTAGCTCGGTAAAATCATTAAAATAAAATTAAAATAATTTTAACTTTTGTAAGTATGTATCGATGTCTTCATTGGCTCCTTGCGTTCTAAGCTCTGCTGTGCGGCGTAGGCTTATCTGCGTATCTTCCACTCCATATTGTAGTCTGAATGCTTCCATATATTCGCTAAACGTTCTCCAGTTGTGTTTTTCTCTTTTGAACCAGTCGTATGATTCATCGTCGATTACGGCAGGTAGAGAAAGCATAATTTCCTCCGCGGTGAACCCATGTGATTCTTTACATTCCTCAAAGTTACGTAGGAATGTTTCAGGATCGCCTTTTTTATTGCTTTTGAACGATATGGGCGACCTGTTGAAAATTTCGACCGTACGTTTTTCCCGTATAAACGTTACATCGTCTAATCTGCTCGTTCTGTAGGTGCTGGTAAGTGGGTGTATCGTATTTTAATCTGGATGCGGCTGGCTTATAAGCTGGTTGCTATAATATCCAGGTTGCTGCGGAGCTTGTTGTGGAATGGCGCTTACGAATGCTGGTCGTTGTGCTTGGGGAATAGGGGAATATGGAATTTCGTATGTTCTGTCGGTTAATTGTTGGGACGGGGGGGCTATATATGCGTTTTGCTTTTGCTGATGTGGTTTTCTGGTGTATTGCACTTCATCTTCCCAATGGACGCTTGGTAAATTTCTTTTTGATTCTCTTGGTTTTGGATCGATCTGGTTCGGTGACGTCTAGTATCTCTGCTGCGTTGCTGCTGGTTGGCTTGTGGTGGGTGCTGTGACGATGGGACGGAAGGCTGATTGCTGGATGTAGTGGGATTGCCGGGGCTGGGAATTTCGTTCAGAGTTGGTGGTATAGGTTGTGGTAGGTGTTGTGCAACTAATGAAGGGATTTCTTATAAGAGATGAGTTATTGGGCAAAGTGGGAGCTATGGATGGAATAGTATAATGTGACGTAGTGTTAACTGTTAAATTCGATGTCGTTACGTCAGGCAGCGTGTGATAAATTTCTATATTTGGTGCATCCAATAAATTCTGGCTTGTTGTTATTGGCGTTGGCGTAAGTCTGTACGCAGTCGATTGTGTTCGTGGGTGATTCGTTTGCCTTCCGGTTGGACTGCTGCTTCGTTGAGTTTGACTGTATGGTATTGGTCGCTGCGTTGGCTGCGTCATCTCTTGCATTGAAATTGGATCTGCATAGGGACCGCGAGTTTGTCCTGTTTCCAATTCAATAAAATTTGCTTGGCTGCTTGCTTGCTGGAGTGGGTGGGAAGATATGGGTGGTAAAAAATTTGTTCGCTCAGATTGGATAAGGGATAGGGATAACTCGTCTGGGTTTATTGCTTCAGATCCTTGTTCTCCTGCTCGGGTTATATTTTCTTCCCAAAACTTATCAAACCACATTTGGTCTGTTCGCGGATTCCATTGAGCCGCTGAGTCTCCAAAGTTGCGTCTAATTCCATAACGAGCTACTGTATCACGAATAATAGCTATATCGTTATCTAAATTTAAAAATGATGTTCCCGCATAGAACATGCTCAGAACACATACCGAAGTCATTTCGTACTTATCACTATTCGTCGAAAATACTGACTTTTCGATCAGGTAAGCAATATGTAATTAATCATTACATCAGTAGCTATGACGCTCAACTTTCATGTTATGTGGTAGAATCTCTATTTTCTTTAAATGCCCATAATTATTGTCGAATATGAACTCAGCCTATCAAATGGCAGCTCCACTTCTGATCGCAAATTTTCGGGTGGTGGTTTGTGAAGCTATGAGTACGGACTGCCCTTAAAGATTTTGTAAGTTTTAGTGAGAATCATAACGATGAATGTATATTATATTAGAATTTAATTGTAAAGGGTATGAAATACTAAGATTGAATTAGCATGTGAATCTAATAATGTTGAAAGTGCAGTTCATTTATAAATTGTAAATATAATATAATATAAAAAAAACGCTCGTGTAAATCGCGAGGTCCTTCCTAATTCGTTCTTTTGTCGATGTGTCAACTGTAAGCTTGCGCGAATCACTTGGCAACAGTCGCGAATCGTGAGGTAGCTCGCGCTATTGTTGAGCGAGTTTTTCTGATGAGATCGACGCGGTTGTTGGCACCGATTTTGGGACGCATGGATGGACGTTGATTCGAGTTAGGCCCGAATCGTACGTAACACGTCCGAAACCGCACCGACGGCGTCCTCCTCGTCGATTTATATTGCGTGCAAACACGTTTTAGTTTCCGAAAAAAAAATTTGTGTGTTTTTTGTGTGCATGTGTGTGGGTGTATGGCTGATTGACATTTTACAAGTGTTCTGGCATTCTCTCTCTATATATAATTGTGACAAGGTGAATTAACACCTGTCACAAAAGGTAAAAAGAGATAGTAAAAAGGCATTAGCGTAGCTTTCCCCCTTATTAAAACTACCTACCCTGATACCGTAAACACACGCAAACCTATTGTAATCTATCGAGCACACTAACTACCATGAATGAACAATCCACATCCCTTCCCCGGTTCCCAGCAATCCAGTGCCAGGACAATCCAACGAAGAAGTAACTAGATGAATGATCTGCATCGGGTGCAAAACCTCAGGAGTGACAGCATGTATCTTTGGAAGACCATCGCTCACTGGAACCTCGTGCAGAATTCCTGTGAAGATAATAATAAATGAGACAAAGCACATTACTAAGGAAAAGGATAACCAGGAAGGAGAAGATAGGACAGCAAAATAGGAAGAAAGAATTGTCAACAGGAGTTGATAGGTTAGGGAAACACTAACCTTCCCAACTATAAATACAATAAACAGATAATAATAAACTCCTACGACTTAACGACTTACCTGTAACATTTCCTCGGGAGCTCCAGGTCAATCCCACGGCAGGTCAGCGTCGGAGGAAATTCACTATGTCGGCAGTAGTCGGTTGAATCGTCTTCTTGACAGCTGGAAGAGAAACGCAGTCGTACGAAGACGGCGAACTCTCGCTTCGTACCGATAGCAGCGCAAGGCGCATGCGCGCACGGTCGAAACCAGTCGAGTGCCGACGGAGAACAGAGCTCCATGGACTACGGTCGAGAGTGTGTGGTCGCGGTATAATAAAAGCAGATATACGTGCTATTATTAGATCTTTATTTCGATAAATCCTTGTGTGAGAGCAGAGCGTGTCAAGTAAGTGGCGAATTATCAGTTGGTTGGAGTTTCGAAAGGTGAGTGCGTATGGTGCACTTTCCCCCTTTCTTCAATTGGTCGCGAATTCCCGGTCCGCCCGCGTGTGTGTGCGCGTATTATTCCCCGCCATCTTAATGTTGACTCTCTCCCGCGTTTGCCCTCTTTCCCCTGCGCTACGCTAAGCGATTGCGTTAGATTAATTAATTATTTGTTAGGTTGACTATCGACTGGTGCCCGAATTCGGTTGTAAATCAATTGTTGTTTTTAGAATAAATCTTATCGTTAATTTTATAAGCTCCCCGCGTATTTATTTAAAAAGTCCCGCACCCTGATCCCCAGTGCGGCGTGGCATAATATACATTTGTATACATTTCACTTGGTTTGTTGTATTTTGTTTCCGGTGTCTGAAATGGTAAATTATTATACAGCAGTTAATGGATAAAATACGTATACATATTGTGTTGTAATTGTTAAGCCTAACTGGCTGGGCCTCATTTTTAATTCTCTTAGGTGTATAGCATTTATGATTTCTGATTTCTTTCGTCCTGTCTTTTACATTTACAAACCTTCGAAATCATTAATTTCCATGCCACTATTATTATTGCTAGTATCATGATAGCTGCCGCGGTTGTGCTTGCCGCGTATTTAACGGTGTGAAGACTGCTTTTTATAGATCTATAGTCACTTATTAATCTCGCTTTTTGTGCGATTTCTCGGAGGTTTTTTCCTGATTTTAGTGCGCTCTCTTACGAGTTGCTATTTAATTGAAATTGCTAATATATTCGTGTCGGTCGCTATACTTGGTTGTGTAATATATAATATAATATATAATTATTTTTCTCGAAATAAATTTATTTAATTAATTATTTAAGTTAACATAAAATTATTATTTATAATAATTAATTAATAGTAAAATATTTTCATAATTTATTATATCTATTTATTTGTAAATAAATTTCATTTATTTAATTATCTATAGCTATAAATTTTTTTTAAATATATTAATAAAAATTGAGAGAAAAAAAATTTCTGGGATAAGTTTTAAAATTATTTTAAAGTTATTTATTATTTATTATTTTTATAGAAATAAAAATAATGTTTATTGTTTAATATTTAATGGCGAATTTAACGCGCGCGCGATAGAGTGGGGGATGCCCGAGACGAACAGACGCGGACGGCTGCTGTTGAAACACGCCGACGTACAGACGACCCGGCTTTAGTGATTCTGTGCCTGACGTGACTTTTGTTTCGGACAGGATGAAACAAAGATTGAGGGCATGGAGAGTGATCGAAGACTACACAGCCAGCGACCACTAGTACCTCACCTTCGGTCATATGGACGAATCGCGAACGAGCAGTACTCGGGTAACCCGTCCCTCTCGTTGGGACGTGAAACGGATAGACTTAGACAAACTCGACAGACAAACAACGCGTTGGGAACCACTGTCACAGGTGGAACCTCGTGGATTGACTTATCGGATCGACAGTACGAGTTCCGAAGAAGCCGCTCAGCAATTGGAGCGATAACCCACGTTAGGAACAAGTTTGACGAACATAACGTTAGGTGCCCTGCGACCAGGCCACTAGTTTTACTGGCTACGCTGGACGTTAGGCGAGGTGGGTGGTTATCTTGGAAGCGCTGGAAACAGCATTCCGAGTGCCCGACTATCTTCTCCGGGTTCTGAGGGACTACTTGAGGGACCGACGTCTTACTTACGAGACCACTGACGGACGAAAAGACAGACGAATAACCGCAGGAGTCGCCCAGGGTTCCATTCTGGGGCCAGACTTCTGGAACATACTATATGACAGTCTTCTTCGAATGAAGATGCCGACGGACACATGCATCGTCGCTTACGCCGATGACGTTGCGGCCATTATCGTGGTCCTTGACACACACTTGATTCAGCTAAAGCTGAACCAGTTTATGCGTCGAGTAATTGGATGAATGAAAGACCACCGATTGCAACTTGCGTTACAAAAGACGGAACTTGTGCTTCTAACTAGACGAAGAATCGACACGGGGATACCGTTGACAGTCGGACGCGAACGCGTGGTGATCCGAGACGAGGTCAAGTATCTAGGGGTGAGTCTGGATACAAAACTGAGTTTCTGGCCTCACATACGCACGGTTACTAAAAAAGCACAAGAAAAGACAAAAGCCATGAACAGACTCATGGCTAATATGAACGGACTGAGACCGAGCACTCGACGACTACTTATGAGCGTTACCCACTCGATCATGCTATATAGGGCGGAAATCTGGGCATACGCGTTACACGTTAAGAGACAGGCGAACGCGATGACTAGCGTACCGCGGGTGGGCGCGCTAAGAATCGCATGCGCGTACAGAACGGTGTCCGAAAACGTCGTTCTTGTTATCGCGGGCGTAATTTCGATTGATCTACTCGCGACGGAACGAAAGCGCATATACGGTCGAAGCGCAGACACGGGACGGGTCGACGCTGCGACAGACGAACGTACAAAAACCATGGAACTCTGGCAAACCCGGTGGACAAATACCCAACAGGCGCGATGAACACGTAGACTTATCCCTGCGGTTGCTCCGTGGAAGGGGAGAAAGCATGGTGAGGTAGACTTCTATCTCATCCAATTTTTCTCTGGACACGGATACTTCCGCGATTATCTACACAAGATGGGCAAACTTACTTCACCTGAATGCAAGTACTGCGGATGGGTCTATGATGACGCTGATCATACGTTCTTCGCCTGCAGGCGATGGGCAGATCGACGTCAATGACTTGAAATGGACATAGAAACGATCACGCCGGAAAACGTGACGAGACTTATGACGACGAATGCGGACAACTGGCGCCTGATCGCAAACTACGTTACGAATGTATTGCGGAGCAAAAAAGCAGATGGATATCTGATAGATTGAGCGAATGTGATTCGACAATGAAAGAGTAAAAGAATGAATCTGTTTTTCGTACACGTAAGGACAGCCGCTCAGTCTGAACTAATGTGAATAACAGTTCCGGGTTGGTGTCGGTGCGCACAGACATATGTGGGTTTAGTGGGTATTAGTAGTTTGCTCGTACTGACCCACACTCGGTGAACTGTCTGCTATTGCGAGGGGGTGGATAGTTTGCCGGTTGTGCATAAAATGTCATTACCACAGACTCAAAAAAAAAATATGAATTATAATTTTTTTATCATTAGTTTAGCAGTTTACGTAATAATAATTTCAGGTTGATTATCTAATTCATTATATTATTTAATTGGTGAATTAAGAGCTGTAGCTCAAACTATTTCTTGTGAAGTTAGAATAATTTTTATTATTATAAGTTTATTATTTTTAATTAAGTCATTTAATTTATATAAACTTAACGTTTATCAAAAATATATTTGATTTATATTAATTTAATTCCAATAATATTAATTTTATTAGCAAGAGTAATAGTGAAATTAAATCGGACTCTTTTCGATTTGGCTGAGGGAGAACCAGAACTAGTTTCTGGTTTTAATATTGAATATATAAGAGGAAGATTTGCAATAATTTTTATTGCAGAACATGGAATAATTTTATTTCAAACTAAGGTTTCTCGATCTTGGTGAATAAACCATACATTTAATTAGATGGCGACGTTTCGATGACTTTTCGTCATCCTCTTCAGGCTATACCTTTATTTACAAAAACGAATACATTTAATTAATTAACAATAATTATTAATTTAGTTTTTTAGCCTATTGATTTATAACATTTTACTTACTACTTGTATGTATCACTGAGTCGTCGCAATAACAATGAAAACAAGGATAATCAAAACCAATGAACTTTATTTTGTTATATGCACAGAAACTGAATAGTTGCGATGATTACCTTTATCTCCTTAAAAGCTCCATAATTCAACATTATTAATAAAATATTTTTTTTTTGTTATTAATTTTTGTATGGTATTTCAATCTATTTAAGTATTTATTTTCGTCTACTTTTCATGAAAAGTGCTAGTTTACGTTCACTAACAATTACAAGTGTTAGTTTTCATTTATAATGTATCAAAAGTGCTAGTTTTCGTCTAAAAAATTTTAAAGCGTTAGTTTTCGTCCACATGAAGTTTGAAAGTGCTAGTTTTCGTAACCAAAAAGTTTAAGAGCTAGTTTTCGTATGGTACGTCGATATGTGCCTTGTTTAATTCATGTATCGGTATCTTTATAGGTATGATGATTGCTTTACTCGTAGTTTATTATTTTAACTATTGTTTTGGGTGCATAAATGTATGTGATGTATGGTTTTTGTTAATTTACAAACGATTTATGATGATTTGGAATGCGGATAAGGATCTGCTGATTCGATGGTTTCCAAAGTCGTTTGCTAGGGTTCGCGCCGCGGTTTTCAGTGCGTTCAGAGCTATTCTATCGTGCGTTTTTGTGTCATGGCAACGAATCTCGTTTTTAGTGCAGAGCATCAGGACTTTGCTTTTTTTCATAAGTCGTTGATGCTACCTCTGGCCTTAGAAGCTCTCTGTGGACCAGTCGATTGTTTGGGTCAGCGTTTTGTTCACGTGGTAAGTGACGTATTTTATTTTGTGCTATTGTTTAGGTTGATTGTGTGTGTTAATTAATAATATAAAAGGAATAAGGTAATTTTGCTTGGATTTGCGCACGTGGATTTGCGCGAGGTGTTATACAGCCATGCGCGTTTGCGATTTGTTGATGTGAGTTGGTAATGAGGGGACTTGGCTCTTCTTCCCGGTACGATGTCGTCTATTATCAAGCTGCATTTGCGCTTGATACTTTTATATATGTGCTATGATGTAATTTGGATTTACGGGATGAATTTCGAGGAGATGCCTGGTTGGGGGCGCTCTTACCTCGAGGCTGTTCCGCATCATATTCATTAGCGGCATAACCGCCATATAGAACCCTCGGTCGGTATCAACGTGCCGACGTTCTATTTGGCGGACACGAGTCTTTTTCAGAAATTCATTCGGTGTATGGGTTTCTGGACTCCTGTAACTTGCTGCACTGGGGTTTAGAAGGTGCATGTAAGTTATGGTTGTTCGTGCACCCACACTGTGGTTGGGATTTCTGCAAAATTCTCGCCAATGCCGTTCGTGAAATGCGGGCGGCTGGGGACGGTGCTGACGCCTGGTTGCATGGTTGTTCCAAGCCTTAACATCACAAAAATTCGATTGTGACACCCGAATTTCTGCAGCCTGCATAATATACGCTTCGAGATCATGATCCTACGACCCGGTACCCTAGTGTATGTAAGTGATTTTTTTCATCATCAGGTGATGAATTTGGGGGTCACTCTCACTGAGGCTGTGAATGTCGGTGGAACCTACTGGAACAGTTCGGCGCACAAGTTCGTCAAATGTATGTGTCCGAGGGTGCAATTTCTTGGATTCCCCGGGACGCTGACGCATACAAAGTTGCGATATCGCGGGATTCCTGGTCGTACGAGTGTCCGGTAGCGGGTTGTCACCACGCGTCGACGACGAAGACGGCGGCGCTTTATCATGCGGCGCGGCACCTGTGTCCTGATTTCGACGCTTTGGTCTGCGCATTTTGCATGGTACGTTTCGGCTCTACGATCGTTGCGGCTGCGGATTCGGGCCGGAGGTCCTCAGGCGTCATCGGCGCATTTGCGTGGATGCTCTTCCCGGCCATTCGTAATGCGTTGATTCTTATTACGATTTTGTTATTATTCGCCATTTATTTACTTGTCTTGTTGTCGTTTAATTTTAATTTGTGTTCATTCTCATTATTATTATCTTCCTTCATCTTGATGCTCTAAGATAACGTCGGATGCTCTTTTTAGTTTGTTCATGTGCACAGTTTTGATTACGGATCCGTTTTGTATCGTAATGTTTCGCGTTTTATAGTTTATTTTTATAATCTCGTAAGGTCCCTCGTATTCCGGTTAGAATTTGCCTATTGGGGTCTTTTACAAATGTATAATTTCTTCTTCCCTAAAGTGCTGTACATTCAGTTTTTTTATCATAGTAATATTTTGGACTTATATTTTGCTTGTATCAAATTAATTGCGGCCATTGTTTGTAATTGGGTCAAGTTGGTAGTGAGATCGGCTGCGTAGTCATTGTAAGTTAGAAAGGTTTCCTTTGGTGGTTAGCTGAATGGTGTACGCGGCTTTTGCCCGAATAGTAATTCGTGCGGTGAGTAATCGATTGCTTCGTATTCGGTGCAATTATGTTGGCATAATGCTGTCCATTTTTCCCAACCGTTGACATTGCTTATATATTTGCGTAAATATTCAGTTAGCGTATGATGCATTCGTTCGATTCCGCCTTGTGATTGATTGGATGATACGCTGTGGTGCTATTTACTTATACCGAAAATTTTTGCAAAATGTTCTAATAGTTTATTTTGGAAATGGCTGCCTTGGTCAGTTATTATGGCTGCTGGATTGCCGAAATAGCAAATTATCGGTTCCGTTAAACTTCTAGCTATTTCTTCTGCTGTTGCGGTTGTTACGGGTATTAGTATTGTGTATTTCGTTAGCCAATCTTGTGCGGATAATATGTATCGGTAACCATTTTTCCCGGGTGGTAGGGGTCTATAAAAATCCAATGATAGCTGCGCGAATGGAAATGATGGTGTATGAATGATGTTGATTCTCCTCGCTGCTTTCTTCTAATGCCTCGATTCCCGATTCCTCGGATCCGTCATTGTTATTCTCCGATTCGGATTCTTCGCTATCTGTCTCATCTGTATCCGAATTGTAGTTGGCTCCTGTATATGGTTGGTCCTTTTCGTTGATCTCTTCGTAGGTTGAGAAATCGTTGTCGGAGAGGTGTAAATGTATAAATTGTGCTGTTGGCTCCGTTTGGAAATGACAGTAAATGATTCAGTTGGGTATTTGGAAGTGTACACATACGTTTAAGTTGAATTCGCGTATAAAGATGTAAATGCAATCCAGTGTTCCGTAGTCGTTTTGAGATGACAAAATACACGTTGTTTCTACCGGCGATCCCAATCCTGAAGTGCTTCGGAGTTTACTAGTCTATTACTTAATTCGAGGAGGCCTATTGCTAGGTTTGCCGCTCTTATCAGTGAATTGAACAGATAATTGCTGGGGGGCTCGGTTGCTACGTCCTTGCAAAATCGCAATCTAGTTCAAGGCGTAGCGAATTCGTTATTTTCTGTGTATTGCTGTAGACCGATATAGTTCTCCATTTGTTCCTGTTCTATTATACTTGATGCTGGCGTGATTTGGGTTGTGCTATTGTCAGTTTTGGGATCTGGATGCTGCGAGTGATCCTTGCGTGGATGGTTTCTGTACTCATTAGCTGTGTCTAAAATGTTGGTGACATGCGACGCTAATTCTGATGTGTTTTTCGATTCTCTTCGAGATTTCGGTTTCGTCGAGTCATCCTTGGTGGGCGTGATGGGTCTAGATGGGATTCCTGTCGGTCCTACAGGAGTGATGGGTAGTTGAGGGCTCGGTACTATATGATAGTAGTTTTTTGGTATTTGGTTACATATTATCTCTTCGGCTTCGAATTCGGGTTTAGCGCCGTCCTCGTCTGCTTCGTATATACTGTGACAAGGTATTTCATACCTGCCAAAATAATAAGCGAGCGAATCCCAATATAAGCTATCATACCTACACTCACATCCCTAAATCTACCTAAGATAACCCCAAGTTCCCCAATTCCCAATACTTCCCCTGGTTCATTACACGTACAACAATGAGGCAGCATGTCAGGAGAGACGAAACTGCTTCCAGGAGGCATCGCACCAGGGCCAGTGAAGCAGCCTACGATGGCCAGACTGAGCAGTACAAGCAGTAACAAGAACTCCAGGAAGCTGTAAAACGTTAAGCAATTAGTAATAATCCCAATTAGGAGGAGACAAGGAAGCATGTAGTTGCACACAGTAACTGACAGTTACATGCTAGGAGAGGATTAGGAGTGAGGTTATGGTAATCATATCATTACCATAACTCGCAGTTAATAACTAATATTAAATACGCAGCACTCCCTCGAGAGCTAGATATTTACCTAATAAGCAGCCAGAAATCCCCGCAGCAACGCAGCGCCCAAGAAGAGCAGCAATAAGTGGCCCGACGCGCTCCAGCTGAGCGGCCACCGTGAGAGCGAGTGAGAGAGAAGAGTCGAGTATCGGCCGTCCCGTCTGCACCTGTAACGGAGTGGACTTAGCCGATAAGCTAACACCAAAGGAACGATCATAAGGGCTTACCTGATAGACAGCATCACTAGGAATACCGTTCTCTCCGTGGGAAGCAACAGCTTAGGCAATATCGTCCGCTTCGGTAAACATGGCCGCGAGCACTCACTACACGGGGCACGCCACACGTCGGCGGCCGACGGGCGACTCGACGCGAGAAGCTGCGCGCGCATGTCGGGCCCGAGCAACGAAGCAGCGAACGAGTCCGAGCAAGAGAGAGCTCATCGGGACGCCAACAAGGCAACATCGGCCTACCGATTCATGACAGATATATCGATCCATTATTTGAGTGTGTGTGCGTGTGATATAGAGCCGCAGAGCCGTAATTCGCAGGAGACGATCTCCGCTCAACCAAGGTGGGTGCACGCCCTGCACCGGTTATTCCGCGATCTCTCCTGTCCGTAAGTGTGCTTCCCCTTTACTCGAAAGTAGCAGCAGCTCGCACGCAGCCGAGCAGAATATATAAATTCGCCGCGATCGTACGCGGCTGGCGCCCAAATCTTCTTTATAATATAATTATAAATAAATAATATTTTGTTTAATATAATTGTTTATTTCGCCATTGATGCCACGCTCTAATTCCCAGCATGACCGTTACAATATTTATTCGAATACCTCTCGTTACTTTTACTTCTGCTATAAACCTTGAGTGTATTTTGATTATTAGTTGAGATAGTGTTCTGCGAGCGTTGGGTATTGCCGGCTCATGATTTCTGTTGGCCTCACTGATGTTTAAATATTATATTGAGTTTGGTTTCTCCATCTCGCTTGACTGCCGAGAATGTGTAATAATTGGTAGCACGTTAATGGGTTCCATGACGTCCGTGACAGATGATTCCTCTTCCTTAATTGGTGATGATGATGGTGTTTATGATTTTGTGTTTTTCTGTGCTATGCTCGTTAGGGTTGTGCTTGCGGCTTGGACTCCTTGGTTTAGACTTTCCTCTTCTGGGATGTTGTTTACTTTTATGTTATGCTTCCCTTGGCTGAGTATCGACTCCTCTAAATCGTAATTCGAATGAGATTCCTCCTCAGCTTGGCGCTCCACTGCTAGTAAACGGGCGAGGATCGATTCGATTCTTGCACGTTCCCGTCAACCTAGGCGGTATGTGTCGTTGGTTTTTTATTTTAGGTTGACGTTTGTTAGAACACAATCGAATGGACATCTATGCTCGTAGTCTATTCTGTAAGTATTGGTTTTGCGCGGTAGTTGGGTGAGCCATTATATAAGGAATGCGCTATCGCCGGGGCCAGCGATCCCTAGGGCTATGCACAAGTAGAATCCTTTGTCGGAATTCCTTACTGCTAGGATTTCTCCTTTTCGGTACACGATTCAATCGTCATACATTTGTTTCATGTATTTGCTTTTTTTGTCGGAGCTGTCGGTTCCTGATCTCAAGAGTTTAGTATCCATCGTGCGCAGTTCTACTTTTAAGATTTTTGCTTGCTTCCTTCCAATGCTGCCTTGAATCGATTAAATCTTAAATCTGGTTTCTTTGTTGTACGATAGTGTGCGTGATTCATGATCTGTTATTAACGTGAATGTTTTATTAAATAGGTAGTGCAAAAATTGGTCTTTGGCGAATACTACG
Source organism: Theocolax elegans (assembly GCA_026168455.1). Lineage (NCBI taxonomy): Eukaryota > Metazoa > Arthropoda > Insecta > Hymenoptera > Cerocephalidae > Theocolax > Theocolax elegans. The sequence goes on from CM047425.1 coordinate 59,589,728, forward strand.
GCTAACATATATTTATCACACGATGTGCCCTAATACGCTTGCTTCGCTTTTCAGGAATTGGCATTTTTGGGGTTCTATCGTTAGATTCGCGTCTACGATTCTCCTTAGTACTCTTCGTAGTCGTTTCCCATGTTCTTCCAGTGTGTGTGCGTATATCATCAGGTCGTCTAGGTATATTTGAAATTTGTAGCCTTGAAGTCCAGCCATTGCAAGGAACATCGCTCTCGCGAACGTCGCTGATGCGTCTCGTAGTACCATGGCCATTCTTTTATACTGTAAGTGCTGTTGGGGGTGATTTCCGAGTGAAGCAGAAAATACGGTGTATTTTGCTGACTCAGGATCCATTTTCACCTGACAATATACGCTTTCGAGGTCCATAACCGTGAAAAAATTAGCTGATGCCAGGCTCTCTAGTATGTCGCTGGTGAACGGCAATGGCTGACAACTCCCGATTGTTGCTTCGTTGAGTTGTCTAAAGTCTGTTACTAAGCGCTATTTCTTGTTTCCTGCTGCGTCAGGTTTCTTGGGGACTATCCGCTTTGGCGACGAATAATCTGCTGTGGATGGTTCGACCATATCTTGATTAATGAGCTCTTGTACTTCTTTCTCCATCTGTCCTCTCAATGCTGGCGGGTATCTGTACCTTTTGGCTCTCATTGGTCTTTCTGAGGCCAGTTTTATTTTGTGTATCAGAAGATGAGTGGCGGGAATTCACCTGCGAATTCGCTTAAAATTTCCTTTATGTTCACTTCTTCTTTATTAGCTCCGTCTAAATCGACTAACTCTACAATCGCCTTGACGCGTTTGTCTCTTCGGGCAGAAAGTAGTATAAGAGATTGCCGATGTAATGTTATGAACCCGGGACGAAAACCACAACGACCGCGCCCCATGGAGTGTAACCGAAGCTTACGCATAGTTCAAAAACTGAATGGAGGAGATACGGGTTGGTAGTGGGAATGTTCAAACGACGATATGTGTAAGGGGGGGGGAATTCAGATGAACTGAAGCGATAATTTATTTTCCACTTACAGCGAAATGCATATATTTTCATTTTAACTATATTAACTTTTGATGTACTTCTATATATACACTCCGCATCAAAATTATCGCAACAAGATTTTTCACAGAAAAATTGCCATTTTTTAAATGCTTGTAGCTCGGTCAATTTTCATCGTATTGAGATAATTTTTTTATTTTGTAGGGAATGATGTGCACTTTGAGGAAAAAATAATACCTAATAGCTGCGAGATAATGTCACATTGCTATGTCTTAATCAGGCCTACCAACTTCTTTTTCTTAAACAACGCAATAGTTTGCACGTTTACCTGGATTACCAAAATTTTTTTTTCAGAAAACAACAAATACCATCTTAAAGTAGACTTTTCAACGAGTATTTAAAAAAAAAGTCGACCCTCTACGACTTTTTTTGACCGAGTTATGCCATTTTAAAGATCTTCCTATGTTTTAGTCAAATACCGCCAACATCAGCATTACCCGATGCGTACCGCGAGGAGATTGTTGACCGGACTTACGCATCATTGTAGCCCTGAAAAGGGCCGATTGTGTGAACCGTTTCTTACGTTAGGGACCTCTCGGCTCGTCACTTCCGCAGTATTTTTTGACTCCAAACCCTATACGCCTGAGGCCTTTAATACCGTGTATTGCCACCTCGGTGACGAATTACCTCTGTTAAACGTTCTTGCATATCAATGCATGCCCTTATTGAATTTTGAGGTATCTCGTGCCAAATTTGATTAAGAATTCTTTCAAGTTCTTGGAGGTTAGCAGGAGGTCTCTCTAGGTTACTTAATCGCCTACCCATCATGTCCCATACATGCTCTATAGGATTGAGATCGGGGCTATTAGCAGGATGAGGCAATACCTCTACGTTGTTTTCTTCCAAGTGCGTACGAGTTATCCTTGCAGTATGAGGGCGTGCATTATCCTGCATCAAGATGAAATTACGGCCTCTTTGCCGACGCATTGGAACTACGTGAGGGCGTAAAATTTCGTTTATGTAACGTCCCGCTGTTAGTCCGGGAGGTGGGATAATCACTAAGTTTGATCGATGGTTCACTGATATTTCACCCCATAGTATAACGGATCTTCCACCAAACGCTCGAGTTGGATCAACATGATTTGATGCAAAACGTTCTCGTCTACAACGCCAAATCCGGATCCTAGCATCGTTTCCGTAAAGACAAAATCGAGATTTATCTGTAAAAAACACATGTCTCCACTCTCTAGGTGTCCAATGTCGATAATTACGGGCGTAATTTAGACGAGCTCGTCGGTGAACTGCTTCTAAATTAGGCACTCTAGCATGAATTCGTGATCTCAAACTCTTTTTGTGAAGGCGTCTCCTTATTGTGTGATCGCTAATTCGTCTGCCTGGTAAAGTATTATTCCCAATTTGTCGCGCAACTTGCCTTGGATTGCGTAGGGCCTCATTAACAATGTTGCGATCTTCTCGAATCATAGTAATACTATGTCGACCTTGACCAGGCCTCCGGCGATAAGAACCTGTTTCTTCATACCGACTAAAAACACGTGACACCGTTGAGCGATGAATCCCCATTCTTCTGGATATATCGCTTTGGCTCAGTCCCGCTTCTAGCAGGGCAACAATTTGAGCAGATTGGATTTCAGTAAGCCGAGGAATTTTGATTAAGAATATGTTATTGTAATTTTTAGTTGCTATGTACTTTGTATAGCAAAATTAATGCTGAATGAGCTTTCGCCTTAACTTTTGATCAGTATCCCGGCGTAAATTTTTGCTTTATTTTTTAATTGATTTGTTGGTAGAGTAGATAATTTTACCGAAAGTGTGAATATGCATTGTTAAATGTACCGAAAATGTAGAGGTGTAATTTTAAATAAAGTTACACTTTTCATGGGTTAATTAAAAAATAATAACGAATAGCAATGTGGTTTCTTTGTTTATGAGGTTTTAAGATAGCTCTCGGGGCACGAATTTGTTTTAAATGTAACCTGATAATTTAGTAGTAGTTGCTATTAGGATTCATGCTATCCTGAAAGAACACATTATCCCTACAAAACAAAAAAGATTATCTCAATACAATGAAAATTGATTAAATTACAAACATTTGAAACATGGCCATTTTTCGAATGCTTGTAATTCGATCGATTCAGACCGCGGGGTCCCTAATGTCCCCATCCCTAAAAAAAAGGCATGCATTAATATGCAAGAACGTTTAACAGAGGTAATTCGTCACCGAGGTGGCAATACACGGTATTAAAGGCCTCAGGCGTATAGGGTTTGGAGTCAAAAAATACTGCGGAAGTGACGAGCCGAGGGGTCCCTAACGTAAGAAACGGTTCACACAATCGGCCCTTTTCAGGGCTACAATGATGCGTAAGTCCGGCCAACAATCTCCTCGCGGTACGCATCGGGTAATGCTGATGTTGGCGGTATTTGACTAAAACATAGGAAGATCTTTAAAATGGCATAACTCGGTCAAAAAAAGTCGTAGAGGGTCGAATTTTTTTTTCAGAAAACAACAAATACCATCTTAAAGTAGACTTTTCAACGAGTATTTAAAAAAAAGTCGACCCTCTACGACTTTTTTTGACCGAGTTATGCCATTTTAAAGATCTTCCTATGTTTTAGTCAAATACCGCCAACATCAGCATTACCCGATGCGTACCGCGAGGAGATTGTTGGCCGGACTTACGCATCATTGTAGCCCTGAAAAGGGCCGATTGTGTGAACCGTTTCTTACGTTAGGGACCCCTCGGCTCGTCACTTCCGCAGTATTTTTTGACTCCAAACCCTATACGCCTGAGGCCTTTAATACCGTGTATTGCCACCTCGGTGACGAATTACCTCTGTTAAACGTTCTTGCATATTAATGCATGCTTTTTTTTAGGGATGGGGACATTAGGGACCCCGCGGTCTGAATCGATCGAATTACAAGCATTCGAAAAATGGCCATGTTTCAAATGTTTGTAATTTAATCAATTTTCATTGTATTGAGATAATTTTTTTGTTTTGTAGGGATAATGTGTTCTTTCAGGATAGCATGAATCCTAATAGCAACTACTACTAAATTATCAGGTTACATTTAAAACAAATTCGTGCCCCGAGAGCTATCTTAAAACCTCATAAACAAAGAAACCACATTGCTATTCGTTATTATTTTTTAATTAACCCATGAAAAGTGTAACTTTATTTAAAATTACACCTCTACATTTTCGGTACATTTAACAATGCATATTCACACTTTCGGTAAAATTATCTACTCTACCAACAAATCAATTAAAAAATAAAGCAAAAATTTACGCCGGGATACTGATCAAAAGTTAAGGCGAAAGCTCATTCATTAATTTTGCTATACAAAGTACATAGCAACTAAAAATTACAATAACATATTCTTAATCAAAATTCCTCGGCTTACTGAAATCCAATCTGCTCAAATTGTTGCCCTGCTAGAAGCGGGACTGAGCCAAAGCGATATATCCAGAAGAATGGGGATTCATCGCTCAACGGTGTCACGTGTTTTTAGTCGGTATGAAGAAACAGGTTCTTATCGCCGGAGGCCTGGTCAAGGTCGACATAGTATTACTATGATTCGAGAAGATCGCAACATTGTTAATGAGGCCCTACGCAATCCAAGGCAAGTTGCGCGACAAATTGGGAATAATACTTTACCAGGCAGACGAATTAGCGATCACACAATAAGGAGACGCCTTCACAAAAAGAGTTTGAGATCACGAATTCATGCTAGAGTGCCTAATTTAGAAGCAGTTCACCGACGAGCTCGTCTAAATTACGCCCGTAATTATCGACATTGGACACCTAGAGAGTGGAGACATGTGTTTTTTACAGATAAATCTCGATTTTGTCTTTACGGAAACGATGCTAGGATCCGGATTTGGCGTTGTAGACGAGAACGTTTTGCATCAAATCATGTTGATCCAACTCGAGCGTTTGGTGGAAGATCCGTTATACTATGGGGTGAAATATCAGTGAACCATCGATCAAACTTAGTGATTATCCCACCTCCCGGACTAACAGCGGGACGTTACATAAACGAAATTTTACGCCCTCACGTAGTTCCAATGCGTCGGCAAAGAGGCCGTAATTTCATCTTGATGCAGGATAATGCACGCCCTCATACTGCAAGGATAACTCGTACGCACTTGGAAGAAAACAACGTAGAGGTATTGCCTCATCCTGCTAATAGCCCCGATCTCAATCCTATAGAGCATGTATGGGACATGATGGGTAGGCGATTAAGTAACCTAGAGAGACCTCCTGCTAACCTCCAAGAACTTGAAAGAATTCTTAATCAAATTTGGCACGAGATACCTCAAAATTCAATAAGGGCATGCATTGATATGCAAGAACGTTTAACAGAGGTAATTCGTCACCGAGGTGGCAATACACGGTATTAAAGGCCTCAGGCGTATAGGGTTTGGAGTCAAAAAATACTGCGGAAGTGACGAGCCGAGGGGTCCCTAACGTAAGAAACGGTTCACACAATCGGCCCTTTTCAGGGCTACAATGATGCGTAAGTCCGGCCAACAATCTCCTCGCGGTACGCATCGGGTAATGCTGATGTTGGCGGTATTTGACTAAAACATAGGAAGATCTTTAAAATGGCATAACTCGGTCAAAAAAAGTCGTAGAGGGTCGACTTTTTTTTAAATACTCGTTGAAAAGTCTACTTTAAGATGGTATTTGTTGTTTTCTGAAAAAAAAATTTTGGTAATCCAGGTAAACGTGCAAACTATTGCGTTGTTTAAGAAAAAGAAGTTGGTAGGCCTGATTAAGACATAGCAATGTGACATTATCTCGCAGCTATTAGGTATTATTTTTTCCTCAAAGTGCACATCATTCCCTACAAAATAAAAAAAATTATCTCAATACGATGAAAATTGACCGAGCTACAAGCATATAAAAAATGGCAATTTTTCTGTGAAAAATCTTGTTGCGATAATTTTGATGTGGAGTGTATATATAGAAGTACATCAAAAGTTAATATAGTTAAAATGAAAATATATGCATTTCGCTGTAAGTTGAAAATAAATTATCGCTTCAGTTCATCTGAATTCCCCCCCCCCCCTTACACATATCGTCGTTTGAACATTCCCACTACCAACCCGTATCTCCTCCATTCAGTTTTTGAACATGCGTAAGCTTCGGTTACACTCCATGGGGCGCGGTCCTTGTGGTTTTCGTCCCGGGTTCATAACATTACATCGGCAATCTCTTATACTACTTTCTGCCCGAAGAGACAAACGCGTCAAGGCGATTGTAGAGTTAGTCGATTTAGACGGAGCTAATAAAGAAGAAGTGAACATAAAGGAAATTTTAAGCGAATTCGCAGGTGAATTCCCGCCACTCATCTTCTGATACACAAAATAAAACTGGCCTCAGAAAGACCAATGAGAGCCAAAAGGTACAGATACCCGCCAGCATTGAGAGGACAGATGGAGAAAGAAGTACAAGAGCTCATTAATCATGATATGGTCGAACCATCCACAGCAGATTATTCGTCGCCAAAGCGGATAGTCCCCAAGAAACCTGACGCAGCAGGAAACAAGAAATAGCGCTTAGTAACAGACTTTAGACAACTCAACGAAGCAACAATCGGGAGTTGTCAGCCATTGCCGTTCACCAGCGACATACTAGAGAGCCTGGCATCAGCTAATTTTTTCACGGTTATGGACCTCGAAAGCGTATATTGTCAGGTGAAAATGGATCCTGAGTCAGCAAAATACACCGTATTTTCTGCTTCACTCGGAAATCTCCCCCAACAGCACTTACAGTATAAAAGAATGGCCATGGTACTACGAGACGCATCAGCGACGTTCGCGAGAGCGATGTTCCTTGCAATGGCTGGACTTCAAGGCTACAAAGTTCAAATATACCTAGACGACCTGATGATATACGCACAAACACTGGAAGAACATGGGAAACGACTACGAAGAGTACTAAGGAGAATCGTAGACGCGAATCTAACGATAGAACCCCAAAAATGCCAATTCCTGAAAAGCGAAGCAAGCGTATTAGGGCACATCGTGTGATAAATATATTTATCACACGATGTGCCCTAATACGCTTGCTTCGCTTTTCAGGAATTGGCATTTTTGGGGTTCTATCGTTAGATTCGCGTCTACGATTCTCCTTAGTACTCTTCGTAGTCGTTTCCCATGTTCTTCCAGTGTGTTGTGCGTATATCATCAGGTCGTCTAGGTATATTTGAAATTTGTAGCCTGAAGTCCAGCCATTGCAAGGAACATACGCTCTCGCGAACGTCGCTGATGCGTCTCGTCAGTACATGGCCATTCTTTATACTGTAAGTGCTGTTGGGGGTGATTTTCCGAGTGAAGCAGAAAATACGGTGTATTTTGCTGACTCAGGATCCATTTTCACCTGACAATATACGCCTTTCGAGGTCCATAACCGTGAAAAATCTAGCTGATGCCAGGCTCCTAGTATGTCGCTGGTGAACGGCAATGGCTGACAACTCACGATGTTGCTTCGTTGAGTTGTCTAAAGTCTGTTACTAAGCGCTATTTCTTGTTCCTGCTGCGTCAGGTTTCTTGGGGACTATCCGCTTTGGCGACGAATAATCTGCTGTGGATGGTTCGACCATATCTTGATTAATGAGCTCTTGTACTTCTTTCTCCATCTGTCCTCTCAATGCTGGCGGGTATCTGTACCTTTTGGCTCTCATTGGTCTTTCTGAGGCCAGTTTTATTTTGTGTATCAGAAGATGAGTGGCGGGAATTCACCTGCGAATTCGCTTAAAATTTCCTTTATGTTCACTTCTTCTTTATTAGCTCCGTCTAAATCGACTAACTCTACAATCGCCTTGACGCGTTTGTCTCTTCGGGCAGAAAGTAGTATAAGAGATTGCCGATGTAATGTTATGAACCCGGGACGAAAACCACAACGACCGCGCCCCATGGAGTGTAACCGAAGCTTACGCATAGTTCAAAAACTGAATGGAGGAGATACGGGTTGGTAGTGGGAATGTTCAAACGACGATATGTGTAAGGGGGGGGGAATTCAGATGAACTGAAGCGATAATTTATTTTCCACTTACAGCGAAATGCATATATTTTCATTTTAACTATATTAACTTTTGATGTACTTCTATATATACACTCCGCATCAAAATTATCGCAACAAGATTTTTCACAGAAAAATTGCCATTTTTTAAATGCTTGTAGCTCGGTCAATTTTCATCGTATTGAGATAATTTTTTTTATTTTGTAGGGAATGATGTGCACTTTGAGGAAAAAATAATACCTAATAGCTGCGAGATAATGTCACATTGCTATGTCTTAATCAGGCCTACCAACTTCTTTTTCTTAAACAACGCAATAGTTTGCACGTTTACCTGGATTACCAAAATTTTTTTTTTCAGAAACAACAAATACCATCTTAAAGTAGACTTTTCAACGAGTATTTAAAAAAAAGTCGACCCTCTACGACTTTTTTTGACCGAGTTATGCCATTTTAAAGATCTTCCTATGTTTTAGTCAAATACCGCCAACATCAGCATTACCCGATGCGTACCGCGAGGAGATTGTTGACCGGACTTACGCATCATTGTAGCCCTGAAAAGGGCCGATTGTGTGAACCGTTTCTTACGTTAGGGACCTCTCGGCTCGTCACTTCCGCAGTATTTTTTGACTCCAAACCCTATACGCCTGAGGCCTTTAATACCGTGTATTGCCACCTCGGTGACGAATTACCTCTGTTAAACGTTCTTGCATATCAATGCATGCCCTTATTGAATTTTGAGGTATCTCGTGCCAAATTTGATTAAGAATTCTTTCAAGTTCTTGGAGGTTAGCAGGAGGTCTCTCTAGGTTACTTAATCGCCTACCCATCATGTCCCATACATGCTCTATAGGATTGAGATCGGGGCTATTAGCAGGATGAGGCAATACCTCTACGTTGTTTTCTTCCAAGTGCGTACGAGTTATCCTTGCAGTATGAGGGCGTGCATTATCCTGCATCAAGATGAAATTACGGCCTCTTTGCCGACGCATTGGAACTACGTGAGGGCGTAAAATTTCGTTTATGTAACGTCCCGCTGTTAGTCCGGGAGGTGGGATAATCACTAAGTTTGATCGATGGTTCACTGATATTTCACCCCATAGTATAACGGATCTTCCACCAAACGCTCGAGTTGGATCAACATGATTTGATGCAAAACGTTCTCGTCTACAACGCCAAATCCGGATCCTAGCATCGTTTCCGTAAAGACAAAATCGAGATTTATCTGTAAAAAACACATGTCTCCACTCTCTAGGTGTCCAATGTCGATAATTACGGGCGTAATTTAGACGAGCTCGTCGGTGAACTGCTTCTAAATTAGGCACTCTAGCATGAATTCGTGATCTCAAACTCTTTTTGTGAAGGCGTCTCCTTATTGTGTGATCGCTAATTCGTCTGCCTGGTAAAGTATTATTCCCAATTTGTCGCGCAACTTGCCTTGGATTGCGTAGGGCCTCATTAACAATGTTGCGATCTTCTCGAATCATAGTAATACTATGTCGACCTTGACCAGGCCTCCGGCGATAAGAACCTGTTTCTTCATACCGACTAAAAACACGTGACACCGTTGAGCGATGAATCCCCATTCTTCTGGATATATCGCTTTGGCTCAGTCCCGCTTCTAGCAGGGCAACAATTTGAGCAGATTGGATTTCAGTAAGCCGAGGAATTTTGATTAAGAATATGTTATTGTAATTTTTAGTTGCTATGTACTTTGTATAGCAAAATTAATGCTGAATGAGCTTTCGCCTTAACTTTTGATCAGTATCCCGGCGTAAATTTTTGCTTTATTTTTTAATTGATTTGTTGGTAGAGTAGATAATTTTACCGAAAGTGTGAATATGCATTGTTAAATGTACCGAAAATGTAGAGGTGTAATTTTAAATAAAGTTACACTTTTCATGGGTTAATTAAAAAATAATAACGAATAGCAATGTGGTTTCTTTGTTTATGAGGTTTTAAGATAGCTCTCGGGGCACGAATTTGTTTTAAATGTAACCTGATAATTTAGTAGTAGTTGCTATTAGGATTCATGCTATCCTGAAAGAACACATTATCCCTACAAAACAAAAAAGATTATCTCAATACAATGAAAATTGATTAAATTACAAACATTTGAAACATGGCCATTTTTCGAATGCTTGTAATTCGATCGATTCAGACCGCGGGGTCCCTAATGTCCCCATCCCTAAAAAAAAGGCATGCATTAATATGCAAGAACGTTTAACAGAGGTAATTCGTCACCGAGGTGGCAATACACGGTATTAAAGGCCTCAGGCGTATAGGGTTTGGAGTCAAAAAATACTGCGGAAGTGACGAGCCGAGGGGTCCCTAACGTAAGAAACGGTTCACACAATCGGCCCTTTTCAGGGCTACAATGATGCGTAAGTCCGGCCAACAATCTCCTCGCGGTACGCATCGGGTAATGCTGATGTTGGCGGTATTTGACTAAAACATAGGAAGATCTTTAAAATGGCATAACTCGGTCAAAAAAAGTCGTAGAGGGTCGACTTTTTTTTAAATACTCGTTGAAAAGTCTACTTTAAGATGGTATTTGTTGTTTTCTGAAAAAAAAATTTTGGTAATCCAGGTAAACGTGCAAACTATTGCGTTGTTTAAGAAAAAGAAGTTGGTAGGCCTGATTAAGACATAGCAATGTGACATTATCTCGCAGCTATTAGGTATTATTTTTTCCTCAAAGTGCACATCATTCCCTACAAAATAAAAAAAATTATCTCAATACGATGAAAATTGACCGAGCTACAAGCATATAAAAATGGCAATTTTTCTGTGAAAAATCTTGTTGCGATAATTTTGATGTGGAGTGTATATATAGAAGTACATCAAAAGTTAATATAGTTAAAATGAAAATATATGCATTTCGCTGTAAGTTGAAAATAAATTATCGCTTCAGTTCATCTGAATTCCCCCCCCCCCCCTTACACATATCGTCGTTTGAACATTCCCACTACCAACCCGTATCTCCTCCATTCAGTTTTTGAACATGCGTAAGCTTCGGTTACACTCCATGGGGCGCGGTCCTTGTGGTTTTCGTCCCGGGTTCATAACATTACATCGGCAATCTCTTATACTACTTTCTGCCCGAAGAGACAAACGCGTCAAGGCGATTGTAGAGTTAGTCGATTTAGACGGAGCTAATAAAGAAGAAGTGAACATAAAGGAAATTTTAAGCGAATTCGCAGGTGAATTCCCGCCACTCATCTTCTGATACACAAAATAAAACTGGCCTCAGAAAGACCAATGAGAGCCAAAAGGTACAGATACCCGCCAGCATTGAGAGGACAGATGGAGAAAGAAGTACAAGAGCTCATTAATCATGATATGGTCGAACCATCCACAGCAGATTATTCGTCGCCAAAGCGGATAGTCCCCAAGAAACCTGACGCAGCAGGAAACAAGAAATAGCGCTTAGTAACAGACTTTAGACAACTCAACGAAGCAACAATCGGGAGTTGTCAGCCATTGCCGTTCACCAGCGACATACTAGAGAGCCTGGCATCAGCTAATTTTTTCACGGTTATGGACCTCGAAAGCGTATATTGTCAGGTGAAAATGGATCCTGAGTCAGCAAAATACACCGTATTTTCTGCTTCACTCGGAAATCTCCCCCAACAGCACTTACAGTATAAAAGAATGGCCATGGTACTACGAGACGCATCAGCGACGTTCGCGAGAGCGATGTTCCTTGCAATGGCTGGACTTCAAGGCTACAAAGTTCAAATATACCTAGACGACCTGATGATATACGCACAAACACTGGAAGAACATGGGAAACGACTACGAAGAGTACTAAGGAGAATCGTAGACGCGAATCTAACGATAGAACCCCAAAAATGCCAATTCCTGAAAAGCGAAGCAAGCGTATTAGGGCACATCGTGTGATAAATATATGTTAGCCGTAGTATTCGCCAAAGACCAATTTTTGCACTACCTTTTTAATAAAACATTCACGTTAATAACAGATCATGAATCACGCACATTATCGTACAACAAAGAAACCAGATTTAAGATTTAATCGATTCAAGACAGCATTGGAAGGAAGCAAGCAAAAATCGCCACAGTTTTCAGGAAAACTATCCAAGTGATTGTGCAGAAAATGTAGTTTGTAATTCATTAGGCAACCCATATTCCCATAGTTCTCAACCATTTTAGATACTAAATTCTAATCTTTTTTGTTTTATCTGCGGAGTATTCACTCGGCAAAAATCTCGAAGTCATTTCAATGAGAATCTCAGAAAAACTGTGGCGATTATAGCGAAGAACAGGGAGAGCGTTTTCACCAAGATGTTAAAGTAATGGAGAAGCATTATCAAGGTAGATGGGATGCTAGTACGCTGGCCGACTACTGCTGCATGTTGAAAAGAGATTGTGAAACTACTGGGAAAAAACGTAAAAGGAAACCTTTGCACCGATCATTTGATGAGAAACGTGTAAGGTATAGTAAGAAAAAATAAATGGCATGAAGTTTGGTTTGTTTTACAAGAATTTTGTCGATTTTACCTTCAAATAACCTTCACTATGAGGTGATGGAGTCAAACGGACCACGGATTCAGATTCGGCGACCCCAAAAACATATATGTATACTGTTAAACCTTGGTTGCCGTTAATTTTGTAAATTTGACCTTGACCTGACCTTGACCCTGAGGTGATGGGGTCAAATGGACCACGGATTCGGAATCAGCGACCTCAAAAACATATATGTATACTGTTAAACCTTGGTTGCCGTTAATTTTGTAAATTTGACCTTGACCTGACCTTGACCCTGCGGTGATGGGGTCAAATGGACCACGGATTCGGAATCAGCGACCTCAAAAACATAAGGTATATATGGTCTGGTCCGTGGGTTTTGAAATTTTTTTTGTGTGGCTGTGTAATTATTGCATGGAATACAAAACGATAAAAAAGATACTCATTATTTACAATAAATAAAAGAAGAAATGAACGTAATTTACAGAACAATTTTGTTATAACGTCATTAAAATAATTGTTAAATTTGAGATAGTAAAATTATTTTTGGGTTTTCAATTATTTATTATATATATATGGGTGGTTCTCTGTGACATCGAAGATGAAAAAAATAAATATTGCTATAACTGTGGGAATATGTTTTAGAGGTATCCAGTAGTTCTCCTGAATTTTTTCAGATTTTTTCTGGGCCATTATTTTAAGTTACAGAGAGTCAAAGTTGACATTTTAGCACTTTTTTGCATTATATGTCCATTTTCATGAATTTTTAGCTCCCAGGGGATGCATTTTTCACTAAAAACATAAGTATGACATTTTTTGTAAAATTTTCCGAACTTTTCACTAAAAATACTTTTAAAGACATAACTGTATGCTGTCACACTCTTGTAAGCCATTTAAACCTTAAATAGTGAAAATCAGCAATTCTGCTCCGGACTCTGGTAACCTAATACTGTCTAAAAGATGTCTTTTTATAGTCAGAAACTGCCTAAAAATTTCCAGAGTGGGTCTAAATCATTAAGATCACTTATGGTCAAAATATCCGGGAAAAGTGCCCGAAATATTAATAGAAATGTATATTTGTTGCCTTATAACGATGAATCTAGTAGCATGATCATTGCAAAAAGATTTATGCACTTACCTTGGAATGGTAGAAAAGTATCTTCACTTGTTTCAGTATCCATCTAATCCCCTGTAAGCTGCTAAAAATACAAATATTATTATACAAATGTAAAAAATTAATTTTTAAACATTTATAATGCTGGATTTTTAGTTTTACATCCCTTACAAGAATTATAATACTAATCTGAAGGATTACTATAAAAGTATCAACATTATTATTATTATTATTCAGCAATACATTGTTTAGATTTCACAAACTTGTCACTGTCACGTTATCATATTATTCATTATAATTATATATCCGATTTATTTATATATCTTTTGTATTAAATACGTATATTCAGTTATTGTAATAATGATGTTTATATATTTATAGTAATCCTTCAGATTAGTATTATAATTCTTGTAAGGTATGTAAAACTAAAAATTCAGCATTATAAATGTTTCAAAATTAATTTTTTACATTTGTATAATAATATTTGTATTTTTAGCAGCTTACAGGGGAGTAGATGGATACTGAAACAAGTGAAGATATTTTTATACCACTCCAAGGTAAGTGCACAAATTTTTTTGCAATGATCATGCTAATAGATTCATCGTTATAAGGCAACAAATATACATTTCTATTAATATTTCGGGCACTTTTCCCGGATATTTTGACCATAAGTGATCTTAATGATTTAGACCCACTCTGGAAATTTTTAGGCAGTTTCTGACTATAAAAAGACATCTTTTAGACAGTATTAAGTTACCAGAGTCCGGAGCAGAATTGCTGATTTTCACTATTTAAGGTTTAAATGGCTTACAAGAGTGTGACAGCATACAGTTATGTCTTTAAAAGTATTTTTAGTGAAAAGTTCGGAAAATTTTACAAAAAATGTCATACTTATGTTTTTAGTGAAAAATGCATCCCCTGGGAGCTAAAAATTCATGAAAATGGGCATATAATGCAAAAAAGTGCTAAAATGTCAACTTTGACTCTCTGTAACTTAAAATAATGGCCCAGAAAAAATCTGAAAAAATTCAGGAGAACTACTGGATACCTCTAAAACATATTCCCACAGTTATAGCAATATTTATTTTTTTCATCTTCGATGTCACAGAGAACCACCCATATATATATATATATATATACACACGACATATATATATAAAGAAGACTGAAGGGAAAGGGGCGTATCTCAAGAAAATGCGAGTTGACAGAAATGCATTAACAAAACAGAAATGGATTAACAAAAATGTTTTGAATTAATTAATATTTTTATCGGTCTTACATAATTAACTGTAAGACCGATAAAAATATTAATTTATTTAGTTATACTACAATCGACATAAGTAATATTTTATTAATAAAAATATTTTGAACTTTAGTTAATATAATGAACAGTATCTTAGCAATAATGAAATATAAACACTTAATAAGTACATTGAAAAATTGAAAAAAAAGTTTCCATAACAACTTATAATAGAGTTACGCCCGTTTTTCTCTGAAGCCTTCCTGTACATTACTGAAACGAGTAAAAAATTATATACATAAAAAATATATTTATATTACTCTTTCATTCACATTTTGCAAATTTAATCATTTGTATAATAAATTAAGAATAAATAGTATATTACACATCTAGGGAGGTAAAGTATTGGTGAGCCTATAGTACACGTAAATTGCCCCCCGAGCCGAAGGCGAGGGTGGCAAACGTGTGCTATTGGGTCGCCATTTTACCTCCCGTGGTGTGTATACTATTTTTTTCAACAACGAGGCCGAAATTCCAACTTCGCGATTCGGGCGCCGGGAGCGAAAGTGACAGTTTCGGCCCGTTGTTGAAAAAAATATATTGAACGTTACTATTATAAAAGTTATGGCTGAGATTGTTAAAACTCATAGTTTTTTATGCAGGAAGAAGAGCATTATAATTATATTTGATTATAACAATAATACATTTAAAACAAAATAAATATCTTACAAATTTGTAACATTTTTTATTTTCTGATTTTTAGAGAATAATTGTTTTTTCATCGATTTTCTGCTGTGATTATGCTGTCGAGTTTTCGCATAAATTTTAACTAATAACAAAAATTTCAAAGCATCTAATCTATGACTAAAACATTTTCTCTTCGTCGAACCAAGTAGGAATTTTTTGACGAGATAATAATTATTTAATAATTTTCTTTGGTGCCATACACTTTCGTAATGAATATTTAAAACTTGTAATTGCCAATGGACAACCTGCATCAATTCTTCCGTTGGTCTCTTTAAAAACGATACTTGCGAAAGTTTCGGATCTGAATGTGGATATTCTCTATGTTGAATGTACACTTCGCAAGTACTATTAGAATCTTCTGGATTTTTTATAAAAGCTTTCTCACAGTCAGAGCATCCACTTTTCGCAATAGATTTACGAACAACATATCCTGCCAAGTATGCAACAGCATTCTGTTCATAGAATGATTTTGCTTGTAAATCTGTTATACCGGTTGGACCAATCGGTAAATAGACATCCATCATTTCAACAGCTTCTAGAAGTTCTTCAATTTCCCTCATTTCTTCTGAATCGTATTCAAGTAATTGTGCAACTTTTCGACGTATTTACAGTTTTACTCGTGTCGAGCAAGGAGTGGGCTTCTTCAATTAAAACATTTCCCTTTTTACTGATTTCAATAAAATCAGTCGATAAAATATGTCTGACTGTTAATCTATACATTCTGCAAGTAGGATTTGCATTGAAACCACCCCTTCCTCGTAATTTCGAGTGAGTGTGCTCTAAAGAATCTTGATTGCACAGAGCCGATGCCTATTGAAAATCAGGAAATATTTTTTGAATATCATTATATAAATCAAATGAAACTGTTACAGTCAAAGGAATTCCGACAGAACATGGTGGTTTTAAACTTTTATCGTTCGATTTACAGTCCTATTTTTTGACCAAGAAACAAAATCATCTAAAAGCTCTTGAATTTGAGGATGTTTTTTCGACAATGGCTTCTTCTGCTGATTAACATTTTTCAAATAATAACAGTTACAAATCAATCACAGCATCTAATTTTTCTACAAAACTTGCCGACTTTTCCCACTTTTTTGTTTGTAAACCGTGAGGATCTTCCAGCGGTTTCAATAGCAGAAGCCATTCGTCGAAGCTAATTTTACTTTCATGACTTCAAAATTATTAGGATTAAAATGTGCTTAAGTTAAATGTCCTAATAGATTTGATGTGTCATGAGATCGATCCAACTCCCATGTTTTTATTAAATCTTGAAAAGATATTATTATCTCTTCTTGATTATAAATAAAGTCATGGGATCTTAATTGAGCAACCAATCGTTTCATAAGATGCGGCCAATCGAAACATGCAAAAATTTTCTCTTTATTAACCTCAAAATAAGGTTTCGAACAACTTATGTGTAAATTACTAAACAACTTTCTATTAGAACTACCTTGATCGCATACTATCAAACGAAGATCTGCTCCTATTTCACGCAATTTTACAATAAGTTCTGTTAAAATTTCTGATAGTTCGTCTGCAGTAGCCCCATTTCATTAAAACCAAACCATATTAATTGACGCCATGGGTTTGAAGCATTAATACTATCTAAAGTAAATAATAGAGCATGTTTTGCAACACCGCGGCTTCTACGATTGCTGCCCATGTCAGTTAAACCTTCAATTAAATCTTGACTTTTAGAATATTCTTAAAAACTCTTAACAGTCGTTTCATCAAACCTTAATGCGGAAAGTCGTTCTACAGGAGGTAAAGATTTTAAATAATCTTGAACTTTATCTAATATTACACTATTTAACCCGGGAAAAATTTTATATTCTGAAACCCATGCTCTAACAGTAGAATCCGAAGGTAACAATAAATCCGCATTACGCAAACGCGAATAAGCTGCTGCGGAATAAAAGTAAATCTTCTTATACAAATCTTTTTCATCATTTGTGTAAGCTGATTTCTTTTTGTGAAATTGCAGTTTAATCGTCGTTTGTGAAACTAGAGTCATATCTTTATCTTGTAGGAAGTCATCGATATTTTTAATTTTATTTTCGAGTTCCTTATCGAGGCGCTTCAGCAAACGACTATTTTTATTTTTTTCATTTTTTAACAGTGTTTGCAACTGCTTTACTTTCAATCAGGGATAGATTTATAACTAAATACTTCTGTTATTTTCGTTACGTTATTTAATTTCTTTAATGAAGCAAAACGACTAAATCACTTTTGTCCAGTAATGTAATAGTAATCGAATAACAACACTAGTTCTTTGGATTACGTTATTAAAAAAAATAACGAAATAATTTCGTTATTTCTACTACGTTATCAAAAAATAATGCAATAATTTCGTCATTTTGTTACGTTACAAAAGAATTAAGGAAATAGAGTGTACCTCACCCAAGGTACACATGATGATTTCTGCAACACATTTTGTGTCTCTAAAAATCTCATACAGCTCAATTAGGTCGCATTTATTTCAAAAAATAAGAATTAGAAAAGAGTTAAGAAACATGAAAAACCTTTCTAAATTAATGTAAAATTCATATTTTTATTTAATACAAATTAGTTTCTTAATTTACATATTTTTATTTTGGTTAATCTTTTTTTGGTTTAGATTGCTTAACCGTTTTTATATATAGGCCATTGCATCGGATAATCAAAATGTCATCTACTAAATTTGGCATCAGGTTACTCCGCAAGTCTGACGAATTTCATTGCTGAAAAAAGGTGTTCTACACTTACTTGTATCATTGGCATAGCCAATACTATAAGAGACAATTTATAAAGTAACGGAAATTTGTCTTGTTTATCATGCCAATATTTTAATAAGTCAGCCTTTGAATCTAACATTGGTTCGCTTTTAAAAGCAAGTAATTGTTGCTCTAAACTTTGCTGTTGCTTGTTTAATTGTTGGGTCCTTCTTTTATTATTTAATTTTAATAATTTTATAAAATCATCATCATCATCTTCTTCTTTATCGTTTTTATCTTCTTCTGCATCTTCCATTCTACCTTCACTATTTTTATTAGTCTGAAAATTGAAATTTTTTAAAATTAAGTAAAAGTAAATATTGACATTTTATATATCAGTTAGCAACGGATTTTAAACTGCTTTAATATAATACTTTCAACAATTTTTGAAAATTAATGTAAAATTTCACTTCAGAGAACATGTAAAATTTGTTTTTTCTATTTTTTCTTCATAATATAACCATTATTATTAATAACTTATAGGCCAATAAATGAGTAAATATAAAATAAAGTATTTTGTACGTATTATGTGCCCTAAAAATAGGGAGTAATGCAGTACTTTTTCTCTCGGCGAGCGCAAAAGTACATACATATACTTTTGCGACTGCTGCTGAAAATATGTAGGATTGAATTTGGCGACGATTCAAAATGTAACTATTAGTTACAGCAGAATATTTACTTAATTTACCAATTTTGAAAGTCCTTTAAATCCAACCAAGGGCTAAATGTGCTTTTTTACCTCGTGCGTTTACAGAACTCGGCTTGAGTGAGCAACCACACTCGGCCAAGAAAAGATTACTTTACGCCCTCGGCACGCAATATACTATTTTATCGTTATGTGTAAATTTATTTTATCGGTTTATATACCTGTGAAAATTCACTTGAAGAACTTTTTCGCATTTGGTTAGCTTCCATCCTCTCGTATAAACGTATCAAAAACCTCCGCGCTTTGTACTCCTTTTTCTCATTTTCCTCTAAATCACTTTCTTCGTCATCATTTAAAATGAAGGGTAAGTATCGAGGATCTAAGTATATTGCAGCAAGAAAAACCTCATTATTGAAAATCTGTCTTTCTCTACGAGATATTGAATCATGGAGAGCCATAGCTAACGGCGTTTTTATTTTGCTTAATTTTAGCTTCGCTTTCATCCACACGGCTAAAAAATCGCCAGGTAAAACCTGCTCCTCTTGCATACTCACTGTAGCTAATCTCAGTGAATCCAAAGCTTCCTAACCTTCTTTGATTTTGCTCCATTCTGTATCAGATAACTTAAGTTCCTTTTCAATATCACAAAGTTTTTGACAGAAAGCTTTAGTATCCAATAAAGTTTGAAGCATAAGCGCAGTTGAGTTCCAGCATGTGGGAACATCTCGTGGCAGCTTTTTATATCCTTCTTTTGTCAATAGTTTTGACATGTTCTCTGTCCGCAGGTGTTTAACTACATTACGGGCCTATAAACTGAATATATATATATATATATTTTAATATTATAATATTTAAATAACATTGTATCCATAAGTGGAAAATTGCGTATTACACACTAAATTTTAAATAAAGCGCGCATTAGTTAAACTGATACAAATAAATTAATAAATTAACTGTTATAAAAAATTAAATTATATGTAAAAACAAAAAAAATAATGAGCAATCATTATTTTTCAAAATTTAAAGTTTAATTTGATTTCAATACTTACATTTATTTATTGATATAGTATAAATTTAACTTGTTTAAAAACATATCACTTTAATCGAGATAAATTGCGTACAAAATTAAAAAACGGCTGCCAATTCATTGGCACGTAGCTTTCTTCAAATTAATGCATCGCCCCTGCACGTAACATATTGTTCAAATATAAAATTTGAATAAATATACCAAAACTCAACCTTTGCTTAAAATTCTCTTTTTAAATTAAATGCTAATATAATGTATACAGTTGACTAAATTTGTTATTGTTAGCAATTATATTTTTTTAATACTTATAAGGAAGCATCTTAAATAAAATTTGTTACGGATAGACCAGTAATGATTTATAAAAAAAATGTTATAAATTTTTTTAAAGTGTTTATAAGAATGTGAAATAATATTATACATAAGAGAAGCTTTAACTTTTTTTTATAAAATCATCTTTTGAATTTTTTTTATTTTCGGAATTAATTTAAAATAAAAGATATTTTTAAAAACAATTAACTTACTTTTCCAATGTTTTTATCTAATCGGTTTTTTAAGACGTCAATAATCGACAATTGAAAGGTATTGCACCACATCGTACGAGAGTCAATACTCCTTCTTCAGACACAATTTCTTCACCAAAAACATCATCAGCTACCTCATCTGTATTATCATTATCTAAAATCATTACGTCTTCAATTTGATTCGGTGGTCCTACACGGGAATCTTTTAAAAACGATACTTCATCTTCTTGAAGAATCTCTGTCATTTTGTTCATGTTTCTTCCATTATCAGTCATAGATGTATAAATATCATTTATATAAATATTATAATTTCGAAGCGTATCTAATATCACGCTACTTAAATATGTACCAGTATGTTTACTCTCCATCAAAATTACACCTAAGGTTCTTAACAGAATTTTTTTATTCCGAATGAATTGCACATTCACTCCTAGAAATGATCTGCCTAACCTGGATGCAATATCGCATTTCACACTGTACAGACTTACCTATAATTTTGTAAGATAATAATACGAAACAATCATAGTAACAAAAACAAAAATTAAAAGTAATTTTTAGTTAATATTAATAAAGAAAAGGAGAATGTCCATGAAGTTGATTGGTGTCTATTAATATAATCAGATGTTACCTTCAAAACTATATGTTTACAGTTTATAAAACTATGAATTTCTAAGCGGATATTAGTATGGAGAAATAAAGAACAATTGAGTAAAACGAGAGAGAAAATTGATTAATTCATTAAAAATGTCAAGATATCACCGTCCATTCAGTAGTAAAAATTGAATAAAATTATAATTTTATTATTTTTATTTCTGTGTGTTATAACGGTAAGCGAGTTACCGATCAGGTGAGTAACCGAAAAGAGTATCGAGATTGATGTGCGCGCCGGGAACGCGTGCTAGTATCGTGCGCGGGGAAAGTAACGAAAGAGAGTTCGCGCGCGCACGGCAACAACAACGTGTTGATAATCGCCGTGATATCTTTACGTGATAAAAAGTGTAGATAGACTGGTGCATTTAGTGTGTGGGTGTGAGGTTTTCTCCCCACCAATCTCCACATCGCCGTGCGGAGCAGCACGGCCCAGAGAAAGGGAAAACGAAGGAAGCCAAGAGTCGACCGCATTCCCGACCGTTGGAGTGAGAGAGAGAGAGAGAGAGAGATAACCACAAGGCCGAGCTATCTCTCCATTGCCCAGTCGTTTCCCGCCGAGGCGAGATATGTAGATGCGCGGTAAGTGGTGCACCACGTTTAGACCCGCGTGTCCGTCTAATATTTCGTGTCCCGATTTACCTGGTACGGTCCAGGTGAGGAAGCGTTCCTCTTTTCCCCCCTCTCGTGACAAATCCCGCCTGGGTAGACAGGACGGTGGTTCGCGGGAACCACTTCACGAGAGAAGGCGCGCGTGACGTAGGAAGCTTCTACGTCAGAGCTCTCTACGTCAGAGATACATACGTCACGCGGTGTGACGTATAGCTATCAGGTTAAGCAGCCGATCATTCCCGGATCGGTTGCTCGTAACTCGTTAGTTAATAGGTTTTAACTACTTGTTTTCACGCTGACCTCGGAGGTAGTAATCGTTACGACTCCCCGTAATTGTTAATGTTGATTTGTTGTTAATTTATTAATATTTAATTGTTTATCTAATAAATTGACTCGGCGAGACAATCTTTATCGCCGATTAACGTAAAATATCGATTATTGATAGTGTTTTACCGGTTCCTGTCCTATCCTACGAATACCGCCCTCTCCGGTGTTTATCCTAGTTGGCAATTTTGGGCATAGGGCTCAACACACGGTATCTAAGTCAAACGAGGTATTTGACGTTGTTAATGGCATTGCACGGGAGTCAAACTGATTCCCGGCCGCATCGTGGGACTGCACACTTAAGGTTGGTATGTTGGGACAAATTGGGCCTAACCGAAGGCCTTACATTTTCCCAGTACCCACCCCGTTACAGTGTAAGCTAATGTTTATTTAAATGCTTATATTTTGCCTGAACTCAGGAAGACGTTAGCGGGCATCCTTCTTTCTTTATTTATTTTCCTTCTTTCTTTCTTAAAATATTTTAAATTAAATAAATTAAACAATTTTTTTGCATATAGCTAACCAAAGTTGCTTCGTACACTTTATTAAAAATTCTCTTCATTCTCAATTTTCATTAAGGATATGACAGACTCAAAAAATTGTTATTTTTAATATTTCTTTCTAAATAAAATTATGGTTCTTTGAAAAAATCCTGATCGTCACGACCTCCGGCATATTTTAGAGCAGTAATACACTTAAAACTGGTAAAATGAATTTTGACTATATAATATGTCATAGATAAATATTTTTTTGTTATTTAAGTTAAATTTACTTGAAACTATGAAAAGTGTACGATATTGACCTAACTAAATCCAATTTTCACACTCCCACACTCCCTATGAAAATGCATTTTGAGCTTTGGCGTAAGGTACGTTTTAAACCGATGAACCAATTTTCATCTAATTATTCTCTTTTTGTAGTTTTAAGTAGTTTTAAGTGTAAATACAAATTTTTAAATAGAAAATACTAACTTAAAAAAGAAAACAATGAAAACAATATTAATTAGTTAAAATAATTAGTTGATAAATTAAAGTAAAAATTTAATTTTTTAATTACCGTTTGCAATTCATCCTTGATTTGCTGCCAAACTTTTTCGGCTTCTAAACGAATATCCTCATGAATCGTCTTCCTTGTTATAATTTTTGCCTCTGTTTGAGGAAGAGCATCGAGGAGAGGATCAAGAAGTTCTCTAAAACCTTCGTCATCCAAATAGGAGGATGGCCGGCCATGGACGGTAACAATTTTAACGCAGGCTCTGCTTATTTCATTACCAGTAATATTTACTTAAAGTCGTGGACGTTTAATATCCGGGGATTCTTCCTCGTCGACTTCTTCAATTTTTCAAAAGCAGTCATGTAAACACGAATGAAAACATGACAGACGGTTATTATATGAGTCCTATTATACTCATATAATAACCGTCTGTCATGTTTTCATTCGTGTTTACCTGACTGCTTTTGCTTTTTCTTTGTGTTAAATACGTTGTGTTTTGTTCCAATTAATTATTTATTTATTTATTTATTGTTTATTTATTTATTTATTTTATTTTTTTGATTTCTATTTTTATAATAATGTGTAAATCACATAAAGGAGAGTGCAACGATTCAGAGATACTACGAAAGAATTTTTATAATTTTTAATGAATATTGACGTGTAGTAATGCCTGAAGAGGATGGAGAATTTCCATCGAAACGTTGCAATGTAATGTAAACAATACAGTGTATTCATCAATTATCGATACAATACCTAATCTACAATTTCAACTGCGTGGACGATATTAATATAACTAAAGAATTTGAGAAGGATACTACGATATGTAATGTGTACATTGAAGCACTTCTATAGTCAACGTTACGTTCGACCTACAGCTTGTGCCAAGAGATAAATGTTAGAATTTGACTAGGTCAGATCAAAATATAGCTTGTTATCATATTTCTATTGATCATTTAGACACATAATAATTTTTTTACTCTCCGTGCTGTAAATACCATTTTAGTCAAGCTTGTGTTAACACCCAGTGCTATAAAATAATGTTCCATATGCGTCTTAAAAATTATTTTGGTATAAGACAATTACTTAGTCAATCATTTTATGATCTATCGTATTACATTTTATTATGTATCCAAAATGCAATTTTTTTATTTTTATCTTTTAATTTAATTTAACTAATTTTGTTCAAAATTAACGAAAAATGAAATATTTGCAACTTCATTTTTTAAATAACGGTAACAATAATACCAAAATGATTCGTTATTTTATCTTTTAATGTAACGAAAAAAACGAAACCATTTTGTTATATTTTTAATAACGTAACAAACATAACGTGTCATTAAGAATCCATCCCTGCTTTCAATTCAAAAGAAGTACATTTTGATTTATATACATTAATTGCGTTAAGCAAACAACTTCTGTGACGTTTTTTTGAAGATAAAGCAGTTGTTTTCTGACACTGAGATTCCATATTAGGCATACTTTTAGGAGCTTCTGAATCTAAATACGATATATATGCATCAACTTGCGAACAGAAGGGTAAGTACATTGAGGCACGTTATTTTGAATCTTGTTATCATTTATCAACCCAATAGAAATAGATGCCTCATTAGGAACATTATTCGCAGAGATGTTTTTATTTGAGACATCTATTGTATTGTCTTGATCTAAAGATTGCGCCGGTATATTGACGGTTTCTACCTGAATATCCTGCACATCAACTTCTTCTTGTACAATCTGCTCCAGATTTTGCACTGTTTGCCAATGAATCGGCTCACGATCTCGACATTAACGTTTCTTTTCATTATTAATAGAACCTTCATCTTTAAAATGAACAGCACAAAGTCCTGCAAATCGTACAGTCGCTGTCGCCATATAACAAAGCCGTGAGTTACCTAATTAAATTTATTTAATTATGTTTTCGAATATCTTAAATTAATTAGATGAAATTAATAATTTTTGTATATTTTGTATAAATCCTTATTGTATATTGTCTCTCGATTATATTATTATTTCTAAAATATCCTATTGCTTATATGAGACATTAATTATTATTTTATTCCATTGTTATACATATAAACTATCAGCCTATACAACTTATCAATTTTAATTGAAATAATTAGTATTAATAATAATTAAAGTATAGTAACCCACCGGAATGCTTTCTCTAGGAGATCTTGAATACATGTCAGAAAAATTAATTGATTTATTTATTGAGTTAGAATATTCGATCGATTAAAAAAATACAAATTAATGTATTACATGTTTTGAATTATAATATTTTTGTGAACTGTTATATTGATAAATATAGAATTTTTCGTGCAACTCAGTATTTTAGAAATCGTTTAATTAAAGAATTTGTAGATGTACTATTTTGATTTTTAAGTGGGTGCATTTTAGTCGAGCTGCACTCGTTATACGTGCAAGATTCTTAGTTAAAAATGTAAATACAAACATTACTAAAAATAGTTTATACGAAGAATTATACCGTACTCATCTACAAAAAATTGATATAGAAAAATTTGCGACAATTCCTATACGGAATTCAATCATATCAGTTACAAAATTAAATTTATCAAAATCTAACTTCGATGACAAAATTACTATCGTTTTAAGTATCTCACGAATAATAATAATATCGATAACTGTAATGTAGTTTAAGAATATAGTTAAATGATCTAAGATTATAAAGTTAAATAAAATTATAATATAAAATTATAAAGTTAATATAAAATTAAGCACCTGAAGAGGACCACTAAAACGCGTTTTAAGTAAAAAAAATAAAGGCACCATTCGAAAGCTGAGAAAAAAACCTTTCGATGTATTCCTTCAGATTAATATTTTCTAACGTAGGGGTTAACGTATAAATGATGAAACGTATAAAATGTACGACGGCGGTCGGACGCAAAAGGTGAAACGCGAGAATTGGGCGCTCCGCGCAGTCACGCCCGGTCTTTGGTGCTTAATTGCTTTTGTGCTTTTCATTTATACTACTTGAAGTTTTGAAAGTTCAACGTTAGAACTTCCTCTTTCGATTGATATAATTTATTAAAAAAGAAAACGTGTCATACATTCAGTAAAATCAATTTGAATTTTCAATTGACTTTTTTTAATAAAACGATGAAAAATTGCCTTGAATTTAATGACCGATTCTCGACACATTTACACATTTAAATATATATACATAAAAAGAAAAATCGGATTCGGTAGGTGTGCAAAAACCAAATTTTCCGAACTTCCTGTACCTGAATTTTCAATCCATATGTTTTGTCGACCAGCTTCTGCGGAAAATCTAAACAATTTGTCACCTTTATGCTTCCCATTTTAACATCGAAAATATTGGCACCTATCGAAGTTCATGTTCCTACTCATTCTTGACTGTTTTCGGCAACTGCAACAAATATAATATTAAAGCTCGACAAACGAATAAACAGTGAAATTCTTTGCAAGATCGTATTGATATAATATTTTACGTATTTAAAGACACAAATATTAACCTTAAAAAACAATACTTACCCTGTTTTAAAACTGCTATGTGCGAGATTAGCTTGTCTCCTCTCGAAAACTCGAACACGTAACACAAACTTACACTCGATATTATTATAAGAATAAAATATTAAGAAAATACTATATTATATCCGCGAATAATGACAAAGCAAGGTGATCAGACACTCTAAACAATAATCAAAACAAATTTATTATTTTACGCGCGAGCACCGCGCATCGATGTAAACAATAACCACTTGTAAACAAAAGAAAACGCATTTTCGGGGCGCGCGTAAAAATATAATTTGAAAATATTGTAACGGGGTGGGTACTGGGGAAATGTAAGGCCCCCGGTTAGGCCCAATTTGTCCCAACTTACCAACTTTAAGTGTGCAGTCCCACGATGCGACCGGGAATCACTTTGATTCCCGTGCAATGCGGTTACCAACGTCAACCACCTCGTTTGACTTAGATACTGTGTGTTGGGACCTATGCCCAAAATTGTCAACTAGGATAAACACCGAATAAGGCGGTATTCGTGGGAGAGGACTTTGACCAGTAAAATGTTATCAACAATTGAGATATTAAGTTAATCGGCGAGAAATATCGTCTCGCCGAGTCAATTTATTAAATAAATAATTTAACTATAACAAATCAACGACAACAATTTAAGGGGAGTCGTACCGATGACTACCCCCGAGGTCAGCGCGAAAACAATTAGTTAAAACCTATTAACCGACGAATTATGATCAACCGATCTTGGAATGATTGGCTGCTTAACCTGATAGCTATATGTCACACCGCATGACGTATGTATCTCTGACGTAGGGAGCTCTGACGTAAAAGCTTCCTACGTCACTCGCGCCTTCTCTCGTGAAGTGGCTCCCGTGAACCACCGACCTGTGTACCCGGGCGGGGTTTGTCACGAGAGGGGAAAAAGAGGAACGCTTCCTCACCTGGACCGTACCAGGTAAATCGGGACACGAAATATTAAACAGACACGCGGGTCTAAACGTGGTGCACCACATACCGTGTATCTAAATATCTCGCCTCGGCGGGAAAAGGCTGGGCGACAGAGAGATAGCTTCGCCTAAGGCTTATATCTCTCTCTCTCTCTCTCACTCCAACGGTCGGGAAGGCCGCCGATTGCTGGCATCTTTCTTTCCCTTCATTTCTTTCTGTGGAACGTACTGCTTCGATGTGTCACAGAGGTGTGTTATCGAATGACGCGAAGCCTTCCAGGCTTTTAAAAGTATTTCTCCCGACGTTTCCTTACGTAGGTTCGATGCACAATAAACTTGCACGAGAAGGCATTAAGAGCGTCAAGCTCCGAGCCCGATCATGCCGACTACACTATTGTCGAAAGTGAGTGAAGTCGAAAACCCTTTTGGCCGGACTCTTTTATATTGTTCCGGCTCGGTGTATACCGGGGTGGGAACAGCCTAAAAATGCTTTCGAAAATCATTGTGGAATTCAGCGTACCTTAAGGACTCAACTCAGTCTCTGGCAAGCCAAAGCAGGAGATCAACTGAGGGGAAATTCCTTAGGAATACGTTCCACACGCCTCGAAAGGGGCGAAACCAGCATTGTGCAGAAAGTTGTTTCGTGAAAATGGTCCAGGTAACTCGGGTTTACTCGGGTAGATAATAAATTTCCACCTATCGCCTAGCAACTGATGGGTCCACTACTGTGGGTAAAGGGCCTCGGCCGGAGTCATAGCAGCTTTTAAAAGCAAGGAACCTCCGAAGCGCAATGTAGGGTTGAACAACCAAATACAGGTCGATTTCTTTAAGCAAGGGTTAGTAGGTTCGCCGAACGCCCTTGAGAAGAAGTTAGCCTTTCAATCACTCAGTTAAGAGTTGGGCTCCCTTATGGCAGCCTCCAGACTATCCTAGCTAAGAACTAAGGTCTTCGAACATGAGCTTATCACCCACCCGTAAGGGTGGGTTTTTCCATTTCAGGAGATTTTTCAAAGGTAGCATAAAAGGATAGCGAGGAGATAGACCAAGAAGTAAGGGTAACTTAAACTGAACCAGCTTAGCACTTGGAAATTTCGAAAGCATGGAAGTCGATGGGTACTACGTGGACCCTGTGGAGATTCTCGAACGCCAACTAAGGAGAATCACTATTCCATTCCAGTGCGTTCTAAAGCCTGAGCAGTTTGCCAAGGCGAGTCTTACCAATAGAGTACCACAGAGAGAAAAAACAGTTCCTAACGGGACACGGATCTTTTAAGTCTTACCTGAACTGATTCGGGTTGAGCGAATATTCGAGATGTGAATGTGGAGAGGAACAAACTTCTAGCCACATACTCTTCGAATGTCCCTGCGTAGCTGAGATCCGGAAACCCCTGACTTGGTCCGGCAACATGGTCACACGTGGCCATGCGAACCGAGTTTACTGGTGAGTAGCCAGGAATTGTACCAGGCATTCAACAAGTTCGCCAAAAGGTACATAGAACCTTCCAAGCTGAAACTTGAGGACAACCCCAGAGACCGACCCCAGACTCCAAAGACGCCTAACTCGTGTGATAGTCAAAGAGCGGATGTTTCGAGGAAACGGCCACTCCCCTGGCAATCATGCATGAAGCACTGTACTGTGAAGCTGGTCAGACTGTCTCACCAGATTCTCCAGTCCGTACAGACTGCTTAAGGGCTTCCCCCAACAGGGAACGCCAGTTGAATCCCATCGTGGAATAGTTAGAACCCTTGAATCGAACGGCCTCGTCTGAATGACGAGAACAGAGGGATCTAACGCTTCACGGAATGCAAAGGAATCTCTCCTGCAAATTGCATTCATTCGAACGTTAGGCCACCTACCGCAAAACCTCCCCGGGGATCCGGGGAGTAATAGGAAGATGTGCTTTGGCATGTCGACAGTTGGACCAGGATGACTTTACTCTGGTACGCAGGGACTGGGATCCGAGCCCCACGTTGGCGTACCTCTGAGTCGAAAGTGAAACGCCAGCGTGTCCCCAGTATTGGGTTGGACTCTGCGGGGCACGTGTTTACAAGCAGGCTTGACGGGTGAATCAAAGTATAACCCGGATGCCGCTTATGTTCGAAAGCGGACGACGGTGGTGAACTAAACACCGCCGCATTCACATCGAGAATTACGACTCTAGGCTAGCCGTCGCAAGGCGGTGGGCCCCAGTAACGAGTTTCGGTACACTGTTTTAAGTGGCCTCCGATCGCGGTTAACCGATCCCAAAGGCGACTCCTGACGACTTTCGTAACTCAAAAAAGTTACCGAACTGTCGAATCGAATTCGGAGCGCTTGGGACCATTTAGAACAAAGCTACTTGTATCCTGAGGGGTTGCCAAAGCCGGATGACGGAGGAACCAGGGCGATCAAATACTGTCAGCTAGACGGTGCAATGTTGCCCTATGGAAAGACTCTAAAACGGTCATAGAATGCATGTTGCTGGGCAAGCCGGTCTTGCTCTCGACGAGCTGTACTAGGCGCCTCGGGTTGGCGACCATAGTTCAGCATAGCCGGACTCCATCAAGTAGAACTTTGCACCGCTGTGTTTAGGGCAAAGACTAACTCTGGCAGCTTGCCGTCCCAGTCGCTGTGCTTATCCTGGATATACGACGCCACCATTGTCTTAAGGGTCCGATTGGCCCTCTCGACAGGATTGGCCTGTGCGTGATAAGGGGGTGTCGTCGAATGATACACTCCTTTAGTTTTGAGGTATTCGTCTACGAGTTTATTTTTAAACTCGGTCCCGTTGTCCGAATGAAATACTTCCGGGGTGCCGAACCGGTTAATCACTCGTTCGTGAAGCTCGCGGACTATCGTCTTTGCGTTCGCTTTTCTTATCGTGATTGCTTCAATCCAGCGCGTGAATAAATCCTGGCATACTAGGCATACTTCTTTTCTCTTCGGAGATGGCCAGCTGAGGAGTCGTCGTGACACTCTCTCAGAATAGAGTGACGATTCTCTACGGGTACGACCAGCTTCCTTGCTTGCTCGTCATCCATCACTTCCTCTAACTCCTTGTCAGGGCGATAAATGTACAGATTTCCTCCGACTAGTTTCCAGTCGGGTAAATAGGGCATCGGGAGCGTGATGCAGAGCTCCTTTTCTGTGCTCGACGACAAAGTTATGAGCTTGAAGCTCTGGAGTCCATCTCGATAGTCGACTGGCTGGATTTCTCATAATACACAACCAGCGAATACTACTATGATCCATTATCACTTTGAAGTAGTACCCTTCGATGTAAGGTCTGAACTTATTAATAGCGCAGACCACGGCCAAGCATTCCCTCTCCGTAACGCTATAATTCTTCTCGGGTGCTGTGAGTATGCGACTGGCAAACTCAATGACACTTTCTTCTCCGTCTATCTCTTGGACGAGCACGGCTTCTATGCCGGTATCGCTCGCGTCCGTGTGCAGGCTAAACAGTCCATCTGCACTGGGACGTTGAAGAACTGGAGCAGTCATGATAAGGGCCTTCAGCTGCAGAAAGGCTTGTTCCTGTTCATCTAGCCACTCGTACCCTTGGTTCTTCTTTGTGAGACGGGTAAGCGGCTCGGCAATCGTGGCGTAATCCGACATAAAACGCCGATATCACGACGCCATGCCGAGGAATCGTCGAAGCTGTTTAAGGTTCTTGGGAGCCGGATAAACCCTTATAGGCTCTGTCTTGGCTGGGTCGGAACGAATTCCATCCCTGTTGACCAGCACGCTAAGATATCTCACCTCATCTTGACAAAAGACACACTTGTTTTTATTTACGGTCAAGTTAGCTTCGGTCAGTCTTTTCAGCACCATCTCGATATACTTCTTGTGCCCTTCAAATGTCTCGGTGACTATAATAATGTCATCGAGGTAAGAAAAGGCATTGAGCTCTAGATCAGGACCAACAACTTGGTCAATCATGCGTTGGAAGGTCGCGCGAGCGTATGCTAATCCGTATGGCATCCGCTTAAACTGATACAATCCCATCCCCGGGACTGTGAGGGCCGTATAAGGACGCGATTCCTTCTGGAGAGGCATTTGATGGTACGCTGAGTTCATGTCCAGCGTACTAATGTACCGACCTCTCTTCAGCTTGCGCAAGATATCCTGCATGAACGGGAGGGGATAAGCGTCTGGTTTCGTTAACGCATTGACTTTTCTAAAGTCAATGCAAAACCGACGTGATTCGTTCTCCTTGCGTACCATCACCACGGGGCTTGACCAACCGCTGTCCGGGGGCTCTATGATCTCTAAATCTAGCAACTCTCGGACTTGGCGGTGCATCTCCTCCTGGATCATTCTCCGACACCGGGTAATACTTCTGCTTTATCGGGCGAGCTGATCCCACATCAATCGTGTGCTCGATGAGCTGGGTTCGCCCAATTTTGGAAGAAGTATTAGCCAGCACTTTGCTTACTGCTCGCAGCTCTTCTCTTTCCGCCTCGGTTGCGTCCGCTGTCTCAGCGGACGAGAGGGTGGCCATACCTCCTATGCCAGCAACTTCGAGGTGGATCTGCTGCCTGCTGTCCTTGAGGAAAAGGCGGTCGCTATCCGGATCCAATATGGCTCTGAATGCTCGTACGAAATTTACTCCTACGTAGCATTCGGCGTCAAAGTTTGGTATGATCGCTACTCTTATTTCACGTGTCTCATTTCCGACAGTGAAA
Organism: Theocolax elegans; assembly: GCA_026168455.1. Classification (NCBI taxonomy): domain Eukaryota; kingdom Metazoa; phylum Arthropoda; class Insecta; order Hymenoptera; family Cerocephalidae; genus Theocolax; species Theocolax elegans. The sequence goes on from CM047425.1 coordinate 59,621,995, forward strand.
GATAAGATCACATGACCGTTTAGCGGTTGGTAACTACCATCCGCCATCTTGACGCGTCCGGCGTTCGCCACAATGAGCTCCTTGCCCAATGCTGCAGCGATTTGCAGACCGCTGGGTCCCATCACGATTGTGGAGGCTCCGGGATCGTATAAAGCTCTTACACGAAAGCCCTCAATCTCAACGAGAACCCACCAATGACTCTCATCCTCTGGTTTGTAGGACGAGGTGGGTCTGCTGGCTTCTTAGGACCGTTCCACCTTTTGAGGCCCATTTCCGCTCCTCTCTGGACCATACTTTCGGTCGGAGCGGGTCTGTCCCGAACTCACCTGGGACAGCGGAGACTCAAGCTCTTGGGTCGCGGTTTTCGTCCCGATTAACCGCTCCCTTGGGCGTTTGACGAGCACACCGGACAGTACCTGCGGGAATATCCAATTTTCCCGCAGCCACCGCAGGTAAGAGGCTTAGTCGGATCGAAAGTCGAGCCCATTTGGTTTTTCGATAGTTCCTTCCCTTTTTCCCTCGGTGGACTAGCACTCTTCTCCTGCCTCTATCCGGAAGTCTTGCTCGGGCCATTAGGTCTGCCAAAACTCCTACTCTTCGGAGATCTGTTGGCCGGCGAGCCTCTCTTTAGAGAGCCGGAGCTTGGGCTACTCCTACGGGACTGTCGTGTCGTCGACGCCAATTGGGAGACGATGGACCGCAGTGCATCCTCCAGCATCTTAGCGATGCGGTCGACGACGTCTGTCTCGCTGGGTTTGGCAGAGTTTACCTCAGCCGCCGCTACCTTAGCCTTCACCGAACCCTTTTTCTGCCTCGGCTTATACGCCATTTTGGGGAGCAGAGACCCTTCCTCTGTAGGTGGTGGACGATATACTTTCTCGCCTTCTATCGTCTGCTCCGCTTCCGTGGCGAGGTCCAGCATCTGTTCAATTGAGCTCATTTCCGCTCTCTTGAACAGCTGTTGAAGCTGTGGCAGCATGTTCCGATACAAATGATCGAGCTGCTGTGCTTTAGTCGGCGTAGGGATTATCTTTCGCATTATTGCGGTAGAACACGTCATATAGTCCCTAACCGGTTCATCGGGTCCTTGAGACCGTGCGTTGGACTCCACGATGATCCTTTGCTGGAAACGTTGGCTCATTCCGTACCAACGTTTAACCGAAGTCACGAAATCTTGCCAGGAGTGCCACTTGTTTTTCTCATTCTGATACCACGTGGAGGCAGTGTCTGTCAGCAGTTCCGAGAGTGACGGCAGTAACTCGTCTTCTGACAGGTTGGCCAGGATCCTGCAATCCTCGATCCTGGTTAGGAAGGCGTCGAAGCTCTTGCGCTTGTCGCCAGAGAACTTGACCTACCACTCCCTAATAATGCCGCCGACGTCCCGAGGTGTTCCTCAACCTCGATGACGTAGAGAAGCTTGGTGTTGAAAATGTCCGACTCTTGTTTGGCGAGCTTCGCGCTTGTGGAATCCTCTGGGATTCGCGCGCATTCCCCCCCTTCCAAGCTCCATCAGGCTTTGTCTGAGGGGCGCTTGTGCGTTGTTGCTCGCCATTTACTTGCGCCTCACTTATCTCGCTCACATCTGGACCATAAAACGTATATGTGCCCTGAAATTGCACATGGTGAGATTGGTTGGCACCGTCCAATCTCGTGCTGTGAGCGGTTTGAGTGCGCTCGGACTTTAGCTTATCCACCTTCTTCGTAAGGTCATTTAGTTTGTGGATAAGCTCCACCATGGTGTGGGAGAACGATCGAGGGATTTTAAAAATGTTTCCCTCGTCTGAGACCAATGACAGCCATTCTTCCTCTCGTTCGGGTTGTGGCTCTGTGTTGGTCGCGGCTGACGTCGTTTCATCTAGCTCGACGTCATCAAAGTCCTGCACCGTCCTGTGCAGGTTGTGATTAACCGCAGCGTTCTCCCGCAGTACCAGATATACTTCCTGATCTGGACTAGGTTCATCAGACTCCTCGTCTTGATGTTTACCTAGCATCTGCAGCCACCTGTTTCTCCGTTGGAGACGGCTGCGAACTGCTGTGGCTTCATCTTCCTCCTGGTTAACTCCTGGGCCGAATAATTCGCTAATAGCCACTGGTTGAGTCGCTCGGCTTTCCTATGAACCGAGCCTGCCGATTTTAGGTTCAAGGCGTTCAGGTGTAGTTCAAATTGCTCCCGGGTGAGCGTCTCGATCCATGCGTCGATTTGACTATCGATGTCTTTCTGCTGAGCGGCCATCTTCAGTGACAGCGTCGTTTATACGTTTAACAGTATGTAGCCTCGATGGCTCAACGCACTATATGTGTGCTAGGTTATGTGTTGTCGAATATTTAACTTTGGTGTTACTTGCCAAATGTCCAATCCGCATAAGTGGGTTTTGCTTCTACCTAAGCTAACCGCTAAAGCACAAAACCGGATGCTAAAAGTAAGTCCTATCTTACTTTGATCAAGGAAGCACTATAGAGTTTAAATTATTTTTAACAAATTTACTATTAAATGTTAACTAAACCACTGCCTGGCTCTTACCTTACGCTAACTTAACGGTACTATGTAATCAATAATTAATAAATAATTAAAGATACCGCGCTTTTGACCTCTTACAAAAATATAACCTATAATACAATTTGTAAAGGTCTGAGCAAGGTTATAAGCTTTCTGTTTTGTGCCAGCAAAAACCAGTTAACCCTTGCATACACTTACAAATAATTTATTTAGACCGATTAATTGCCACCAGGTTATGTCGCGCTGTGTCGCATTCTTTCGTTCCTCTAGGTGGCGCTAGTTACTTGGTTTGGTCCAAACTACCCAATTTCCTGTGTCTACTACTAAGTAGTCGAGACGAGAAAATAAAAAAAAAATTTTGTTTGTTATAAAAAAATTATATTTTGTTTATAACAACTGTATTTGTTAATAAACAAATCCCGCCTCGAGGGGGGACGAAAGAATACCGAAATATACTTTACAATTTCGAAACGCGACTGCTGACCTCGTTATTGTTCGCGAATTATACAATTGTTAATTAACAATATTATTAACAATTGAACAACTATATAGTGCTCATTGATTTTTCCGATGTCCTGTATCCCAAATCCACACGTATTGGGCGCCAGTTGTAACGGGATGGGTACTGGGAAAATGTAAGGCCTTCGGTTAGGCCCAATTTGTCCCAACATACCAACCTTAAGTGTGCAGTCCCACGATGCGGCCGGGAATCAGTTTGACTCCCGTGCAATGCCATTAACAACGTCAAATACCTCGTTTGACTTAGATACCGTGTGTTGAGCCCTATGCCCAAAATTGCCAACTAGGATAAACACCGGAGAGGGCGGTATTCGTAGGATAGGACAGGAACCGGTAAAACACTATCAATAATCGATATTTTACGTTAATCGGCGATAAAGATTGTCTCGCCGAGTCAATTTATTAGATAAACAATTAAATATTAATAAATTAACAACAAATCAACATTAACAATTACGGGGAGTCGTAACGATTACTACCTCCGAGGTCAGCGTGAAAACAAGTAGTTAAAACCTATTAACTAACGAGTTACGAGCAACCGATCCGGGAATGATCGGCTGCTTAACCTGATAGCTATACGTCACACCGCGTGACGTATGTATCTCTGACGTAGGGAGCTCTGACGTAAAAGCTTCCTACGTCACGCGCGCCTTCTCTCGTGAACTGGCTTCCGCGAACCTCCAACCTGTCTACCCGGGCGGGATTTGTCACGAGAGGGGAAAAAGAGGAACGCTTCCTCTCCTGGACCGTACCAGGTAAATCGGGACACGAAAAATTAAACAGACACGCGGGTCTAAACGAGGTGCACCACTTACCGCGTATCTAAATATCTCGCCTCGGCGGGAAAAGGCTGGGCGACGAAGAGATAGCTTGGCATAAGGCTTATCTCTCTCTCTCACTCCAACGGTCGGAAAAGCCGCCGATTCCTGGCTTCCTTCTTTCCCTTCTTTTCTTTCTGTAGAACGTATTGCTCCGCACGCCGACGTGCAGGTTAGTGGGGAGAAGGTTCTGACACCCACACACAAAGCACATCAGTCCTTTCGTTCTTTTTTCACGTAAAAAATCTACGCCGGTCACCAACACTATTATTTCAAAATTTAATATGAAAAATTTATTGTTTCTTTTGGCCTAATAGTCTTCAATTTCTTATTTTCTTCATAACTTTGCTTCGAATTAAGCAATTTGAGCTTCTTTTTTTTCAAACCATATCCACTTGAACTCAACTTTCTTCTGGTTTTTAGGTCGATTGTTTATTCTTATTTTTTTCCGAGTTATAAGCGACCGAATTGGAAGTAATTTTTACTACTATTATTATTGGGTGTCGAATAACTTCCGTATAAGTGGCCAGTGGCAAGAAATAACTTGGATTTCTTCATATTTTTATATTATAAAAGACATACCAAAGTTAGGGTGAGATCCGTTTCCCGGAGGTCATGTACTTCCCTTGTAAGTGATTTTGGTCGTTTGCTGCGTACTTGGTGGTCGAGTGGCTGTATTAGACTGAACATAAACTGCTGTAATGCTTGATAATCGGCATCTCTTCTACGACTTGCACTTTCGTATAGCTCTAAATTTAGTGCCGATTCGTATATAGTTAACAATCAATTATGGAATTTCTGCACTCTTAAGTAGAAGTCTACGTCACTTTCTCCCGGGCGTTGGTTCACTAACTTAATCTGTGACATTACTTTGTCCGCGGCGCCTGCATTTGTGTATTGCGTAGTTAAGTCGGTGAGCAGTGATTCCACCGACTCATAACTCGTTAACCGACACGTCTAACCTTCCCCGGCTCTGCCAGTTAACTTGCTAGTAAGATGTAACTTTTATATTTTGAACCGACTAAGGCCAATGTACGTCTTACCGAACAACAAAATAGATTTAAATTATCAGAGTCACCGTTGAATAATGGTATTAGATTCATTGCTTGGGACACGTTCGATATTAGCGTTAGGTATTTCTTTAGGCGCGTTTGCATGATTTGGAGTGTAAACGTGTTGACTAGGGTGGTTCGGTGGGAATACGCGGTTTACTAACATACGTTCGATGGTCTCCATGAAGAGTCTCAAATAATTTAGTTTATTTTTGTATTTACTAGGATTCTTTGTCGCAATACTTTAGCCGTTATTTTGATCGAATCTGACGGGGGATAATGAGTTCCGACGTGTTTTAGGTATCGCACCCGTTTGTACTAAGTCTTTCTTGTTGTGAGAGCGCCCAAAAATTCCGGAGAACGACATTATGTATTTATTTTTATAGTGATTTAAATTTCGAGTACGATTAAGCGAGTATGGGTCTGGAAGCGATAATGACTTATTTATCGAACACGTGAATATTTTCCGCGAGAATAGCAAATAGTGGTAATGGAAAAGTATTCAAAATATATTGCAAATGTTAAGACTTACAATATGGCGACTAGAAAATAAGTCATATGCATGACGGTAGTTGTGGTACTGGTCTTGATGAACCTTTCCCTGGGTGAAGCAGTTGCTCAAGTTGGGGCAGATGCCCTTTCTCCTTTCGAAATTCTTTTACGTAGTGTCGTAACTCGGGAACATTTGCAGTTGAAAAATTGTCTTCTTTTCTCTTCCCTTCTTTTGAAGTGCTGTCGTTTTACAATATTGTAGACTTAGATTTCGTGTTTACCTTTCGACGTGTGCGTGGCGGTAGTTCTGGAGTGGTGCAGTTATTATCCTTTCTTGCTCGAGTGATGATAATTATCCTCGACGATTTCTCGTGATATTCCCCACAAAGGATGCCAAAATAATTATGTTACGTATGATCCCTCACAAAATGAGGAACGTAACGATGATTTACCGTGGAACGGATGTGGGTGCGGGAATATCGTTTGCTACCATTTGACGGGCAAGCATTATTGAGTAAACCAGAGGTATACCTTGATACTAAATATTTATTGTCTCAAACTGGAGAGTACCGCCGTGAGGTAGTGTGATGTTGAGCTTCGTGTTGTTTGTTCGCCGCGTCGGTCGCACGCTCTCGAGTCTAATGGTTCCAGAACTGAAGCAACTCCAAGTTGGTCAAGACGTGACCGATCATTCCGAAGACTGTGTCGGCTCTCGCCTCCGATCACTTCGACAGCTTATCGATTTCTCTGATGTTCCGCGCTCGCGTACATCGCGGGGTCCTTCCTAATTTGCTCTTTTGTTGATGTGTCAATTGTTAGCTTGCGCGAATCGCTTGGCAACAAGGTTTGGTCGATTCGAGTTAGGCCCGAATCGTACGTAACAACCTATATATCATATAACTGTAAATTTAAATAATAACGATAATATTTAACCAAGTTATGTTTATTAATAATATTACTATAAGAAATTAGATTTTTTTTCCATTGAATATTTAAAAGCAATTATTAAAACATTACAAACATTATAACACAACAAACATTAAATTAACACACTAAATGATAATAAATATATCTGTATCTATTTTCAATGAATGGCGCTTTCGAAATAATCTTTTTCATGTTCGCTTTCACTTGCGCTAGTATCTATTATGTTAATATTATACTTAATAAGAAGTATAATATTAACATAATAGAACAGAATAAAATCTTTATGTATCCGTCGTGAAATAAAACATATATGCCTAATAATTACAAGAACATACTATATAAATTGTAACAATGTTTTTATTAAAACCTCTTATATATGTGGGGGATTACATGTGAAGTGATCCAGTTAGAAAATAGAATTTTGTTTCAGTATATGGAATCAGTAAAATACTACTTAAATTAGACCCAATTTTAAATTAGTACCAGAGCTGTAGCCAGTCAAAAAATTGAATTTTTTGAAAAAAATTACTTTTTGGCCATTTTTATCACTTGATAACTCAAAAAGTAACAATTTTTCTTATATATATATAAAATTTGAAAAAGTTTATAAATTTCAAAAAGAACCTGTTGAAGTATGTCGTATATATTAGTTTAAAACATTGATTATAGTTATAATTAATAAAACCTATATAGTGAAAAAATGGGTTGTACGATCATAAATTATTTATCCATTCAAAAATCTACGTCATCGATGATTAAATACCTTCAAATAGATGCAATATTTGAGTGCGGCAGAGCATTTTAGTCAAATTTGTTTAAAAAATAGAACGAATGCATGTTATGAAACAAAATAACCTTGTGCTTGCATTCAAACAATAGTATTCAATATGTACTATAAACAATATATACAATATATAATAGATACTACATAAGTACTTATGAATTTACTATTGTCTTCATAAAGTTCACAATTACTTTATTATTAATCCTGGAAAGCCAATAATATATTTCTTTTATATAAAAATTTCAGGTATTTATCAAATTATATAACAGGTAAAACTGATTACACCTACTATTTTGTGTTTGTAAGCAACTTAAAGATTGAAAAGTATCGATGACTAACAATAAACAGTATATTTTAGTGCTATTGGGGAATAACAATGCCCTATTTTTAAATGCAAGTATACGGTTATTCTGTTTTTTTCATAAAATGTATTCGCTCTCTTTCTTTAACAAACTAGACTAAAACTACCATAACTTTGACTAAAATGCTCTGCCGCACTCAAATATTGCATCATTTTGCAAGTAATTAATCATCGATGACGTAGATTTTTGAATGGATAAAAAATTTATGATCGTACAACCCATTTTCACTATAAAGGTTTTTATTAATTATAACTATAATCAATGTTTTAAACTAATATAAATAAAATATTTCAACGGATTCTTTTTAAAATTTGTGAACTTATTCAAATTTAATGTATATGGGCCATTCCAATACTTTTTTGTAAATCGGTCCGGGGGGGGGGGGGGGTGTCAACCAATCGGGCTAAAAATTCAGTATGTTACTATCCTATAAAAAAAAGTAAATTAGCCAAAATTGTAGCCTTCTAAATCAATTAAGGACGTAGGTATGCGATTTTAAACATTTAAAAATAGGCTATTATTCATTATTTTTTAACATTTTTCAAAGTAGCACCAAAATTCGAGAAATTAGTATTTTTCTTATCCAGTCTAGGGCAAAGTCTTTCTTTTATTTATGTATTACTTGTATGTATTAGTATAGAGTTTTAATCTAGCTATATAGAATACAATTATTTTGTGAACAAAAATTTAGACACAGCTAAATATAAACACTTGTTTTTTCAAATTTTGCACATTTTCTAAATGCTACCAGATTAACAGTTTTTGATATTTTTAAAAAAGCCCAACGCGGTTAGATTTGTATTGGTATAACCTTCTTCCTGTTCTGGATTTACTATAAAAAGTTAATTTGGCTTAAATTTATGCTTATTTAAATTTGACCTAAAATGCAAAAAAACACGTTTTTTGGTATTTTCTAATGCTCACAACGTCGGTCTACCTAAATTTTTCGACAAGTACTTATCTATTTTAAACGATCTATTTGAAATGTTATAAATAATGCGTGTAATTCTATGTATTAGATTAAAAGTAAATAATGCTTGATACAAAATTATGATTAATTGATTGTTAGAAAGAATAAAAATTTCTTTTAACTATAATACCGTGTTAATTTTGAAAGTCACCTGTAATATTGACATGATATTATAAAATACGAGGTTTATTTTAGACCTGCAGTAATATGTTTAAGCTATAACACTTTTTACAATTCTATAAAATCAGTTTTTGTACAAAAATTCCAAAATCTGTTATGCCAATTTAAAAAACGTAAATACACAAAATGTTTGCCACGCAATCACAAACCTTTTTCCTATTGTACAAATGACAAGTTTTTCGACGCATTGTAATGATAAATGTACAAAAACGAGTAAAATAGCGAAAACAGGCCAAAAATTGTTATAAAAAAATAAAAATAAAAATTTCTTTAAACTATATTCCCATTAGTTTTAAAAGTTACCTGTAATAATACCGAAAATACAAGACATTTTAGACCTTGCAGTAATCCGATAAGTATTGAGCAAGAATGCAAAAAAAAAAATTTTCAAACGTTAATAAACATGTACCAAGGTCAAATATCCATTGCAGTAACTACGGGATCATTTTCTACCAACTACAACCGAGTTTCACCCGAATTTTGGTAAAAAAAATTTAGGTAGACCGACGTTGTGAGCATTAGAAAATACCAAAAAACGTGTTTTTTTGCATTTTAGGTCAAATTTAAATAAGCATAAATTTAAGCCAAATTAACTTTTTATAGTAAATCCAGAACAGGAAGAAGGTTATACTAATACAAATCTAACCGCGTTGGGCTTTTTTAAAAATATCAAAAACTGTTAATCTGGTAGCATTTAGAAAATGTGCAAAATTTGAAAAAACAAGTGTTTATATTTAGCTGTGTCTAAATTTTTGTTCACAAAATAATTGTATTCTATATAGCTTGTTTAAAAGTCTATAGTAATACAAAGACTTTGCCCTAGACTGGATAAAAAAAATACTAATTTCTCGAATTTTGGTGCTACTTTGAAAAATGTTAAAAAATAATGAATAATAGCCTATTTTTAAATATTTAAAATCGCATACCTACGTCCTTAATTGATTTAGAAGGCTACAATTTTGGCTCACTTACTTTTTTTTATAGGATAATAACATACTAAATTTTTAGCCCGATTGGTTGACCCCCCCCCCTCCCGGACCGATTTACAAAAAAGTATAGGAATGACCCATATAAAAAATATTGTTAGATTTTGAGTTATTAAGTGAAAAAATAGCTAAAAAGTTATGTTTTTCAAAAAGTTCAATTTTTTGATTGGTTACATCTCTGGTACTAATTGAAATTCTAAAAATTTAGCTGCACTCTATTCAAGTAGTTTTTTTACTGATTTCACATCTATTTTTGAACTGAATCACTTCACATGAAATCTTACATATATATATATATATATATATATATATACATAAGGGGTCAAATTACTTTGCATTTGCCTATTAATGGACACAGTTTTACTAAAAGTCTATCTAAAATTCATTAAGATAATGCAACTTTGAGACCAATAGCGTCAAGTATACACTGCCGCTCATAATTTGTTTACCCTTTGTAAAAAAAATGTATAAACTTCAAAGTACAGGGTTTTGGAGAAATATTAGTAAGCCCTTTAATGTTTCGTTGATTTCATTATAAAATATATATTTTTTAATTTTTTATAAAAATTTAAAAACAATAGAAATATATAATAATTTTTACTTATATCCCACTGAAAAAACTCTGAAAAAATTAGATTTCTCACGCCAAAATCTCAGGTGCCGAAAATAAAAGAAAAATTTTCTAAGTTTTATTAGAAAAATGTATTACTAAAAAATACGTTTTCTTCTCTCTTTTATTGTGTTAAATCATTTAAATATGAGATAAAATTACATTTAAAAAATTGCCTGTAGTTGGAGAAAAAATGAAGTTTGACAAGCCGCAATTATCTAAGTCCCAAAAAAAAAAATTACATACAGCAAGATTTTTATTACTTTCTAATCGTAGCGAATCGATTCGTCTTAAGACTCGCCCTGTAATTGTTGCGACGCTTTTACACGCAAAAGAAGTTTTCTGTCTCTTTACAAATGTCTAACATGTAAAAAGAAAAAATATAAAACTACATTGTATCTATTTATATAATTTGAAAATTTATAAAGAATTACTAAGATTATAAATTTATAGCTTAAGTTTAATAAATTGTTATGACTCGGCTTATCAAGATTGTGTCAGGCGTGAACAGTACGCGTTAACATTAAATTATTTTTATTTCATGTGAAACCACTGTCAGCTCTGGAGCCTCTTCGTTCTTAAATATAAGTAACGATTATAGTGTGTAACTCTGTGTGATTATAGTGTAACTCTTCTATGTTCTTATCACATTGTAAGGTAGATGATGTTGATATTATGCGTTACGTTATGCTAATCATACAAAGTATAATTGGATTCCTCCAACGTTATATCTGACGTTACTCTAGGTTGTTACATATGTTTGTATGTGTCACGCGTAATGTTCTGCAGTCAACAATTCAGTACTTACGTGCAGGTGATACGTCACATTTATCCGATGTTAAATACTTCCTGATGGAAATATTGTGTTTTTCAGTTTCTTTAGGTTTATTTAATTAAATTGGGATAGGCTGCTTTTGTGTTTATTTGATTATTATTTAATTCTTTAATTTATCTAATAAGATTTAAAATTACTCAAATAGTCTTCGTGGCCAAATTCAAGCTTTATCGTCTCTAAATACAATTCTAGTTTTCGTTTATTTTTCTAGAGACCTTGGTAAACCTCTATCAGAAACATATTTTGCTAATGAATTTATATAAATCTAACTTCTTGTTTAGAAACCGTGGTGATACGCATCTTAATTTAGCGGTAAACTGACTACATAATCAATCTATGACGTCAAAGATTTTGCATTGCGCGAGAGCTTAGAAAATGGTTAGATGTAAAACTGAAATTGGTTTGTTTTTAAAGAAAAAGAAAATTGATCATTTTGACGTTGTCTATTAGCAAACAAACCAGCTTTAGTTTGAATATTTTCCAGTTTGGTTAAATACTCGGCTATCATAGTTTTATCGTAGATAAGTGCAGTGCGCGTAAAGGGCAATGTTGAACATCATTGAAACTCATATGAAATTTCCAAAGTCGCTGTAAGGCGACTATGACATTGGAACTTAGTGATAATAATTCAACCCCGACTGCTTTACATTTTATTAACCCTAAGCTATAAATGTATAATTTTAGTATTTGTTAATAAATTTCCAAATTATTTAAATAGATACTTTGTGGTTTTATATTTTTTCTTTTTACAGATTAGACATTTGTAAAGAGACGGGAAACATCTTTTGCGTGTAAAAGCACCGCAACAATTACAGGGCGAGTCTCCAGATGAATCGATTCACTACAATTAGAAAGTAATGAAAACCCTGTTCTATGTAAATTTTTTTCAGATGGGATTAGATAATTGCGGCTTGTCGAACTTATTTTTTCTCCAACTACAGGCAATTTTATAAATGTAATTTTATTTCATGTTCAAACGATTCAGCACGATAAAAGAGAGAAAAAAACATATTTTCTAATAATAATTTTTTTCAATAAAACTACTTCATATCTCCTTCGCATGTCGTTGAATGACAATTTTTTCGATCTAAAGTAACTTCACCATTTTTTGATTTACAAAAAATGCTAAAGAGATAAAGTGTGCATTTTTAATGTATAATACCTCTATAAAGTTTGGTACATTATATAAAAAAAATTATTTTTCATTTGTAACGTGGTCCTCACTTTCGTGGCCCGTAAACCACGCTACTCGTTTCCACTTTATTTAATATCTATATATATTACCTATTACTTCGGTGAAGACCGTATTTAATATTTTACTGGGCGCCAGGTCTTACCAATACAAATAACTTCCCGGTACGACTCTTCAGGACGTGGCTCCAACGCCAATACGGAGGTGGCGAAACCAACGACGAATCCTATCTCCTTCGGAAACACGTGGCGGTAAATTGTCGAGGTAAAGGTCGTTAAATTAGAGGACTCAATAATTTTAGTTAGATCAAATCGATAATTATTTCGATTTATTTATTTACTTAAAATTCCGATCACTACGGGTGATCACCGTTACAAATTTTGAACAACAAAAAGAAAAGATTTTTATTAATAAATTCCCGCGAGCTAGCCCGATCTTCCGGTCACCGATAATCTATTATATAGAAAGGACGCAGGAGGTCTTTACGCGACGCGCAAGAAATCCCCGGCGATACGCTCGATTTACTACTAAATTAACGGGTGGCCGTGCAGCCCACTTACCGCAACGAGAAAACGATCTTCTTCCAAAAATGAACGGCTCAACTACTATCGCTACTACTATCTCGACTTCTACAACAAAAATACTACTGAATCTACAGAACAGTGTGCTCGGGGAGACTATCCGGCTACGAATGACGATCGGGACTCGTAGCATCCCGCTCGTCCTCGTAGTTCGTTAAAACGCGGCGCTGATGGTCTTCTTCTTCTTTAATTTTCAACCAATAATATCTTCCAGGTTAATTAGATGGTTGACTATTACCGCCGTCCGCGCCATCTATTCCCGTAACAATCTTCTTTTCCCCAGTGACGGAATAACGAAATAACCCGTATTCCGTTGAGGAACTGACTTGCGCCTCCACCAATGCAACAGGTGTGTCTTCTTTCTCTCTCGTACACACACGCTGTAGATGGCTACTTCCCGCTCATTCCGTCGTTCCCCTCCTCGGTGCGCCGCCATGTGCCGCGGCGTGCATGTGCGAGAGCAGCGAGCCTAGTATGCGAGCAGCCGGCCGAGTCCGTTGCACGCGAATCGGGCGTCGTTTGTTCACACGACGGCGAACGGGTTTTCATTTTGTGTTTGTGGAGAGTGCACCAGTTCCTGGGTCGTCATCTTCGTGGCTGCCTTCGTTCTCCATCACCAGGTCGTCGGGAGATGGTACTGGATCTACGTGGGAACATGGTTGGACGTCGGTGGCGGTATGGTTGTATCGTTTCTTCTTTGTTATTAACTCCCTCCTTTCTCCAATACTCCGATTTCCTCAACAAATCAAATAAAACCCTATTAATTCCTTCCCTTTACGTACTAAAATATCGGTGACGAGAATGGCTCGGGCCAGGATTCGTAGCCGGTGTTTACTTCCTTCCTAACCTCTATCCCCATATCCTATACATACTATCCTACACACATACATAACTTCCTTATTATAACTAACTCTATCCTTCTATCAATCCTTCTATCCTAACCTTATATGTATTCTAGTTTTACTTATTATTAACCTTTCAGCTAACCGACACTACCAAGGAGCGGACCCAGGGCCAAAAGGTTCACCCAGGACTCATCGCCTCAAGGGGAGATGGAATAACCATGAGCAGTACCCAGGACTCATAGCCTCCAAGGACAGGACTCACAGGGATAGCATCATTGGATCACCCAGGACTCGTTGTCTCAAAGGTATGATATTATATTAAAATCTTATTTTACTTATATCTATTTTCTCTACGCTAACCTTATATCTATCTATATACACTAATAATTCTTTTTCTTATTTCAGGTACGTCCCTTCGACAAGGCTTCCCTCCTTATATAAATTATAAAATAATAATGGTGTGAGGTTTACCTCACACATTATTACTTTATTACTTTGTAAATGTAGTCCTACATACTAATTATCTAAAAGAATAAATTATATAAGAAGAAGAGTATCAAATTTCCGAATTCACATATTTTAAATAATTGTGATTAAAAGACAAAATAACTAACTTGAACATACATAATGATCAGTTTAGATGTAGTATCGTTATTTAATAATGGACCATTCAAACTAATAAAAAGTAGTATAGAGAGAAGACCTTATGGATATTAGTAGGTAGGCTATGATGGTTCTGGGACTTTCCAGAGTCATCATAGCTTTGTATGGTAGGGGTGTATAGTGAGGACAGCATTGTGTCTCTTACCTACACTTTAACCTCCCTCCTCCCTTTCAACCTTACAGTGTATATACTTATATATACACTAGCGGAGGTAGGAGAATCGCAAGTTTTACGTTGGATGTAAGCATCCGACATGCTGTGAGGGGTCGTGTGCTTCCTACCTAATATTCTTACTCGTTTTCCTTTTACGGCAACAGTAACTGAGGCGGCGCACGTTTCACGCTAGCTATGGTATGCGACACAAACATGTTTCGCTCACGCTCACCTAATCATCGCATAGATACATATTTAATTAATTATTTTTAAATTTTTTGTATCAATCTCGCTCAGGTAATGATCGTGTATTAGCCGATATTTTTCTCCAAAATCATGACTGTTCCGTAACTTCATATTTAATTTTTTCTTTATTAACATCAATTTTGTTTCTTTGACTTTCAACCAAGCAGGTATAGGATATTTTGCTTTCTTGACTAATTATGACTCATGAGGAGTACAGGGATCCCATTAAATCAAATTCTTTGTCGGGCGTAATGCCCAATATCGGAGGGCCAAAGCAACCACGTCGAACCCTCTTGGCGACAGTGGTAAGCTCGGTAATTTCATATGGGCGTATGCCCTAAGAAATAATCTACGCTGCGGTGCATCCTGTCGACGAGCCTGCAGAATAGCCGCACTAAGGGTGGCTCATGCTTATAGAACTGTGTCAGATGTAGCTTTCTCGGTGATCGCAGGAATTCCTCCCATCGATCTCTTGGCGATAGAGAGGGCTGATACGTCCAGAAAAGGTCGGCGAAAATGTCATCCCAGATGTCGCAAGACTTTGGCAAGGGCGGTGAGCAGGGCGCTGGCCCATTATAACAAAGTGCGTCACGTCAGCACAGAAATGGCGACACTTTCAACCTATATCAAAAGGAAGAACGGGGGATGTCAAACCTCCCATATCTTTAGCCAGAGTGTTCCTAAAAACACCGGGGAACGTGATATACCAACGCCGCCTTTACCACCAGAGGGGAAGAAGAAGAAGGCGGATGGTGTCACGCAGGCTCAGTAAAAACCCCCTGACTGAGCCACAGTAGAGAAGAAAAGGGCAAAAAGAAGACCGGCAACCAGCCGCAGCAGCAACAACAGCTGAAGGAGGTCAGCAAACCGGCCAGGGGCACATCAAGACCCAAAATCGGAGTGAGACCCCCCCCTCCCAGATGCTATTAAGCTAAAAGTGTTAAAAACGAGGGTTTATTCGCTGACATCCTGCGGAAGGTTAAGGCTGCAACGGACCTCCAACGTGTGGGAGACAGGGTCATCCGCATCAGGCGCACCAAGGCTGGGTGCTGATACATCCGACCTAAAGACGGTGGTCTCGTCCACCCTGAGTGGGACAGCGGAAGTCCAGCTACTAACTCACAGAGAGTCCATCTCCATCAAGGACATAGGCGAGTTCACGACAGTATAGGAGGTAGCCGCGGCTATTGCGGCAAAGATCGGGACAAACGAGGTGCCCCCTAACATTATTAAAATTATGGGCTCATATAGTGGCACTCTATTCGCGACTATACAGCTCCCGGCAGTAGCTGCCATAAAGTTGTTGCAAGACGGGATAATTAAAATCGGATAGGTCAACTGCAATGTTTAACTGCGAGAAGGGTTCTCGCGGTGCTACAGGTGTCACGAGTCTGGCCACATCGTGAAGGATTGCAAAAGCGGGGTCGACCGATCGACGCAATGCTACCGATGCGGTCGAGAGGACCACAAAGCAGTGAACTGCGCGGACGCAATAAAGGCCCCGCAGGAGGCTTAAGTGCCGATCAGAAATTAAAAATGATTAAGGTACGCCAGATTAACCTTAACCACTGTGTGGTGGCCCAACACCTTCTGCCCCAATTGGTCAGAGAAGAGAAGGCAGCCATCGTCATCGTCTGCGGGGAGTATAGGGACCGCGAGAGCCCAAGCTGAGTGAGGAAATCTACATATATCCCTCAAGATGGCCGCTGCCTCCCCGGCTTCACCTGGGTAGAAGTAGCGGGTGTGCGTATTTACAGCCGCTATCTTCCGCCCAGTGTTAGCATCGAGGATTTCGCGAAGTCCCTGGACGCCATCGTCGACAGCGCACGATCCTCCTGTTTACCCGTGGTAATCGTCGACTCCCACGTATGCCAAAGGGGGCAAGTCGTCCCCGGGGGAAAAGCTTAACTGGAGGGTTAGCGATAGATACACGAGTAGTGACCACCAGACTATTGTGTAGTAGCTCCAGCTGACTAACAGGAGACCCGGGGCTAATCTGCGGCCGGTGAAGAAAAAATGGGCACCAGCTTCCTTTGATCAAGAAGTGTTTCTTTGCTTCCTGGAGGGGGCAGTGGTGGAAGGAACACCCAACGAGAAAGTCCGAAATCTTGCAACGGCTATAACAGCGGCCTGCGATGCATCCATGGCCACGAAATTAACTCCTCGTGGCCGACCACCAGTTTATTGGTGGTCAGAGCAAATAACGGAACTGCGTCGCGAATGTTTGAGCTAGAAGACTGCACCAAAGAGCAAGAAAGAAGCCGGGGTTCAAAGAACTGACCGCTGACTATGAGTAAAAGAGAAAAGAGCTCAGAACTGCCATCAGAATCGCGAAGAGAAAGTGTTGCCGCGACTTCTGCGAGGAAATAGTAAACGACCCCTGGAGAAAGCCATACAGAACGGTCATGAATAAGATCAACCCCAGGGGCACGGCAACACCTACCTGCCCTGAATTACTCGAAAGAGTCGCTTGCCATCTCTTCCCACAACAACGGGACAGTGCACTATACACAGACCTGACGACGGTGAATGGTGCGGTCGAGCCGCCGAACGTATCGGAAGACGAGCTGACGGTGGCTACCTGGAAGATCATTCCCAGAAAGGCCCCGGGATCGGACGACGAATAGCGCCTGCCAGTTAAGACCGCGGCATTGAAGGACCCCAACCTTTTTAGGGACACCTTCAACGCATGCTTCAAGGATCGATGCTTCCCGGATCAGTGGAAGGTACAGCGGTTGGTGCTCCTACTGAAGGAAAATAGAGCGGATAATAAGTGCCAGGCTGGAGGCAGCCATCTCAGCGGAAGGAGACCTCTCCAAGAACCAGTTCGGCTTTCGGAAAGGTTGCTCAGCCATAGGCTCCATAAACCGATTTGTCGAGCTCACCATGAACACCATCATTGGGGGCAGAAGTGCCAGGTGGTCTTTTGAGTGGTGAGAATTTTCGTGGTGTCGGCGATCTCTGTGGTGATGTTGAGTACTCAAAATTTAACTATCTCTGCCAAAATTGTGGAAGGGATGGAGATCTTATTATAGGAGTTTTAGGTCGTTTTCGTGGTGTAGTTGAGATGGGGGAATCGGGGAATCGTCGAGGAACAGGTGATGTAGATAAAAGTGTTGGTGACGGTGGAGGATATGATGATAGTCGAGGAGAGGTTAGCAGCGGAGGATTAGTTGGTGCCGGAGGATAAATTAGTTGTGGAGGTTATGAAAAAATGTTTGACAGAGGCGATGAAACAGTAGACACCGATGGCTGCCTATGTAAAACTGGAGCGACGAGAATCATCCAAAATTGATGCTATAGAAAATAAAAATCTTTTATTAAGAGTTTGAATCAGAGAAAGAAAAAAATCGTATTTATACCTATGCGAAAAAGAAACAAATGTGTGAGAAAGTAATCAATTTTTGAAACATTAAAATTGTGTAAGATAGAATGAGAGAATGTGTAAAAGATAGACCAAAAAACTGTCAGAGAAAGAGAAAAGAATGATGCAGAAATAGTAAAAGAATATGATACGTAAACACTTATCTCATTCCAAACTCCTCCGTACCATCGTATAACAATGGGTTTCCTTCCTTCGGTACTGCTTGTTATCTCGGTCATAAGTGACAAAGGGTTGAGTTACACAAGGTTTTATAGGCGTAAAGACACCCAAATGAATTTTCGAGAATGTTTTTGTCTTTTCAAGATTGCCTTCAACTTTTATAAAAGAAAAATTTTATTTTAAAAGTAATATTCATAAGTTCTATTATTATATACATTTCATTGTTAAAGTAAAAGTTTATTTATATTTCGGGTTTATGACGCCCGACATAATAAATTTAGATCAATACTTGCGTCGGGCGTTGTCGAGCCCTTTGAAAAATAACTAACCAGTGCAATTTTATTAGTGAAAGATCTCACCAGCTAGATATCTTAATTGAAATCGGCAAAACATTTTAAACATGTACATAAGACTGGCGAGAAAGCAAAGAGAATTTTATTTCAAACCCTTAAACTCGTCCGCAATTTGTTGGCAACTTGTCGGCAATCCGATACGTGCATTCCGATCAGCGAGTGCATGCAAGCGCAGCGGGTGAACTTACTTCTACCTTCCATACAAAGCTATGATGGCTCTGGGACGTCCCAGAACCAGTGTTGCCAGATAGAGGTATTTTTTCTTTGTTGCACTCACACAGTATGACCTTATTTACATTAGATAATAGAGGACAGAAAAACCCTAAATGGTAACCCTGTCCAGAACCATCATAGGCTACCTACCAATATATTTAGAAATTTTAATTTGCCATTACATGAATTCTTAGATGCAAAAAACTTTTTAGTGTTAAGAGATCAAAAACTCAAAAAATTTTATTTAAAAAATTGATAAAAAATTACTTAAAAAATCCGGTAGTGTCGGCCAATTATTGAATTTTAATTTTTTTAACCACAAATCAATTTTTAAGAAATTTGATAATTTTGTTAAATAATTTTTTTTACTCACATAATTTAATCTAATTTTATTGTATAAATATATAAAATACATATACAGTATGTAAAGTAATAACGATTATTTTATTAAGATAAATCTTTTCGTGCAACACTCCAAAATTAAAGCCAACAGAGTATCGTTGTTTTTTTAATACGCACTGTCGCCTATTTCGTTCCATGCGATTTCAGTCTTAATATGCAATATTGATGCATATAAACTTTTGTGACAATAGGTTTAATTGACGTTGTTTTGTTAATTGATTGATTTAAAATAATTAAGAATTCATGTCCCATTTTGAATACGTGCATAGTCTCATGCAATCGCGCCTAGTCGTGTGACTAAACTCTAGTTTCATTCGTAACGTAAGAAACATGTAAATATTCTGCATAGTTTTCTACATGTAGATAACTGATTTTATTACAATAAGTATTCTAAATATTATTTTAAATGCAGTAAATTTCGTTTCATTTGTATTATATATATGCAAACATATGGTTACTTATTATTTTTAAATATTTGATTATTTTTCTAATTACTTTTATTCGATTAAATACAAAAGTTTTACAGGGATTTAAATTATTATTCTATTTGCTTTATGCACGCGTTTACAATCATACACACATATATATATATATATATATATATATATATATATGGGTGGTTCTCTGTGACATCGAAGATGAAAAAAATAAATATTGCTATAACTGTGGGAATATGTTTTAGAGGTATCCAGTAGTTCTCCTGAATTTTTTCAGGTTTTTTCTGGGCCATTATTTTAAGTTACAGAGAGTCAAAGTTGACATTTTAGCACTTTTTTGCATTATATGCCCATTTTCATGAATCTTTAGCTCCCAGGGGATGCATTTTTCACTAAAAACATAAGTATGACTTTTTTTGTAAAATTTTCCGAACTTTTCATTAAAAATACTTTTAAAGACATAAATGTATGCTGTCACACTCTTGTAAGTCATTTAAACCTTAAATAGTGAAAATCAGTAATTCTGCTCCGGACTCTGGTAACCTAGTACTGTCTAAAAGATGTCCTTATATAGTCAGAAACTGCCTAAAAATTTCCAGAGTGGGTCTAAATCATTAAGATCACTTATGGTCAAAATATCCGGGAAAAGTGCCCGAAATATTAATAGAAATGTATATTTGTTGCCTTATAACGATGAATCTATTAGCATGATCATTGCAAAAAAATTTTTGCACTTACCTTGGAGTGGTAGAAAAGTATCTTCACATGTTTCAGTATCCATCTAATCCCCTGTAAGCTGCTAAAACTACAAATATTATTATACAAATGTAAAAAATTAATTTTTAAACATTTATAATGCTGGATTTTTAGTTTTACATCCCTTACAAGAATTATAATACTAATCTGAATGATTACTATAAAAGTATCTACATTATTATTACAATAACTGAAGATACGTATTTAATACAAAAGATATATAAATAAATCGGATATATAATTATAATGAATGATATGATAACGTGACAATGACAAGTTTGTGAAATCTAAACAATGTGTTGCTGAATAATAATAATAATAACGTTGATACTTTTATAGTAATCATTCAGATTAGTATTATAATTCTTGTAAGGCATGTAAAACTAAAAATCCAGCATTATAAATGTTTAAAAAATAATTTTTTATAATTATATAATAATATTTGTATTTCTAGCAGCTTACAGGGGATTAGATGAATACTGAAACAAGTGGAGATACTTTTCTACCATTCCAAGGTAAGTGCATAAATTTTTTTGCAATGATCATGCTACTAGATTCATTGTTATAAGGCAACAAATATACATTTCTATTAATATTTCGGGCACTTTTCCCGGATATTTTGACCATAAGTGATCTTAATGATTTAGACCCACTCTGTAAATTTTTAGGCAGTTTCTGACTATAAAAAGAAATCTTTTAGACAGTATTAGGTTACCAGAGTCCGGAGCAGAATTGCTGATTTTCACTATTTAAGGTTTAAATGGCTTACAAGAGTGTGACAGCATACATTTATGTCTTTAAAAGTATTTTTAATGAAAAGTTCGGAAAATTTTACAAAAAAAGTCATACTTATGTTTTTAGTGAAAAATGCATCCCCTGGGAGCTAAAAATTCATGAAAATGGGCATATAATGCAAAAAAGTGCTAAAATGTCAACTTTGACTCTCTGTAACTTAAAATAATGGCCCAGAAAAAATCTGAAAAAATTCAGGAGAACTACTGGATACCTCCAAAACATATTCCCACAGTTATAGCAATATTTATTTTTTTCATCTTCGATGTCACAGAGAACCACCCATATATATATATATATATATATATATATATATATATATTAATTAGGTGCTGGTAAGCAGACCTTGACAGGCGAGGTTAGGAGTTCCTTGTGTCAGAAATCAAGTTTCAAAAACTTCTTGAAGACTTTTCAAAGTACTTTGAACCACTGACGAAAATAAAGATGAGTATCTTTTCTGCGTATTTCTCAAACATTTTTGTGAAAATCGATAATAAGCATTAAATGTGTATTCTTCTTTTTCAGGTTTTTCAATATGTTGAATCATTACCTCCAGATTTTTCAAGAAGTATTATATATATAAGAAGTATGAAAATAATGTAGAAATTTACAATAGATATTATTTTCAGGTTAGTTAAAAATTTTCAAAATATATAATATAAAACTTTAAAGCTGATTTGTGGTAATTTTTAAATTTAGGTATTTTTTGCATTTGTCGCAACATATGTACATTGCAAGCCAATGGATCAGGGTCTAATTGGGACTATTTTCAAACTAATTAAAGTAGTTAACGACTGAGTGTAATAGAAAATAATAATATTCTATGCCAAAAATACTAATTTAAAAAATATATATATTTTTGGAAATAACTATTTGTATATTAACTTTTATAATATTCTGTTCCACTCAGTCCTTAACTATTTTAATAAGTTTTAAAATGAGCCCCAACATACCCCAATCCGATGATCTGGTCTGGAGATAAGTTGCGGCAATCAGTGAAACACAGTAAAAAGTAAAGTACGTATAGCTGAAGTAATAATAAGTATTTTGAGGTCTAAGCCAAAATAAAATGCTGATTTTATGAAATACTTTTATGACACAAAATATAATAAATATAAAATATTTCAATAAAACATAATATTCAAATGATAATTTTTTTTGCAGGTGTAACACAAGCTGGTCACCTAATTTCATATCATAAAAAATTACATTTTACGAATAGCTAATTCCAATCAGATTCGAACAGACTATCACTTTTGGAATTTTATTTACGTTTAAAAACTATGAAAACTTCTTCTATTTGGTATTCAAAGAAGGCATGCATGGGGATTATGCTTAGAAATTTTGACGCACTGTTGGGGGTTAATGTTTTTAGTTGCTTTTTTAAAAGGGGTAAAATTTGAAGGGGGAAGGGGTGGTGGTATGGGGTGTACCCTGACCACCTAGACATCGTCTTCAGGAAGTGACAATTTTTTTCGCATATTCAAGCAGGGTGGCACACTACTTACCAGTAGACGATGTCCAGATGACCCGGAGGTCATCCTGACCACCTGAACATCGTCTTCAGGAAGTAACAATTTTTTTGCATATTCAAGCAGGGTGGCACACTACATACCAGTAGACGATGTCCAGATGACCCGGAGGTCACCCAGACCACCTGGACATCGTCTTCAGGAAGTGACAATTTTTTTTGCATATTCAAGCAGGGTGGCACACTACTTACCAGTAGACGATGTCCAGATGACCCGGAGGTCACCCTGACCACCTGGACATCGTCTTCAGGAAGTGACAATTTTTTTTGCATATTTAAGCAGGGTGGCACACTACTTACCAGTAGACGATGTCCAGATGACCCGGAGGTCACCCTGACCACCTGGACATCGTCTTCAGGAAGTGACAATTTTTTTTGCATATTCAAGCAGGGTGGCACACTACTTACCAGTAGACTTTGTCCAGATGACCCGGAGGTCACCCTGATCACCTGGACATCGTCTTCAGGAAGTGACAATTTTTTTTGCATATTCAAGCAGGTTGGCAATTCAGAAACTTTTAAAGGACGATTTCATTTCTAAAATCTCGGTAGTCTAAAGGTTAAAATGTAAAGTTTCCAAACGGAAAATATAAAAATGTGTTTTGTGTTAATAGTACTTTGAGTAATAAATACCAAATACACTATAATTTTTTTCCCTTGAATGAGAATAGAGTACAATCTTGTTTCCAAAACTTTCTTTTCTAAAAAAATGCAAGGTTAAGAAAGTACTCATTAGGTGTAAAGGAATCGATACATTCCTACCTAGACAGCACTTCATATTGCAGCGATATTGTTGGAATAATGTCATATTGCTACAATATTGACAACATACATTGTCTGATTTTAGTATTTTAGTAAGTATTTTCTAGGTTTTGAGTATTGTACAATATTGACGGTACATATTGCTACAATATCCTATATATATATATATATATATATATATATATATATATATATATACTATATTAAGTTGCTTCCAACTTATGACCCATATTTTTCGCTCCCTGAAATTTTCCGTGTCGATTAATTAATGAACGCATTAATGAGGATAATAATTTAAGCTAAAGAATTGTTGTATTGTCTTATGTTTTGACGAAAATTCGTACTATATTTCGAATTACCTATAACCAAATTTTTTAATTCTTTTGGATATGTAGGATTGTCAGGTAGCATTACTTTACCCATTTGACAACAACTTGAAAATAATTTATATTTATTATATTCACATGAAAAATGTTTTGCATGGCAATATTTACAAATTTCAGACATTGTACCTAAATAATTTTCAATTATTAAAGATTCATTAAAATAATTATTTGCTATTTTACCATCATACATATTATTTTTATTTTTTTTTGTTTACTCTTAAGTTCTGCAATAACATCCAATTTTTTTTTTTTTAAATGAGGAGTAGCATTTTCATTTATTGACTCATTATCATGAACTTGAGTTTTTTTAAAAAGGGTTAAAATAGGGTAAGGAGAGTGTAACGGGGTACAATCTTTCGCGTCGGTAGGGGTAAAGGGATCGGTTGCTACGGCACTGCCTAGTTATACTCCCTAGGCGGTGCTCCGAGAGTGCGCGGCGGGTTCAAATCAGTGAACCCCGCGCACGACCTACCGTTGCGATGTCCGTTAACAACCGCGAGATCACTTGCCGATCTCGCGTCTTTGTACAGCTAAAACGTCGTGAGCTGAAAAAAGCCGCGAATAAAAGGGATAAACTCGCGGTAAGTTTACCTCGGCCGCTCCTGAAACGGAGAGGGCGGTATTCGGGATAACGGGAATAACATACGCCGGTAATCAATAATCAAACTCGTACTCGGATATTGATTATATATGAATTTTATTCAAGTCAAAGAAATAGAAACAAAGTTTAACAAAGAACAAAGATTTAACAAAAGCCGTATATAGACCGCGTGAGGTCTCGCGACGAGGTGTAACCACCGAGGTTACTCGTACTTTCTCTCTTTCTAGCACGCGTACGCGGTCGCCCGTTAGCTTCTTCGCCGTCGCGCGCGGGCGAGATCCTTCGATTCCTAACTTAAAGTTGTAGCCGTAAAGAGAGAGTCTTTACGGCTTCGGCGGCTCGCGAGTGGTGCACCACGTACCTTATCTCCCCGTCCATGCGCTTGGCTTCGCCTGTTTCCCTACTCTCCGTCGGGCTCTCGCGCGCGGCAACTTCGCCGTCCTCGCAGGTTCCTGGGAGTCTCTGGAGCTGTGCGCTCGACACCAGCACACTCACTCCACAAAATCACTCGTTCTTTACGGCACGAAACCCAGAACCCGAGCAAGAATCCGCGATAACGATTCTTCTCCTCTTGCCACGAATTAGCAAGGAAGGCGTTACCGGCGACGTATCTATTTACGATGACTCGCATAAACTCTCTATATACTCTTCTCAGTCAGCTTGCGCGTCGGACCATTATTAGTCCTTACGCGGCTTACGCGCGGGCTTTCCCGATCACCTACGAGCTTTTCCGATCGTCACTCGCGCTCGTTATAAGGTATAGCTTCATACGCATAAGAGTATGTAGCTTACCTTTACACCCCCCTCCCAGATTCCACGTACACTGGACGTGTGTATCTGAGATTCGCGGGTGCAGGATCGGGATAGGGCTCGGATGCCCAATCTTTGGCCACGGAACTTCTGAGATCTAGTCGTCCAGAACGAGCTAGGGGCTCTCAATTTGCTCGTTCCGTGGCAGAGGAGAGTTTAATCCAAAAGGAGCCTTCAGAGATGGGTGTCGGCTGCTAGCCTTTGTCTGTCCGGGTATTCCCTTATTTCGGGTTCTTCCTTGGACGACCCCTACCACGCTTCCGTTCTGATTCACTAACGCTAGTGCGCGGTTCTATGGCCCTGTTTGTCGGACGGACGACCACCCTAGCGGTTTTCCGCGGACGACCCCTTCCCTTTTTCGTCGGAACGCTCGCTGTGGGCCTCGGATCCCCGCTGGGAGCGGCCGGAGAGTACATTTTTTTGCTCGGGGTGTCTTCGCTCGCAGGAGGCGGGTCGCTCGTCGCCTCTTCGTCCATCGTCGGTTGGGCGACGTCGTCTACTTCGGCCAGAGGCATTCCGTTGTCGGGCACGTAGGGCTTGAGATGTTCGGCGTGTATCATCTCCTCGTCGCCTTGCCCGTCCTGAATAAGGTACGTGTTTGAGCCTTTTGTCTGGACAACCACGTATGGGCCTACATACTTTGGTGCCAACTTAGAGGTTGTCTTGTCAGCGCTGGAAGACTGGACTCTGTTCTTTTTCCATACAAGATCGCCTATCTCAAAGTTTTCGTCTCGACGCCCGGCGTTGAAATATACGGCTTGTCTCGCTTGAGCCGCGGCGGCATTCTCGAAGGCCACTTTGTGCAACTCGGTTAGCCTGGACAGTCTCTCAGACCAGTCCTGGAGCCGCTGCTGATCAAACCGTTCTTGTGCGAGCTCTTCTTGCTCTCGCCGGTCCGGGCTAGGTGGCTCTGGCTGTCGACCGTAGTTCAACATTGCCGGGCTCCACCCTGTCGAGCTTTGAACCGCTGTGTTTATCGCAAACACTAATTCCGGTAGCTTTTCGTCCCAGCTGGTATGCTTTTTCTTGATGTACGAAGCTACCATTGTCTTAAGCGTGCGGTTCGACCTTTCTACGGGGTTTGCTTGAGGGTGGTAAGGAGGTGTCGTCGTATGGTACACTCCCTTCTCTTTGAGATAGTCGTCGACCATCTTGTTTTTGAACTCGGTCCCATTATCGGAGTGAAACACTTCCAGCGTGCCGAAACGCATGAGGACACGCTCGTGTAACTCCTTTACTATGGTCTTTGCGTTTGCTTTTCTAATTGGGACCGCTTCAATCCAGCGCGTAAATAAGTCCTGGAAGACTAGAATGTACTCGAATCCGTGGGTAGAGCGAGGTAATGGTCCGGTCACATCACCTGCGACTACCTGCCAAGGTCTTTCGACTACTCTACGGCCCATTAGGCCTCTAGGCGATTGCTGCTCTACCTTACACTGCTGACAGATTTGACATTTCCGCACGTAGTCACCTACCTCCGCATAGTATCGGGGCCAATAGTATAATCTGGCAACCCGTGCGAAAGTCTTTTCGCTACCTAAGTGGCCAGCAGTTGGATCTTCGTGACATTCTCTTAGAATCGACGGGCGATTCTCTTGAGGCACTACCATCTTCCATGCCTCGGGGTCTTCCATGACGTCCTCTAAGGTGGGGTCAGGCTGGTAAGTATATAGATTTCCCCCTACTACTTTCCATTCGGGGAATTCCCGTGGTCTCTCTGATACATCCTTTACCCATGCGAGATACCACGGTTCAACAGTGGTGTCGCTCCAAGAGACCGAGGCTATCGTCGGCTCTCCTTCTTCATACATTCTGGAGAGCGCGTCTGGAACATGATTAAGCGCACCTTTCTTGTGCTCAATCGTGATGGTGTGCGCTTGGAGTTCGAGAGCTCATCTTCCGAGACGACTCGTTGGGTTGCGCATATTGCAGAGCCAACGCAAACTGTTGTAGTCGGTTACGACTCGAAACTCGTAACCTCCTATATACTGCCTGAACTTCTTTATTGCCCAGACAACGGCTAAACATTCTCGTTCGGTGACACTGTAATTCCTCTCGGCTGGGGACAAGATCCGACTTGCGTACTCCAAAACTCTTTCGTCTCCATCCACGAGTTGGAGTAGCACAGCCCCTATACCGGTGTCACTGGCGTCTGTCTGCAGTATGTACTGCCCATTTGGGACAGGACGCTGCAGAATCGGTGCTGTCATTAAGACGGCCTTGAGCTGTTGGAAGGCTTGCTCTTGCTCATCAAGCCACTCATACCGCTGGTTCTTCTTGGTTAAACGCGTCAAGGGTTCTGCGATTGTCGCGTAATCCGGCATAAATCGCCTATGCCAAGAAGCCATACCGAGGAAACGGCGAAGCTGTTTAATATTCCTCGGAGCCGGATACACTTTTATCGGCTCTATCTTGGCGGGATCGGGACGTACTCCGTCCCGGTTTACCAGTACGCCAAGATACTTAACCTCTGACTTACAAAAAACGCACTTATCCTGGTTTATTGAAAGTCCAGCTTCTGCCAGTCTTTTAAGGACTTCCTCTAGGTAACGCTTAATATCCTCGAATGTCTCCGACACGACGATAATATCATCAAGGTAAGCATAAGCGTGCGGCGCCAGGTCTGGTCCTACGACTTGGTCTATCATCCGTTGAAAGGTCGCTCCCGCGTATGCCAATCCGTACGGCATCCTCGTGAACTGGAACAGTCGCAATCAGGGGACTGTGAAAGCAGTAATAGGGCGCGACTCGACTTGCAACGGTATCTGATGATAGGCGCAATTCATGTCGAGAGTGGAGATATAGCGAGCGTTTCTTAGTTTGCACAGTATATCGTGCATGAAAGGCAAAGGATATGCATCTGATTTTGTTAAAGCGTTGACTTTCCTGAAGTCGATACAAAACCGTCTAGAATTGTCATCCTTTCTCGCCATCACCACCGGGCTGGACCATCCGCTTGTCGAGGGGTCAATGACCCCGGAGTCAAGCATCTCCTTCACTTGGCGGTGCATTTCTTCCACGATTTTGTCCGAGACCGGGTAGTACCGCTGGTTGATCGGCTTGACTGATCCGACGTCGATTGTGTGCTCGACGTCGTGAGATCAACCGATCTTTGGCATGGTGTTGGATAGAACTCGGTCCAACAGCTGACGCAATTCCTCGCGCTGACTGTCGGTTGCGTCAGCAACCCCTGCTGACGACAAGGAAGCCGTACCCCCGTCCAAGCTAGCTACCTCTAACTGGACGTGGGCTTTGCTGCTTTTGAGGAACAGCTGATCAGCGTCTGGGTCTAGAACTGCACGAAATGCACGTACGAAATTGGCTCCTACGTAACATTCGGCGTCCAGATTTGGCATAATGGCAACCCTGAGCCTCTTGGTCTCACCACCGATGGTGAAAGGCAACATTACGTGCCCACTAAGTGGTCGTGCATGTCCATCAGCCAATTTCACTCTCCCCGCGTTTTCGGTAGAGAGCGATTTTCCCAGGGCGGTAGCGATTGTGAGGCCATTAGACCCCATTACCGTCGTCGAAGCTCCTGGATCGTACAGGGCTCTGATCCGGAAATCGCCTATTTCCGCTTGGAGCCACCAGCGCGTCTCGTCCTCTGGACGGTAGCTCCGGTGTGGCTCCTGCTGACCTTGAGGAATAGAATCTTGGGAATCGATTCCCTTCCTATGCTCCTCTGGCTTCATCGAGTCTATCCCGCCACGTATGAGCTCCGCGCGGTCTCGTTCATTCCGTGGGCCCGAAGTTCTGGGCATCTCGGGGACTCTCTGGCCCTTGGCTTCGGCCTGAGTCCCGTTTAGCCGCTCCCGGAGGCGTTTCCCTTATTGCAGTCAGGGCAATGGCGGCGGAAATACGTAAGCTTACCGCACCCATTACAGGAAATCGGTTTGCTCGGATCGAAGGGCGTCCTGCTTGGCTCTCCTTCCGCGCTCTTTCCGCCGCGGGGCTTCTCGTATTGGCTCCTCTGCTCTCCAGGCCGGTTCGACGGTTTCTTTTTCTGAGCAAACCGCCGTCCACTCTTGGAACTTTCTGGTTTGCTACTCCCGGCTGCGCTCCCGTTCTCACTTGGTAGCAGCTTCTTCAGCTGGGTGAGAATCGCGTCCAGCTCCAGCAGATTCTTGCCGGTGGTGGATTTATCGGATTCCACCGCTGCTACCTTTGCCTTCGGAGGAGCCTTCTCTGACTTCTTCTTGGCCTTATACGCGAACTCCGGCCGCACCAGCTCCCCTTCCATTGGAGGTGGTTTGTAGAGCTTTTCGCGCTCTTGCAGCCTCTCCGCTTCGCGGGCCAAGTCAAACAGCTGGTCGATCGTCTGCGCCTCGATTCGCTTGAACCGGCGCTGTATTCTCGGCAGCATGTTTCGGTAGAGGTGATGTAACTGGTTCCTCTCGCTAGGCTTGGGGACGAGCTCTTGTAGCATGCCTATAATGCAATTCATGTACTCACGTACCGGTTCGTCTTCGCCCTGAGTACGTGAGGTGCATTCAAGGATCAGCTTCTCTTGGTAAGTTTCGCTGGCTCCGTACCAGCGTTTGATTGAGCACGTGAATTCGTCCCAATTCCTCCACTGTCCTTTGTTATTGGGGTACCACCTTGCGGCGTTTTCTACCAGCAACTGTGAAAGAGAAGGAAGTACTTCATCCTGCGTCATGTTTGCTAGGACTCTGCAGTCATCCACGCGCTCTAAGAAGCTGTTAATGCTTTCGCTCCCGTCCCCTGAGAACTTTATTCCCCACTTTCTCACGATCTCGCCTCGGTTGCGTGTGGGGTTAAATGAGCGCGAAGCCCAGGACGGTTGTTCTTGGACGCACGACGCTTGGGGCCTTAAGGGTGAACTTTCTTCACATGGGGGCCTTCCTGGTACCCAGGTGTCTCCCCCCTCCCAAGCTCCGCCCAGAGTGGCGCTAAGAGCTGGTCCTGGCGTTTGGGTCTGTAGTCGTGTGTCCTCTTGCTGAACCGGTGACTTCTCTGGCCGGTAGCAGGTATACGTGTCCTGAAATTGGACATGTGGACTTGGGCCTAGTGGATCCAATCGCGTACTTGATGCTCTTTGGGACGTCATGTGGCTTACGGCATCGGTTAGCCTCGTTATATGTGCCGCCATACTTTCCATTTGCTCTTGTAGAGCTTTTGTCTTGGCAATTTGTTCTGCCAGACATGTGGAGAATAGCCGCGGCACATCAAATGGCGTCCCATCGGTCGCTATTAGCGTTATCCAGTCAGATTGACTACCCCTCCGACTGTATTGTCTGCTAGACTGGCCCTCCTCTGGGGCTGTTGGCAGGTCCTCGCTAGGTAGTCGGGTCGTACGATTGAGATTTTCCTCAATCAGGTGCGTACCTCTCTCATCAGGTAACGCTCCTGGCGATTTCTCCCCTACTCGGCGGATCACTTCTGTCCGCTTCTCGACCCGCCTTATCCGGTCATTGACGGTGTCAGTTTCTTGACTGAACTCGTCGGCCGAATAATTTCCTAGCAGCCATTGCTGTAGGCGTTCCGCCTGTTGATAGCGGGAACCATCAAGTCGAAGCTCCATCTGTTCTAGGTGAGCCTCGATTTGTGCTGCGTTTTGGGTGTGGATCCACTCGTCCACCTGCACTATAATGTCCTCATCTCGTTGGGCCAAACTGTCGGCGTTTCGGTCGGCCATTGCGCTTATTTAATTATCGCTCGCGGATAACTTCAAAATAAACAAAAATCTCTAATTTTGGTGCACTGTGGCCTGGCGTGCGCAAGGTTATTCTATTTTAATTTGCGTGGTAGCAAAGAAAAATTAAAATTATTGGGCCAAAAGTTGAAGGAATTATCTTTTGCCTAAGATATATAGCCACTCACTTGAATCTGCTATCCGCAAATACACTTCTAGCTTTTCGGACAGGTTCTCTTGAACTCTATTATCACTCACTAGAGAACTATCAAAGAAAACCGAGGACAATTTGAATTTAAAAATTAATAATATACAAGAATTTTCTTATCTACTCGTTAATTTAAATTGTTAACCTGGCTCGAGGTCTATCGCAACTAAATCTTCTTAAATTAGTCAATTTAAATAAATTAAGTAACTTAATCACAAACAAATTAATATCTTATCGTTATCTAAATTATTGAAACCGCAAGCATGACCTCACTTACAATCGCATAAACATGGATTTGTTATCCTAACCTATAAATGTTAGGACGTCGGGCCAGGTTAAGTCCGTCCGAAAAGCTTCAATTCTACCAGGTTCAAGTTTGTAACCTTGCGCAGGCTTTACAATTCGCTTCGTTGAATTTTGAGTCAATTATTTACGAATAATTGTCTCAATCC
Organism: Theocolax elegans; assembly: GCA_026168455.1. Lineage (NCBI taxonomy): Eukaryota > Metazoa > Arthropoda > Insecta > Hymenoptera > Cerocephalidae > Theocolax > Theocolax elegans. The sequence goes on from CM047425.1 coordinate 59,653,611, forward strand.
GCCAAAAACGAGACGATTCGAGAGAGAGAGAGAGAGAGAGAGAGAGAGAGAGAGAGAGAGAGATGGAAATTAATCTAATTGATTCACAGGATCGACCTCACGTTGTGGTATTTGTCCGCAAATACCACGGCGGCTTTTCGGCTTTTACTACCCACTTGGTAGTAAAAGCTTTATTCTTGTTAAAAATTTCTTATTATTAAATAAATAAATAATTCGTAAGATTAATTATCACTTTTCTGTGATAATTCATCCGGCGTAATCCCTAATCCACACGTATTTGGGCGCCAGTAAAGGTAAGCTACATACTCTTATGCGTATGAAGCTATACCTTATAACGAGCGCGAGTGACGATCGGAAAAGCTCGTAGGTGATCGGGAAAGCCCGCGCGTAAGCCGCGTAAGGACTAATAATGGTCCGACGCGCAAGCTGACTGAGAAGAGTATATAGAGAGTTTATGCGAGTCATCGTAAATAGATACGTCGCCGGTAACGCCTTCCTTGCTAATTCGTGGCAAGAAAAGAAGAATCATTATCGCGGATTCTTGCTCGGGTTCTGGGTTTCGTGCCGTAAAGAACGGATGATTTTGTGGAGTGAGTGTGCTGGTGTCGAGCGCACAGCTCCAGAGACTCCCAGGAACCTGCGAGGACGGCGAAGTTGCCGCGCGCGAGAGCCCGACGGAGAGTAGGGAAACAGGCGAAGCCAAGCGCATCGACGGGGAGATAAGGTACGTGGTGCACCACTCGCGAGCCGCCGAAGCCGTAAAGACTCTCTCTTTACGGCTATAACTTTAAGTTAGGAATCGACGGATTGATTATTGATTACCGGCGTATGTTATTCCCCTTATCCCGAATACCGCCCTCTCCGTTTCAGGAGCGGCCGAGGTAAACTTACCGCGACTTTGTCCCTTTTATTCGCGGTCCTTTTCAGCTCACGACGTTTTAGCTGTACAAAGACGCGAGATCGGCAAGTGATCTCGCGGTTGTTAACGGACATCGCAACGGTAGGTCGTGCGCGGGGTTTACTGATTTGAATCCGCCGCGCACTCTCGGAGCACCGCCTAGGGAGTATAACTAGGCAGTGCCGTAGCAACCGAACCCTTTACCCCTACCGACGCGAAAGATTGTACCCCATTACAACTGGCGCCCCACGCTGGGCACCATTTGTAACGGGGTACGGATTGAATATAAGGAATAAAAAAATCAACGAAGGTATCGGGGCGCGAACCCACGATCCCGGGAGCGCGAGGCAGAAGCCTCACCACTGCGCTACCATTCGCAATTATCCCGGCTAGTCGACTTGGTCCTATCGACGAACGTCGCCGATAATTCAGGGACCTAACCTGCGCCGACACTCGAAATCCGTACCCGTTATAAGAGGGAATTAAAGGAGGATGGGTAGTTGACCTGGAGGTCATCCTGACCACCTGGACATCGTCCTCGGGTAGTGACATTATTTTTTTGTTTTATTATGTTTTTGTTTAATTTCATTTTCCCTCTGCGATTACAGGCTTGTGACTGACATATTTTAAAAACTGTTTAGTTTCATAATATGGCTGCATTAAAAATGAAATTATATTTATTGTTATTTAGATATTATATTATATTATTAGGTGTTATATTTGAATTAAGTGTACACTTTAAAGGTGCTGCTTATATATATATTTGTAAATATTTGAATTAAGTGTGCACTATAGATATGATTTTTTTTATTAACTGATTTATTTATAACGCTTTGTTAAAAACTTTGCAATATTAGCGCTACGCTTTAAAGGTGCTGCTTCAATTTTTGAATTGTTCTATTGATGATTTATTTTAAAATTTTGAGCGCTACTCTTTAAAGGTGCTGCTTATATGTATATTTGTAAATATTTGAATTAAGTGTGCACTATAGATATGATTTTTTTTATTAACTGATTTATTTATAACGCTTTGTTAAAAACTTAGCAATATTAGCGCTACACTTTAAAGGTGCTACTTATATGTATATTTATCAAATTAATTTTTCAATTGTTCTAATCTAGATATTTAATACAATTCATGTATACGTTAAAACAGTATTCGTAAAAGATTAATTTCGAATTTTTTAATCAATTTCCGAAAACCGATTATATATTTACACGATTCAAAAAATATTCAAAAAGAATTCTTATATTAATTTACTATAACTAACTATAAATTTATTGATTTATTAGTAAAATTTCGTAATGTTAATTTTTTTTTATCACTTAATTTGGAAGAATTCTTAATGAACTTTTAAAAATGATTGTAATTATGAAAATAACGCCAAAAATAGTTCGAAAAGAGTTTACAACTTCAATTTTCTTCTATTTTAAATCCAATAATTTTAAATTCACGAGGTATTTACACAATTAAACAAATTTCAGTTAAATGTTATATATATATAACATTTAATTAACTTTTTGAAAATAGTTTAATGTTAATCAACGTCAATTTTCGTATTCTTATTAAGTAACTATACATGCGCATAAATAGCTATTAATGGATTCTTCTGAACACATACGAATTTTTTTAGAATTCTTAAAAAATTATCTGTGTTCTTTAGGTAATTTGTGAAAATTATATTTATGCACAAAAAGAAATAATATCAGAATTAGTTTTTAAAGATTTCATTACTGCTTTTCTTTAAGGAACTCGCATAAACTTTGACATTAATTGTTTAATGTATATAAGTCATTCTTTTTTAATCCTTCACGAATACTTTAAGGATACTTCAATGCCCAGAGTAATAATAATTTGGTAAATATTTTTATTTAATCATTTTAGTAATTCGTCAGTGTTATGGGAATCTTTCATAGTAGTAGAATTCGCAAAGTACATCTCTTGTATTATAATATTTAATTATTCTATTTATAGAAAAAAAATTATTTTCTAATATTTTTTTAAGGGCTACTGTGTATTTTAAGTATTCAAATTTCGAGGACATTCATTAACTCATGAAGGCGTGCTTGTTGCAAAAACATCGGTAAATTACAAAAATTGATAAGTTTATAATTAGTCATTTCCTAACATATTTTGTATAGATAAAAAATACATAATAAATACATAACACATACTACTACGTTAATGATCTTTATATATAAGTTTAAAAAACTTGTGTAGGCAAGCGTTATATTAGCTTAGTAGATAGAGCGTTATTCGCCTTTAGTGCGTACTTATCTGGGGTTCGATTCCTGCTTATGGTAAATTTTTTTTTATTCTTTTCTACGATAAATATGCATAATTAGTTAATTATGTCAACTGAACAATTATTATTCTACATAAAATGCATATAAATTTATTAAAAATATTACTTCAGTTCAAAATAAAATTTTTTCGACCTTTCTTGAATCATATAAAAATAACTGTTGATTTCTGCAATTCATTATATTTGCAACACTAAAAATTTTCTAGATGATTTGCAAATTCTATAAGTACTGGAAAAGATTTCTTGTAACGCCTTATAAATGTACATTGTTTTCGACTAAAATTTACGAAAAGAATATAAAAAGAATTCTTTTACGATTCGTTAAAGATGCTTTTAAATACCTGATTGTTTACGTGTTTAATTTATCTCTGTGAATACTTCGAAACACTAAAAATTACTGTCAAGCTTATGCTATTTTAAGAACTTACTAAATTTATTTCATAATTAAAATAATTCTTATTGGTAAATTAAAAAAAACTTTCGTATTAAGTTGCATATTAAATATTATAATAAAAGAGATGTACTTTTCGAATTCTACTACTGAAAGCTACTGAAATATCACTAACATTAAAAAAAATTTTCACCAAATTATTATAACTCTGGGCATTAAAGTAATTTTGATATTATTTGTTCTCGGGCATAAATATAATCTTCACAAATTACCGAAAAAACACAGATAATCTTTTAAGAATTCTAAAAAAATTCGTATGTGTTCAGAAGAATCCATTAATAGCTATTTATGCATATATATACTTACTTAATAAGAATGCGAAAATGTTATATATATTTAACATTTAACTGAAATTTGTTTAATTGTGTAAATACCTTGTGAATTTAAAATTATTGGATTTAAAATAAATTCAAGTTGTAAACTCTTTAGTTATTTCTTAATATCTTTTGTATAGATAAAAAATAAATAATAATTATTAAGTTATTAATAAAACGTTACTGATATACTGTAATGGGGTGGGTACTAGGGAATGTAAGGCCCCCGGTCAGGCCCAATCTGTCCCAACTTACCAACCTAAGTGTACAGTCCCACGATGCGGCCGGGAATCACTCTGATTCCCGTGCAATGTCGTTAACAACGTCAAACACTTCGTTTGGCTTTAATATCGTGTGTTGGGCCCTATGCCCAAAATCGCCAACTAGGATACACAACGGAGAGGGCAGTATTCGTGGGATAGAATTATTACCGGGAAAACGTTATTAACAATCGAGATATTATGTTAGTCGTCGAGAAAGATAGTCTCGTCGAGTCAATTTATTATATAAAGAATTAAAGAATAATAAATTAACATTAACAATTAAAGGGGAGACGTACCGATGACTACCCCCGAGGTCAGCGCGAAAACTATTCGTTAAAACCTTTTAACCGACGAGTTATAAGCAACCGATCCGGGAATGATCGACTGCTTGATCCGATGGCTACTACGTCACGCTGTGTGAAGTATATACCCCTGATGTAGGGAGCTCTGACGTAGTAGCTGCCTACGTCACGCGTGCCTTCACTCGTGAAGTGGCTCCCGTGAACCACCGAACTATCTACCCGGGCGGGATTTGTTACGAAAGGGGATAAGAGGAACGCTTCCTCTCCTGGACCGTACCAGGTAAATCGGGATATAGAATTACAATACACGCGGGTCTATATGTGGTGCACCACTTACCGCGGATCTCCGTAATTCGTACGGCGGGAAAAAGGGGGGCTTGACGACTGAGAGAGCTTGGCCTCGTCTCTACCTCTCTCTTACTTTTTAACAGAATCGTACTCCTCTGATATAGTGAAATTGCCAGGGTACACTCTTTAGTCCGTCCAAATTCGAATTTGATGCAATTAGTTCCTTAGGAGTTGAGCGTGCCCTATTTAAACCAAAATCAAGGGCAGTGGGGCGGACGGGCTACCTGTCGCGATGCTAAAAATGCTCGAGCCACAATTAACTCCACAGCTTACATTTATGTTCAACGACAGGTTGTCGCTCGGTCTTTTTCCTCACTGTTGGAAGAAGTCTAAGTGGCGAAAACCCGTTCTCAGATTCCCTGAGTTAGGTGAGGGTGAGTGACTCGGCCCCCACTTCCGACAGTGGAGGAAGAGGATTGCCACTAGTGCGCCTCGAAGTCGTGTTGTTTCGCCGAGCCTGTGTTGGCGATCAACTGCCCAACATGCTATATGATTGATACACTTATACGCTTAGTTATTGAACACATGCCGTTGGCGGCTATACAATTCATCAGAGCAACCGTGGTCATGGAAGACCTTACCCCAGACCGCAACCGCCCAGATGTCTCACAGAGGTGTGTTATCGAATGACGGGAAGCCTTCCAGGCTTTTAAAAGTATTTCTCCCGACGTTTCCTTACGTAGGTTCGATGCACCATAAACTCGTACGAGAAGGCATTAAGAGCGTCAAGCTCCGAGCCCGATCATGACGACTACACTATTTTCGAAAGTGAGTGAAGTCGAAAACCCTTTTGGCCGGACTCTTTTATATTGTTCCGGCTCGGTGTATACCGGGATGGGAACAGCCTAAAATGCCTTCGAAAATTATTGTGAAGTTCAGCGTACCTTAAGGACTCAACTCAGTCTCTGGCAAGCCAAAGCAGGAGATCAACTGAGGGGAAATTCCTTAGGAATACGTTCCACACGCCTCGAAAGGGGCGAAACCAGCATTGTGCAGAAAGTTGTTTCGTGAAAATGGTCCAGGTAACTCGGGTTTACTCGGGTAGATAATAAATTTCCGCCTATCGCCTAGCAAGTGATGGGTCCACCACTGTGGGTAAAGGGCCTCGGCCGGAGTCATAGCAGCTCCCAAAAGCAAGGAACCTCCGAAGCACAATGTAGGGTTGAACAACTAAATACAGGTCGATTTCTTCAAGCAAGGGTAGTGGCCCTCGAGAAGAAGTTAAGCCTTTCAATCACTCAGTTAAGAGTTGGGCTCCCTTATAGACTATCCTAGCTACGAACTCAGGTCTTCGGACAGTGAGCTCATTTCTCAGTTTTTCCATTTCAGGAGATTTTTCGAAGGTAGCATAACAGGATAGCGAGGAGACAGACCAAGAAGTAAGGGTAACTCAAACTGAACCAGTTTAGCACTTGGAAATTTCGAAAGCATGGAAGTCGATGGGTGCTACGTGGACCCTGTGGAGATTCTTGAATGACAACTAAGGAGAATCTCTATTCCATTCCAGTGCGATTTAAAGCCCAAGCAGTTTGCCAAGGCGAGTCTCATAAAAAAAAATACCACAGAGAGAAACACCCGATTATGACGCTTAAAGGCAGGCAACCATACCTAGCCTGAATCTTGTACATAAAAGAACTGCCAAATGCAGATAAACTCGAGATGCAATTAATCCTGTAAATAATAGAGATCCGGAGAGCGGCAATTAGCCGTGACCCGGTTGCGATAACGAGATTGGCCTAATGCCTTGTAAATATAAAGATTTCTATGGAGAGTATTCTATGATCAAACGATGGAATATGAATCAAGATGATTATCCATCAGTGCACTATTTGAACCCTTTAAATAATCCAATCAAACTCAAAAGTAATTTCCATTGGGTAATGAAATGAAATGCACGAAACAAGATTCTAGACTCCATCTCAAAGAGACGAGTAGGTGTAAGTGTAAATAGTAGATGTAAGGTAATATATAAGGCTTGTCAATATTGTACATAGTAGGAAACGATAAGTTTAGTCTTAAGAAGAATCTCTCCAGCCGTACGGACCCGGCACTCGCGTATTTTCAACGCTATTTTCGATATCTTGTGGGGGATATCAAGAAATCTTTAAACGTTTTTTAATTTAGGAGATAATTGCATTTGAGGGGACCGCTAACAAGCGCTTACCATCAAAAGATGCCCTCTTCCAATAAGGAACGGCAGCGTCCTCGAAAGCGAAAGGGTGGATCGACGAAAGGGCCCTCCAAGGCGGCATGCCTGGACACAAACCCTGTCGATCGAAAGAGTTTAGCTAGGAGTCGGATTCGTACGGACAGGCCTCCAACAGAGTCAAGCTCTAACAGAGGCCTGAAAGTTAAGATCCTCCAGCTAAACATGGCTCGTGCGAGAAACGTCACAGACGAAACTCGCGAACATATGATCAGAGCAGGAGTAGATTTGGCTCTAGTTCAAGAACCATACTCCTTCAAAGGATGTATCACGGGGATTGGACTAAGCATTGGCACGATAGTAGGGACCAAGCCCGTGGAAAAACCCTCGACTGCTATTTTATATAGCTCTGGTACCCTCACGTACACACGAATCTCCCAGCTCTGCACCAGCCACTGCGTATGCTCAATGGTGAGCGGTCGCGTTGGCAATTTCTATGTGGTCACTTTATACTGCCAATTCAGAGATCCCATAGGGATATATCTGACGCAGCAATGGACGCAAATGCTAAGTCTACTTGGTGGGACTCGCCAACGAGAGATGGCAGAGGACAACTACTTGAGGACTTTATTCTCGAACATGACCTCACGGTTGTGAACCGGCAAGCCACCTCATAGCCGATTGGAAGGTCGAGGACTGGAGCACGAGTGATCATAGACCTATTTCCAAAACATTGGACTTTGAAAGACAACCGACTCGCCAAGTAAAGATAATGAAACCGCGTTTGAATGTCCGAAAAGCGGACTGGGAAGTCTTCAGAGATGCTCTAAAAGTCGAAAAGACGCGCCTATCGGACTTGCAGATAGACTCTAAAGAGGATGTCGACACATACGCCGACCAACTCGAAGAATCAATCATTAATGCTTGTAAGAAGGCGATCCCCATGTAGAACCAAAAGACTCGAACGCAGATAGCTCTACCAGAGGAAGAGAAGCGGGACGTCTGAGACCAGATCGCAAAGGCTCCAGAGCAATACGCTCAGCCTCGTAAGAAAAGCTAAGAGAGAATACAAGTCTGAAACAAGTAAGTCCAGAAAGAGGAGCTGGAGGAGCTATATCACGCTCGAAGGCAACAAAGACGTATGGAGCCTTCCGTACCGAGTTGTATCGGGCAAGATGAGCACCACCAAAGCCCTCAATACTGTGACAGGAATAAACGGATCGACAACTACCTGGAAGGAAACGTGCGAATCTCTGCTTCAGTAGTTAGTACCAGACGATGACAAATCAGGAGTGACAGATGCTCACCAGGAGATCCGACAGGCTTGCCTGGAAGAATATATCTCGTGTGAGGCACCTCCGTTTATCCGGCTTGAAATAGTTCTAGCAATTCGAACCAACAAAAGCGGGAAGAGTCCAGGTACTGACAGAATTGAAGCGGAGGTACTTAAAAATGCAATTCCACTGCTGGACGAAATTGACAAATTATACAATGCTTGTCTCAAGTATGGTGTCTTCCTAAAGAGATGGAAAGAGGGAATGCTGATTACGTTGCTCAAAGCTCCTAACAAAGATGAGCAGGCTGTGAAGTCATACAGGCCCATATGCTTACTAAGCATAATCGGCAAAACGTTGAAAAGGCTCATTATAGAGCGACTAAAACAGCCTGTGAACTCGGAGTCAGGATAAACATCGGAGCGCACACACATCAGTACGTCGACTGACCAGTATGGTTTCACACCAGGAAAGTCGACGGTAGATGCGATAATAAGGCTGACGCAAATAGTAGAGGAAAGCCAGTGCAACTACGTCTTAGAGTTCCCACTCGACATCTCTGGGGCTTTTGACAATCTGTGGTGGCCTAGTCTTTTGAAACAGCTTAAAGACAGACAATGCCCCACAAACGTCTATAAGCTTATACAAAGTTACTTCCAAGATCGAACGGTGTGCATGAGAGTTACGTACGACGAAGCACGAAAGGAAGTAACTAAAGGTTGCCCCCAGGGGTCTATTTTCGGTCCACTCGGATGGAACTTAGATTATGACAGCCTACTCAAAGTTTCATGGCGCAGGCTTCAATTCGATAGCATATGCCGACGACATTATAACAATTGTTGAAGGCAAAAGCCGGCGTCACCTCGAAACAGAGGCGCAGCGTATGATTAACATCATCGAGAACAGGTGCAAATTACACAAACTGGAAGTATCAATCCCCAAGTCGGGAATGATATTATTGAAAGGCAAACTTAACTCAAGCAAGCCTCCCATAGTTAAACTGGGAGGCCAAAACATTCGTATGCTTAAAGAAATGAAGTACCTGGGCGTCACGTTCGAACCTAGATTTGGAGTCCTTCAGCACGTTAAAAACGTGCAGAAAAAGTGGTTCGACCTCCTCGGTCGACTACATCTCCTCTCTGGCGCGAATTGGGGGATGAAAGAAAAATCCCTCAGTCTGATATATAAGTGCCTCTTCATCCCAATTGTCGCCTACGCTGCGGCAGGATGGTGGAACAAGGCTAATAGTCACAGCAGGAGAATCCTTGCTACTTTGCAAAGGAAGACCCTAGTCTGGACTTCGAAAGCTTATAGCACTGTCCCCCATGAGGCACTTCAGGTGATCTCTGCCTCTCCTCCCATCGACTTATTGTTAGATGAGAGGGTCGCTCATTACCATATCAGGCGTAGCGAAGTTGTCCAATCGTCAGACGAACCAGTGAACGAAGCCGAAGTGGAAACTCGAAAGACCCGACTGCCATTGAGAAAGATAAAGTTCGAAAACAAATCATGGATCAATGGCAGAGAAGGTGGGATTTCACGGGCAAAGGTTCAGAGACACACAAGTATTTTAGCAATGTTGATGACAGGATGCGAAAGGGGTGGCTAAAGCCTAACCACTACACATCGCAGTTCCTAACGGGACACGGATCTTTTAAGTCTTACCTGAACCGTTTCGGGTTGAGCGAAGATTCGAGATGTGAATGTGAAGAGGAACAATCTTCTAGCCATATACTCTTCGACTGTCCCTGCGTAGTCGAGATCCGGAAACCTCTGGTGGACTTGGTCCGGCAACATGGTCACACGTGGCCATGCGAACCGAGTTTACTAGTGAGTAGCCGGAAATTGTACCAGGCATTCAACAAGTTCGCCAAAAGGTACATAGAACCTTCCAAGCTGATACTTGAGGACAACTCCAGAGACCGACCCCAGACTTCAAAGACGCCTAACCCGTATGATAGTCAAAGAGCGGATGTTTCGAGGAAACGGCCACTCCCCTGGAAATCATGCATGAAGCATTGTACTGTGAAGCTGGTCAGACTGTCTCATCAGACTCTCCAGTCCGTACAGAGTGCTTAAGGGCTTCCCTCAACAGGGAATAGTTAGAACCCTTGAATAGAACGGTCTCGCAGGGCAGTATTTTGGGTCCCTTACTTTTTTCGGTCTTCATTAACGACCTTCCAGAAGTAGTCGAATTTAGTAATTACATGGTCTATCCCGATGATGCTCAGGTTTATTACTCTTTTCCCCCGGGGGAATTCTAATTGGGTGTCCAGCGAATCATACATGACGCTAACGCCGTTGCATCTTAGGCTACCCTAAGCGGTCTAAACTTGAATGTAAACAAAACCAAAGTAATGATCCTGGGTAGTAAGGCATACTTCTTGCGTATAGACCTAACCACTGCCCCGCGAGTTAAGCTGTTGAACAACTACCTCCACTATCAAAACCAAGTGAAATCACTAGGTGTCTGGCTGCTGCCCACCCTGGACTGGTCCAAGCACGTCTTAGCTATTTCTCAAAGGGTGTACGGGATTTTACGTTCGCTACGTTTTCATAGACGGGTATACCTCTAGGAATACCCGTAAATATTTTGTCGAAGTTTTAATTTTCCCTCACTTTGACTACGCCTGCGCAGTCTATAACGACTTGGACCAGACCAGAAATCTAAAGCTCCAGAGACTACTCAATGCTTGCGTTAGATTTGTATGGGGAAATTTATGCAGATACGACCACGTGACGCCCTATAGACTGAAGCTGGGCTGGTTATCAGTGGAGTCGAGCCGGCTATTTTTCATCAGCTCTCTATCATTCAGCATTTTGGCGCACAACTCACCACATTACCTTTCAGATTATTTCATCAGAATCAGAACGCATTTCATCCCGCCATCCTCCTAAACCGTTGACCACCTTACTTACCACCTCGTACTGAGTCACTTCACAAATCATTCGTCATCAATGCCACTAAACAGTTAAACTCACTTCCCTTCACATCATTTGATCCATCTCATCTTAACACCTTCAAAACATTTGTCTTTGAGCACTTTCTTCGTCTCGACTCCATAGCATGGGAAGAAAGAGTGACAAATGAAAATATAGTCCGTCCCCATGTAATCGAAATACGCGAAGTAAGTGAGATTGGCGACTTATTTATTACCACGCAATAAAAACGCCGCAATATTTTACGTTACTTTGTTCTGCGATCTCAATTTTTAATTCTTAGTTTTTAATTTTTAATTTTCAGTATTTAATTATTTATTCATTCGATTTTGTACACTCTTCGTAATTTGTTTATTCTATTTTATTATTTTATTATCTGTGTACAGCGCTATCTTACTCGACGCTGTATTGTTAATTGATTTTTATTCATATTTTATACTATTTTGTTTTGCGTCTTTATTTTTATGTTACACCACTACGTTCTTTTTATATCTTTTATTGTTATTTATATTGTAACTTTTATATTATTAATTTTATTTGTTATTTTATTTTATATCAACGCACCGTATATTTTTGTGTTTACGGGGTTTCTACCCCATAAAAACCCAATAAATCATCTATCTATCTATCACTCCAATGACCGGAACGGCTGCCGACTCCTTTCTTCCTTCTTTATGGAACGGCGAGGCGAGCTACTCCGTACGCTGACGTGGTGGTTGGTGGGAGAACGGGCTCACGCCCACACACTAAACACACCGACACTCTATTTCCTTTTCTTCTAAAAAAGGTCGTACCGGCTTCAACACCACGTTGTATCACCGTGCGCGCGCGAACTTAATACCTTTTTCCTCCTCGCGCACGATACTCGCGCGTTCGTGCTCTGTTTTTCAGTTAAAATGTTAAAGTGTTTTTCTACGATAAATGTGTATTATTAATTAACATACGTAAACTGAATAATTGCTATGACATATAAAAATTATTATAATTATAAAATAATTAAAAATAATAAGTTAATATAAGAATTTTTTTTGAATAATGTTTTGAATCGTGTAAATATGTAATCGGTTTTCGGAATTTTATTTAGAAATTCGAAATTAATATTTTACGAATATTGTTTAAACGTATACATGAATTGTATTAAATATTTATATTATAACAATTAAAAAATTAATTCGATAAGTGCTAATTATTATTTATTATGACCTGATAAATATATTTAAAGAAGTTTCTAAAACATATAGATGAACAATTTTTGAATGGTTTCGAGACATCGTGGCGTTTGGACGTGTTTGTAATCGCGTGTAAATAAAAGTTCTGTCTATGAATTAATAGTTTTCATTTGTATTGTTTAAACGAATTTATCGTTCGTCCAAGTAATCTTCAGTAAAAAAGTGTCTTTATTGATCGTCACGAACAACAGTTGTTAATAGATGTTAAGTTACATAATTGCCGACGTTTCGGACGTTTTTTCGCCGTTTTTTTTAAATTATATTATTAAAAATTATTGTTTTAATGCGAGAATTAAACGTGATTTGTTGAATTTTTATAGATTTGATATGTAATAATATACCGAAGAGAGTGGCTTTTGCGAGATCTAACCACACGAGTGATATGTTGGTTTTTTGAGTTTTGTTTAAATTTGGTGAGTGTATAAATTGTCTTGTGACATCGATTGAAATGTTTCATTGCTTGTATTTATCTATATATACTGTAATTTACTAATTTTTAGCCTTGAGAAGGGACGGCGAAAAAACGTCCGAAACTTCGGCAATTATGTAACTTAACATCTATTAACAACTGTTGTTCCTGACGATCAATAAAGACACTTTTTTACTAAAGTTTTCATTTGTTTTCATTTTATTAATTATATGCGATTGCTATCTAAGTGTTTAGTGAAAGTGGCAGCAATTCAAACTGCGATTGCATTTTGTAATCTACTAAAAAAGTATAAGTGAAAATGTCTTCCAACTCAGGAGGTGACTTTTTACTTGCTCCTACTAGTACTAGTCAATCCAATTCAACTTTACCCTACGCCAATGTTACTGAACAATCTATTCAACCCAAGAAAGATCAAGCCATTATTATGGACTCGATTGAGGAACTCACAATCGATGATTACATTGATGCATTGGAATCATTAATAAACGTCAAAGAAATCACGCACATTTCAAAAATTTCAGGTGCTAGAGTATGTATCTTAAAAGTCAATTTATATTTGAGCAGTTATCTAGCAAGAAAGTAAAAGTTAAAGAATATTTATTAACCATAAGACCCTTCATAGAAAAAAATAAACGTGTGGTTATATCCAATGTAAATCCTGCAATTCTGGATTTTATTTTAGCCAATGCTCTTAAGAATAAGGATATTATCCCTCTGTCTCAAATATTCTCGGAAATATGACAAACCCGGAATTTCCATCTATCGACCAACCTGTAAATACTAAACATGTCGATCAAGGTAGAAATAAGTGATTACACTCATAAGAGACGCCCCCCAGTATCTACTACGTCCGATGACTCGTCAATAATTAAAAGTAACGTTAACGAGACCATTGATAAAATAGATACTACATATAATGATTCAGAAGAATTAAATTCTACTAACAACGATGATACATGCTTTCCCCACCCAATAAAAATGCCGATCAATTTAGCATATCAATTGCTAGTAGAAAACAGGGTAAAAATAAATGAAAATGGAAGTCCAACAACCGGATCAATTTTCCAAACAAAGTAATCAAGAGTTTAATCTATACGAACCATTGAAGCCCATTGAGCACATGTTTCACCACAACTCAACGGCCTATCTACTGAGTTACGAAAACTTTAGGAAATTCTTAGAATTAAGATACGGTTCACCTAATATTTATAAATTAGCTATGGAATTCCCAGATGATACAAGGATAATCTTAAAAATGATCGAAGAATTCTATCCATTAATTACAGAAAGAAGTTTCAAAATTAGGTTAACTAAAATTAAAAAGAAATTAAAAAAAGCTTATTCGAATAATGCTGATAAAAGTGAATCTGATAATGAAAGTATGTTATCGCAGGACTCTACATATTAAATTAATATATTATATTCAAGAAGAAAAAGACAAAAAATCTTATAATTAAATTCTATGGCTTATTGCGAAAAAAAGTTAAATATTTTATTTTGGAATAGTAGAAGCATTGTAAAAAAAAGAAAAGAAGAAATACAGAAGATCTTGCAAGACTCGGATCTATTTATATGTGTCGAAATCTGGTTGTTAAGTTTAAAACCTAATGAAGAAAATTATCATTTTTCGGAATATAAAACATTTAAGAAAGATAGACTTCAGAAAAACATTCCTCTGTTGAAATTGCACGTATAAAAATTACTAATCTTAAAAATTCTATTGATATTATTGTATGCTATCGCGCGCCGGGTATTGTTCTGTCGCAGCTCCAATGGGACAACATTTCGTTAAACGCTAAAAAAATAATAACACTATACTTATGGGTGACTTTAATGCCCATAATAGATATTGGAACTGTGACAAAACAGATATCAATGGAGAGAGACTCCTAAAAAGCTTCGAAAATCTCGACTTATTTCTATATAATCACAAAACTAGAACGCACATTCAACCATATAAACACTCTTCATCGAATCTAGATTTAATATTTTCCTCTATTGCTATTGCTCACAACATAAATATTAAATTAAATAGTGTTATGATGGGCTCAGATCATTTTCCTTTATTTATTGAATACACGAGCGAAAAAAGCATTTATAGAAAAAATTCTTTTAACTTAAAATCAGTTCGAACAAATTGGAAAATGGTTCTAGAATATTTAGATAACAATTATTATCAGTTTATGAATACAAACTATGTTCAGGCAAAAGCGAATGAAAAATATAATATACTCGTAAATATAATTATTAGTGATTTGATTAGGCTTAACTCTCCAAAAAAATAAAATGTTAACAACAAAGCTCATCGTAACCCGGTATCTTGGTGGGACGCTGAATGTGACAGGGCTAAGCGATTGAGGATTACTGCATTTAAAAAATACGAATACACTAAAAGAGTAAAAGATTTTGTAGACTATAAAAAACAATATTCTTTTACACTTCGTTATGAATATATTCTGAGCAAATATGAACGATTTACAAATTCTTCTGAACTTTTAAGAATTCTTTTAGAGTTCTTAAAAAATTGTCGTTGCCATACCGTACTCATTTTTCCTGCAAAATATTGTCCAAATTCAATAGTTCTACGAGTTTGTCGTTGAGTATAAGAATTCCAATATCGCTCTGTGAATTTATTTTTATAATCATTGAAATCGTTTATTTCGTGCTCCTGTAAATACCACCATCCTTTTGCGTTATCTAATGTTTTTATTAATATATATATATATATATATATATATATATATATATATATATACACACATATATATATATATACACTTCGTGTAAGAAATCGCTTTACTCTTTTATTTTGTACTGCCTTCTTTAACAGATATTATATTATTTATATTTGCACTTTGTTATTGTATAATTTGCGTGGACAAAGAATAACTAAAATATTTTTCAGGTTCTTAATAAACATTTTGATCATTTAGTAATTATCGTACTTGGTTAATCATATAATTAGTTATATTTGGTAAGATTCACAATACATATTTTTTAAAAAACGGGTCCGTATTAGAATCAACAATCGAACTTTTTAAACATAATTTGAATTTTAATATTTTCAAACCACTTATCATAAGCTTTACCGTCTACGTTCTTATCTATATGAGGCAAATCTGTTATATCATAATATTTTGTAATTTTACTTGATATTTCTAAATTAAACGCATCGTTTATTTGCTTTCTTCTACGGGTAGCATAAAGTTTGCGCATTTTTATATTTACATCTTCAAATTTCTTTATTGGCGATACTTTTAATTTTAAAAATATTAATAACTGATTCATTTATTTGACAGGTTCCTCACTCTCTTCAAAAATTTCTTCACTGCTTTTAGTAGGACTAGAAATATAAGATTGTTGATTAGTAGAACTAATTTCTTCAGGTGTAGCATTTTTTTACTTTTTCTTCTAATATTGCGTAACAACTGGCACAAATAAAATCATCTGTAGATAAAGAAATATTTAGGTACAATGGTTGCAGAGTATCACTCATGTCGCCTAATTTCTTCAACGAATTTTTTAAATTATGGTATAGAACTTTTTTATATCTTCTATTTAAATCCATACATTTCTTTTTTGAAAAAATGACATTATAATAGCTGTAGTGTTAGGAAAATGGCTAGAACAAGTAAACAGTCAAAGTCTTTATAAGAGCCAAGAGTGTTTATTAGAAAACTTGAAGAGACTCTCAACGCGGGGCGTAATTACTGCAGCGCGAAATCACGACCCAATTTTTTAAGCATTATCCCGTGAATTCCCTTTTTAAATACTAAATAGAAAAAGTTTTCATAGTTTTTAAACGAAAATAAAATTCCAAAAGTAACATTTTTTTAAAATCTGAATGGAATCAGCCATATGAGACTAAACAAAACGGTAAATAGAATTTTTTAGAATTTAAATTAATTACTTACTTATTAATTACTCACACGCGTCGTAAGGCATCATCCTGGTTGATCGTTTTGCCAGTCACGTAGCAGCACGGGCCGTCCATGACACGCGTACGGGCTATATCTTGGGTACAGGCCATATCTTAACAGTAGTGGCAGAATCGACGCTTCTCCCATCAGAGGACGTCTGACGGTCATCGCTCCTACTCTTCCTCTCCTTCCTCAAAGGTCGCCTCTGATTCTTTGCATCTGTTAAAGAAATAATGTCTATGTTTACCTTACGGGACGGGATATACCGTTTAATACCCTCCATAGATATCTCAGTTCTTTTTTCAGTCTCATCATCTTCTATATAAATGGTAGGCTGATTTGACTTCTACCGTTGATAGACCTACAAATTTTGGAGCTTGTTTGGCTGCAAAATTTCTTTCTGCAGATTATTGTACATGATTTAATATTGCTATTTTATCCCCTACCTGATAAGTAATATCTCGTCTAATCCTATTATAATATTTTGTTTGCTGAACAATGGCTTTATCCATAAGATCGTGGAGAGTTGGAAGTCTCTTCATGCGGTCAGACCGTTTTTCTGGGTCTTCAGGAAGGATAGGGATGGGTTGTTCGAGGTCTTCCTGGATTAGAATGTATAGTTCAGTATTTCATATATAAAATTCGTTTAGATTTACGTCCCATTCTTTATGATCGTCAGCTAGAAAACTGTTAATCATTGGTTTTAGATTTCGCTTAACTCTTTCTACTGGGTTGGCTTGAGATCTATAAGGGGTATGGTGGTTTGTTTGATTAAATAGGATTCTAAACGCTCGGTTATTAATTGATTGGCAAATTCTGTCCCATTGTCAGTCAACAAAAACTTCCAAACAAAACAGGGTATCAGTTTATGATCAAATCTTCGAAAGCTTGTCATATGCTTTTTGCATCTGCTTCCCTTAGTGGTCGGAATTCGACGTAACAAGTGAACAAGCTGCAAAAACGATTACGTATATAAACCCTCGTTTTGACGGTGGTATTGGACTCATGATGTTAGCCACGACTTTCCATGGTTCGCCAATTTTTCTTTCACCCATCAAACCAGCGGGCGGTAATTGGGAACTGTTATGGATTACACATTGATGACAAAATTGAACATAACAAGTTGTATCCTAAAAATAATCAGACCAAAAGTAATAGGTTTGGGAGTATTATGCGCTTCGAAAAGTGCTTGGGGTCTGTTTGATGATGGAAGAACTAATTTCCTCGCATCCAGATCAGCGAACAGTGGATCGACTAATTGATTTGGGCGATAAGCATAAAGAAGTCCATTCTCGACTTTGTAAGAAATTTGTAAGTTTGTAAGAAAATTCCACGTACATACCACGTACATTCCATGTACATACCACGTATAATCTATGTGAGTTTGAACTACAGCTGCAATCTTTTATTCTTCCCACGTTCTTGACAGAGCGTCTGGAACTTAAAGTAGATCACCTTTTCGGTGTACAAATTTAATATCATAATTTCGTAGTGCTGTATTCTATCTTGCCAGTCTGCCGACAGAGTCTTTGAGATTATTTAACCATAAAAGATTGCAATGATCAGTTATTACGGTAAACTGTTCTCCTTAAAGGTAACCTTTAAGCCTATGTCGTGAACATAAAATCGCCGAACACTCTTTTTCAGTTACTGTATAATTTCGTTCTGTTCGGCTCAGCGTTCTACTCACATAGTAGATTGGATATTCCTCCCCATGAATTATCTATATTAGCACACCTGCTATTATACAGTGCCAACGAACACCTTTCTTTGTTAGCTCTATAAAGGAGGTTCTTAATTTTTGCTAAATTGGCAATGAATCGGGAATATTAGCCAATCATTTATAGAAATCTACGGAGTTGCTTTAAATTTTGGGTGCAGGATAATCAATTTAGTTTTGTCCGTGTTTAATTTTGTCTGGGTTAGTGCACAATCTGACAACAATCAACAAAATTCTGACTATTATGTTAAGTTGAAAAATGGGCTTCTTTTAATGCTTACAGTACTATCTTCGATGAGTAGATATGTTCTATAAATGTTTTGGTAACAATAATTATATTTCTTTTCTTAATTAATTTTCTAATACCTCTGGCAACATTTACGACTTAGCAATATGCAAGTAAGTTGCTAATAAAGAGGGTTTTGCGTAATATTTGAAAAAAAATATTGAGCAACACAAATTAGCTCGGAAATACCGATTAAAATTCATATAATGCTTTGTAATAAATACATGCACGGGCGATTTAGAGTCAAAAATTTAAAATAATTATATCGTCAAGATATACAAATGTCTGTGGTTCCCAATTAGACTTGATTAATTTTTCCATATTTCTTTGAAATGTAACTGGAGGATTTGTTAAGCCGTAGGGCATTCCTTGGAATTCGTGTAGGCCTCTTTCTGGTACTCCAAAAGCAGTTATTTCTTTACTGCCTGCATCTAGTAAAATTTGAGTATAGTAGTTTAGTTATAGTAGTTTGAGACAGATCTAATTTAAAAATGAATTTTGCTTTACTAAGTTTATCAAGAATATCGTCCATATTTTTGAAGGGATAAGCTAATCTTTTTGTAATTTTATTGACTTTCTGTAGTTAATACAAAATCTGTATTTGCCGCCTGATTTGGGTACTATTACTGGATAAATACACCAAGGGATTTCCGAAGGTTCAGTTATATCTTCAGATAGTATACGGTCTACTTCTTCCTGTGCTAATATTAATAATTTATTTGAGTATTTTCTTATTTTTTGTCATATTGGTCATGACCATGGATATTTATTTTGTGGTAAGCCAAAGTTGTTGCACCAAGTGTTATTGGAGTTTCTGGTATTAGATTATTTAGTACTTTCTTATTTCTTTCTCTTTTTTCTTAGATGCTTGTCGAATGCCATCTATACTAGATAATGCTGGCAGATAACTGGAATCTTGCCCGTAGGGATAAAACTGATGGATCTCGCCTGTGGGTGTTCGCCATGTATCGTTTCCGTAGCCCGTATCTTGAGTTCAAGCAATCATTTAAAATCAATTCTTAATATACACTTGTACTGTAAACCATCTGCTACTCGGAAGAGTAACATTTTCTCGACTCGATCGATACTAACTGTTACATTGTCACGCTGCACTGGGGATTAGGGTGCAGGTGATGGGGATAATAAAAATAAGATATATGTAAAATAACTTAATTTATCTGCTTTACTTTATGTAATTACGGGTGCCAGTCGCGTCCTTTACGCGGGCTCAAGCTCGGCTGCGATCGGCTCAGGGAGGGGGCGAATTTAGGAAGGCGAAATGCGGCTCACTGCAGATTGCACGAGTGCAATCTATAAATTAAATATCCCGAATCGTTGGCTGAATTTGTGCTACTCGTCCGCGACGAGTTTAATGTCGACCGACGGCGCGACTGCGATACACGATCGTGGGTCGGAAGCTGCTCGAAAAAGGGGGGAGAAGGGGGAAACGCGATAACTCGCACACAGACAATAGATGAGCACGGAATTTAATTATAAGAAATAAAGGAGGCACAGATAAGGATGCACCAACCTTTGTTGCTACGCTGCTCTCGCTTAATATTGCTCAGCACAATTTCGCACACTCGCTGCACTCTCAATTCGTCCACGGCGACGTATCTATCTCGGCGATCGCAAGAGTTCTGCTCTCCTCGGCGTGGTCGACGCGTTGCCTGTGTGCGCGCATGCGTCGCGACGGCCCACTTGCGGTGCGTATGCGGCCTAACTCGAGTGCGGCTTGAGTGACGCACGGCGTGACAGGTGCAACGGCAAGCTCGAGCTGCTTGGACGAACACACGGCGATAATCAGGTAAATATCCACTTGGATGACGGCTTGATGTGTAGTCTTATTAATATTGTGTGTGTGTATGAGCACTTATAATGCTCACCTAACCTCTTCACAAGGCCTCTCCTATACATACTTATTTAATATTAAATTATTTAGTAAGTGTGCTCCTGTCTGTTCCCTTATAATGAATATTGCTACATTAACTGGTGCTTCCAGGTTTCCTGGATTATTGCTGGCTGACGGACTTCCTGGCTACATTGACTCCTTCTTCTGGCTCGGTCTTCCTTGGCTTGCTGGGTACGCTGCTACTAGATTTAGGACTTTGCAGCTCGCTGTCAACATCTCAGCATGCTGCTTCATTTGCTCTTCGTCAGGCTCATTATTAGATTACTTCAAGAGTAATCTATGCTTCGGTGAACTCCTTATGTGTCCTGCTCGGCTGCCCTGTGCACCGTTGTTTGTGGGCTCGGTGGTTTATATCATATGTGTTAAGGAGCTCGGTTGCTGGGAGGGTATCATAGTTATTATTTATAGGCTCTTAGGGAAATTAGGCAAGGATAGGTTTGATTAGGCTTGTATGTGTGTGTGTGCTCGTACTGGGAAATAAGGTGTAGCTTATTGTCGCACTAAATGACATGCACTATTTGCATTGTCACGACATCTAATTTTCTTTCTACAGGTAAAGATATACCATTGGCTACGCTTACTATGCTTTTGAAAGGTTTATATTTCCCACTAAACTCTTTTCCAAACAGATCCTGTATCTTATAGTCCTATAATCATTTTACCATTTAATTCAAATGCAAATAACAACCTAGGCTCAAGCTTTCCTAATCGATGTCTTTGAATAACAGAATCTGAGGATAAAACAGGTGTTATCCAATTTTTTTCCAAATTTCTCTGACAAATCTGTATTTTCTTCCGTTTGTGCTGGAGAGTGTGCTTGAATTGCTGCTGGAGTTGGCATTTTCCATAATCTCTTTGATGGTGCTGGAGGGACTTCTTGATTTTCGGGAGGTATACTTCTCTTGTTTGAGTCTGAAGACAAAGTTTTCTGTCTTTTTATTGGAGCTGAAGGGCATATTTCTTGTATTTTCACTATTGCTGAACGAGAAATCTTCGGTTTTACTATTGGTGCTGGAGGAGAAATTTTTCTTTTCTTCGTATTTGCCAAACGAATTTTCTTCTTCTGTTTCACATTTGCTGAGGGCTTCGTTACATTGACCCTTACTGGTCGTTTCTCGTCGGTCTGGGAACTCTACAAGTCGGACAATACCTTTTTAGTATGCTTTTTTCCACACGCATTGTTATAGCAATCATCTGACCAGTCCAACGCTACCACATGTAAAACAGGTGTCTTTGTTTCTATTCTTTAATTTTGTATTATTTCCTTTATTGAGACTTTTCGTACAAGGATTTTATTCGATATTTTTGATTGAAACCAATTGTTTATATCTATATTTAACCATTTTCCATTTTCTTTGGTTCAAATTGTTTTTGGGTGCTAGATTGCTTATTGAACTTTTGAGCGTTTGATGAGGGCGGGAAATGAACTTTCTTTGGTACTGGGGATGGTTGCAATGCAGCCGTTGACGTTTCCATTACAACACTGTATTGTATCACTGGTATTCCCGGTGATTGCTGCCGTCCTGTCACTTTTCTTTATTTTCACTGGTTCATGTGCCGAATTGAAGAATTGCTTGCATGCTTCTTCTTTCTTCCAGAGTAGCTGGAGTTCTAAAAATGATGAAAATTGGTCCCTGTCAATCCTTGATCTATAGTCATAGGTGCTACATTTGGTTCAATAAATTCCTGAATTCAGAAAGATATGATGAAATATCTTTCAAAGGTCCCTGTGCCCTAAAAGTAATCTATTTTTGTAATTGATATTGAAAGTCCTCTTTACAGTATTGTAATCTAAAAGCCATATTAAATTCCTCTTCTAAATCAACACCATACTTATTAATCTATTACTGCTGGCAACGATCTTATGATGTCGTCCATAGTTAATTAAAGGACTCTGTATTGTTTCTTTTTGACCTTTTAAATTCTATGCACCATTGCTTTAGAATTTCGCTGACATGTTTTTCTCTTTGGAACGTTGAATTATCCAAAAGTCATCCCTCTCGACAATTGCTCGGTTAGGGAATAGGTTGGAAATGGTTATTGGGAGACTGCTTAAAATTATTTTGTGATGGTGCTGGAGACAAATTATATTGAGATTGAGACGTTACAGGGAATTGTAGGTTCAAGTTATACTGTCTTGAAGAGTGAATATAAGGTGGAATTCCACTAATATTCGTATTGCGATGGAGGAGATTGGTTTGCGGGTGAGATCGATGTGTAGCCTGATTTGGATTATGTAACAGTTCTTCTCGTCTTCTAGTATCCCTCTCAAAAACTTGAATTCCTATACTCCTTACCACATGTATTGGCCTTTCACAATTTCTAATGAATTCATCAGTAAATGTGACTCCTTGATTACTAATTCCTG
The DNA here is from genome assembly GCA_026168455.1 of Theocolax elegans. Classification (NCBI taxonomy): domain Eukaryota; kingdom Metazoa; phylum Arthropoda; class Insecta; order Hymenoptera; family Cerocephalidae; genus Theocolax; species Theocolax elegans. Next base: position 59,676,718 of record CM047425.1, read on the forward strand.
CTTGGGTGTATATTGCCGAAGTACTGTTTATTTGTGGTTCTACCGTGGTACCTTTATATCATGTATTTGGAACCTCTAAATAGAACATATTGTGTTGAGGCAATTCTATTAATATCTGTTGGTAAGGGAATCGGTGCCGATTTTAGATTCTGTGTACTCGCATTATATGATATAACGTTTCTTATTTGTAAATAGTAAGTTTGGTCAAATCCATTTGCTGGACCCGAATTAAAACTTGCTGCCAAAATTTCGCGGTTTCGAAATCGTATTTCGATTGGTTCCGTGCCACTTTGATCTTCTTGTCTATTATCTACTACGTTCCTTCTCTCTATCGTTAGTGCTGAATATTGGGTTATTTGTTGTCACTAAATTTCCTACTGGCTAATTATACACAGATTATAGTCCAGTCAAATTAGTTCTAAGATCGTCAAAGAATTTTTAAAGTCTTATTACATTACGATCCCCTTTCATTGTATCTCTTCAACACTTCTTGTGTTTCAGTCCTAACTTTAGTCAAGTAAACAATTAGAGTACTAACTTCAATTAAGCAACTTTTAAACCACATTGAATTTACCCATACAGGCTTTAAAAAAACGAAAAAAGCTGGTAATAATAGCGGAAGGCTTGTAGCGGAGGAAGGCCGCTCGCATTCTGGGCAGCGCAAGCTGTCCCGATCCGCAACCGCAAGCCCCTTGCATTCAATTTCATCAAATCTTCTTTTGATTTAAGTTTCATTTTATCAGAGTGAACAATTAGAGAATTTACATAAATAATGCAGTTTTTAAATTCTCTCATATAGGCTTTATTGACTCATGAATAGATATATCTACAATGTATTTAAATAACAAAAATGTTAATTGTTTTTAATATTTATCACTATTGAGCTTGAATTGATTAATTTTACTATATTAGCACTGTATGTACACTAACAAGGGGAGTACTTGATCTCCGGGAAATGGATCTTATCCTAACTTTGGTATATCTTTTATATGTAACGGGGTATAATTTCCGCGTTGGTAAGGGTAAAGGGTATAGTTGCTGCGGCACTGCCTAGTGATACTCCCTAGACCGTACCCCGAAAGTGCGCGGCGGATTCAAATCAGTAGATCCCGCGCCCAACCTACCGTTGCGATGTCCGTTACAATTGCGAGATCACTTTGTTCAGCTGCAAGCGTCGCGAACTGAAAAGGACCGCGAATAAAAGGGGATAAATCCGCGGTAAACTTACCTCGGTCAGTCTTGAAATGGAGAGGGCGGTATTCGAGATAACGGGAATAATAGAATCAATTATTAAGTATGTATAAAATTTATTTATTACTAAAAATGAGCAAACAGGTTTAACAAAGAATACTAAAAACAGATAAGTAACAAAAGGATGAAAAGGCTGCGTGACGTCTTCCTCACTTTTGCGCACGCGCACGCGTACCGATTTGCCGCTTTTCTACTAGAAATTATCCGCGAAAAGTGCTACACGTATTAGTACTATTATTATAATGAAATCTCGTGAAACCTGTTTTTTCGGTTAAAGATAGGAGAAAAACTGTTAGACGTGAACATAATATGCCGCAAATTATCCGTGCAGTTACATATTTTGCCATGATGTTATTTTTAAAACTTAAAAATAATCTTCTAGCTGCAGATAAACTAATAAGGTATTCTCATAAATGTATCTTGCATAGTGCTATATATCTAAAGCATGTTGAATTTGCCGCAATTAACCGTAACCTCAATGAATAATTAGAAACAAAAGAACTAATGAATCCTACTAACTTAAGAAAAAAACAGCATTACGTTGCATAAAACTAATAAATAAATCTAAACACGATGACCAGACTAGGACAAAAATTTGCCGCTTTTTTGCCAAGAATTATCCGTGGTAGTACAACATTTTATTAGACGCTAATTTTTTAAAAAATCCAAGGGTCTCTGCCAACTTTAGCAAAAGTTAGCGAGAAACGGCTCACAGCTAACAATAAATCAAAATATGATAACCTGACACGGACAGATATTTGCCGTTTTTTTGCCTTGATTTATCCGTGCTGGTACTAACTTTACTACACATTCATTTTTAAGAACAACTGAAGTATTTTGCCAAAATTAGCAAATGTTAGTGGGAATTGGCTCATAGCTGACAAGCAAATCAAAATATGATGACCAGACTAGAAGAGAAATATGCCGCTTTTTTGCCGTGAATTATCCGTATTAGTACATTTTCTTAGACGTACCTAATAGGGGTTGAAATGAACAAAATCCGTAACGCTGGATTAGATTTACTATTAATCACTAGTATTGTATATATTCTGTCATATGTGTTAAAGTTTATACAGAAAATGTACTGCTGAGTATTTTTTTGCAGTAAACTTCACAACGAGAGATTTTCTTATATAAAGAACCCACCCCTTGGAGTTTTCATTAGGATAATATTGGTGATTCTTTTTTTCGGAGAAACTCGATTTAATTCGAAAGAATATATGGATTTCTAGCAGATTTGAACCAACGCCACAGCGAAATACCAGTAAAAATGGATTTGTTGTTTTCAACCCGTTTACGCCCAAACTGACATAAAAGTTGTGTGTTTTTCAACCGTTGTACTTTCTAAGTAAAAGTTATATAATCTTGATGAAACTACATGATTTTTGTATTTTTTGCTGCTCTTACCGAATCTGACAACAGATTGACGATATCTGTCACGATTTTCACAATTTGGGCTTAAAGCTGAAAAACCGACAAAAACAAGAATTTTTACCAAATAATCGTAAACCTGATCCAGATACTTTTATCGGAGGGGCATAAAACTATGGATCGGATAAAATACAGTCTTACACTACAAGATAGGATAGTTAGTTCATCGAAATTCAAGATGGTTGCCACCGAAACAGTAGTTTTTAGATTTAACTGTAATAAAAGCTTTGTGAATTTTTTTTGCGATAAGTATCAACTGTGCGAAAAAATGTTGTACAATAAAAAGTGATCAGAAGAATTCAAAGAACACGTGTGAATTTTTTCAGAATTTTTTGTACGATTTTTAGATGTTTTAAAAAATTGTCAAAGTATCATCTTATTTCTCAATTTCTTTTGATAATTATCAACTTTATACAACAAAAAATATTAAAATTGTTTCGGTCACTGCCATTTTGAATTTCGATTATCTAACTATCCTATCTTTTACTATAAACCAGTATTGCACCCGATCCACAGTTTTAGTACCCTCCGATAAAGATTTCCCGAATAGATTCATGATTATTTGAAAAAAATGTCTCATTTTTGGCGGTTTTTCAGCTTTAAGTCACCATATTGTAAATATGGCGGCAAATATCGTCAATCGGTTATCGGATTCGATAGGAGCAGAAAAAAATACAAATAATCATTTAGTTTCATCAAGATTGACTAACTTTTACTACCAAAGTACAGCGGTTGAAAAATGCAAAAATTTTAGCTAGATTTGATGTAAACGGGTCAAGCAGTTAGTTTACATAATGAGTTCGGGTCAATAAACCTGTGCCTTATTGATGAAATATATTTTGATACATTTTAATTGAAAATTGATGAATGTAAATAAAGCGATTTTGAAAGCTTATTTTTTGTGGCGCTGATTTGGAATGAACATTTATCAAAACGTTAGTAAAATATCTTGTATAAATGGTCCGGATATTTCACAGAAAGCGGTATCGTCTAATTTTTTATAATTATTCTATAATTTTTCGTTTTAAGAGGTAATACTTTGGATTAATATTTTCATATGTTTCCAACGTAGTAGAACAAACTTTCCTTGATCGACGCGTTTTAACCCATTAATGCACAAATGCACATTTTTGTGCACACATTTTCAAATACACAATTCTATTGGACCAGCTAATTTATTCTTGTCCAAAATTCAATATAAAGGGTTTTTAAAGCTGCTCTTTCAGAATCTATGACTTATTTTATAAAAAAAAATCAAATACTTTATTAATTTTGTCTTTTGTTTAAAAAAAAAGTAAAAAATTTTTGTGTTTTTTATTTTATAAATCAATTTTTCTTCATGTTTTATACAATTAAATTACCGTCAGATATCGCGGTCCGAATGTCTGACATTTCTGGTACCCTGGTTTTAGATGTTCTTTTCACCCTTAGTTTTTCCAAAATGGCGGTGTATGTAAAACAGTGTCATTTTAAACTTCATGATTTTTTCTGAAAAAATATTAACTTAACAAAAAAATGATCACGAACATAAAATGCTTAGAATTGCTCAAAGAATACGTATGAATTTTTTGAGAAGGTTTTCAGCAAATTTGGAATTTTTTGAATTTTGACCATTTATGAAAAATCAAAAAATAGCTCAAAAGCTTCTGAAAAAATTCATACATATTTTTTGAGAAATTCTAAGCATTTTTTGTTTTTGGACATTTTTTGTAAAGTTCGTATTATTCGACAAAAAAATCATGAATCTTTAACTTAAAACCATAAAATACAAAATTCATGATTTTTTAAATAAATTTAATTAATAAATTTAAAAAAAACTTTTTTTAATAAATAAATTTATTTTGAAAGTAGTCAAATTTATTTTAATATATAATATGATCACATGTAAGATAAACACCTAATACTTGGACAAAACAAAAATTTTGACCGATACTTCGACAGTTTCGAATAAATACTATTAAAGCTAAACATGATAAATGCATTTAGATTGTTTATAAATTAGACTTTTGAGTTTTATCAGCTAAATAACCTCGTTAGAGGTTGAAAAGCTCAAATAAAAAAAAGAATTTTATCAAAAGCATATGAATTAAAGCCTTAAATTCGTCATAATTTATAGTAAAACATTTTGAGGTTATATCCTTTGCGTATCTTTACAAAAATCATTGTCCAAGTTTACCTTTCTCTTCAATGTCATTACGGAGTACTTGGACATACTTTAAAAGATAGTCCAAGTACTAGGTTCAAGTGATGTCCAACTACTGCTCCCACTAATTCTATTTTGTCCAACTACACTGGCGTTGGTTACATTTTTTCAAACTTACTTATTTCATATAATTTAACTCACAAATCTATTTATTTCTATACTGCTAAGACAATTATATGCTTATGGTGACTTATGAAAAATTTGAGCATTGACACTTCTTAGTTATAAAAACACTGGTTATTCATAAACTTGCTCAAAATGTGTCCGAGTATTGGGTATTTTACCTTACGCATCTTCATATATAATATTTCACACGCACACGTGCGCACGCATACACGCACAATTGCACGCATACACTCTCACGCTCTCGTGTACACACTAAATATGAGCGAATACTCGAAAAACTCGACTCGAGACGAGTCGAGTTTTTTCACCGAGTTTAAGTCGAGTACTCGGCTTTTTCAACCCCTAAAAATGTATCGAATTACTCGAACTAATCAAGATATTCGGTCCGTTTGAACTGTTCTAGCCGCTCGAAATGTTCGAATAATTCGGAGTTATCAAACTATTCAAGCGATTTGATCTTTTCGAACAACTCGGCTATTTTCGAGCAATTAACAGTACATTATGCATGCAGTGACTAAAGTGGGCAATGTACGCACGGTCCCTAATACAAAATCTCACGTGAGATCTCACATGAGAAATTTAAAAAAAAATCATAAATATGTTTGAATCGCTTTAAAACCTTAATTTTTGAGCTTATCTAAAGGGTTTTATCACTAAAAAAAGTGACCCCCATACTCTTAAATTGATTTCTTATTTTTTCGGAAGTTTGACCAGCGTTCCGATTGAAAAATCACATAAGATTTTGGCATGAGATCGCACGTATTAGTACGGTGCACAGTGCGTGCTTAGCGTATTTTACTCCCGTGGTGCATGTAGAACTTTTCACCATCATGACGAACTCGGTGATTCCGAGTCGGGCCGTCGAACTAGACGTTAGCTTTAGATATACGTAGTATTTACCAAGAGTGTTTAACTTTTATTAATTGTTTGTTTTTTTATTTCGAGCTTCCGAAGGTGAGGATTCCTGTTCTTTTTATCCTGTTGTTGTCCAGCTTTCCGAATAAGCTGTGAATTGTGCGTGTGTGTGCGGTAAACGCGCGAGGTATAGATATATAAAATTTGCTGCGTGAACGCGTCTGGCGACCGTCACTAATTTTCATTTTATTAGTGTATCAGTAATTTATTATTTATTAAAGTTTCTAGCTATCAACAAAAAGTGTTATTTATTTATTGTAAGGGAGCCGTTTACCCTGATCCCCAGTGAACGTGTTTTATGGCGACCGTGACAGGACCCCGGTGTTAAATTTTAATCGGGAAAATTCGGGATCGCGTGGTTTGCCATTACCGCACACATAAACAGGAGGACGCCGAGGAATTGACTTTGGGTGGCCATTTTTAACTCGTGTAAAGATTTCGAGACTTTTCCATTTTTTTATTATTGTTTCGACTTGTTAAGTCAATTGAAATTATTTTTGGCTAAGTGAAAAATTTTTTTGTTTATTAAATGCTAGTAAATATTATTACAGCAAGTTTGAATTCATAATTATAAAATAATTTGGCTTTGCTCAGCGATAAAGTGTTGTTTTTGGTTTGTCTAGCTTGGAATAATAATTAATTTAGAAAGCATGCTCATGTAGTGTGTAAAGTTATTTATTTAAATAAGCCCATTGTGTATAAATTTTCCAGCTAGCATTTTATTTTATTTTATTAACGTGAATTTATTTTAAATTTGATAAATGAAAATTTTATTTTTGTAAATAAATTTGATGTTATTTCTTTTGAGTGGATAATTATTTATTAAAGTAATGTTTGTTGTTCGAGATTAAAAATAGCAGTTAAAGGTTGGTGATTATTTATTATTAATTGTAAAATTTTATTATTTGTTGACAACTTTTCTTCCATTATTTTGCATTCAAGCTTTACCTCATTCCCTTCAAGTATAACCCTTGCTACCCTTCAAGTTTTATATATTAATATTCTAGCATTTCCACCAATTCTAGCTCCATATTGTTTATCCGGCACCTTGTATATAAAATTTATTTTGCTTGCGATTAACCTGAGTATTGGCGCACTAAGTTGAGTTGCTGTCTTTGTGAAATAATTGCTGAATTAATTAGTGGCATAATTAATAAAATTAATTGGGATAATTGATGCAGTGTTTTATAAGGTTTGATATTTTCTTATATATTAGCTGGTTCGCTTGAATAGAAATAATTGCTCGATATAAAATATTTTGTTGTGGTGTTAATTTGAGAAAGGCTTAAAGCGCTTACATTTTTTTGTTGCTTCGACATTAAAATTTTTTAGTTGGTTTTAATTTTTTAATTTGATTTGACTTTAACTGGTTTAACAGAAGTTTTTTTTTATCTTGCTTTGATTTTGGAAAGGTTTTTAATTTTTAGACTACGTTTTATATATTTTTAAGAATTATATTTATTTAATCGAATTCGTTTTAGTATTGAGCCAATTGAGGAATTATTTGCCTGAGATAGTATAGGTTAATTGTAAGGAATAATAAGTGGAATTTTGTGTTTCGTTAGTCATAATTTATTTTTCAAGCCGAAATAGAATCGTGATAAAATGGCGGATAGTCGTTGGTCGTTGTCCTTAAGTTTATTACCTGGAGAAGATTTAGTTAGTTTAGATGTAGAGGCAGGTAGTAGGATTATTTTAAGAGAAATAAATAAGTTAAAGGATTGGGAAATTTTTAAATATGCCGATAAGAAAGATTTGAGTCGTAATTGTGATAGTATGACGATAAGGGAGCGGGTTCATCGATATTCATTGCGACAATACTACGGTCCGACGGCAGCAGCGTGGAATCCAACTATCGATGAGAGTGAATCGAAATTTTATAATGATGATCAAGTAGAGCCATCTTTCTATTTTCCAATCAATCCAGCTTCAAATACTTTACATTCAAGTAGTATGCAGTTAAGGAGGAATATTGATAACGTATTGTCAGGAGAATCGGATATAAATCATGTACCTTTAAGAACCGGACAAACCGTAGGACGATTTCAGGACCCTATTTCCTTGAATAGTCAACGTGAATTTTCTGCATGGCAAAGTAGGCGACCCCAGGTGTTAGATTTACTTACCCAGGATGTTCCATTAGAAAATGTTCCTCAGGCTGATTCGTTAATACCTATGGAGGAATCAAATGATTTAAGGAATGGAGTCCCTAGTGTTCCCCCTCGAGCTCAATCTACTCAGTTTCCGGTCCCCGAAGGAAGAGTGCATAATATACCAAGAGCAGATTATGAACAACGGTCAATGACATTAACGGAACCAAGTAATTCGGTAAATCCAGCTTACCCCACGATTCGAGCTGATAATACTTCGTATTTTCCAATCGCTAACCCAAATTTTAATCGAGCAGACCAAAATGGAAGGATAAATGAAAAGGACTGTGATTTTACTGGACACGAGAACAATTATCTGCAAACTTATCCAGCAAGTATGTCAGGAAGCAATCATTGTGATATTAATAGTGTTCATCGGAGTAATATGACCCGAAATGATTATCAAGAAGAAATACCAGCTACAGTGGTTAATGGACGTCCTAAGATGGGGGAAAAAGAAACAGGTCGAGTCCATTGGAGTACTGACCATGATGGGATAGAGTGGACACACCCATTACCATTGGAGACGGAACGAAGGACGGTGAATAGATCGAACTATATACCCAGAGTAGATACTATTAATCAAACTAGGACGGAAAGCAATATAAATAATAGGAATAATCCAGCCACCAGTACCAGAATCCGATTCCCAAGTAATATACCGGAAAATAGTAATCATACCATTAGAAGTGATAGAAATGCATCCAACGATTTTATTGAGAGAAAAGAGAACGGGAGAATTAGTACAGAAGTGGCGTGTGGAGTTCAGAGGAACTAAGAGGCAGGATCCGGAGGCATTTTTGGAGAACTTGACTGAGTTCAAGGAATCATATAATTTATCTTTGGAGGATATAGTTCGAGCTTTACCCTCCGTATTGGATGATGAGTCTTGGTATTGGTATAGGAGAGAACACAAGAACTGGTCTAGCTATAACGATTTCGAAAGGTCCTTTAGGTTGCAATATTGCATGGACAATGTTCAGCAAAGATTAAGGATATCTATTGAAATTAGAACACAAGGTTTGGGGGAGGAAATAAGCATTAACTTAAGTAAGCTTAGAATTTTATAAGATCAAGTTAAACCTCCAATGAGTTTAGCATCCCAATTGGACAGGGCTTATAACAATTTACATCCTAGTTATCGTCAAAGAATTGATCGAGATCAATTCCAGTCTTTTGATGAGCTCTAGCAGTTAGGTAAAAGAGAAGAGCATAGACGAATTAGGGAAAAATTGTATAGACCACCTCCTTCATTGGAGGCATCATATTTTCCATGTGCTGCTTATATACCTAAAAAGGAAGAAAGTTTAATAAGACCACTCCTATAGGCAATCACTAAGAAGAGTCGTTGCCTCAATTTGCCGAATGTCAGGAATTGGCTTCTATCCAGCAACCATCACGGCCCTATCGTCTTCCGACTAACCCTACAAAACCCAAAAATAATACCATCCAAGATTCCAGCTATCCGTCCAATTCCAGATTTACTCCCAGTTCTGTTACAAATTCTAACTACCCCACAAATCAAGTTCCCATGTCACACAATCCAACCACTAATGAAAGGGGTAAGATAATGGTTAATACCTATACCAACCCAACGCCCAGGAAACCCGGAAATGTAAATAATTCAAGCTATGGTACAACTAATAAGTGGCAACCGAAAAGCACTATTAAGCCAAGCAACTCGAGCCAACCCAGTTCTCGTTCCTCTGGAGTAAACAGTAAACCCACTACAGCGGCCCCTACGGTTTCGAATTTGAGTAAAGGAAACGGATCGTGTTTCAGATGTGGGGCTAAGGACCATTGGAGTAGAGAGTGTCCTAGTAATTGCTGTTGGGGTTGTGGTAGGGCAAATACTGTTCGTAGAAATTGTCCAAATTGCAGGAAGAATGATGTTCCGACAAATCTGCCAGAGAAAGCGGGAAACGGTCAAAGGAGGAATCAGTAAGGGTCGTGGATTCCTCCTCATCTAACCAGAATGACCCGAAACAGAGAGAAAGTGTTAATGGATTGGCCAGTTGTGATAGGTCTAGCTCGTATGTTCTAGCTCCCCAATCGTTTATTCAACATTCCGTAGTAGGAGAAATAAAACCTAGGTTATTTTTCACGATTGAGTTGAATGGAAAGAAAGTTATAGGATTAGTAGATAGTGGATCTGTACATTCGTATTTAGAGAAAGGATTAGGTAAACAGTTTCTGGGAAAATATACCCCTATATCTAGCGCAGTTAATGTTGCAAATGGGAATCCAGTAACTGTGCAAGGGAAGTTAGATGCAAAGATAACAGTAGATGAAGTGCAAAAAGTTTTACCGTTTCGTGTAGTCGATCAACTGCAATATGAATGCATCTTAGGTATAGACATCCAAAGGTTGTTTAAGATAAAAATCGATTATGCAAATGATACGTGGTGGACTCCTAATAGGGAGTTGCATAATTTTTTCCCATATGGACATGATCCAGGTTATTTGCCCGCTCTAGCTCGTATAGATGGTTTGGTCAAGGCTACTGAAAAAGAAAAGGAGCAAATCCAGAAGTTATTAGACAACTTAATCCCACCCACGCCAGAAGTTTTAGGAACTACCAAATTATTCAAACATAAGATCGATGTACAAGGTTATGATCCTATTAGACAACGTCCCAGGAGATATGCACCGCGGATGTTGGCTGCAGCTCAAGCTGAGGTTGATTGCATGTTGAAGGAAGGAATAATTGAGCCTTCCGACAGTCCGTGGTGCAGTATAATTTTGTTATATAAATGCTCGAATTTTCGCTTTTAAACTATTGTGATTTCAATTGCCGCAAGATATTAGCTTAAGTGTGTTTGTGTGTGTAATTGCTTAAGTATATATATATATATATATGTATATATATATATATATATATATATATGGGTGGTTCTCTGTGACATCGAAGATGAAAAAAATAAATATTGCTATAACTGTGGGAATATGTTTTAGAGGTATCCAGTAGTTCTCCTGAATTTTTTCAGATTTTTTCTGGGCCATTATTTTAAGTTACAGAGAGTCTAAGTTGACATTTTAGCACTTTTTTGCATTATATGCTCATTTTCATGAATTTTTAGCTCCCAGGGGATGCATTTTTCACTAAAAACATAAGTATGACTTTTTTTGTAAAATTTTCCGAACTTTTCATTAAAAATACTTTTAAATACATAAATGTATGCTGTCACATTCTTGTAAGCCATTTAAACCTTAAATAGTGAAAATCAGCAATTCTGCTCCGGACTCAGGTAACCTAATACTGTCTAAAAGATGTCTTTTTATAGTCAGAAACTGCCTAAAAATTTCCAGAGTGGGTCTAAATCATTAAGATCACTTATGGTCAAAATATCCGGGAAAAGTGCCCGAAATATTAATAGAAATGTATATTTGTTGCCTTATAACGATGAATCTATTAGCATGATCATTGCAAAAAAATTTGTGCACTCACCTAAGAGTGGTAGAAAAGTATTTCCAATTGTTTCAGTATCCATCAGATCCCCTGTAAGCTGCTAAAAATATAAATATTATTATATAATTATGAAAAATTAATTCTTAAACATTTATAATGCTGAATATTTAGTTTTACATCCCTTACAAGAAATATAATACTAATCTGAAGGATTACTATAAAAGTATGAACATTATTATTATTATTATTCAGCAATACATTGTTTAGATTTCACAAACTTGTCACTGTCACGTTATAATATTATTCATTATAATTATATATCCGATTTATTTATATATCTTTTGTATTAAATACATATATTCAGTTATTGTAATAATGATGTTTATATATTTATAGTAATCCTTAAGATTAGTATTATAATTCATGTAAGGGATGTAAAACTAAAAATTCAGCATTATAAATGTTTAAGAATTAATTTTTCATAATTATATAATAATATTTATATTTTTAGCAGCTTACAGGGGATCGGATGGATACTGAAACAAGTGGAAATACTTTTCTACCACTCTTAGGTGAGTGCACAAAATTTTTTGCAATGATCATGCTAATAGATTCATCGTTATAAGGCAACAAATATACATTTCTATTAATATTTCGGGCACTTTTCCCGGATATTTTGACCATAAGTGATCTTAATGATTTAGACCCACTCTGGAAATTTTTAGGCAGTTTCTGACTATAAAAAGACATCTTTTAGACAGTATTAGGTTACCAGAGTCCGGAGCAGAATTGCTGATTTTCACTATTTAAGGTTTAAATGGCTTACAAGAATGTGACAGCATACATTTATGTCTTTAAAAGTATTTTTAATGAAAAGTTCGGAAAATTTTACAAAAAAAGTCATACTTATGTTTTTAGTGAAAAATGCATCCCCTGGGAGCTAAAAATTCATGAAAATGAGCATATAATGCAAAAAAGTGCTAAAATGTCAACTTTGACTCTCTGTAACTTAAAATAATGGCCCAGAAAAAATCTGAAAAAATTCAGGAGAACTACTGGATACCTCTAAAACATATTCCCACAGTTATAGAAATATTTATTTTTTTCATCTTCGATGTCACAGAGAACCACCCATATATATATAGGTGGTTCTCTGTGAAATCGAAGATGAAAAAATAAATATTCTATAACTGTGGCAATATGATTTAGAGGTGCCCAGTAGTTCTCCAGAATTTTTTCAAATTTTTTGGTGAGAGAGTCGAATTTCACATTTTAGCACTTTCTTCCATCATATGCCCATTTTCATGAATTCGAAGCTCCTAGGGGATGCATTTTTCACTAAAAACATAAATATGACTTTTTTGTAAAATTTTCTGAATTTTTCATTAAAAATACTTGTAAAGTTATAAATACATTCTGACACAATCTTGTAAGCCATTTAAACCATAAATAGTGAAAATCAGCAATTCTGCTCCAGACACTGCAAACCTAATTCTGTCTAAAAGATGTATTTTTATAGTCAGAAACTGCCTATAAATTTCCAGAGTGAATCTAAATTATTAAGACCACTTTTTATCAAAATATCAAAATAATGTTGATACTTTTATAGTAATCCTTCAGATTGGTATCATAATTCTTATGTGGTTGTAAAATTGAAAATCCAGCATTATATATGTTTAACAATTAATTTTTTATAATTGTATAATATTTATATTTTTAGCAGCTTACAGGGGATTAGATGGGTACTGAAACAAGTTGAGATACTTCTCTACCACTTCAAAGTAAGTGCATACATTTTTTTGCAATGATCATGCTAATAGATTCATCGTTATAAGGCAACAAATATACATTTCTATTTATATTTCGGTCACTTTTCCCAGATATTTTGAGCATAAGTGATCTTAATAATTTAGACCCACTCTGGAAATTTATAGGCAATTTCTGACTATAAAAAGACATCTTTTAGACAGCATTAGGTTTCCAGAATGCGCAGCAGAATTGTTGATATTCACTATTTAAGTTTCAAATGGCTTACAAGAGTGTGACAGCATACATTTATGACTTTAAAAGTATTTTTAATGAAAAATTCAGAAAATTTTACAAGAAAGTCACAGTTATGTTTTTAGTGAAAAATGCATCCCCTGGAAGCTACAAATTAAAAAAAATGGGCATATAATTAAAGTAGTGCTAAAATGTCAATTTTGACTCTTTGTAACTTAAAATAATGGTATCAAATAAATCTGAATAAATTCAGGAGAACAACTGGATACCTCTAAAACATATTCCCACAGTTATAGCAATATTTATTTTTTTCATCTTCTATTTCACAGAGAACCACTCATATATATATATATCTCTCTATAATATATAAATATTTCGCCGCCGCCGCCGCCGCCGCCGTGTCTAAGACTTCAGAATTCAACATATATATATATGTTTTATATATATATATGTCATATATATGTTATATATATAAGTGTGTATGTGTGTGCGCGAGCGTGCGTGCGCGTGTGTGTGTGTGTGTGTGTGTGTGTGTGTGCGTGCGTTCGTGTGCGTGTGCGTGTGCGTGTGCGTGTGTTTGTGTGTGTGTGTGTGTGTGTGTGTGTGTGTGTGTGTGTGTGTGTGTGTGTGTGTGTGTGTGTGTGTGTGTGTGTGTGTGTGTGTGTGTGTGTGTGTGTGTGTGTGTGTGTGTGTGTGTGTGTGTGTGTGTGTGTGTGTGTGTGTGTGTGTGTGTGTGCGTGTACGTGTGCGTGTGCGTGTGTGTGTGTGTGTGTGTATGTGTGTGTGTGTGTGCGTGTGCGTTTGCGTGTGCGTGTGCGTGTGTGTGTGTGCGTGTACGTGTGCGTGTGCGTGTGTGTGTGTGTGTGTGTATGTGTGTGTGTGTGTGCGTGTGCGTTTGCGTGTGCGTGTGCGTGTGTGTGTGTACGTGTTATTTGTTTTTTCAAGAATAGATAATATACGTATTTTTTCCGTGCGCAAAAAAAAGTTGTGAATATAACTTGAAAGAATGTGTATTAGTTTACTTACTCCTGATAAAACTCATAAAATAAAAACGGACCTAAAATTTAATGTAATGTTTTTAAAAATATGCACAATTTTTCGAAGATAAAATAAATATTAATCAAGTATAACATACACTTTTCCAAATATCTATATGTGAAATATACAATATATTAAAAATTAAATAAATTAATTATTGCATTTTTAAGATAATTCTATTATAAACAGTAATGGCAAAAGAAAATTCAAATTTTAACAGTGGCAATATAAAATACGAATTACATTTCAAAAGTTTTTCGAAAATTATTATTTTAGTAGTATTTAATTTAAATATTCTTCAAATCAAATTTAAAAATTGTTTGGATATATAAGTAAGTAGATTACGTATATTTATATAAAACAATATTTTAAATAAACAAGTATGTATTTATTAGAAACAGAAGGTTATTTAAGGAATGCCTTTGTTTATAATAATTAAAATAAATATATGGTCTCTGTAACTAAAGGGAAAAATAAATTGGATATAATTATGGATTAAAACGCAAATTTTGAAAGAGGGTGCAAATTACGAATTACGGGAGAAATGGAAGAAACAGGTTTTTATTTATATACCGCTAACATATTATAAATAATTCTTTAAAACTAATACAAAAATTAATTTAATTAAGAAGCAAGTTTTATTACTCTAAAAGTACAAAATATTAATGACATATAGAACTTTTGGCGATGATCCTTCGTCATTAAATAAATTAATTTTAGGAGGTGAAGTTCTATTTAGATCCGTTCAAAATATTCCAAAATTTTCATAAGTAGTTACTGAATACTACAATTTAGTAAGTATATGCACTTTACTATTTTTGATAAGTTAATTTTTCATTAACATTTATAATTATTAAAATATAAATTTAAGCTTTATAGGAATTCATATAGTTTAAAATTTACAGTTAACATTAAATGTCTTTATTTTTTTATTACTATTATTCTGATTTCATTATACTAAATTTTGGTAAAAACTTTTATTTATAAATTATAATCGTATTTAAAAAAAAATTAAATTTTTGGTATAAAACCCAATGCATTATAATAGTACCTCCAAGGTGTTGTGTGAATCGGTTTAATTTCTAAGGTGTCCATGGTAGTGAAAAAGTAATCCACATCCACATCCACATTATATTAAAATTTTATACTGTCAAAATGACGATTTAAGTATAAATTATGTTATATTTTTTTAAATGGTTTGTAAAATTTATTTTTTTTTAATTCAATATGATCGCGGCACCCAACGGAATAATTAGACATAGTGTTTGACTTTTTTATAGGTATTTAATTAATTTTTTATTGGTTTTAAAGTTTAAGTCTGAGCGTACGTCCGTACATCCGTACAGGCGGCTTTTTATTTTATAACTCTTCTTATATCTCACTTGGATTTTCGATAAAATGAATTTTTTTTAATGAAAGTGATCGCGGAACCACACGGATTAATTAGAAATAGTGTTTAACTTTTTTAAGGGTGTTTAATTACTTTTTTATTTACTTCTTTTACTTTTTTATAGTCGATTAGTTATAACTGAAGATAACATTAAGGACTGGACGTCATCAACAAATATATGGGAATATTTAATATATAAGGGAATATTTTTTTTTTAATTTCGTAATATGCTTTACAGTAGATGATGCCCCGTCGACTTGGAGGTAACAGTAGGGACCTAGACATCTTCTACAGGAAGAAAAATTTTTTTTTGATTTCGTAATAGGTCTTTCAGTAAATGATGCCCCGTTAACCTGGAGGTAACATTATGGACCTGGAAATCATCTACAGCAAGAAAATTTTTTTTTGGTTTCGTAATGGCTTTTCAGTAAATGTTGCCCCGTTAACCTGGAGGTAACATTATGGACCTGGAAATCATCTACAGCAAGAAAATTTTTTTTTGGTTTCGTAATAGGCCTTCCAGTAGATGATGCCCCGTTGATCTGGAGGTAACAGTAGGGACCTGGACATCTTCTACAGGAAGAAAATATTTTTTTTTGATTTCGTAATATGCCTTCCTGTAGTTGTTGCCCCGATAACCTGGAGGACCTGGGCATTACTACACGAAGAAAATTTTTTTTTTTTGATATCGTAATATGCCTGCCAGTAGATAATGCCCCGTCGACCTGGAGGTAACAGTAGGGACCTGAAAATCATCTCCAGAAAGAAATGATTTTTTTTAATTTCGTAATGGACCTTCCAAGATATATAGTAATTATTATAAATTTATGATAATAAACTAAGTTTTGTTAATAAACTAAGAGATATTAAAAACATTACTAGAATGTAGGATGTAAGTAGTAGATCAATTCTCAGAAATTCAGGAAAATTCAGTTCACTAAGTAGATATTAAATGATATTATCCACATCCACATCCATCCACATTATATTAAAATTTTATACTGTCTACATGACGATTTAAGTATAAATTATGTTATATTATTTTAAATAGTTTATAAAAATTAATTTTTTTTAATTCAATATGATCGCGGCACCTAAAGGAATAATTAGACATAGTGTTTGAATTTTTTATAGGTATTTAATTAATTTTTTAATGGTTTAAAAGTTTAAGTCTGAGCGTACGTTCGTACGTCCGTACAGGCAGACTTTTTATTTTTTAACTCTTCTTATCTCTCTTGAATTTTCGAAAAATTGTTTTTTTTTAATAAAAGTGATCGCGATTCCACACGGATTAATTAGAATAATGCTTAACTTTTTTATAAAAAAACCTCGATTATTTAACTCGATTATTTATTTGTTTATCTCGATCAGTTATAAGTGAAGGTAACATGAAGGACTGGACATCATCAACAGGAAGGGAATATTTTTTTTTTTAATTTCGTAATGTGCGTTCCAGTAGATACCCCGTTGAAAACGTTCCTATTGATTCAGTATTGATTCTGTGATGAAACCATTATGGAATTAATAAATAATAGCTACTGATATTGATCAAAATTAATACTGATTCAGTAGTAAGTTCTCACCAAAACGCAAAACTGATTTCTTACTGAATTAGTACAAAATCAGTAATGAATCAATGTTGTATCATTATGGATTCAGTACTGTATCAATTTTGAAATTATTCAATTGAAGAAGGGCAATGTGCCCTTAAAAATTCAGTATTCACTCAATTCAGAATCAGTGTCAAATCAATACCCAGTTAAAAAAATTCACGCTGATTCAGTACTGATTTCTCTAAAAAATAAATAAAATAAATTTTTTTAGATAATTCTCTAAAAAAAATTAGGTAAAAACAAATAAAATTGTCAAAAAAACATAAAATAAATAAGAAAAAGTAGTACACATTTTTCTGTTTATGTTAGTTATTCACCCACCCAGTTATTAACCGCGGTCAATGCTGCTTAACTTTCATTATCTATCATTTCTTAATCTATTCTCAATGCTACATTCACAAACAGTTACAAAGATAATAAAAACATATTTGTAGACATTTCAAAAAGCTCAGTTAGAATTTATTTTAATGGTATTAATTTTAATGGAATAAACATATTTTTAAAAATATGGACAATTTCATACAAGTTAAAATTTTAATGTACATATCGGTACCATATTAGAAGAACAATATATATTTAGTAATATATTGCTGCAATTTCATATAAATTGTAACTAGGCTTTTTGAAACGTCTACAAATATATTTTCATTATCTTATTGTAACTGTTGTGACTGTAGCAGATAGAAGATAGTAAATCATGCAATAGAAAATACTAAAATCAGTATGGAAGTAATATTCATTCATTTGTACGATATTAATTTCTCCATAATGTATTAAAACGTAAATATCTCTATTTTATTGGATTAAACTAAAATACAAAAAATAATTTTAAACCAATAAAAAAGAGATATTTACGTTTTAATACATATGGAGAATTCAATATGCACAAACGAGTATTATTATTAAAATTATATTGTTTATTTACTGATGTAAGATACGCCAGGGATAACAATTATGAAATAAATTTTGTGTAGTATACTTTTTGAGTAAATGTACTAAATTTTTCAGCAGAAAACTTGATGATTTCATTTTGATTTCAGTATTTTCTGTTGCAGTAAGTTTGTATAAAGTAAGATAAGAATTGCTAAAGTGTAATCGATATTGCATCATACTTTCGAATTTTTACACCTTTGTAGAAGGTCTTTTAGATATTTAACAATTGGATTAATGAAATATATGTACTTGAAATGTTAAATAATATAACCTTAAAGAGATGTTATTACTTCCATACTGATTTTAGTATTTTCTATTGCATGATTTACTATCTTTTATCTGCTACATTCACAAACAGTTACAATAACATCATTAAAACATATTTATAAAAAGCTTAGTTACAATTAATATGAAATTCCTGCAATATATTACTAAATATATATTTGTTTAAAAATATGTTTATTCCATAAAATTAATACCATTTAAAAAAATTCTAATTGAGCTTTTTGAAATGTCTACAAATACGTTTTTATTATCTTTGTGACTGTTTGTGAATGTAGCATTAAGAATAAACTGAGAAATGATAGATAATGAAAGTTAAGCAGCATTGACCGCGGTTAATAAGTGGATGGGTTAATAACTAAGTTAAACAGAAAAATGTGTATTACTTTTTTTTATTTATTTTATGTTTTTTTGACAATTTTATTTGTTTTTACCTAATCTTTTTTAGAGGAATCAGTACTGAATCAGCGTGAATTTTTTTAACTGGGTATTGATTTGACACTGATTCTGAATTGAGTGAATACTGAATTTTTAAGGGCACATTGCCCTCCTTCAATTGAATAATTTCAAAATTGATACAGTACTGAATCCATAATGATACATCATTGATTCATTACTGATTTTGTACTAATTCAGTAAGAAATCAGTTTTGCGTTTTGGTGAGAACTTACTACTGAATCAGTATTAATTTTGATCAATATCAGTAGCTATTATTTATTAATTCCATAATGATTTCATCACAGAATCAATACTGAATCAATAGGAACTTTTTCAACGGGGTAATAATAAAAATAATAATAAATAGTAATAATATAATATAAATACCATAAATACTATAAATACCATAATACATAATAATATAAACTACCTAATATATAAATAAAATATAATTATATATGTATGATCAATATTTAATTATTTGGTTGAGTTTTTATATAAATTAGTTATATATATAGACAAAAATTATTAAAATATTTATACTATATTTATTTATTTTATAAAATTTATAAAATAAAGTTTTACAATATTTAATATGTATTGTTATAATAAATATTACGTAAATAGCAAATTTTAATATCAAAATAACAAAAGTTTTTACATCATATATAGTGAAATGTATATACTACATATATTAAAATTTGTATAATAAGTATTGTAGAAATATTTTATATACGCGTATACGTTCATTTCTTTTTTAGTATTCAATTGTTTTGAGACGACTTTTTAATTTAAGGCTATTCTAATTACTCCATTCGTCCAATAGGTGGCGTGTATAAAATTTTCTATTTTTCCAGTTCTTCTCGCAAATGCTCAAAAATGTGTCAACTATTATATAAGAAACAACAAGATATTTAATTATTATGCGAAAATGTATCTTCCGTTCAGCGTATTGCAATGATAGCGATTGAAATAATATTTAAGTTTGTGACTAATAAGTGTCATGAATAAATATATGCGAGTGAATAAAAATTGCGATCAACTGCGTAAGAATAGTATATAATTAAATCTCCAAATATTAAATGTTTCTGTAGTACTTAATTGACAAAAGGAATTCCCCCAATATATACATTCTATTTTGAATTAATTAAAAACAAAATATAATTCATTTTTACTTCCTTAAATTTGCATTTAAAAAGTACCAGATTGAATAATAAAATTTGCTGACTTATATAATAAAAATTACTATATTGAATATCAAAAATTATGATATTGGATATTAAAAGATATTATATCTAAATTTTACTATATAAAATAGCAAAAATTATTATATTGCTGAGATGTCACACTTTTCCTATACAATATAGTAATTTTTAATATAGATTATTTTAATATTTATTATAATATTTTTCTCAGTGTATAAAAAGTGCTATTACCAAATTACCAATAACACACAAATTAATAAGTACTGCTAAATAAATAAAACAATTATTTGCAATGGATGTATACATATCACATGACAATAAAAAATCAATAATAATTCCTTTATGAAAAGTGCTATTGCAATAATAATTAAACTCTATTTCATACAAAAATAATTATTTTTATAGATAATTTCAATTTTTTTAATATTATCATTTTAATTCATCCTATAATAATAATGAATTCACTAATTATTGTACATATGATAATAAATCTATATGGATACAATTTAATAAATAATAATTGAATGTAGTTAAATAATAAAATATTTTTTAGTTTAATTTAATATTATCTATTATCTATTATATAATGTTTTTTCAGCGAGCGAGCGTGAGCGAGTGAGGATTTTAGCTAGTATAATTTAAAACATTATTTAAAATAAATTTATTACGAAAAACCTTTTTCGAAATTAAAACTAGGGGGTTGGCGCGCGAAGCGCGCAGAGGGGCGAAGCCCCCCTATTATATATATATATATATATATATATATATTATAACACTAAGCGAGTTACCGATCATGTAAGCAACGCGAAAGAGAATATACAGCGCGGCGCGCGCACGAACGCGCGAGAATCGTGCGTGCCCAGCCGGCAGTACCGAGATAGCGCACGCACGGTGACGATACAGGCCGAGATAACGGTCTCGTTTATCGTATTTTATAGGAGAAGTGTGGGTGTGTGTGATACGGTGTGGGTGCGAACAGCACTACAGACTCCGTCCACGGAAAAGGCGGAAGATCGGGGCCAATTCGCCCAGAGGAGTGAGAGAGAAAGAGAGATTGACAGGGAGATCACGCGCTTTCGTTCCCGCCGTTTTAAAGTATTTAGAGCTATGTCTCGTGAATACAAAGGTGAGTGTGCACCACGTTGGATCCGCGTGCCCCGTTGATAGTTTTCCGATTTACCTGGTACGACCCAGGAGAGAAAGCGTCCCTCTTTTCCCCTCTCGTTACAAATCCCGCCCGGGTAGACAGGTCGGTGGTTCGCGGGAGCCATTTCACGAGAGAAGGCATGCGTGACGTAGGCAGCTTCTACGTCAGAGCTTCCTACGTCAGAAATACATACGTCACACGGTGTGACGTATAGCCATCTGGTTAAGCAGCCGATCATTCCCGGATCGGTTGCTTATTTATCGTCCCTTAATAAGTGTTAACGATTTGTTTTCGCACTGACCTCTGGGGTAGTCATCGGTACGACTCCCCTTGAATTGTTAATTATTAATTTATTATTTTACGATTGTTTATTTAATAAATTGACTCGGCGAGACGATCTTTCTCGCGAATTAACATAATATATCGATTGTTGATAGCGTTTCACCGGTCACCGTCTTATCCCACGAATACCGCCCTCTCCGGCGTTTATCCTAGTTGGCAATTTTGGGCATAGGGCCCAACAGACAATATTAAAGTCAAACGAGGTGTTTGACGTTGTTAACGGCATTGCACGGGAATCAAAGTGAGACTGTATACTTAAGGTTGGTAAATTGAGACAGATTGGGCCTGACCGGGGGCTTACATTCTCCAGTATCCACTCCGTTATAATATATATGGGCTATTTCACGTCAAGTGCTACGGTGAAAATGTCAACTTACACTAAATTTTTGGTACAGGCTAGAAATGTTTTCCAAAGTACGGAAACAAAATTTTAGGTATCCATATTAATCTGCCTAAAAGTTACATTAACCTCAAAAAATGAGATTTTTTCAATTTTTGTCCATAATAGGCGATTTATCTCAAAAACTATTACATTTTTTGAAAAAAACGTTATATACAACCATGTTCAAAACAATCTCTAGAGCTTATCTATCTAGAATATGATTCTTAATTTTAAAACCTTTAAGAGATAGAACACCCGGAAATATTGATTATTAAAAAACGGCCACCACGCCACAATTGATTTTGATCTAATACCGCTCAAAATACACGAACATTCGCGATTTTATGAGGTTTATGCGGCATAACTTGCGGCGTCTATTTATTGCGATTTATTTTATTTATATATTTTCAGTTTCATTTTTCATTGTTGTATTCTTGGCGACTTATTTTTGGCGACTTTTGTTATATTGTTTTTGTTATATTATCTTTATATTATTTTTATTATGTTTAATTTTGAAATTTTTTATTTTTGCGCATAACATTGTATTTCTTTTTGTGTAAACAGGGTTTCTACCCTTATAACCCAATAAAATATCTATCTATCTATCTATCTCTCTCTCTCTCTCTACATATATATATATATATATATATATATATATATATATATATATATATATATATATATATATCTCATTCTCTCTCTCTCACTCATTCTCTCTCTCTCTCTCATTCTCTCTGGATGTCCAAGTCTAGTTGGGCTTGTGTTCTAATTTTAAGTGTTCTAATTGATTATTGTTTCTTGTCATTATGTATTTATTTATTAATTGTGAATTTTGTTTATATTCTTGTTCTTCTTATATATTACGGTTTATTGCGAACGTTTGAATGCTACTTTTTTATACTGCGGCTTACTGCGATCGTTGGATATTGTATTCTATTCTATTATTTATTATTTTTCTTGTTATCTATTTTTAAGTTTTAATTCATTTATTTATTTATCTATATTTATTTATTTATTTTCACCGAATTGTACATATATTTTATTTTATTTTATTTTATTTTTATTTTATTTTATTTTATTTTATTTTATTTTGTAATTGGAATTTTATATTGTTATTTAGTATTTAGTTTTAACGTTTTATCAATGTATTTGTTCGCTTTTAGTGCCTATGGGGTTTCTACCCCTCAAGGGCCCAATAAACATATCAATCAATCAATCAATCTCTCTCTCTCTCACACTCTCTCTACCTCTCATTCTGTCTCACTCTCTCTCTATTTCTCTTTCTCTCTCTCTCTCTCTCTTTCTTCCAGTCACTCTCTCATTCTCTCTCTCTCTCACTCTCTCACTCACACTGACTCTCATTCTTACTCATTCTCAATTTCGCATTATATCACACTCTCCCTCAGTCTCTCTTTCGCTTTGTACCTCTCGTTCTCTGTCTCTATCTCTCATACTCTCTCTCATTCTCTCTCTCTATCTCTCATTCTCTCTGTCTATTACTCATTCTCTCTGTCTATCTCTCATTCTCTCTGTCTATCTCTCATTCTCTCTGTCTATCTCTCATTCTCTCTCTCATTCTCTCACTCTCTCCCTCACACTCCCTCACAAGTCGGACGGACGGACATTATAATTTATCGTTTTTTTTTAATATCACTTAGTAATTATAATAATAATTTTTTTGTCAGTAATATGAAGCATTAACTTCTGTAACACATATTTATCGTAAAATAGATATGTTTTAAGTATTTTTCGCATGACTTGGGAAGTTTTTACAAAATTGCTCAAAAAGATAACTTTCATATAATGTAGATAGATGTAGATTTAATATTGTTATATGTCAAACGCACAGAGCAATAAATAATGAATTCAAATAAATATAAATGTTTATTTTATCATCACGCAGAATTTATTTCAAAAGAAAGTTACTCTATCTTGGTGAATAAACCACACTTTTAATTAGATGGCTAACTCACTTTCACTGACTCACTCTCTCTCATTCTCACTATCTCTCTCTCTCTCTGTTATCATTAGCCTGTGATCAGTGGTAGTCGTGCGGGCATAAATTATAAATTTTAAACATTAATATTAGTATTAGTATTTAGTTTTAGTCTTAGTATTGGTAGTAGTATTGCTGATCTATTGCGATTGTATTCATGCGTCCATCTGGCATAATAGCTACACACCCTATTATTTGTTGGTATGCCTATATATCTTGCCGTATATACTGTTATATTGTTGATATATTGCATTGCTTTTATTTTACACTGTTATAAATATTTGCGATTATGTATATGGTTGCGTTTTTCTATAATATTTTTATTTTAATATTTTTATTGTTATGTAACTTTTGATACTTGCCTTAAGGATAAAATTATCCTAGGCATAAATAAAGTCTATTCAATCAATCTCTCTCTCTCTCTCTCATTCTCTCTCCCTCTCTCTCTCTGGCGCGGTGAGTACAAAGACGCTATCTTTTGATCTCCACAAAACAAATAAATACCTGTACTCACGTTGTAAAAACGAGTTTTAGCACATTGCAAATCGGACGGCCGCTGTCTACAGCTCGTACCTAGTAAATTAGTTGCACTTTTGCTGTAGACAGTCGTCCAGAAATCAAGAGAAATTGACTGCTATATTTCGAGGTTAGCCGGAGGAATTTGCAAGCGGCAAATGCGACTATCGACTTGCAGAAATGGCAACACCAAGGGGCTGCTTTGTTTGCGGAGCACGGCTGACGCGAAAGGACTACACAGAGGTGTGTAATATATGTAACAACATCGCTCATATGAATTGCTTCGAGGTCGTGCCGGGATCGTCCGAGCGGCGCTGTTGCGTGCTCGCGAAAAATAAATTAAAGACCCAAGTAACAGCTCTAGTTGACACGAGGGCGCCACCGCCCGGGTTACCGCGCCAGACTAACGCGACCGACAGTGCCGCAACGGCGACCACGCCTACTCCTACCACCTCTTGCGCGAAGCGCGTAGCCTCGCCTCCGTCGCCATCATTGTCGCAGGTTGCTAAGCAACCTCGCGGCGCTCCGCCCACTGTTGGCAGTGGTATATCGCAGGCCAACAGCCGCCTACCCTACACAATTCTTCGAGATTTTGTCGGACACACTACCGAGATACAAAAACGTCGTAGTCACTGGGGATTTCAATATTGACATGAATTCCTCTAGTGCTATGGCAAATAAGTTTAGAGAAAGCATATCAGCACTGGGACTTACACCCATTCGGTCAGAGCCAACACACCATGCAATGACGTCGGGCGGGCCTTCTCATACATGGTTAGATCTCTTCCTTGTTCGTGAACCAATACCCGATTACGAATATATTAAAACAACAGCTCCTTTTGCAGCAGGTGATGATGCTATAAGCATTACTTTAAGGATTGCTAACACGCCGTCAGACGTGAGGGTATTTGGAAAACGAAATCTGGGAGAGATCAACCTTCATAACCTCGCAACCACATTCACCTCATCTATCAACTATTTGTCTTCATCACAATCACCTAGTCCTCATAGGCCTGATCAGCATAACTCTACAGATTTGTCCTTATTTAACCACCATCACGGTCCGCTCTCATATCAAAATCATTCATCAAATATAAATCATATCACTATTTCAAAAAATGTATCACTCATAAATAAAGCAATTCTTTCGACATTTGATTTGTTAGCACCAATCAAGTCATATTCTATAAAAATAAAGCACAAGCCATGGATTACCAGGGACATTAAACTGATAATTAAGGACAGAAATACAGCTTTCGAGAGATTTCGTGCTACTGGTTTGAGTGAAGATTACAAAGTTTATAAAGGGCTCAGAAATCATGTCTCGAATGCTGTAAACTCGAGTAAATTTCACTTCCTGGCAAATAAACTTGACAGGGCAAGCGATCCCAAAAGATCCTGGAAATGCCTGAAAAACATGGGTCTTAGTTCTAAGACAAATCCATCGCCACTTAATTTATTCACCTTACAACAGCTTAACAATTATTACGCATCAGTCTCAAATCACGTACAGCCATTGTCCATTCAGTCTTTTTCAACCATTTTATGTAACTCATGTCCTTTATCACCCTCCTCCTCATCTTTTCAATTCTCCAATATCACTACTAAAGAAGTTCAGAACGCAATTCGGGGAGCGTCCTCGAGGGCAGTGGGGATTGATGGCATATCCGTAGAAATGCTTAAGTTATTAGAGCCTCAATTAACTCTGCACCTCGTGGATGTTTTTAATGATATGCTTTCAACTGGATATTATCCTGAATACTGGAAGAGGGTGCTGCTGTTTTCTTTGGCGAAGTCGGGCAGGATGGAATCGTGTTCTGACACAAGGCCGATAGCAAAGCTTTGTGAACTCTCAAAGATCTTAGAAAGACTTGTGCACAATCAATTTTCTGAATACCTTGAGGAGAATAATATCCTCACTGAGAGACAGGCAGGTTTCCGCAGGGGACACAGTACCCAGACGGCACTCCTGGGAGTCCTTGATGATGTCAGGAGAGCAATTGATGCCAGGAAGATCACGATTCTTGTCCTGTTTGATTTCTCCAAGGCTTTCGACACGGTACCCCATGATAAATTAATTAAAAAATTAAGTGATATTGGTTGTTCCGATAACGTGCTTACATGGTTTTATCGGTATCTTGTGGGTCGCATGCATGCCGTAGAGAATGAATCTGGTGAGCGCTCAGATTGGCTGAAAATTAACGCTGGTGTGCCTCAGGGCAGTGTTCTTGGCCCGATTCTTTTTTCTATTTTCATTAACGATCTGCCGAAAGTACTCTCACACAGCAATTATATGCTGTTTGCCGACGATGCCCAGGTCTACCATTCGTTTTTTCCTGCGGAATTTGAAATGGGAGTGCAGCGTATTACTCAGGATGCAAATGCAATAGCCCTATGGGCTCACAATAACGGACTTAAGTTAAATGTTAAAAAAACGAAGGTTATGATTCTGGGCAGCCAGGCTTTTTTATCGCGTATCGACTTGAACACTGCCCCTAAGGTAAAATTGGAAATGGACTTTTTGAAGTATGAATGTGAGGTTAAGTCGCTCGGGATCACGATTACTCCATCTCTTGATTGGGCAAGGCAAGTGTCATCTATATCGAGTCGTGTGCATGGTGTTTTGCACTCATTACGTTACTATAGAAAAACCTTATCACGTGGTCTCAGGAAAAGACTGGTAGAGGCACTTGTCTTTCCTCACTTTGATTATGCGTGTGCGGTCTACGACGATGTTGACCAGACCAGAAATCTTAAATTACAAAGACTATTAAATGCTTGTGTACGGTTCGTGTGGGGTGACATACCGAGGAGAGAGCACGTCACTCCGTATAGGTTAGGTCTCAGGTGGTTATCAGTCGAGTCCAGGCGCTCATACATCATCGGTTCACTTGCTTTTAGTATCATCTGTCACAATTCTCCTAGTTACCTGGCAAACCATTTCATCAAACTAAACACCTCGCAACATAATCACCGCACTTCCACTCGTCAACCAATAAAATCATTAAAGTACCTTCCTCCTCGTACGGAGGCTTTAAATAAATCGTTCATCATCACCTCATCCAAGATCATAAATGAACTCCCTCCACATACATTTGATAAATCATCCATCGCCAAATTCAAAGACTCGCTATTTCACTATTTGTTTGGACTCGACCAGACTGCCTGGGACACCAGGATGCAATATGAGGGGATAACCCCACCGCGTATCCCTCGCCTCGTATAGGTTATTTAGTACTTAGATATTATACTAGTATATCCATTGTTTCGCTTTATTATTTTTATTGTTGAATTATTTATTGTATTTTATTTTATTTTATCGATTTTATAACTCACTTGATTTTATTATTGTTATTATAGTTGTACATATTTTTTTTGTTATTTTATTTATTGTTAATAGTTTATTTAGCAAATTGTATTATGTACATGAGTGCCTACGGGGTTTAAATCCCAAAGGCCAAATAAAGCCATTCAATCAATCAATCAATCTCTCACTCTCTCTGTAACTCATTCTCACTCACTCTCTCTCTCTCTCTCTCTCTTTATATTTTGTATTTTATTATATATTTTATATTGTTATAGTTATGTTTATTTTACTGTTTTTATTGTTGTTATTGATACTTATTTATTCAGTTATCCGTTTATATGTTTATCTGTGTATTTATTATTTCATGTTACTTTGTTATCTGTTCTCTAGCGTGATGAGTGTTTCGTTTTGATTAATTTTGATTTCCACTATGTTTTATCTTATTTTAGTTTATTTGTTACTCTGTAGATTATATTCATAATATGTATACGGAAATTTTTCCCCGAAATACCAAATAAAGGTTCTATCTATCTCATTCTCGCTCTCTCTCCATCTATCATTCTCTCTATCTCTATCTCTCTCTCTCTCTCTCTCTTTCTCTCTCTCTTTCTATCTCTATCTATCTATCTCCCTATCTCTGATTCTCTCCCTCTCTCTCTCTCTCTATCTCTCTATTTATCTATCTCTCTATCTCTCTATCTCTCATTCTCTCCCTCTCTCACTCTCTTTCTATCTCATTCTCTCTCTTTATCTATCTCATTCTCTCTCTTTATCTATCTCATTCTCTCTCTTTATCTATCTCATTCTCTCTCTTTATCTATATCATTCTCTCTCTTTATCTATCTCATTCTCTCTCCCTCTCAATCTCTCACCCATTCTCTATCTCTCTCCCTGACTCTCTCTCTCTCTCTCTCTCTGTCTCCCTCACTCTCCCTCTCTCTAACAGCTAGGTAAGCGGGGTTCCGAAAGGGACATAGTACTCATTCAGCTCTTCTAGGTGTACTTGACGATGTGAGAAGGACTATTGATTCTAGGAAGATTACGATTTTGGTCCTGTTCGACTTTTCCAAGGCCTTTGACACGGTGCCGCATGATCTCCTCATCCAGAAGTTGGGCAATATCGGATGCTCTGATGTTGTACTAAATTGGTTTTATAGGTACCTAGTTTGCCGTACTCAGGCTGTGGTAGATGAGATTGGCACGACATCGGAATGGCTAGGGGTGCATGCAGGTGTACCGCAGGGTAGTATCCTAGGTCCCGTTCTTTTCTCCATCTTTATCAACGATTTGCCTAAGATCCTTAAACATTGTAATCACATGTTGTTTGCCGGCGACGCCCAGGTCTATCATTCGTTTTTTCCAACAGATTTTGATAATGCAGTTCAACGTGTTTCTCTCGATGCGAATGCGATAGCGAGCTGGGCGATTAATAACGGCCTTAAGCTAAATGTGGAAAAAACGAAAGTCATGATCCTGGGCAGTCAGGCTTATCTAGCGCGTATCAACCTGGACACTACTCCAAAGGTCAGACTGTGCAATGAATACTTGAGGTATGAAAATGTGGTAAAATCGCTTGGTGTAATGCTAACCCCTACCCTAGATTGGTCAAAGTAAGTCATGGGAATCTCAAGGCGCGTCCATGGAGTATTGCACTCGCTACGTTATTACAGCAAAACTCTGTCGTTTAAACTCCGTAAGAACCTAGTAGAAACACTTATTTTCCCGCATTTTGATTTCGCGTGCGCGGTTTATCACAATATAGATCAGACTAGGAATCTTAAACTCCAAAGATTGTTGAATGCGTGTGTGAGATTTGTATGGGGTAATATAGCGAGACGTGATCATGTTACTCCATATCGTCGGCTGAGTGGAAGAACAGTCTATCTCGGAACTTGCTTGGAAAACGCCCTATCTCGCGATTTGCTTGCAAAACGCCCTATCTCGGAACTTGCTTGGAAAACGCTCTATCTCGGAACTTGCTTGAAAAACGCCCTATCTCGGAACTCGCTTGGAAAACGCCCTATCTCGCGCCTCGGTTGAAAAACGCCCAATCTCAAATGAAATTTTTCGCTATCAAATTTTGTAGTGGCACCACTGCGCAACTTAAAAATTCTAAGCTTAAAAATCTCCGTTCTCTCAACTTTTTTTTTAACCTTTATTAACTTAAAACATTATTTAAATTGCACACAGGTCAGGTGATATAATAAGTACTCGATACATCGCCGCTGATAGACAGATAAAGTCAGAGAAGTCTCTCTTTCTCTGAGGAGTCCCGATGACGCCTAAACAATTTTTTTCCGAATTTTAAACACTTTACTAATTAATTTATTTTAATTAGAAAGACCGTATTTTTAAGTTACGCAGTGCAGGTGCCACTACAAAATTTGAAAGCGAAAAATTTCATTTGAGATAGGGCGTTTTTCAACCGAGGCGCGAGATAGGGCGTTTTCCAAGCGAGTTCCGAGATAGGGCGTTTTTCAAGCAAGTTTCGAGATAGGGCGTTTTCCAAGCAAGTTCCGAGATAGGGCGTTTTCCAAGCAGATCGCGAGATAGGGCGTTTTCCAAGCAAGTTCCGAGATAGACTGTTCTTCCACTCAGCCGACGATATAGACTAGGCTTAAAATGGCTTTCGGTCGAGTCCAGACGTTCCTTTCTCATCGGTTCCTTAGCCTATAGCATCATCTCTCATAATACACCAACCTACATATCAAATCACTTCATTAAACTTGACACCCCTGACCATAACCCTCGTTCTTCCTCTCATCATCCACCTAAACCCCTCACATACTCCCCACCACGCACTGAATCATTAAACAAGTCATTCATCATAACATCCACCCGCATCATCAATCAGCTCCCATTCATCACCTTTAATCCCATGTTCATAGATAATTTCAAAGTCATTCTCTTCAATCATCTGTTTGGGCTCGATAAGAATGCTTGGTCTACACGGATCGCAACCGAGGGCATTACACCTCGGTCCATACCGAATCTCGAGGAGGCCCTGCAGACATTGTACTGTTTATAAATCTATTCTACCTTTGCGTTTTTATTTATTTATTTATTTATTTATTTTTATTAATCTAGTTGATGGTATCTTTGCGAGCGATTCGAGCGATTTCTTATTGTTTCTTATTGTATCATACTACTACTTTGTACCTGCTGATAAATTGCGTTTTTGTTTATTTATTTATATTGTTAAGTTTGTGAAATCAACTGTTTTTTATTTTATTGTACTGTACACATTTACACCTGTAATTCTATTTCGTTGAAAGCTTGTATTTTATTTTATTTTGTTATGTAGTTTTAAGATTTTATTTATTTATTTATCTTCTATTTTTGTAACAATGAAATCTTTGTATCAACTATTAGTGCCTATGGGGTTTCTACCCTAAATGGCCAAATAAAGACTAAATCAAATCAAATCTCTCCCTCACTCTCCCTCTCTCTCCCTCAAACTCCCTCATTCTTATTCACTCTCTCCCTCTCACAGTCCCTCATTATTACTCGCTCTCACTCTCGCACTCCCTCGCTCTCCCTCAATCATACTCGCTCCCACTCTCGCACCCTATCACTCTCTCTCTTTCTCATTATCCCTCTCGCTCTCTATCTTCCATTCTCTCTTTCTTATTCTCTCTCTCTTTCTCTCTATCTTTCATTCTCTCTCTCTCATTCTCTCCGACTCTTTATCTCTCCCTCTCTCTCTCTCTTATTATCTCTCTCTCTTTCTCTATATTTTTCATTCTCTCTCTCTCTCCCTCTCTCTCTCCCTCTCTCTATCTTTATATCTTTCATTCTCTCTCTCTCTCCCACTTTCTCTCCCTCTCTCTATCTTCATTCTCTCTCTCATTCTCTCTCTCTCTCTTTCTCTCTCATTCTCCCTCTCTTTCTCTCTCATTCTCTCTCTCTCTTTCTCTCTCATTCTCTCTCACTCTTTCTCTCTCATTCTCTCTCTCTCTTTCTCTCTCATTCTCTCTCACTCTTTCTCTCTCATTCTCTCTCTCTCTGTCTCATTCTCTCTCACGCCAAGATGATGTTTGTCGGACGGACGGACGGACATTATAATCTATCGTTTTTTTTTTAATATCGCTTAGTAATTATAATAATAATTTTTTTGTCAGTAATGTAAAGCATTAACTTATATAACACATATTTATCATAAAATATATATGTTTTAAGTATTTTTCGCAAGAATTGGGGAGTTTTTACAAAATCGCACAAAAAGATAACTTTAATATAATGTAGATAATCAATTACTCGGTTGCAATCTGCCAATTTCTCAATCAATTCAAAATCTACCAGATGCAATAAATTAAAAGAATAATAACAAATAAATCAATAAATATAGTTTAATTTAAATTACACGCGCGCGGACATTGTGAACACGTAATATATTCAAAAATTTGAGTAGACAGCTCAAGCTCTCTCCCCTCCTTACCGCGGGTCAGGTTGGTGACGCGCGGGTCCTGCCCCACGTATCCCGGCCTACGAATTGAAATAACGCTCAATTAGTCGCGAGGCCGATATATGCTTACATTTTAGATTTTAAAAAATGGATTTAATAATTTTTTTTATCTACGGGAATTACATTCATGTAATTTGATTTAAAAAGAATGCAATTAAGTTAATTATAAATTAAATTAATGCGCGAGAGATAATTTATCGTGACTCCTTTTGGGCTGAGGAAGAGTAAGTCACGATCCGGACGGTTGTTCGATCTCCGTCTATTAAATAGGGTACCGCGTTAACCGCGTCATCCGCGTTATCCGGGTCGTCCGTAATTGAGCATTTTGATTTTTTTGTTCGTTATCACGTATGAAAATACATTTCGTTTTGTTGGATATTTCAATTTTGTATTTTAATTACGAAAATAATTTTTCAGTTAATTGGGATTTAGGGCCCGGCTATCCACCGGGTGACAAGCCCCGAGTAAGCACGAGAGCGCCTCGTGATTGCGTTTATTCTATTCTTTTACGAGTAAATTAATTATGTTAGAGTCACGCAATTTCAAAATATGTTGCTATACATTTATATATATGTTTTGTGTTTTTTAAATAAACTATAAAGAAGCCATTGGCCACGATTAAAAATAAAATTGGATATTTTTTATTTTGCATTATCCCTGCATTTTCCTTTCCTGATACGGATCATTAAATTACTCATGAATACACTTATGAATTCTTGCAGTTCAAGATTCGTGATCTGCAAGATTTTTGTTTTTGTTAAATATTAATTATTCCTTTTTTATGATCTTTTTTTATTATTTTACGCAACCCAACGAACTCTCGCAAGGATGCATCGCTCATCTACTCTTGAAGATTTGCTCCACGTCCTTCCGATCGTACAACATCGTCGTCGAGCATTCCGCCTTGATAATTGATAATATGTTAAATAATATATTAAAATTAAAATGCATGCATAACTATTTTCTTGTTTTACTATAAATATATTTTCTTTGCTGCTTGTTCCTGCTTGGCTGCATGGTTGCATTTCTTTTTATTTTGCATGACTTAATTTTTTAATATCATTATTATCATTATTATTTTAAAGAATTCATAAGTTGACGCGGAGCAAACATGAGCGCTAAACAAATTTAAATGGTTATTTTAAAAATAAGTTAAAATGAGGTTGCACGGTGAAGAAGTTCTACAAGGGACGAAACCTTCTGTCACATTTCATAATATGAATAATTGATTATTAAATACTCTATTGTTATTTAACGTCGCTCTATTTATGCTGCCAGGGCTAATCAGCGACGTTAAATAACAAAAAAAAATACTCTATTGTGTTTCATAGAAAGTGATTATCTAATGAAAAACACATTTTAAAATAATAAATTATTATTAGATTGAATATTATTTAAAACGTACATTTAAATATTTGAATCTCGCGCGCGAAAGCCGTAAGCGAGTTTAAGTCGAGGTTTCAACGCTTGATACTAGCATACGTTCCGTATAGGTGCTAGCTGGAAGGCGACGAAACTAGTTTTCTTGCTGTCGCGTGGTAGTGGGGAACTTCTACCATTTCAGGTATGTACGTATGTGTATTGGTAGCTTACAGCTATGTAAATTACGGTACGCTTGCGCGTTTATATTAACTGCTTATTAAACATGTTTTTAATACACTAAGTTATTTACAATAAGCACTATAAAGATTTACAATTATTTCTCCTGGTGCGGCATTACGCATCTTAATCTCTTTTATTAATAATTTATTCTTAAATATTGAGAAATAGACTTTATTATTTGTAAAATTTAACTAGAGGTTCGAAAATTGTTAATTATCAATTTTCAACATTAAAAGAAAATTCTTTTATTAATAATTGACTTATAATAGAGTGTCTTGTAACTCTTAAATATTTGTAAGAATGATATAAATAGTTAATTGTTATTAATTATTAAGTTAATTAATAAATTTCTCATTTTTAGTCGTATTGGATTGATTTTTTGACCAAAACGGCATAATAAAATAGAAAAAATAAGAAAATCATACTTCTTGCAATTTTTGATTATTTAATATTTAAACTAAGTATTTTAACATTAAATATCCAATAAAAAAATCTTCTCGAGCCGGGATTTAACACTGGAGCTATTACGCTCCCTTGAGTACCAAGCTTCAACATATCTACATTAGCTAAACGCATGTGTTAACTAATGCAGCTTGAAAGAAAAAATACTTTTTCATATAAAATAATTGCTTTTTATGTCGAAATCGAATTGTGCCGTTACATTACCCCCTCCCCTTAAATTTGATTCAAAATTGAATTAATTTTTTTTATCAAATTTGATTATGATAAAGATAATGAGTAAAAAAAAATTATTTTAAGTATAATTTACTTACGGTAAGTCGATTTCGTCATTATTTTATTACGTAAGTCTTTGATTGTTATATTTTATCTACTTATGCGAGGTAATTGAATTTATAATATTTCATTGTGTTTGAGCATTCATTTTTTATTTGTTATATTGCTCAGCGTACACTGATAGGTGTTTTGTTTGTGTTTATATAATTTTTCTTTTTGAAGCTTGAATTTATGAGAGGCATTACCCCCCTTTAAATTTAATATCAAATTTTTAAAACGTTTTACTTAATTCAAATTAGTTACGTGTAAAAAAAATTTTATTCAATAGCTTTTGTATAAACGCGTTATCCATTCAATGTATGATGGCGGATAGTACGATATGAACGGATATTCATCAGACTTCTGAGACGATCAGTTACTTATTCGATCTGTGGAGTGATTCTCGTGTTTCAGTGTTACAGTTTTTATTTAAATAACAATTACATTCTATTTTACTTTTGCGACGACATCTTATCTATCGTATAGCTGATTTCTATACACACGATTTCCGTACACCATATTATATGCCCCTCAATGGTGTACAGTGAGCTCTTCTGTATGCCTATGTGTGTGCCCTGCTTTGTGTGCTCTGATATATTTACACTTGTTTTAATATACTCTGAATCATGTGGGTGTAATATATTACGTATTTGTGTGCTTACTGTTTGCTATAACGTGTGATACATATGATCAAAATCACTTCTCTCATTATTGCGCATATTGTTAATTATTATTAATTATAATAGCTATTTATTGGTTACGTCATTGTTTTAAATCTAGAGGGAGTTTTGTATAGAAAACGTATCGTGCTTTTGCGTGTTTGTTTTGTGTGTGCTTATGTGAGTGTGTGCGACGATAATCTATGAATATTCTATGAATATGTTCTATCAATACTTTTTATCATTTTAACTATACTATTTATTAATTTCATTTTTTTATAGTTTGTGCGCACAATAGTTAATAATAATAATTTTTACCGCTAGATGTATGATCGATGTAAAATTTTGAATAAGTATGTGCTATCTTAACCTTTAGACTGCCGGCATTTTTGCCTTATAAATTGATATTTTCTATGTGCAAAATTTATACATAAAAACACCTCATATCTCTAGAGTAGTTGTCAAGGTCACAGGTGGCTCATATATGAGCCATGCCGGCAGTCTAAAGGTTCATATGAATGTTTGAAAATTCTCCCTGTACAGTGAAATTTTAAATTTCATTTTCTGTTGTTACATAAAAATATTGTATTATTGCGGTCCAGCGTTGTGTTGCTTTGATTTAAACTGATTAAGTTATTTTAACTAATTCTTTTACTTCAAACATTCAACGAGAAGCTAATTATCCACTATAAACGATAGTGTTTTTATCTATTTATTTATTCATATTTTATATTATTATTTATATATTTTCATGTGTTACTATCACAAATGCCGACCTGTAGCCGGTGCAATAAGAATATTGTGAATGAGAGCCGTAGATGTGTTATTTGTACTAAATATTTTCATCCTGGGTGTACTATTATTAATATTTCGAAAAAACGAGCTGATAATTGGTGTGTCAGATCTTTTTGTGTAATTAATCGCAAACACCAAGATACTCTGAATGATAAATTGATTTATCCATTCAATCGATCTCAGAATTTTGATAAATCTCGCAATATTCATACAAATTCGGAAATAGTTTCTGAGCACTGCCTGACTCAACCCTTAGTCATGTCTCTCTCAAGTAATAATAATACGTCTATCAGGTTTCCATCTTCAATACGTAGAGAAACGACCTCTTCTTCATCTCAATCATCTATTCAGAGTATTCCAATTGATTCTCCAAAAGTTTCTCCAAAATAACTCAGGATTATTGTGTGATAACCAACCAGCTCAATTCTCTAAAATCTCTTATGGGTGAGAATGCCTGTCGCATGGATAAGATTGAAGCTCAGTTGGAGGAGTTAAAATCTACAAGTTCTTTGCCTCTTGGATCTAAACTCAAAGTTTCAGGAGTCCCAGTTAATTCTACAATAGTACCTAGGGATTAATCATTTCTATTTTAAATCGTTTAAAGCTATCTTGCTTTGTGAATGACATAATTGAGGTTCCTTAATTCCAACCTAAGCATCAAGAATTGAATCAATCTTCGGCATCTTACCCCCATGCACTCATGCTTGTATCATATATTATAAAATTTAAATCATATGACATTAAAGAACATGTTTTGAAGGTAAACGTGAGTATGGTGATATTACCTATCCGAGTCTCTTCTCGGATTTAATATCTTCTGCAGCTGGTCCAGTTATTAAATTATACGATATGTTACCTCCAACCATATATCGTCTACTTGTTCAGACTAAGCTCAAGGCTCGTGAACTAAATTTCAAACACGTCTGGTCGAGAGAGGATTGATATATGCTCGTCTGAAGCTATTACCATTTTTACCCAGCAGGATTTGACTAAATTATATTGACTACGAGAAGTACAGGCATTTCCTTAGTCAAGTTTATCAGCGTGTAACTAAAATCGTGCTTATTTAAGAGTCGCACAGATTAATGTTAATTCATGAAAAGAGCATTTCAATGAAATTTAAGATGTTTGTCATAAAGGAATCTATAGACATTATTTGTATATCAGAAACACGGCTTACACCAAGACCAAGACCAATTATGTTCTAATTAGAAATGACAGAAATATTAAATCTATAGAAGGAAAGATTGCGAAGGAAGATTGCGTTACTGAAATCACGGAAATAATTGAAATAAACAAGTTGAAATTATTAAACACAAGAATAAAATTAAACAATAGCAGTAATCTAGAAATATCAGCTCTGTATAGGTGCCATGATATATCTACTCTTGAGTTTATAGCAAACTTAAAAACATATATTGATAAGAAAAGAAATACTAAAAATCATCTAATTATTGGTGATTTTAACATCAACATTATGAAAGATGATATATATAGTCAAGAATTATTAAATAATATGCTTGAAAAAGGTTTCTTTCCTGGTTTTATAGATACAACTAGACCTAATGAATGTGGCGGAAATGGAACATGCATTGATAACATATATATAAAATCTCAGTCCATTAGCACTAACACATTTAAACTATCGACCCCTTTTACTGATCATTATCCACTATTCTTAAAAATAGATAAGCCTCCAACTTTAAAAAATGAGATTGCAAAGCATTATTATAATTACACTAAAATGCATAATATAGCAATGAATAAAAATTGGAACAAAATAGAGTCAATGCATGATCCGGAAGAAGCTACAACATTTTTTATAAATGAAATACAAGACTGCTTAATAAAGTCTAAAAAGATAATAAAAACAAAGAACCATAAAAGAAATCCAAGAAAGGATTGGATTTCTAAGGCAATAATTATATCGTGTGAAAAAAAAGAACAATTATATCTTAAAATGCAAAAAGAACCAAAAAATAATCAAATCAAACTAGAATATAAAAACTATGTGAAATGTCTAGATAAAGTGATTAAAGAGGCAAAAATGAATTATGAAAGAAATCTAATTAAGAAAAATGTCAATAATGCAAAAGAAATTTGGAAATATATAAAAAATAAAATGGGAAATAATTTGCAAGATGATAATTATATTAGCAAAATTGAAACTAGCAACAATAATATAATACAGGACCCTTTTCTAATTGCAAATAATATGAACTCTTACTTTTGAAGAATTGGAAAAAACTTAAGTGATAAAATAAATAACCAAAAGGGTAAAATATTGAAATTGCCTTCTATGAATAAAGACTCGATATTTATGAATCCGACAAATAACTCGGAAATTTTACAAATAATTGAAAATATGAAACTAAAAAATGGGGGAGTTGATAACATCACAACCAAAGCCTTAAAAACAATATCATATATTATTACTAATGCGTTGACTCATATTATTAATCTTTGTCTTGAGAAATCGGTATGGCCTCTGGCCTTAAAAACTGCAGAAGTAGTGCCAATATTTAAATCTGGTAAGAAAACAGAATTATCAAATTATAGACCGATATCATTAATATCTAATCTAGCAAAAATCTTAGAGAAAATTGTATATGTGAGATTACAATCGTTCTTTGATAAGAATAAACTATTAGCCCAGAATCAATTTGGATTTATAAAAAACAAAGGCACAAAAGATGCGCTTAGTTACATAACTAATTTATTGTACAGTAATTTAGATAAAAGTAAACCAACAGCCATTACCTTCCTCGATCTAGCCAAAGCTTTTGACACTGTAAATCATTCAATCCTATTAAACAAATTATATAACTATGGTATACGTGGTAAGGCGCATACACTTGTATCAAACTATTTAAATAATAGAAGGCAAAAAGTAAGGATAGGAACGACTGAAAGTTGCTTTGAAACAATAACTACAGGAGTACCTCAAGGTACTATACTGGGACCACTCTTATTCATAATTTATGTTAATGATTTATTAACTGGTCGAAAAGATAATACTATCTCCTATGCAGACGATACTGCAATTATTGTAACTGATGATACTTGGGAGAGGGTTGAAAGTAAAATGAATGAGTATTTGGAAGACATAACTAACTGGTTAGAACTTAATAAATTATCCCTAAACATAACGAAAACCGTATATATAACATTTGGGAATTACAGAGATAGTGTTCCTATTGATATGAATATTTACATACAGGGTAATAAATTAAGCAGGGTTGAATATTGTAAATACTTAGGTATAATATTTGATTTCTATTTGAGATGGGATAAACACATTGATTATCTGATCAAGAAAACCAAATACATAATATATATAATGTATAAAATGTCGAAATATATGCAATCAGACACTCTTAGATTGATATATTATGCATTTTTCCACAGCATTATTAGCTATGGTAATATAGCTTGGGGTGGAGCTTATAAAAATAAGCTTGACTTATTACAAAAGGTACAGAAAAGAATTTTAAGAATTATGAACAAAAATAACTTTGATCAAGACAGTCCCTTGAATTTAAAACAAATTTTTGCATATGAATGTGTAATATACCACTATGATGATCTCAAAAGTATATAGGAAATGTCTAGAAGTGTAACTAGAAATAAACTAATAATCCCACCAAAGTGCACGAAAGCTGTTAGTGATAAAAATAACTATGTTAGAGCGATACAAATTTTCAATTATTTGCCTAATACTAACATTAATCTTAAAAATTTAGACATAAATAAAAAATACAATAATAAAAAGATTAAGAAATGGATTGGAACAAATATATAATAGAAAATATTTATAGAAAAATAATATATATATATATGCAATACTATAATTGAATTATAGCTTTTTTGTTTTGGGTACTGTGATTCATATTCAAGATGTTTTAAAGATCTTGGAATTGTAGTTTTAAGTAGTTTGTAAGTGTTAGATAAACTGGGCCTATGTACAGGTAGCTGTGTCTACCTCTATAGGATGTTTTTGGCTGCCTCGGACATATTATGTATGTTTAGAGGTTAGCAAACATGTATGTACTTTGTGTATATTACTCTGGTAAATAAATAATAATAAATAATAATAAAAGAGAAACTATGTGTAGGTAGGTGAAGAGGCATGCTATGTTCGAAATTCCATATCGATTAAGATTCTCTACAAATCTGGTAATAGTGATGTAAATGCCAATGAGTCCCTTTTTCTTGAGTTATCTCCTTTCTTCGATCAGAAAATTCTATTGATATCAGTTTACCGTCTGCCTAAGAGCCATATTTTACCTAGCGTATTTCAGATACTTAGTGATCATATCCACTTATACCACATTATTCTGGCAGATGATCTCAATTCCTTAGAAGCTTGATTGGCGATTAAAATCTTCATTTGATCTCTTTTGAACCTACCCATCACCGTCACTTGTCCAGTACATGGTTGAACGTAATCGTAGTCGATTCGGAAGACAAATTCCAATCATACTACAAGTCTCAGACTCTCTTCATAAACTGTCACGATCTCTTGACTCTTGATTAGGAACTGGATCAAACAATCAAGTGTCAAATTATGCTGTCATCACGTAAATTCACAAACTTTGATCCTCCTTCATTTTCTATAGCACTGCAATCATCTCTAAACAATAATTCTCTTTTGCAAAACGTTAATGAGCTATTTGATATCGATTCATCTTTGCAGATGTTTCGAGACAAAGCATTAAACCTGTTTGATATTCATGCACCTATCGTAAATTGTATATTGAAAAGAAGGTTTGCTCCATAGTTCACTGACTTAGAGAATAATGTCGTTGTTATGACCGCCTATACAAGAAATCTCGAAGGAAAAGCAATACTGTTCTCCTTCAATATAAAGCAATGCGAAAGCAGCTTAAGGTAAAAATTATAGTATCCCGCGACACTTTCATTGTGAATGCTCTGAATAATGCACCGGATTCAGCAAGCTATTGGAAATTATTGCATAATCACGGATTGACCAAGCCTAAGCTTGATTGCCCCCTACATTATTTTAATACCGAGGAGCTTATTAAATATTATTCTACGATTGCAACGTGTCACCCACCCGTTTCCGGACATTTGATCGAAACCATTTGATCGAAAGACATTTGATCGAAAGGACGTTTTCTCGAAAATCATTTGATCGAAAGGACATTTTGTCGTAAACCATTTTGTCGAAAACCGTTTGGTCGACAAGAGACATTTGATCAAAAGGACATTTCGTCGAAAAAAAAATATTTTTGTTCCTATAAATGATTATTTATATGTGACTACAAACTGAGTGTTGAAAATATAAAGTGTCAGCCAGAGTTAACCCATTTGGGTTAACCAACACAGCCGAAGTATGCGATCTGCCACACCCCGAGTTAGGTATTGGGTTAGTATGGTTATCGGGTTATTGGGTTATTGGGTTATTATTTTATTTTCGACAAAATGTCATTTCGATGAAAAGGTATTTCGACAAAAAGGTTTTTGACGAAATGGTTTTCGACGAAATGTCCATTCGACAAAATGGTTTTCGACGATACGTCCGTTCGACAAAACGGTTTTCGATTAAACGTCCTTTCGACAAAACGTTTTTCGATCAAGCGTCCATTCGACAAAATAGTTTTCGACGAAACGTCCGCAAACCTCACCCATCTGGTTTTTTAGTCGAATTTGATGAGATTGTTAACCGCCCTTATCGCAATAATACTATTATTCTATTCTTTTTTCATCATGTTAATTATGAATCTGTATTGCGGCAACAAAGGCTTCCCTGCCCAAATCTATAAGTCGTAGCTGCGATGGACTATCTCTTTCATTTTTTGCTAGCGTCCTCCAGAATATAATACCGTTCATCGTCAACCTCTTTAATGAATCAATTCATTCTGGATTTTATTTTTCCCTGTGGAAGAAATCGGTAGTTTTACCTCTATTAAAAAACAACATTCCGGATTCTTTAGCTGATACTCGTCCAATTGCCACAGTTACCGCACTTTGTGAAAGTATTCGATTATATCATCACTGGCCAACTAGTTCATTATCTAGAAGCCACATATCTAATTTCGTTTTTTCAATCGGGCTTTCGATACGGTTACAACATCCAAGCTGATTTATTAAAAACTACTTATTATCGCTAATTAAATCGC
Source organism: Theocolax elegans (assembly GCA_026168455.1). NCBI lineage: Eukaryota > Metazoa > Arthropoda > Insecta > Hymenoptera > Cerocephalidae > Theocolax > Theocolax elegans. Next base: position 59,719,231 of record CM047425.1, read on the forward strand.
AAATTATAGAAATTCGTCCGTGGATTCCACGTTCTAAAAGTGTGGCTACTACCTCAAATGCTAGCAGTGATCCTGGTAATGCTTCAGCAGTGTCAGCCGGCCCTACTTTTTCGAGGGCAATAGTGTTTAAAGTAACTTCGCCTTTAGTGAGAGATACCATAGTTGAGGATTCTTTTGTATTGAAAGGGAAAACAACATTAAGTATTTTCGGGGAGGGAAGCGAATCATCTTTATTTATTAGACCGCTTTGGCCAAAGGTAGTACATGCCCTTTGGTCAGTAACTGTGCGTAAGACGAAAGAATTGAAATTCAATCGTTTATTTAAGAAAGGAAAAGAGAGGACCTTTGATTCGTATAAATGCGGAAGATGACCTCCTCTCCTTACCTCCTAATCCTGGGTGTCCTTCACAATGAGGGCACGTTGGTTAGACGAAAAAATCTTTTTCTATTATCCCTATCAATATAAATAGACTTAAGACTTATTTTAGTTCTCTAGAAGCATTGCTTTTCCCCAGACCCACGATGTGATTACACTTACAAAAACATTTTCTAACTAATCGGATGCCTCGGACGTTGTTAAGTTGTCGGTTAATACTTTACACAGACTTGATCGACTGGTCAAAGAGGGTGGAGATGTAGCCGCGTATGTCAGAAGCGAACACAAAGTAGTTACGTTGGCACATTCAGATAGGCAGTTCTCCAATTCACTAGAATATCTTTTGTTAAACATTATAGGTAAATTTTCGTCGTTCGTTCTAGGAGTTGTTTATAGAAGGCCAACGGCAGGTTATGCTTCAAAATTATTTGTTGTATAGTTGGATTTACTTCCGTCTCATGGCCATGCTGTGATTACGAGTGATTTTAACATAGACATGACATCAGCGGGCGGTACGATGGACATGATGAGGGCTACTTCTCATAATGTCATCTCGCTCAATGAAAATTCATTAATTCCACATAGCATATCATCACCTAACTTATTCACCATCTCAACAAATTCATATATCATGTCATTACCTAATTTATTTTCCATCTCAGCTAATTCGCATATTTCTCATATTTTTCATCCAGCTAACGTATCTTCACTTCCATTTTCGCATTCATGTGTTTCGGTTTATATATGATAGGCCTCAGTCTATCTCATTGCTGATTTCACATCTTTTGGCGTCAGCCCTCTCCACATTCGATGAACTGGCTCCATGTAAACTTGTAATAATTGGGAATAAACATAAGCTATGGGTTATAACTGAGAATAGGAGTCTAGTTAAATCTAGAAACTCGGCTTTTAGGATTTTTCAAGTCTCACGAAAAATTGAAGATTACGAAAGGTACAAAATTTTAAAAAATAAAATAAACTGATGAATGCTACAGATCCTAGGGCTAAATGGAGAGAGCTGAAAGGCTTAGAATTGGGCTCTAATTTGCGTTCATGACCATTAGAATTTTTTATCAGTCAGCAATTGAATGTTTATTATGCATCTGTTTCAAATCGTCTGGCAGCATTTCCACCATCTTTTCTTGACTCATTGTTCCTGACGAATGTTAATGATTGTATTACTCCTGTTAGATATTGAATTTGATGCCATCTATACTAGAGGAGTTCAGCGCGTTCTCAGCAGAGCAAAGTCAAGGGCTGTGGGGACGGATGGGTTATCGATAAAAATGTTAAAGATCTTAGAACCGCAAATTATTCTGCACTTAGTTGAAGTCTTCAATGAGCTACTGATGATCGGTTGCTTTCCGGAATGTTGGAAGCAAACCTTACTGTTCCCGCTGGCGAAGTCGAGCAGGATTCAGACATGCTCTGACACCAGACGATTGCCAAACTCTGCGAAATCTCGAAACTGCTGGAACGACTAGTTCATTTTCAGTTGTCGTCATACTTGGAAAACCATCATTTGATGAATACTAGACAAGAGATTTTTGTAGAGGTCATAACACACAGACGGCATTTTTAGGGGTCCTGGATGATATTAGAAGGGCTATAGATTCCTGTATGATAACAGTCTTAGTTCTGTTCGACTTCTCTAAGGCGTTTGACTCAGTGCCGCATGAGCCACTTCTGCTTAAACTGCGTAGGTTGGTTTGTACTGAAACAGTACTGAAATAGTTTTATCACGATTTAGTGGGTCGCACGCAGACGGTTGTGGACGAGGTAGGCAGCTGGATTGTGGAGAGAGTTGTTCACACTCAGCTAGTTCACTATCTTAAAATCAACAACCTTCTTACGCCTAGACAGGCTGGTTTTAGATTGGGTCACAGTACTCAGTCTGCACTTTTAGGTGTTCTCGACGACATTCGACGTGCCATCGACAATCGTATGATCACAGTTCTCATTCTGTTTGACTTTACCAAGGCGTTTGATTGTATCCCATATAACCTCCTTTTGACTAACAAGAGAAGTACATGACCTCCGGGAAAAGGATCTCATCCTAACTTTGGTATGTCTTTTATAATATAAAAATATGAAGAAAGCCATATTATCTCTTGCCAATGGCCACTTTTACGGAAGTTATTCGACATTCAATAATAATAGCAGTAAAAATTACTTCCAATTCGGTCGCTTATAACTCGGAAACAAATAAAGATAAACAATCAAACCAAAAACCAGAAAAAAGTTGAGTTCAAGTAGATATGGTTTGAAAAAAAGAAGCTCAAATTGCTTAACCCATTAAAGCCCATGCTTAAACTAGCAGAGTAACAAAAAAAGTAATTATTGGATCACCTGCTTTTTTGAAAAAAAAAATACCCGTGTTTTTTTGTTTTTCGAAATTCATTGTTTAACAATAATTATTTAAACAAATAATAATTTAAGTTGCAAAATTGACAAACTAATAACGCCAATCGATTCTAGAGGAAAAAACAAGAAGAAAATGTAGAATAAGTTTTTTTGATTGGAGGCTTAGTTTTTTTCCAATAACGCTATAAACAATTGATATTCGATTTTTCAAGGAAAAGTGGCCTCTGCCCATGCTTAGCCTATTACGTTCTGATGTAAATAAACTATGTAATCACCTGCTTTTTTGAAAAAAAAAAGTACCCGTGTTTTTTTGTTTTTCAAAATTCATTGTTTAACAACATTGTTTACATAGTTTATTTACATCAGAACGTAATAGGCTAAGCATGGGCAGAAGCCACTTTTCCTTGAAAAATCGAATATCAATTGTTTATAGCGTTATTGCAAAAAAACTAAGCCTCCAATCAAAAAACTTATTCTACATTTTCTTCTTGTTTTTTCCTCTAGAATCGATTGGCGTTATTAGTTTGTCAATTTTGCAACTTAAATTATTATTTGTTTAAATAATTATTGTTAAACAATGAATTTTGAAAAACAAAAAAACACGGGTACTTTTTTTTTCAAAAAAGCAGGTGATTACATAGTTTATTTTCATCAGAACGTAATAGGCTAATCATGGGCAGAAGCCACTTTTCCTTGAAAAATCGAATATCAATTGTTTTATAGCGTTATTGCAAAAAAAACTAAGCCTCCAATCAAACTTATTTGCCAGCAGGTGATTAATAGTTGATTTTCATCAGAACGTAATAGTCAATAATGGCAGAAGCCACTTTCCTGAAAAATCGAATATCAATTGTTTATGCGTTATGCAAAAAAACTAAGCCTCCAATCAAAAAACTTATTCTACATTGTCTTATTGTGTTTCCTCTAGAATCGATGGCATTATTAGTTTGTCAATTTTCAACTAAATTATTTATTTGTTTAAAGAATTATTGTTAAACAATGAATTTGAAAACAAAAAACGGGTTACTTTTTTTTTCAAAAAAGCAGGTGATTACATAGTTTATTTTCACTCCAGAAAGTAATGGCTAAGCATGGGCAGAGGCCACTTTCCTTGAACAAATCGAATATCAATTGTTAATAGCGTTATTGGAAAAAACTAAGCCTCCAATCAAAAAAACTTATTCTACATTTTCTTCTTGTTTTTTCCTCTAGAATCGATTGGCGTTATTAGTTTGTCAATTTTGCAACTTAAATTATTATTTGTTTAAATAATTATTGTTAAACAATGAATTTCGAAAAACAAAAAAACACGGGTATTTTTTTTTTTCAAAAAAGCAGGTGATCCTATAATTACTTTTTTTGTTACTCTGCTAGTTTAAGCATGGGCTTTAATTTGAAGCAAAGTTATGAAGAAAATAAAAAATTGAAGAAATTTTAACCAAAATTTAATATGAAAAATTTATTGTTTCTTTTGGCCTAATAATCTTCAATTTCTTATTTTCTTCATAACTTTGCTTCAAATTAAGCAATTTGAGCTTCTTTTTTTTCAAATCATATCTACTTGACCTCAACTTTTTTCTGGTTTTTGGTTTGATTGTTTATCTTTATTTGTTTCCGAGTTATAAGCGACCGAATTGGAAGTAATTTTTACTGCTATTATTATTGAATATCGAATAACTTCCGTAAAAGTGGCCATTGGCAAGAGATAATATGGCTTTCTTCATATTTTTATATTATAAAAGACATACCAAAGTTAGGATGAGATCCTTTTCCCGGAGGTCATGTACTTCCCTTGTAAGATGCGCGCCATGGATTATTCGAATCCGGTGCTCAATTGGTTTTACCACTATTTAACAGGGCGTACACAGGCGGTGGCGAGCGAGGAGGGCGATCTGTCGGACTGGCTCAGGGTGTCCTCGGATGTTCCATAAGGCAGTTTTCCGGATCCAGTTCTTTTTTCAATTTTTATTAACAATTTGCCTACAATTCTCAAACATTCGAATTACATGATTTTCGCGGATGACACCCAGGTTTATCACTCGTTTTACCCGAGCGATTTCAGCAACGGTATTGCTAAAATTACCGGAGATGCTAATGCGGTAGCGCGCTGGGCCAGCGATAATGGTCTCAAACTCAATGTAAGTAAACAAACGTGATGATCCTGGGTAGTCAAGCTTTCATGTCAAGGATTGACCTAGAAACTATTTCAAGGGTTGTTTTACAGGGTAGTCCCATACTCTATGAATCTGTCTGGTTGTCGTCTACCCTGGATTGGTCGAGACAGATCTCCTCCGTATGCGTGCGCGATTCTCACAGATGACGACACTAAACGCCTTAAACTACAACGTTTATTCAACGCCTGCGTGAGGTATGTCTGGGGGAATATACCGCGTCGTGCGCATGTCACGCCTTATCGTCTTAAGCTGGGATGGCTGTCTGCCGAGTGCAGGCAAAACCTCATTAAAATTATATAAAATAGATAAAGATATAAAATTCAAAATCCAAATATATCAATGATTAAAGAAAATTCTCAAATTGAAAATGTATTTAAAATTCATTTAAATATGCCTAAATTTTCGGGTAAAGAAAATGAAAGACCAATGAGGTATTTAGATGAATTACAAAAATATTTCCATAATATAGTTAATAATCATGAGGAAATGATATGTGTAATATCTCAATCTCTTATAGATGCTGCTAAAGAATGGTGGTATTTACAGGAGATAGAAATTAATAATTTTGAAGATTTTAAAATAAAATTTATGGAAAGATACTGGAATTCAACTATGCAACGCCAAGCGCGGAGAAAAATTCAATTTGGCCAATATTACTCAGGAAAATTAACAAGAGTAGAATATTCTACTTATATTTTAGGTTTAGCTCGAGAAGTTAATCTTGAATTAAATGAAAATGATTTAGTTGAAAAAATTAGTGAATATTTTGAACGAGAAATAAAACATTTAATTTTAGGGCAGCAAAATAAAACTAAAAATATTCTATTTAAAATATTAACTGATTTTGATGGAGATAAAATACGGAATAAATCGGTTGAATATTTACCAAATAGACCAAATACATTTAATTCATATTATGAAAAAAATAAAGATTTACAAACTTTTAATAAACCAAATAATAATAATAATATGAATAAAACATGGCAGAGAAATAGTACGCCATATGTTAATAGTATAAAATTAGATAAAAAGACTAGTAAAATTATGGAAAATAATAAGCGAAACCAACGGAAAAATATTGAACAATCAAAAAATCAAGAGACGATAGTTAGTGAAAATGATATTGTAATACATATGCCAGAGTCGGGAAACGAATCTTAGTTGCATTTAGAAACTCGGAACCCCAAAATAATTTTAATAAATTAAAGAAAATTAAATATGAAAAACAAAATGCAACTGAGGGGGATAAAATGAGAAAAAAAGAAGATATTTCGAATAAAATAATAAATAAACAAATAGCTAAAGAATACAATAAAGAAATTAATATAAACACCATATTTGAAAAACCATTAGAAGATTTAACATATGATATAAATGGTACAAATGAAACAAATAGAAATGATGATTCTAGTGTAGTAAAATGCCCTAAAATTAAAATTAAACTAGAAAATATTGAAATAAAAGCTTTATATTATATTGATACAGGAAGTGAAATATCGTGTATATCCGAAGAATTTTATTTAAAATATAAAGATATTTTTAATAAACGTCCTACATTACCGATTTCAGGTAAAATTATTAAAGGAACTACTGGATTGGGATTTGTGGAAATCAGCTAGAATTAATAAACAAGTTTTATTAAAAACAAATTTTAATGGATTAGAGATAAATTTAATTTATTTAGTAATTCCAAAATTAGTAAAAGATTGCATTATAGGGTATGATTCTCAGAAAAAACTTAAAATGCTAATAGATACAGTAAATGAAGAAATATTGTTCGAAATAGGTAAACAAGACGGTACAATAAATTATAAAACAAAGCAAATAAACTCTGAAGAGTATGCTTCATTATCGATTGAATTCGACGAAGTTTTCGATGAAGAAGAATTTTCGCGTTTCAATGATAAAAAATCAATAAATCACTTAGATTATGAATTAAATATAACTAGTGAAGAAATTGAAAAAATAATTAGTGTTTGTGACACCATAAATGATGTACAAAAAACTAAATTAAAAAATTTGATATTAAAATATAAAACTGTATTTAAACGTTCGCCTGGACAATTATTAGATTTCAAATATAAGTTAGTATTAAAAGATGAGATTGCTTAATTTTTTTCTTAATTTTTTTCTGAAAAATTAAGATTGCTTAATTTTTTTCTTTTTTCAAAACCTTATCCAATACCTTTGATGTATCGAGAGAAAGTAAAAACTGAAGTTGAAAAAATGTTAAATTTTGGGTTATTCCGTAGATCAACTAGTCCATTTATAAATCCATGTGTTATTGTTCCTAAAAAAGATGGATCTATTCGTATATGTTTAGATGCGAGAAAATTAAATGAAAAATTAATAAACGATTATGAATCTCCACCCGGAGTGGAAGAAATATTTATGCAATGTAAAAATAGAAATTATATGTCAAATTTTGATTTGTCTAATAGCTTTTGGCAAATAGCATTAACGGAAGAAAGTAAAAAGTATACTGCTTTTATTTGTGATAATAAAGTATATGAATTTAATGTTGTACCATTTGGTATTAAAATAAGCATTGCTGCATTATTACGTGGATTAGATAAAGCTATTTCGGGATTAGATGATTTTTTTATTATTATTTGTTGATGACTTAGTAATAATATCTGAAAATTTTGAAAGTCATTTAGAACATTTAGACAAATTATTTGCAAGATTACAAAAATGTAATTTAAGATTGAATTTTGCAAAATCAAATTTTGTAAAAAAAGAAATTAAATTTTTAGGAAATATTATAACTAGTTTAGGTATGAAACCAGATCCAACAAAAGTAAGATCAATTAAAAATTTTAAAATTCCAAAAAATATACGAGAATTACAAGGGTTTTTAGGATTTATTAATTTCTGTACTAAATTTGCAAAAAATTATGCGCATGAAACAGTACCATTATTAAAGTTATTAAGGAAAGATGTAAAATTTGATTGGGGTAGTGAACAGCAAAAAGCATTTGATAAAATAAAAAATTTGTTTGATGAAAACATTATATTAAGTTTTCCAGATACGAAAAAACCTTATATTTTAACAACGGATGCAAGTGATTATGCTATTGCAGGCATTTTGTCACAATTAGATGATTTAGGGGAAGAGAAAATTATTACTTTTATTAGTCGTTCGTTAAAAGGTAGCGAGTTAAATTATTTTACTACCGAAAAAGAAATGTTAGCAATAGTTTGGTCATTACACAAATTAGATATGTACTTACGTGGGTCGGATAATATAAAAGTTAGAACAGATCATGAAGCTTTAAGTTTTTTGTTAAATTGTAAATTTAATAATGCTAGATTACGACGTTGGAATTTATCTATACAAGATTATAAAATAAAACCTGAATATTTGCCAGGAATAAAGAATTTAGCAGCAGATTATTTAAGTAGAATTAATCATTGTGAAAATTCAAATATTAAGGATTCGGAAATTATAATTGCAACAATTATAAAAAAATCGAAAAATGAAAAAAAAATAACAGCAAAATTTATGAGTTTATATGAAGGACCATATAAAATAATAAATTGTTACGGTCCTGATACGTATTTATTGTATGATGAAGAAAAATTATGCGAGCGTGGAAAGTTTCATATAGCGAATTTAAAATATTATTATAAGGAGTAAATGTAAACTAAGTGAAAATAAAATGAGTATGTAAAAATTAAAATATCTATACAAAAACAGATTTTATTTAGTGAGAATAATAGACTGTTTGAAAGTAAGAAGTAAATAGAACTTTTCTGTACATCCATGGTACGTTCATACTATATACAGAAAGGGTCACCGCAAATTATTCGGCGCTTGATAATTAAAGGTTATTGCTCGGATATATGAATATTGCAAAGAAAGAAAATTCTTAGTATTGACTGTGATTTCTTGAAATCAAGTTTCAAAATTTTCAAAGTTGAAAATGCCGACTCGAAAGAGAAATTCTGCAACGCAGACGTGCGAGTATGTGGGATGTGCACATGCACAAACCCAGGTGCAAAATGTGATATTGACAGTGGTGTGTGTGATGTAAAAAATATCATCATAGTGAACCCTGGAAAAAGAGTGATGGCGGGAAAATTTTAAAACAATAACTCTTTTGAATGTTATGAATATGCTGTTAAAGTTGGGGCGGTGCCATATAAGACAAATAAGAACATACAGACTAATTGGCACCCGGTGTATCCGAAATTGGACTTTACTCCAATGATGAAGATGAAAAGGAGAGGAGAGGCATTGGAAGTAGAAATAAAAAAATTACAGAAGGTGACGGAGGAGGTGTATAATTTTGACAATCAATTTATAGAAACAAATAGAGATGATTTGACGATGGATGTGCAGGAGTTTGAAAAATTTTTGAAAGAAAAAAAGTAAGAAAAAATAAATAAGTTTTTGTATAGTTATTTGAGTTTAATTTTAATTCATTTAAGTTTAATTTTGTTCAAAATAAAATTTTATACAAAATTAAGGGGGGGTAATGTGACTACCTACTATACGTATCATGTATAGAAGAAATAAATAGATGATAGCGTAACGGTTAACGTATAGGCTTGTCACGCTGAACAACCGAGTTCGAATCTTAGCAAGGGTAAATTTTTTTTATTTAATAAAATTAAATTATTTAGTTGCAAAGTCAATAAAGGTTGGGAGAGACATTATTTTCCAGGTTTTCTAAATCCTGTGGGCTCACACTGTCGCAATACTTATGTATTTTTATGCTGTGAGCTGTATAGGATTAAGGTTTTGATTTATCACACCATCCTATGATTGTAGGATAGTTATACCTCATAAACCACATAAAATCACTAATTTTCATCTATTTTAAGGCATAACTTTCACCAGTGGTCTTAACCAATAATCTAACCACTGCCATTCGAAAGCTCTTGAAAAATATGATCTTTTGAGCGGTATTAGATCAAAATCAATTGTGACGTGGTCGCCTTTTTTTGATAATCAATATTTCAGGATGTCCTATCTTTTTGAGATTTTAAAACTAGGAATTGTAACCTAGGTAGATAAGTTCTAAAGATTATTTTGAACAAAAGTAGTATGTAATGTTTTTTTTTTAAATCAATAGATTTCGCAATAAATGACTTTAAAAATAGCAGTTTATTCAAAAAATTGAAAAATTTTTATTTATTATGGTGGAATTTTTTTCTATTTTCTGGAAGATATTTCCAGCCTATTCTCAACATTTGGTGCGATATAAAATTTGCATCATACCACTTGACGTGAAATAGCCCATATATATATATGAAATTATGTGTACTGTAACGGTAAACGAACCGCGTTAGACGAAATAATACCGATCGTGCAAGTTTACCGTCGGAGACGCGTAGAGCGCATGTGCGAACGCTTGAAATGACCGGTGTACGCAACACATCCGCAGTATCGTTCCGTCCTCGCGAAAGCATCGAGCAATCCGTGAAAATAACACGCCGAGCAATCCATCCTGTTCGTGAGTGAAGGGAATAAAGGAGGAGAAGAGAGAGACTGAGAGAGAGAGAGAAGGACACAGTCCCCGAGGTCTTCATCCGAATCCAAGTAAGTCCAAGCCAGGCTTACACCGAAACATATCGCGACGCGATCAGCGGTCGGTGTCGCATTGCACTTCGCACAACACATACCTGAGTAGCCGAGTACAGGTATCGGCGAAGAATAGTACTTATTGTACGAGGAAAGTGTGTACCTATGTAAGTACACACAGGATATGCACAGGATAACTAAAACCCTCCTGACGAATAGAATCAACCCTGTTACAGTATATATATAGTGAAAATGCGCGTTAAGCAAATAAAATAATTATTTTAAAGCACTGTAAAACTTTTATATTTAATGTAATAAAAGTAATTTAAAAAATAATCAAATATTTAAAAACTTTGTGTTACCGTATTTGGTTAACCCATTAACGGACGAGAGGGACGCTTTTTTTACTTTTTTTCAACGGCATCGTTTAATACGATAAGGGATGTGAAAAAAATGTAAATTGGTCAATATTGATCTTTTGATTGGCCAGGTCAGAATTTTAAAATAATGCATATTAAAAAAGTTATTATTGTTTATTTAACAAAAAACTCGAAATTTCGATTAAAAGCATATTTTTGTTTTATATTTTTGCATTGAAGCTCATGGCGGATTTTTCCAAATTGTGTATTTCTTTCGTCCATAGATTCTAGCCTTAAAAATTCCATACAGGGTATGTACAAATTAAACATGGAGTATCCTATATGGCGGCTTAAAGCCACAATTTTTATGCTTATTATATTATTGTTTAATAAAACAACAGTTTATAATAAACATCCGTAAAAATTACTATATGTGGGGGTTTTTGAATGTCGCTGATCATGAATCTACTATCAGATTTTAAAAATTCAAGATGACGGATCCAATATGGCGGACAAAAATTTTCAAAATCTTTAAATTTCATAATAATTAAGCATATATTGCATTATCGTCTTTTAGCCAGTAATTCACGTTGCCCAGTTCTTACCATGTATTGTAACGGTGTGCTTGCCCGGGGAAAACTTATTGAGTCGCCCGTATTACATACCTGTATTTCGTGGCGAACAAACTTGTATAATCTCGCCGACTAGATATCACGTACTCGAAGACTCAATATAATTCGTAACTATACATGTGTTGTTTACAAAATGTTTCCCGCGCAGCGGCTGCGGTTACCTGTCCGCACACTTGCCGTTGAAGTTGTATGGATATCGAATTTCGATTTCCAACAACAACAGGTAAAACAATGTTAATCTTTCCTAAAATGGACCGCGGAAAGAAAATCGGATGTGAGTTCGCGAGAATTCGTATATTAAAATACGACTCGAAGGAAAACGGAGGAACAAATATATACGCCGGTTCGAAAACTACAAGTCAACACGATTTGAAATAGATTATTTATAAACAGATTTATTGAGATAAAAATAAATAATTAGATTTGATAACATTTATTATGGTCGAGGTCTTTATTCGCACGAGGTTGAGCCGTAACCGTCGACTCAACACGAGAGGGGAAACGGGTACGCGAACTAACTATCTTAATAATAATCGAACGATCGCGTTGAATAAAATATTTGATAAACAATATAAATTATTCGCGCGAAAAGTGGTACCACTTACTTTTATTTCTCTTCTTCGGATCTCGAATACCAGAAATATAATAATTTCTCTCTCTCTCGTTATCTCTTTGCCGTTCAAATGGAAAATGTCGGTGGGAGAATACCTCGAGCACCGATCACTTTATTTTGTGCGCGTGTACCAAACCACTACACCAGAATACACCGGACAAATAACTCACGGTATAACGAACGAACAAATAATAACCGATAAAATCTCACGGAAAACTTGACGAGAAAATTATCTTAACCGGTATATCTCGTCACACGTGTCGTCGTGATCTATCGTGTCTCTCTCGTCCTGCGCGCGCGACTCTCTCCCGAATTCTAACTATCATTGCACGGGTATCAGCCGTTCGAGTAGTTGGCTATACTTATATCTATATATAGCGCTCGTGTTTACCTACCTAATTCGTATAATGGTGAGTGAATATCACTTACCATTACATCCCCCTGCCAGATTCCGCATACTGGGTATGTGGTATCTGTACCAGAAATACGAATGAAGGATAGGACATAACGACTCGGGTATGACAAAGAATGAACTCACTCAAAAGAACTACATTAAGAGTAGAAAAATATTTTTCGATATATTAGGAACAACTTTGTACAATATTTACAATGGGGTACCGCCCTAAATCTACCCCTGCCATTTTTGTTGGTTCTCGCGGTACCTCTCCTTCTTCTGACGCCGGATCTCCTTGTGTTTAAACTTCTTTGGACATTCCTCCGGATCGAGGATCCCCCACTCCCTACATATGGAGCATTTCGGCTCAGACCCTCTCTTCGGCCATGGAGTTTTTCCCTCCAGATTAGCCTGAGCCCGCTCTTCCTCCTCACGAGCTCTGGCTAATCGACGTTGTGCCTCCTTGGCCTCTTCCTCGAGTCTAAGCCGATCCGCGTGGGCCCTCCGAGCGGCTTCTTCACGCCTCTGCCATTCCTCGGCACGAGCGGCTTCTGCCGCTCTCTCTCTCCGATCCGCCCTCATGGCCGATACCGCTTGGCGTTCCGCCTTACGGTGTTCGATCATGGCCTCCCAAGAATCAGTTTTATTGGAGGCATCGGTGAATTTCGCCTTGAATTGATCGAACAAGGCGAAGGCGTGCTTTTCGGCGATCGACGTGGCCTTGAAGGACTCACGGGCCTTGGTCAACGCCTCCAACACGGTGCGCCACGCCTCTTCCCCGTCCTCCGATAATTCCTGCGGGCTCGGACCGGATTGAGACGTCGAAGCCTCGCTCGGATCCGGAGTACTCATTCCCGGACGTCGAAGGGAAACATACTCCTCTGAATCCTCCGGGAGTTGGTTGGGGAGCCGGACCTCCGGCTCCCTGGGCCGATGTTAAGCCCTGACCCTGGGCGGCGGTGGACCTGCGGGTATCGGGCCTGTAGCCTGGGGTAATTCCGGCTCGACTACCAGGCCGCTTGATGGATGGACGGGTATTCCATCCGGCCCATCCTCCACTATCGCCACCGCGTCTGGGTCCTCCTGCCTCCGCCGTCGCTCCTCCTCCTCGTCTCTCACGGCCTGGTCCACGGCCGTGGTGATTCCATGGAGGAGCTCAAGCGTCTGTGGCTCGTTGATGCCACTCTGGATGAGGCGGGCCACCAACAGCTCCAGCTGTTCGCTGTCGAACTGGATCAGCATCTAAACAAACATATACCAATTGTCAGGGTCATTCCAATCTCAGAGTAAATTCCATTAGCCTAACTTAACTAACTAACGCTTTGTCATACCTCGTGGTCGACCTCTAACTTGTCCACGGTGACTTACATTAGAGACAACATTCGCTCGGTTTCGCTGTATCGCAACGATTCTAGCATGTTTGCGCGGCCTACCTCTACTTCGTTTAATAGGGGACGCGTTCTTGGTCGGATTACCGTCATGTTCCTCGCATGGAACTTCGCTCGCTTGCGTCTCGCCGTTTGAGACGTCTTCGCTCGCAGGAACTATATTATCAGGTTCCTCTTCCAGCGTAGGTTGACCGATCTCGATGTCGTCTACTTCTCCGTACTCATCCCCGTGATCTTCGGATAAGTACGGTTTGAGATACTGTACGTGACATTTCTCTTCATTACCTCGGGCATCTTGTATCTTGACGGTGTTTGGGCCGTAGCTATAAACTACCAGGTATGGGCCAACGTATTTCGGGGATAACTTGGCCGAAATACCTTGAGCACTGGATGAAAGGACTCGATTCTTCTTCCACACTAGGTTTCCAACTTCAAAAGATGCAGCACTTCGCCCGGCATTGTAGTAACCGGCTTGCCTTTCATGAGCTTTACTCGCATTGGCCGATGCCTTCTTGTAAAGCTCAGGTAATATTGACAGCCGATCACTCCACTCAAGCAAACGTTGGTATTCCGCACGTCATTGAACCAGCTCGTCTTGCGCTCTACGATCTGTACCGGGTGGCTCGGGTTGCCGGCCATAATTTAACATGGCCGGGCTCCATCCTGTCGAGCCTTGTATCGCTGTATTTAAAGCGAATACCAAGTCGGGGAGTTTCTCATCCCATGTGTTGTGCTTTTCTGTGATATAGGACGCGATGATTGTCTTCAACGGCCTATTAGCACGTTCAACAGGATTAGCCTGAGCATGGTAAGGAGGAATCGTCGTATGGAAAATCCCTTGTTCCACTAAGTAGTCATCCACGAGTTTCTTTTTAAACTCAGTTCCGTTGTCTGACAGAAACACCTCTGGGGTACCATAACGTGTGATGACTCGCTCATGTAACTCTTTTACGATGGTCCTAGCATTAGCTTTCCGAATCGGGACCGCCTCGACCCAGCGCGTAAACAAGTCCTGAAAGACCAATATGTATTCGTAACCATGTGTCGATCGCGGAAGTGGGCCAGTGACGTCACCTGCTACAACTTGCAATGGTTTCTCTATCACGCGTCTACCCATTAAATCCATGGGTGGACGTTGCTCCACCTTACACTGTTGGCAGACCTGACATTTGCGTACATATTCTCCGACTTCGGCGTAGTACGGCGACCATTAATACATTTTAGCCACTCTAGCAAATGTCTTTTCCCTACATAAGTGTACAGCAGTCGGATCGTCATGACACTCACGGAGTATGGCTTGCCTATGCTCCTCTGGTACAACCAGTTTCCAAGCGTCTTGCTCCTCCATCACGTCGTCTAACTCGTTATCGACGCGATACGAATACAAATTGTCACCTATTATCTTCCATTCCGGAAAATCTCTAGGTCGCTCTGTTATGTCTTTCAGCCATGAGAGGTACCAACGATCTTTCGTAGTTTGGCTCCAAGAAACTGAAGCGATGGCCGGCTCGTCTTCCTCGTACATGCGAGAAAGTGCATCGGGGACATAGTTTAGAGCTCCTTTCCTGTACTCAATTGAAAAATTATGAGACTGGAGTTCTAATGCCCATCTGGCGAGCCGACTTGTTGGATTGTGTATATTGCACAGCCAACGAAGACTACAATGATCAGTTATAACCTTTAACTGGTAACCCTCAATATACTGTCGAAATTTTCTAATTGCCCATACTACGGCCAAGCATTCCCGTTCTGAGACGCTATAGTTGCGTTCTGCTGGCGAGAGTACTCTACTGGCAAACTCCAGGACTCTCTCTACTCCATGAACGACCTGTGTTAATACTGCACCGATACCAGTGTCATTAGCATCTGTTTGAATGGTATAATCGCCATTCTCGTCAGGAGTCTGTAGAACGGGTGCAGTCATCAGCAGCGCTTTGAGTCGCTGAAATGCACTTTCTTGTTCTTGGAGCCATTCATACTTTTGGTCTTCCTTTGTAAGACGTGTTAAAGGCTCCGCTATCGTAGCATAGTCGGGTATAAATCGTCTGTACCAAGATGCCATCCCGAGGAATCGTCTCAGCTGCTTGAGATTTCGGGGAGCCGGATATTCTTGAATCGGCTCCGTCTTAGCTGGATCAGGTCTTATCCCATCGCGATTGACCCGTACACCCAAGTATCTCACTTCGGGTTGACAGAAAACACATTTTTCTCGGTTTACCAATAAACCGGCTTCAGTCAAACGAGTCAACACCTCCTTTAGCAACAGTTTGTGCGCTTCGAAGGTCTCCGTCACGACGATGATATCGTCGAGATAAGAGTAAGCATTCGGTTCGAGAGCAGGTCCAATCACCTGGTTTATCATACGCTAAAACGTGGCGCCAGCATTTGCCAACCCGAAGGGCATACGAGTAAACTGGAACAAACCCATTCCAGGTACCGTAAATGCTGTAATCGGACGCGATTCCATTTGCAGAGGTATTTGGTGACAGGCGCAGTTCATATCTATCGTAGATATATATCGGGCTCTTTTGAGTTTGCGTAAAATATCCTGCATAAACGGCAAAGGATACGCATCAGGTTTGGTCAAAGCGTTGACCTTCCTGAAATCAATGCAAAAACGTCTTGCATTTTCGCCCTTCTTAGCCATCACTACTGGACTGGACCAACCGCTACTAGACGGTTCTATAACGCCTGTCTCAAGCATCTCTCGAACTTGTCGATGCATCTCCTCTCGAATCTTGTCTGAGACGGGATAATACCTTTGTTTGATCGGCCGCGCCGAACCGACGTCGATAACATGTTCGACATCGTATGATCGGCCGATCTTTGGCAACGTACTGGACAGCACTTGATCCAGAAGTTCACGCAGTTGTCGGCGCTCATCTTCTGTCGCGTCGGCCACACCCGCTGACGACAGCGAAGCGTGTCCACTTTCAATACTTGCCACATCCAGCTATAATAATTGTGATGACCCTTTGAAGTATAAACAGTCGGAGTCTGGGTCTAAAACTGCTCGGAATGCTCGAATGAAATTCACTCCTAAATAGCATTCCGCATCTAAATTTGGCATAATTGCGACCCGTATATCTCGCGTGTCTTTACCGATGGTAAAAGGTAGCATAACATGTCCACACAACTGGTGTGTGCTACCATCCGCAAGCTTAGCACTACCCGCTTGCTTATCGAGAATGGATCTGCCAAGAGCGGTTGCCAACTGCAAACCGTTCAAACCCATGACCGTTGTTGATGCACCTGGATCAAACAACGCTCGGATCCGGTATCCACCGATATCGATTTGACACCACCATCTTCTGGACTATAAACTCGCTGGTTCGGTTTCAGAGTAAATTTTAAAATTTTACTCGTGACCGGATCCGTCCTAACCTCTTTGAGGTCATTTATCGTCAGATCTTCTTGACGCAACTCTGCAGCTTGACTGCCTCGAGATTTCAGAATTACGACCGCTTCTCCGGGGACTCCCTCAACCTCGGGACCAGCGGCTGTCTCCTCTAGCCGCTTCCCCGTGCGTTTTTTGCACAATCAGGACACGTCCTAATTGTATAGCCCAATTTGCCACATATATTGCAGGCTATAGGCTTGGGGACAACCTCTTTACGCTTCTCCTTATCACCGGCATTCAACTTCTCGTCGTTTCTTGACGTATGGCCATTCGGTGACTGTCGATCAGGACTCTTACGACTACCCTTCCTCTGTCCCCATTTGAACCGAGGAGGTGATCTGTGGGTCTTCTTGCTTTGAGAGGCATCAACCTTGCCTCTCACCCCAGCTGTATGGTAACTCGTCTTAACGGATACTAGCGTCTCCTCAAGAATTTTCGTGAACCGTTCCAAAAGATCTGTTTGAGTCGGTTCACTCGTTTCCTTGGCTACGCTTGCTATTTTGGGTTTAGCGTTCGGCCGCTTCTTATTCCGCGACTTATATGCTAACTAAAGTAGCATCAAGTCTTCTTCTGCGGGAGGTGGCCGATATAACTTTTCTCGTTCGAGTGTTTGCTCGGCGTCCAACGCCAATTGCAAAAAACTCTCGATCGACCGAGCTTCAACTCTCTTAAATAAACGTTGGAGTTGAGGTAGCATATTGCGGTACAGGTGATCTAACTGGCTCCGCTCATCAGGAATCGGCTTGAGCTTACGCATTATTGCAATCGAGCAGGTAATATAATCCCTTACCGGCTCATCTTCGCCATACGTGCGAGCGTTAGACTCCTCGATGAGCCGTTGTTGGTAACTCAAGCCAATCCCATACCACATCTTGGCGTATCTCACAAAATCTTGCCATGAGTGCCATCTATCCTTCACGTTCCGATACCACGTAGCTGCGTTATCGGTGAGAAGTTCCGACAAGGACGGTAACACCTCGTCCTCGCTGAGGTTGGCGAGTATCCTACAATCTTCTACTCGCGCAAAAGATGCTTCAATACTCTGGCTTTCATCTCCAGAGAATCGAACTCCCCACTAACGAACAATTGCGCCGACATCGCGCACTGTCCCGGCCGATCTAGTTGTAGGCTGGCCGGTTACGTTCGAGTCCATCCGACTAGGGTAGGGAGAGCTAGAATATGGAGGCTGACCTTGTCTCCATATCTCGCCCCTCCCGAATGCTCCTCTTGAGGCGCTTGATAACCATCGCACTCTGCCTGCACTTGTCGTGGTCTTTCGTCCGTATCGTCCAGTGTGTGACACGTATATGTATCCTGGAATCGGACATGTTGGTTCGGCTCTTTATTTCTGTTGGTGTTCGTTCTCTGCGTACTATCGCGGGCGTAGAAGTCCATTTTCAGAGCGCTCACTTGATCCTCCAAATCTTTCATCCGTGCTGACATGACGGCCTGTTACTTCAACTGCAACGTCAACATCGCAGCAAATGTCTCTGGTATCTCAAACTGTGCTCCGCCTGTAGACACTAGCGTGATCCACTCCTCTTTGTTAGCTTCTTGGCTGGAGATCTCGGATTGTTGATCCTCTGTATGCTGATCTACCTCAGCATCTACGTCTGTCTCTTGCCTTTCTATGTCTGGAACGTCCAGCGCAAGAGTCTGTTGTAAAACTTCTACAATATTTGGATCAGAATCCGGATCAGGCAATCCCGGATTCTGGGCGAACATAGCCTCGAACCAATCCGACCTCCGCCTATTTCGCCTTTCGCGATCTGCCAACAGATTTGTTTCTTCAGCGAAATCCTGAGCCGTATAATTTCCCATTAACCACCGTTGGAGACGCTCGGCTCTCTTATAATTTGGGCCGTCAACCCGCATCTCCAACGACTCGAGGTTAGCCTTTATCTGTTCACCGGATTGAGTATCAATCCAGTTGTCAATTTGGTTAGTCATCGATTCTGCCATATTATCTTAAAACTACCGCCGATTTCTTAACACAAAAAAATAAAGAAAAATCGCATCCGCAGGTACTTGTGCATGGTTTGGTTATTCAACACTAGGTGGCGTTAAACTACTAAATTATTGGGCCACTGTGTTGGAGATTGTGATCTTTTCCCTTTTTAAATAAACACCTTACGCTCACCAATTTGAAACTTGCTTATAAAAAAAAATTTTATAATTTTAAAACCTATTTAACAAAATACATTAAATTTCACCTTCAATTTTTAATCCGATAAAATGAGGAAGAAAACGGATTATCCTCGGCTCTCGGTCACCAGCGCACGCAAATATACTTAAAATTAAATAAATTCGTCAAAAAATTACTAAATAAATTAATACATGATCAACAAATAAATTAATAAATAAATATATTCCTACCTAACTATATAGAATATCTAACGCAGTGACCTCTTACAATCGCGTATTACATAAAAAAAAAATTAAATACAATTTTTATTATGACGCGAGAGCCGATACGCGTAGTCAAAATTATAACTAAAGCAAATTTCAAAAATCACACCCTTGCACAGGTATTAACAATTTTTATTAAGTCGCAAAAATTGCATTCGATAATTTTCGACTAACCTATACGGAATCAGGGCACGTGTTATTAAATCGCGGACCTCAAACCATTCTATCTCATATAAATAAATAAATCTGAAATTATTATAATTTACGTGTGTCGACAATTATCAAAAAGAAATTTTAATACTGTCGACTTCGGATTTCTTCCAGATAAAAACAAAAAAAAAAAGAAAATCCGATAAAATTATTTAAATTATTGTCAAACACAATAATTTATTAATTGCAATTCAATTAATTCAATTGTCGACAATAATTAATACATTAATCAACGTAACTAACGTATTAATCATCAAATATACGTAAATCAACCGAGCATATGTTTAAACAATTCAATTCCGGTCCGTTCCTATTCCCTTGTTGTGCGCCGTGTACGCGCAATCAACTATCCTAACGTCTAGGGACTTTTTTCTTCACTTAGCTGGCCGCCATGTAACGGTGTGCTTGCCCGGGGAAAACTTATTGAGTCGCCCGTCTTACATACCTGTAGTTCGTGGCGAACAAACTTGTATAATCTCGCCGACTAGATATCACGTACTCGATGACTCAATATAATTCGTAACTATACATGTGTTGTTTACAAAATGTTTCCCGCGCAGCGGCTGCGGTTACCTGTCCGCACACTTGCCGTTAAAGTTGTATGGATATCGAATTTCGATTTCCAACAACAACAGGTAAAACAATGTTAATCTTTCCTAAAATGGTCCGCGGAAAGAAAAGCGGATGTGAGTTCTCGAGAATTCGTATATTAAAATACGACTCGAAGGAAAACGGAGGCACAAATATATACGCCGGTTCGAAAACTACAAATCAACACGATTTGAAATAGATTATTTATAAACAGATTTATTGAGATAAAAATAAATAATTAGATTTGATAACATTAATTACGGTCGAGGTCTTTATTCGCACGAGGTTGAGCCGTAACCGTCGACTCATGTGTGATTGCTTTTGACGTTTTGATTTAGGATGAAACATTGAAAAATTTTATATCTATACTCTTCCTCAGACAACGATTTTGTAACCAAACTATGTATACTATTATACATAAAGTAAAACTATTTTGTTATCCGTTATCATTTACGAAAAAATTTTTAGAAAACTCATAAAACTATCACAAACAAAATATTTAGTTTGTAACAGTGGTAATAAATAATATAATAATCCAAATATATGGGTGTTAGTATATGAATATTATGGCCCGGGGCTTCTAGTATACTAAGAGAATTATTTCTAGAAAGATACAACACGCTGAAGAGCATTTCCAGCTGTTACGTATTAAACTTTTAAAAAAAAATTTAAATATTTAATATAGTTTTAAACATAAATTCAAGAAAATTTTCTAAAATAAAGTAATTTGTTGGAATTTTTCTGATTACAAGAATATTTTTCGATTAAATTAGATTCACCATCTTGAATTTGGAAAAAATAATAGCAGATTCATAATCACCGCCCCAAAATAACCGTTATACCAAGTTTCATAAAAATTAAAGAATTTTTAAAATTTCTAGCCGCCATATTGGATCCGCCACCTTAAACTTTGAAAAACGAATAACAGATTCATTATGAGCGATAGATACAACTCCTATATGCTAAGTTTCATGAAATTTAAAGAATTTTGAAAATTTTTGTACGTTATATTGGATCTGTCATCCTGAATTTTTGAAATCTGAAAGTCGATTCATGATCACCGACTCTAGAAACCCTTATATAGTAATTTTCACGGACCTTTATCATAAACCAGTTGTTTTATTCAAAAATACTATAATAAGCATTAAAATGCCATGTTTAATTTCATAAAACCCTCTAAGGTATTTTGAAGGTTAGGGTTTATGCACGCGACAAATACAGAGCTTGGAAAAATCCGCCAGGAGCTTTGATGTCAAAATATAAAACCAAAATATTTTTTAATCAAACTTCCGATTTTGTTGTTAAATGAACAATAATAACTTTTTTAATATGCATTATTTTAAAATTCTGACCTGACCAATCGAAACATGAGGTGATTTAAAAAAAAGTGAAAAAAGCGTCCCTCCTGTCCTTAATGGGTTAAGTAAAGTATTAATAAAACGAAGTTCACTGCATCTAAAATAATAGTTACTATCATAAACTCAGTTTTCTACATGTAGAAAATATGCAGAATATTTACATGTTTCTTATGCTACGAATGTAACTAGGGTTTAGTCACATCGACTAGGCGCGTTTGCATGAGAGCATATGCGTATTCAAGACAGGACGTGAATCCTTAATTATTTCAAATTAATCAATTAACAATGTCAATTAAGACTATTATCACAAACGTTTATATGCTTGTGTATTGCGTATTATGACTGAAATCGCATGGGACGGAATAGACGACAGAATAGCGCATGCGTTTTAGAAAAATTGACGGTATTCCGTTGTCTTTAATTTTGCAGTGTTGCACGAATAGATGCATCTAAGTAAAATAGTGGTTTCTATATTAAGTTAATTAATCAAAAGTATAAATTCTTTTACAAATATTATAATACCCTAAGGCAGTCATGTAGCCAACGTTTTAGTTATTTCTATAAGAAACAGTCGCCTTTTTCGCGTAGCATTTGAGTATGTATTTACTAATTTCTATTGTATATACAGATTATACTCGTAAATAAATATATATCATTATCAAGAATACCACCATTATTTGGATTTTTAATAAAATGATTATATATTGAATCATTATATTTGAATTTTTCTTTAATTTATTTAATTTTATTTATTATTAGTTTATAAATTTCAATTTTTTTTTACTTTCGATTAATTTTTCCCTTAATTATAAATTATTTTAATTCAATTAAATTTAATTTTAAATGTTTAAATTATTATAATAAAAATAATTTCTTAATTGTTTATTTATTTATTTATTTCCAGAGTAATATACACAAAGTACATACATGTTTGCTAACCTCTAAACATACATAATATGTCCGAGGCAGCCAAAAACATCCTATAGAGGTAGACACAGCTACCTGTACATAGGTCCAGTTTATCTAACACTTACAAACTACTTAAAACTACAATTCCAAGATTTTCAAAACATCTTGAATATTAATCACAGTACCCAAAACAAAAAAGCTATAATTCAATTATAGTATTGCATATATATATATATATATTATTTTTCTATAAATATTTTCTATAATATATTTGTTCCAATCCATTTCTTAATCTTTTTCTTATTGTATTTTTTATTTATGTCTAAATTTTTAAGATTAATGTTAGTATTAGGCAAACAATTGAAAATTTGTATCGCTCTAACATAGTTATTTTTATCACCAACAGCTTTCGTGCACTTTGGTGGAATTATTAGTTTATTTCGATTTCTTTTGAGATCATCATAGTGGTATATTACACACTCATAAGCAAAAATTTGTTTTAAATTCAAGGGACTGTCTTGATCAAAGTTATTTTTGTTCACAATTCTTAAAATTCTTTTCTGTACCTTTTGTAATAAGTCAAGCTTATTTTTATAAGCTCCACCCCAAGCTATATTACCATAGCTAATAATGCTGTGGAAAAATGCATAATATATCAATCTAAGAGTCTCTGGTTACATATATTTCGACATTTTATAAGTTATATATTATATATTTAGTTTTCTTGATCAGATAATCAATATGTTTATCCCATCTCAAATTGAAATCAAATATAATACCTAAGTATTTACAAGATTCAACCCTGCTTAATTTATTACCCTGTATGTAAATATTCATATCAATAGGAACACTATCTCTGTAATTCCCAAATGTTATATATACGGTTTTCGTTATATTTAGGGATAATTTATTAAGTTCTAACCAGTTAGTTATGTCTTCCAAATACTCATTCATTTTACTTTCAACCCTCTCCGAAGTATCATCATTTACAATAATTGCAGTATCGTCTGCATAAGAGATAGTATTATCTTTTCGACCAGTTAATAAATCATTAACATTAATTATGAATAAGAGTGGTCCCAGTATAGTACCTTGAGGTACTCCTGTAGTTATTGTTTCAAAGCAACTTTCAGTCGTCCCTATCCTTACTTTTTGCCTTCTATTATTTAAATAATTTGATACAAGTGTATGCGCCTTACCACGTATACCATAGTTATATAATTTGTTTAATAGGATTGAGTGATTGAAAGTGTCAAAAGCTTTGGCTAGATCGAGGAAGGTAATGGCTGTTGGTTTATTTTTATCTAAATTACTGTACAATAAATTAGTTATGTAACTAAACGCATCTTTTGTGCCTTTGTTTTTTATAAATCCAAATTGATTCTGAGCTAATAGTTTATTCTTATCAAAGAACGATTGTAATCTCACATATACAATTTTCTCTAAGATTTTTGCTAGATTAGATATTAATGATATCGGTCTATAATTTGATAATTCCGTTTTCTTACCAGATTTAAATATTGGCACTACTTCTGCAGTTTTGGGCCAGAGGCCATACCGATTTCTCAAGACAAAGATTAAAAATATGAGTAAACGCATTAGTAATAATGTATGATTTTGTTTTTAAGGCTTTGGTTGTGATGTTATCAACTCCCCCATTTTTTAGTTTCATATTTTCAATTATTTGTAAAATTTCCGAGTTATTTGTCGGATTCATAAATATCGAGTCTTTATTCATAGAAGGCAATTTCAATATTTTACCCTTTTGGTTATTTATTTTATCACTTAAGTTTTTTCCAATTCTACAAAAGTAAGAGTTCATATTATTTGCAATTAGAAAAGGGTCCTGTATTATATTATTGTTGCTAGTTTCAATTTTGCTAATATAATTATCATCTTGCAAATTATTTCCCATTTTATTTTTTATATATTTCCAAATTTCTTTTGCATTATTGACATTTATCTTAATTAGATTTCTTTCATAATTCATGTTTGCCTCTTTAATCACTTTATCTAGATATTTCGCATAGTTTTTATATTCTAGTTTGATTTGATTATTTTTTGGTTCTTTTTGCATTTTAAGATATAATTGTTCTTTTTTTTCACACGATATAATTATTGCCTTAGAAATCCAATCCTTTCTTGGATTTCTTTTATGGTTCTTTGTTTTTATTATCTTTTTAGACTTTATTAAGCAGTCTTGTATTTCATTTATAAGAAATGTTGTAGCTTCTTCCGGATCATGCATTGACTCTATTTTGTTCCAATTTTTATTCATTGCTATATTATGCAATTTAGTGTAATTATAATAATGTTTTGCAATCTCAGTTTTTAAAGTTGGAGGCTTATCTATTTTTAAGAATAGTGGATAATGATCAGTAAAAGGGGTCGAAAGTTTAAATGTGAGTGCTAATAGACTGAGATTTTATATATATGTTATCAATGCATGTTCCATTTCCGCCACAATCATTAGGTCCAGTTGTATCTATAAAACCAGGAAAGAAACCTTTTTCAAGCATATTCTTTAATAATTCTTGACTATATATATCATCTTTCATAATGTTGATGTTAAAATCACCAATAATTAGACGATTTTTAGTATTTCTTTTCTTGTCAATATATGTTTTTAAGTTTACTATAAACTCAAGAGTAGATATATCATGGCATCTATACAGCGCTGATATTTCTAGATTACTGCTGTTGTTTAATTTTATTCTTGTGTTTAATAATTTCAACTTGTTTATTTCAATTATCTCCGTGATTTCAGTAACGCAATCCTTTATATATACAACTACACCATCATTTTGATTAATATTACTATTATTATAATACATTTTATAACCTGATATCGCATACAGCTGAACATTCATCAAGTTCCATGTTTCTGAAC
The DNA here is from genome assembly GCA_026168455.1 of Theocolax elegans. Lineage (NCBI taxonomy): Eukaryota > Metazoa > Arthropoda > Insecta > Hymenoptera > Cerocephalidae > Theocolax > Theocolax elegans. The sequence continues at coordinate 59,744,828 of CM047425.1, forward strand.
ATACATTTACATAAGGTTTGATCTTTAAACTCCTAATAAAAATTTCAAGTTTTAAAAAATTGGCATTTAGGCTTCTCACATTAACATAGAGTATTATACTATCTTTTTATTTAGATTCTTATTAAAAGTTTTTAGATCAGAATAGACTTTTTCTTCGTGAATCACTTCCTTTTGTAATTCTTCAATAAAGTGAATATGTTGCTCCATTACTAAGACTTTCGATTTCTTTGGTTTGAGGAATTATTTTGCGTGACGTCAGTGCTGACTGAAGAATTCCTTGTTTTGCTGATATTCATGTTGGTCATCGACTTGGTTTCTTTAATGTTTCCTACATTACCAACTAATCTTGGTATAGTAGGACTAATTGGGTAATCAGTCATATCTATGTATCTTTGTATCTTCTTTTTTAATATTGCACATTTCTGTGTATCATTGGCCATATGATTAAATTCTAGTTTTTTTTATATTTTGAGTTGCTAAAGAAACAGTTAATACATGTATTAGTAGATTGACTATCACATTGTATGGTTGAGTGCGGACCAGCACACTTTATACAACATGCAGGATTTCTGCATTTTAATGTATTATGTCCAAACCTTTCACAATTAAAACATGGCTTAATGTTTATTAGATCCCAAACCTTACAGCTTTGATATCCAATAAAAATTCTATTTTTATTATCTGCAATAGTTTTATACAATACTCTTGGTACTTCAATAATTATGCTGGATTTATTAGTTTTCATTATACGATTTATGTGTAATACTCGACATTTCTCTTGATATTCTTTGAAGTTTCTTATATTTAAATCATTTTCAATTTCTTCCAAATTCATATTAATATAATTATCTACTCCAACTATTTTCATCTTTGGATATTCAATTTTCTCAATACTTGTTTTACAGTGATCAGAGATTTTTTCTGTGAGCAATTGAACTGTTGCCTCAGCACTCTTTTCATCCATGCTAATTATTTCTATTTCATTCTCATTTATTATTCTAAATTGCTTAGTTTTAATTTCTTTTTCTTTTACTAAAACATCACATACTTTTTTTTGTAAAAACTTTCTTACCTTCTACATCTTTTTTAGTATTCTTGACAATAATCTTTGGTATTCTTTTACTTTTAGTAAATGGTATATTGGAAGTTGCTTGTGCATAAGTTTTTAGGTTATTTTGTATCGTAACCGACTTGTCGTCGCTTTTTTCTTTTTTTATTAATTCTTTTAATAGTGCATTTTTTCCATAAGTTCTTGATTAAGTTGTTTTAATAATTGATTTTCAACTTGTATATTTTCTAAGTCAGTATTTTCCGATAAAATTGTTGCATTAAACTTGTCTCCATCTCCATGTGATGATAAAATGGAAATTTCATTTAGAATTTTATGTTTTACTTGTTCTTCTTTTGCACTTTTTATTTGAGCAATTAGTATTTATGCTTCTTTACTTAAATTAGTTTCTTGATCTTTTAAGGTTAAGTTGAGCTCCACGTGGTCCGGACATATCACAAATACATCACTGATAAATTTTTTATTCTTACACTTGTCATAATCACTTTTATGATACACATTTTCACACACTATACAAATTACAACTGTTACTTTAAGTTTTGGGTGACATTTAAAAACTTTATCAAGATTTTCATCAGGAGGCTTATCAGGAGGCTCACCACCTCCCGCGGCCATCTTGGAATATGATATATTGCTTTATTTTAATTTTAGTTGTATATATTAATTTTATATTAATTTTATATTAATTTTATTATTATTATTATATGAAACAATTTAATAAAATTTTAAGTTGTTAAACTATAGATCTTCGAAGTTTAATATATGGGCTATTTCACGTCAAGTGGTACGATGAAAATTTTAAATCGCTCCAAAATTTGAGAACAGGCTGGAAATATCTTCAAGAAGATAGAAAAAAAATTTTAGGTGTTAAAAATAATTTGCCTAAGAGTTATTCCACCATGAAAAATTTTCTATTTTTAAAGCCATTTATCTCAAAATCTATCGATTTTTTTGAAAAAATATTAGAAACAACTTTTGTTCAAAATAATCTTTAGAACTTACCTACCTGGGTTACAATTCTTAATTTTAAAATCTCGAAGAGATAGGGCACTTGGAAATATTGAATATCAAAAAAAGGCGACCACGCCACAATCGATTTTTATCTAACACCGCTCAAAAGATCGCATTTTTTGAGAGCTTTCGAATGGCGGTGGTTAGATTATTGGCCAAAACCGCTGGTGTAAGTTATACCCCATAAACCTCATAAAATCACTAATTTTCATGTATTTTAGGGTCGTTTAGCCGACGGCTACCGCGTAGGCTGTTTTGGGGCTCAGGGATGAGCCCACTTCCGGAAGTACAAATTTAGTAAACGCAGACGAGTATCGCGTGCTCGTCTGCTTCTTTGAATATAGGGGTGGAGATCCTGGGATAATACAGAAAATTTTAATGAACGAGAGCCGAGAGGTAAAATCAAATTATCATTTATTCCCATTTTTGCAGTGGTTCGATAAAAAAAATAAAGTAATGACCTGCGAATCTTCGATAGTACGCGAAAACGCACGACCGGTCGGGACGCAACCGAAACAAAGTCTCGCTATCCATTCCTCACCTTTCGTTTCTACTATGCGATCCGGCCTGGCGGCCGTACATCGGGTCCCGTAATGGAGAACTACCGCGACTGACGTCGTATATCATCACTCGTCACAAAATAAATTCTCATTTTATAATATTATTTAAAGTATTAAATTAGAAATATTAATAATGAAATATTATTGTACCAAGAATTAATTCTAATTATTTCATTATATATATTGTAACGGGATAGGTATTTTTAGATAAATAAGTAAATCACATAATAATAATTTACTACCGTTAAAACAATAGTCTCATTACGCGATTAACCGCTCAGTATTAATACGGGTTTATAAAAGCCGTATAGGCGGAGGCGGCGGTATTCTTCTAATATAGCGAATGCAAAGGAAAATAAAGGCAGAACAAATAAGCGAAAACGCAATATTTAATTAAAAATAAATACAAGAATATATTATCCAAGAAATAAGTAATACACTCGCGCCGCTGCACGTGAGATCGCAGGTCGACACGCGAGAATAATAAAGAGAGAAAGAGAGAGAGGGACTATAGAGATAGCACTTACAGGACGTTGTGACGGAAATCGTCACACAATCTATTCACGACGAATAGAGTACTTAAATTTGCAAATTGTAAGTTGTCGGAGCCTTTCGTATGTCAAGGCCAACCGACGACAAACGTTTACTTTTCTACGAGTGTACAATTACGCGCGCGACTATACGTAGGGATGGGAGCGCGAAAGAGTGTGTGAGTTTCCCCACTCCCATCCCTTTTTCGAGAAATTAGGCGATCGTCTAATCAATGTGTAATGATCCGTCGATCGGGACGGATTATTATATCGTATACCCGAATTGTACTGCTCGTGAGTGCCGAGGGTACATACCTCCCATCTCTGTAGTAAGCTCTGTGAACGGTTGTTCCGGAGCAGAGCTAAGTGCGGAGATCCGGGTGGACACACGCGTGTTCCGTATAGTTTAGTGTGTGTTTGTGTGTGTGTGTATCAAGGACGGGGTCGTGCGCGGGTGATACCGCGAATCGCGACTCACTCGCCGCGGCAAGGGTCGCCTTTAACACCTCAACCACCGGTCGTCCCCTTGTCAAGGAGGTCGACCAGTCGCCGAGGATCGGCTGGGCCATCCCCGAGGAGCGTCACCGGTAAGTGCTAAATTTACTATCGTGACCCTCCGCCTCCCTTGTGTGTGTGTGTGCATCGGGAGCGTGTTCGAGTACAACAGTATAGCAGTTCCCAGGAGTGAAACCTGTCGCAGGCGAGGATCTCGATCCGACAGGTTTCCCGGGACTTCCGCCCGCGCGAAGCAACATTTGTCGCGGCACACGGCCTGAGTGGCCATTTTGTTAATTAATATATTAAAATAAATGCTTCTTTTATTTTTATTTTAATTATTGTATGTTAATTTCGTTCTCCCCGCTTCCGCCGACATTCCAATAATTTACATATCGTGTCGAGGCAAGGAGGATCGCCCGAATCCTCCATACCGTTCGTCCCAGCGAACTCGAGCTCCTGGCGACAGCCGCAGTTCGGAAAACAAATAAATTAATTGTGTGCGTGGTATTGGGCAACGCGGACCAATGGTTAATTTTAATTATTAAAAATAATTAAGTGTACCGGGTTCGCGAATACCACGTCACAAATGGCGACCGTGACAGGACGTTCGGTTTCGTCCTCACGGATTTTAAATTAAAATTAGATTTTGTCGGTCATCTTTTCGCGCGCGAGCAGTGTCGCGGCGAAACGTGAGCGGGTTGAGAGAGAGAGAGAGAGAGAGTGAGTAGTACGAGTTAGAGAGAGAGAGAGAGAGAGAGAGAGAGAGAGAGAGAGAGAGAGCGCGAGAGACGGCGTGTGAGACGCGTCTCTATACCGCAGTATTCCCCCTCTTGCTCGAGTATCCGAGGAGAGGTATACACCGGTATATCGGGAGGGAGTTTGCGCGCGACCGTGTTCAGCCAGAAGCGCCCGATCTCACCGAGATCGTAAGCTTGACGGGAGAGCTTTGCATAGCTTGTATGGGAGCAGCAAAGTAGAGAGAGAGTAGCTTGCGCCGCGTATCGCAGGCAGCGAGAATCCCCCCCCGAACAGCGCGCAGGAAAGACTTCGCGACGGCCGATCATCATCGGCTCTCTCCGATTGCGCCCGCGAGTGGGAGTGAGAGAGAGAATCCCTAGTCGCGGGGAATCGGTGTTAGGTGCTAGGCGAGGTATTCGGTGTGTGTGAGAGAGAGAGATAGCGCGATCGCCTAGCCCTTCGCGTATTAAGTCTTCGCAGCTGGTTTCGCCGATAGAAACCACTGCGGCGAATTATTTCTATTTTAGTTTTAATAAAATAAATTCGTTCCCGCGCGGGATTTATTTGATATTTATGGTGTGAGAGTGTTTGCAAATAGATCCTTTCGGGAGAGGTAGCTGCCCCACTCCATCCCTTTTAAAGAAAATTTTAAAATTATTTAATTTATTTTTCTTTATATACGGGACGCGGCGATGTAGTTATTGTTATTGCGTGTTCGAGATCGAAAATTTTTTTGCTTTCTCCCCTCCCTGATCCACACATATTATTATATAGTAATTAGTATTTAATAATTGTGTTTATTATTTATTGCTATATATTTTATAATATATGTGATTTATTTGTGTGTATAAAATATATTTTGCAACTTTTGTTAATTATTTAGACTTGATTGCAAGTTAAATAATTAACATTAAGTAACTTTGTGTGAATCAGCCGCAAAGTTACAATAGTTGTAATATTAATTATTTAAACTCGTGTGTGAGTAAAATAATTAAAATTATTTTTATTGCAATTATCTGACAGTAATTACTTAATTTAATACTAGCTAAAATCCTCACTCGCTCACGCTCGCTCGCTGAAAAATCATTATCTAATAGATAATATTAAATTAAACTAAAAAATATTTTATTATTTAACTACATTCAATTATTATTTATTAAATTGTACCCATATAGATTTATTATCATATGTATAATAATATTAATGAATTTATTATTATTTTACGATGAATTAAAATGATAATATTAAAAAAATAGATATTATCTATAAAAATAATTATTTTTGTATGAAATAGAGTTTAATTATTATTGCAATAGCACTTTTCATAAAGGAATTATTATTGATTTTTTATTGTCATGTGATATGTATACATCCTTTGCAAATAATTATTTTATTTCTTTAGCAGTACTTATTAATTTGTATGTTATTGGTAATTTGGTAATAGCACTTTTTATACACTGAGAAAAATATTATAATAAATATTAAAATAATCTATATTAAAAATACTATATTGTATAGGAAAAGTGTGACATCTCAGCAATATAATAATTTTTGCTATGTTATATTGTGACGAGTGACGATAGCGCGAGCCACTCGTCATGGTTCTACGTCGCGAGGCCCGTACGGCCGTCGGGTAAGACCGCGCAGAATACGGAAGGGTGGGGGAACGAGAGAGAATCGGTGAGAAATATTCTCGCGTGAGCCGCCGAGACGGAAGGTCCTCGAGGTTATTATACACAACAAGAGATGAGTGGTACCTGGGCCAATACGACAAAGTCACGAAAAGCCCTAGTGATTTCCCCAAATGGAAAATCATAGCGGGGAGGTTGTATACATATCGGCCCGATTCAATGCTGTCCGCAACACTCGGTGACGACGAAGCATGGAAGCTCGTCGTCCCGATCGAGAAGCGTGCGCTCGTTCTAAAACAAGGACACGACGAGCCCACGGCGGGCCACCTCGGTAGAGAAAAAACATATAAACGTATCGCCTTGTATTATTATTGGCCACGCTGATACCGGGATGTAGCCGACTACATCCGATGTTGTTTGATCTGTCAACAGTGCAAGGTCGAACAACGCCTACCTGCAGGACTAATGGGACGCCGGACCATCGAACGACCCTGGGAAGTTGTCGCAGGGGACGTTATGGGTCCGTTTCCGAGGAGCGTCCAAGGCTTGGAGTACATTTTGATATTCGAAGATTTATTTACTCGCTGGATCGTGTGCATACCCATAAGGAAGGCTAACGCGCAAACGATCCTCAAGAATTTAAAGGACCGAGTTTTCTTCCGATACGGAGTACCGTCGACGTTCTTGTCCGATAACGGGACAGAATTTAAGAATAGTCTCGTAGACGATTACCTAAAGGAAATCGGGGTGCAGCATACGACTACTCCCCCCTACTTCCCACAGGCGAACCCGGTCGAGCGCGTGAACAGAACGCTAAAAACTATGTTAATCGCGTTTATCGAGAAGGACCATAAGCACTGGGACTCGAATCTGTACGAGATTGCGTTTGCATACAATACGTCGATACAAAGTTCGACGGGAGTAAGTCCAGCGATGTTGATCTACGGCAGGCAACCAATGCCTCCCGACTCGTTAAGAAAACGCGAAGAAAACGCAGCGCTCCTGGAGGAAAATAAAACCGCACTCGAAGATTGAAAAGAACGTTTGGACTGGTTACCACTGTTACACGACGCAGCAGCTGACAGAGCAGAATCGGCTCAAGAGAAGCAAGCGAATTACTACGACAAGGGTCGCCGCTTCGTCGAATACGAGACAGGCGACCTAGTCTGGAGACGTAACGAAGTACTCTCTTCGGCAGCTCCTAACGTGTCGGCTAAACTCACACCGAAATACAGGAGACCGTACTTAGTCTCGAGAGCCATTGGGACGAACACTTATTCGTTAATTGACGGGGACGGGGACTCGGATTCTCCCGTCCATGCAGAACAACTCAAGCCGTACCAAAAGGGTATAAACCCGGAAGAAGACGACTTCGAGAAAACTCTTCCACCGTTGGATGCGTCACGCGCAGGGGCGGGTAATTGTCCGCTCTCAAATAGCGAAAATATTGAAAATGCGAACGAGCGTGTAACCGAAATAAGCGAGAGAGACACCGTAGCGCCGGCGAATGAATGTCAGACCGCGCTGACCGTGCCCCCTAAGCGTAAACCCGGACGACCGCGAAAAACAGCGTTCGTAGTTCGCCGCCCGATCGCATCGAAAATAGTGTGTAGAGATAGTCAGGAGATACGCGAAACCGCGCCCACGGGGATAGTACGCCGCCCGGGCCGTCCACCAGGCTCCAAGAATCCTAAACCCGCCGTCATAACGAAAGACTGGTCACCGCGTAAGACCCGAAGTCGTACGCAAGCTTGATACGTTCCTCATTCTCGACCCCGCTCCGAGAACGTACTGGCAGAAGCCGAATACCTACCCGGTACCCGCCGTCTGGGAGGGGGGTGTGACGAGTGACGATAGCGCGAGCCACTCGTCATGGTTCTACGTCGCAAGGCCCGTACGGCCGTCGGGTAAGACCGCGCGAAATACGGAAGGGAGAGGGAACGAGAGAGAATTAGTGAGAAATATTCTCGCGTGAGCCGCCGAGACGGAAGGTCCTCGAGGTTATTGGAGTGACGCCGCCGACGACTGCGTGGTACCACATTCGAGACCTGAGGAGGTTGACTACTACGGATACAAGGTTAGAGCTCTTTCCTCTCGACGAGGATAACGTGTTCGAATAATGCTTGCGTGCTCTCTTCGCGCCGCGATCCTGCGTCCGGGTGATGACCCCCCCCCCCCGCGATTGCGCTCAGGCCGCCCGAACAATTGTATCATTTCGCGTGTTCGCGATGTAACTATTGTGTTGTAATACGAACTAGTGAATAAATCTGAATTTCATTTTATCTTTCGATTCGTATCATTTTGATATCCCATATTCACCCAGGAATCCCGATCCTTAGTTTGATAAGCAGACGAGCCCGCGGTACTCGTCTGCCAATCCTAAATTCGTACTTCCGGAAGTGAGCTCACTCTGGAGCCCATATCAACGTACACGGTAGCTGTTGAGGTATCGGCGAGCCGTTGACGGAGTGCACGAGAGGCCCGATCGCGCGCGAAGGTAAGTTCGTCACGCGCGATCTCGGGGTTACCCCTACTCACGCTATCTCCGTGCATTATTCGATAAAACCCGACATGCACCGTTACAATATAGTAAAATTTAGATATAATATCTTTTAATATCCAATATCGTAATTTTTGATATTCAATATAGTAATTTTTATTATATAAGTCAGCAAATTTTATTATTCAGTCTGGTATTTTTTAAATGCGAATTTAAAGAAGTAAAAATGAATTATATTTTGTTTTTAATTAATTCGAAATAGAATGTATATATTGGGGGAATTTCTTTTGTCAATTAAGTACTACAGAAACATTTAATATTTGGAGATTTAATTATATATTATGCTTACGCAGTTGATCGCAATTTTTATTCACTCGCATATATTTATTCATTACACTTATTAGTCACAAACTTAAATATTATTTCAATCACTGTCATTGCAATACGCTGAACGGAAGATACATTTTCGCATAATAACTAAATATCATGTTGTTTCTTATATATAATTGACACATTTTTGAGCATTTGCAAGAAGAACTGGAAAAATAGAAAATTTTATACACGCCACCTATTGGACAAATGGAGTAATTAGAATATAGCGATAAATTTTTAATAGCCTTAAATTAAAAAGTCGTCTCAAAACAATTGAATACTGAAAAAGAAATGAACGTATACGCGTATATAAAATATTTCTACAATACATATTATACAAATTTTAATATATGTAGTATATACATTTCACTATATATGATGTAAGAACTTTTGTTATTTTGATATTAAAATTTGCTATTTACGTAAGATTAATTATAACATTACATATTAAATATTGTAAAACTTTATTTTATAAATTTTATAAAATAACAAAATATAGTATAAATATTTTAATAATTTTTGTCTATATATATATAACTAATTTATATAAAAACTCAACCAAATAATTAAATATTGATCATACATATATAATTATAATTTATTTATATATTAGGTAGTTTATGTTATTATGTATTATGGTACTTATAGTATTTATGGTATTTATGTTATTTATATTATTTTATTACTATTTATTATTATTTTTATTATTATCTACTGGAACGCATATTACAAAATTAAAAAAAAAAAAAATTAATTTCTTCCTGTAGATGATATCCAGGTCCCTTATGTTGCCTCCAGATCATAACGGCATCATCTACTGGAACAAACATTACGAAATTAAAAAAAAAATATTCCCTTCCTGTTGATGATATCCAGTCCTTCATGTTACCTTTAGTTATAACTGATCGATATAAGCAAATAAATAATCGAGTTAAATAATCGAGGTTTTTTTATAAAAAAGTTAAGCATTATTTCTAATTAATCCGTGTGGTTCATTAATAAAAATTCATTTTTTCGAAAATTCAAGAGAGATAAGAAGAGTTAAAAAATAAAAAGTCTGCCTGTACGGACGTACGAACGTACACTCAGACTTAAACTTTTAAACCATGTAACGGGGTGGGTACTGGGGATATGTAAGGCCCACGGTTAGGCCCAATCTGTCCCAACTTACCAACCTTAAGTGTGCAGTCCCATTGATTCCCGTGCAATGCCGTTAACAACGTCAAACACTCCGTTTGACTTATATACCGTGTGTTGGGCCCTATGCCCAAAATTGTCAACTAGGATAAACACCGGAGAGGGCGGTATTCGTAGGATAGGACGTTACTTGGTAAAAATATTATCAACAAGTGATACTATTGTTAATCGGCGAGAAAGATTGTCTCGCCGAGTCAATTTATTAAATTAACAATTAAATATTAATAAATAACAATAAATGAACTTTAACAATTTACGGGGAGTCGTGCCGATGACTACCCCCGAGTTCAGCGCGAAAAGAATCAGTTAAAAATCTATTTAACAGTAGATTACGAGCAACCGATCCGGATATGATCGGCTGCTTAACCTGGTGGCATACGTCACACCGTGTGACGTATGAATCTCTGACGTAGAGAGCTTTTACGTAGAAGCTTACTACGTCACGCGCGCCTTCTCTCGTGAAGTGGCTCCCGCGAACCACCGACCTTTCTATCCGTGCGGGTATTGCCACGAGAGGGGGAAAGGAGGAACGCTTCCTCACCTGGACCGTACCAGGTAAATCGGGACGCGAAATATTAAGTAGACACGCGGGTCTAAGTGTGGTGCACCACTTACCGCTCGTCTATATATCGCGCCTCGGCGGGAAACGACTGGGGAAAGGAGAGACAGCTCGTCCTCGTGCTTATCTCTCTCTCTCACTCCTACGGTCGGGAAGGCGGTCAACTCCTGCCTTCTGTTTCTCACGCTCTGCACGCCGACGTGGAGGTTGGTGGGGAGAAAACCTTACACCCACACACTAAATTCACCAGCCTTTTATCACTTTTTACCGCCTTAAAGTCACTCGGCAATTGTCAACACCTTGTTGCTGCCGATCGCGCGCGAACTCTCTCGGTACTGTCTTGCGCACGATTCTCGCGCGCGTTCCCTGCGCGCGCCGCGCTGTATCTCCTCTTTCGCGTTGCTTACATGATCGTTAACTCGCTTACCGTTACAACCATTAAAAAATTAATTATATACCTATAAAAAATTCAAACACTATGTCTAATTATTCCTTTGGGTGCCGCGATCATATTGAATTAAAAAAAAATAATTTTTATAAACTATTTAAAAAAATATAACATAATTTATACTTAAATCATCATTTAGACAGTATAAAATTTTAATATAATGTGGATGGATGTGGATGTGGATAATATCATTTAATATCTACTTAATGAACTGAATTTTCCTGAATTTCTGAGAATTGATCTACTACTTACATCCTACATTCTAGTAATGTTGTTAATATCTCTTAGTTTATTAACAAAATTATCATAAATTTATAATAATTACTATATATCTTGGAAGGTCCATTGCGAAATTAAAAAAAATCATTTCTTTCTGGAGATGATTTCAAGTTCCCTAATGTTACCTCCAGGTTAACGGGGCAACATCTACTGGAAGACATATTACGAAATTAAACTACAAAATTTTTCATCCTGTAGTAGATGTCCAGGTCCCTAATGTTACCTCCAGGTCATCGGGACATCATCTACTGTAAGGTTCATTATAAAAATAAAAAAAAAATTTTATTCCTGTATATCATTTCCAGGTCCCTAATTTTACCTCCAGGTTAACGGGATAACATCTACTGGAAAGCCTATTACGAAACCAAAAAAAAAATTTTTCCTGAAGATGATATCCAGGTCACTAATGTTACCTCCAGGTTAACAAGGCAACATTTACTGAAAGGCTTATTGCGGAATCAAAAAAAAATATTTTCTTCCTGTAGGAGATGTCTAGGTCGGTAATGTTACCTCCAGGTCAACAGGGCATCATCTACTGAAAGACCTATTACGAAATAAAAAAAAAATTTTCTTCCTGTAGATGATGTGCAGGTCCGTAATGTTACCTCCAGGTCATCGGGGCAACTCCTTCTGTGAGACTTATTACGATATCAAAAAAAAAATTTTTTCTTCCTGTAGAAGACGTCCAGGTCCCTACTGTTACCTCCAGGTCGACGGGGCATCATTTACTGGAGCCCATATTACGAAATAAAAAACAAAATTTTTCTTCCTGTAGTAGATGTCCAGGTCCCTAATGTTACCTCCAGGTCATCGGGACATCATCTCCTGGAAGGTTCATAAAAAATAAAAAAAAAATTTTCTTCCTGTAGATGATGTCTAGGTCGGTAATGTTACCTCCAGGTCAACAGGGCATCATCTACTGGAAGACCTATTACGAAATAAAAAAAAAATTTTTTTCCTGTAGATGATGTGCAGGTCACTAATTTTACCTCCAGGTCATCGGGGCAACATCTACTGGAAGACATATTACGAAATTAAAAAACAAAATTTTTCTTCCTGTAGATTTCTAGGTCTGTAATGTTACCTCCAGGTCATCGGGGCAACTCCTTCTGTGAGACTTATTACGATATCAAAATAAAAATTTTTCTTCCTGTAGAAGACGTTCAGGTCCCTACTGTTACCTCCAGGTCGACGGGACATCATCTACTGGAGCCCATATTACGAAATTACAAAAAAATATTCCCTTCCTGTTGATGATGTCCAGTCCTTAATGTTACCTTCAGTTATAACTGATCGAGATAAACAAATAAATAATCATTTTAAATAATCGAGATTAAACCATTTAAAAAAGTAATTAAGCACCTATAAAAAAGTTAAACACTATTACTAATTAATCCGTGTGATTCCGCGATCACTTTCATAAAATAAAATTCATTTTTTCGAAAATCCAAGAGAGATATAAGAAGAGTTAAAAAGTAAAAAGCCGCCTGTACGGACGTACGGACGTATGCTCAGACTTAAACTTTAAAACCAATAAAAAATGAATTAAATACCTATAAAAAAGTCAAACACTATGTCTAATTATTCGTTTGGGTGCCGCGATCATATTGAATTAAAAAAAAATAAATTTAACATACTATTTAAAAAAATATAACATAATTTATACTTAAATCGTCATTTTGACAGTATAAAATTTTAATATAATGTGGATGGATGTGGATGTGGATAATATCATTTAATATCTACTTAATGAACTGAATTTTCCTGAATTTCTGAGAATTGATCTACTACTTACATCCTACATTCTAGTAATGTTGTTAATATCTCTTAGTTTATTAACAAAATTATTATAAATTTATAATAATTACTATATATCTTGGAAGGTCCATTGCGAAATTAAAAAAAATCATGTCTTTCTGGAGATGTTTTCCAGGTCCCTAATGTTACCTCCAGGTTAACGGGGCAACATCTACTGGAAGACATATTACGAAATTAAACAACAAAATTTTTCATCCTGTAGTAGATGTCCAGGTCCCTAATGTTACCTCCAGGTCATCGGGACATCATCTACTGTAAGGTTCATTATAAAAATAAAAAAAAATTTTCTTTCTGTAACTCATGTCCAGGTCCCTAATGTTACCTCCAGGTTAACGGGATAACATCTACTGGAAAGCCTATTACGAAACCAAAAAAAAAATTTGTCCTGAAGATGATATCCAGGTCACTAATGTTACCTCCAGGTTAACGAGGCAACATTTACTGAAAGGCTTATTGCGGAATCAAAAAAAAATATTTTCTTTCTGTAGGAGATGTCTAGGTCAGTAATGTTACCTCCAAGTCATCGGGGCAACATCTACTGGAAGACATATTACGAAATTAAAAAACAAAATTTTTCTTCCTGTAGATTTCTAGGTCCGTAATGTTACCTCCAGGTCATCGGGGCAACTCCTTCTGTGAGACATATTACGATATCAAAAAAAAATTTTTTTCTTCCTGTAGAAGACGTTCAGGTCCCTACTGTTACCTCCAGGTCGACGGGGCATCATCTACTGGAGCCCATATTACGAAATTAAAAAAAAATATTCCCTTCCTGTTGATGATGTCCAGTCCTTAATGTTACCTTCAGTTATAACTGATCGAGATAAACAAATAAATAATCGTTTTAAATAATCGAGGTTAAACCATTTAAAAAAGTAATTAAGCACCTATAAAAAAGTTAAACACTATTACTAATTAATCCTTGTGATTCCGCGATCACTTTCATAAAATAAAATTCATTTTTTCGAAAATCCAAGAGAGATATAAGAAGAGTTAAAAAGTAAAAAGCCGCCTGTACGGACGTACGGACGTATGCTCAGACTTAAACTTTAAAACCAATAAAAAATTAATTAAATACCTATAAAAAAGTCAAACACTATGTCTAATTATTCGTTTGGGTGCCGCGATCATATTGAATTAAAAAAAAATAAATTTTATGTACTGTTTAAAAAAATATAACATAATTTATACTTAAATCGTCATTTTGACAGTATAAAATTTTAATATAATGTGGATGTGGATTTTGTATTTATTAAGTGTTACTGCTCACGATATTTGTAACATGTTTTTGTAAATTTTGAGTGTGAGAAAAATTGTTTTTATAACTCGTGTTAATTGTTCAGACTTTTTGCAAGTTAAACAATTAATGTTAAGTATCTTTGTGTGATTGTTCCGCAAAGATACGTGAGTTATAATATATAATTATTTAGACTCGAGAGTCAGTTAAATAATTAAATTTCTTTTTCCGTGTATTTTAATGATCGGCATTTAACCTAATATTTTGTATTCGTTATTTGCTGTGAAATTTTAATATATGTAAAAAACTTTCTTTTCTCTTTTTGTGTGTTTAAATTATATCTCCACAGCTTTTTACCAATTATTTAGACTTGTTAGTTAGTTAAATAATTGGTTATAATTTTTTTTGGTGTATTTGAGTAAAATTAATCGGTGTATAAATTTAATTGTTTAGACTTGTTAGCAAGTTAAATAATTAAATTTTCATTTCCTTTTCGTTCAATTTATTTAAAAAAAAGGAAATATAAATTATTTCAACTTGGTAGCAACATAAATTATTTATTTAGTCCTTCTTAGGATAAAATAAATATATTTCGCTGAAAAATTGTCAATTGGGACGACAATTAGTGAAATAATTATTTTGTTGCAAACCATACGGGATATACAACATATTGTAAATACCTCTACTGTTGAAATAATTTAATTAAATTTGTGTTTGTAGTGTAGTGTAAATTATAAAGGAAAAATTTTTTTTTGTTTTGGGCTTGGAAAAGCAAAATAAGAAATAGCGTCTTGGTGTGTGAATGAATCACAAGACACTGTATTTATTTTTATATTTATTTTAAAATTAATTATTTAGGCTCGTTAGCGAGATAAATAATTTAATTTATTTTTTTCTCTCTTCTTCCTTTATAATTTGTTTGTTCTGTATTTATTAATAGATTGAAACTTTAATTATTTCAATTTCCATAACAAAATAAATTCTTTTCGACAGTGAGGAATCTTTTGGATTATAACTGGCGAGAGAGATATTTTGGGAAATCGTAAATTTACCATTACTGGTAAATTTCCATTACTGGTAAATTTCCGACGATATTAAAATAATTTAAAGATTTTTTTTTGTTAATAATTATTTTTGCTTGCAGTAGCAATTGTATAGAGTCGTGATGTGTCTGAGTCACAAGACACTATTATAAACATAAATTATTTAGAATTGTGAGCAAGTTAAATAATTAATTTTAATTTGGTGCAAGGGTTAAGTGTGTGATTTGCCACAAATTTAACCAACAAAATTTAATTATTTTGTCTTCTAAGGACGAAATAAATTCCGTTTAAGAAAAATCTTTTGGATTTTTATTACGAGAATTAATTTTGTTGGTACACTAGTCGGTGCATTTTTGCAATTTATTGTAATTAAGCCGATACCAAATTTTTTTTTACTCGTTGGGAGTAATAATTATTTTATTGTGGTGAGTCCAATAAAATAATTTCCAATTGAAAGTTGGATACTTCCGAAGTACTTGAAACACTCGGGATTTCATCTGAATTCCCGATTGAGAGTACTTCTCCCGACGTAACACGTCGGCTGCTGCTGGTCAAAAAAATAATGGCCAGCAGCTATGAAGCCCGAATGGCCCAGCTTATGCGTGAATCACGCATAGCTAGGGATATTCGTCGGGAAACGAAGAAGCTTCCGATTAAGGCAGGGTATGCCCAATTGGAGCATCTAAGATTAAACGCAAATGGCGAAGAGGCGGAGTGCCGCGAACGCCTTTTGCGTCACCGGATAAGATGTGTAGACATTAATCTGAAAATACCATGGTTCCCTGAATACGATGAGAATTTAAGGGCAGAGCCTGCACATAAACCTCTAGTATGTCAGGAACTATGGGAAATTGGGAAACCTCGTTCCAGGAAAGGGAGTGTAGTCCCATCAGGAACGAAAGTTTCCTGCGAGTCCGAAATGTCGGATCGCGAAAGGGTTGCTAGTGACAGAGCACCCATTCCTGAAGAAGATGGAGCTCTGTCACCAAGTGGTCAGTCTAGAGACTCGCCAGTAAGTACTGCCGAAGCCGACCGTCGTACATCACGAGGATACACCTCCAGACAATACGACAACAGGCAACCCGAGGCTAACACAACCGAACGTCAATTTGCTGATGATAGGAACGGATATGACCTTCCTAATGACGTCAGTGTTCAATCTTACGAAAAACCGAGGTTTGAACCGAGACGTCGTGATACCTGTTCTAAGACTTGTGAGGGACAAGATAGAAGAGAGAGGCGTGAGTACACGACTCCAAGCAGAAAACCACGATACCATCGTTCTGTGAGTAGAGCCTCAAGCAACGATGAACGTTGTGATAGCTGTACGGAGAGACGTACTCAGAAACGTCAGTCCAACCGTAAACTCGACGACCGAGCACAGCCGGAAATTCCGAAGCAATGTCACAAAGAGAGGTCGGACAGACGTAGAGAAACGCCTCGAGAGAAACGTGCAGTGGCCACTTGCGATCAGTGCACTCAGACCGATTCGTCCGATGGGTATCAGTCTGATCGCGAACCTACTCGTAGGAGATCCGATTCTCGTAGGGCGGCCGAAGGCCGACAAGAGAGTAGGAATCCTTCTACCAGCAGGCGTAGGAGTTCGCGGATGGATAATAGAGACGACCGTCGGGAAAGAGACTCCTACGAGACCAGGCCAAGGTATCGTGAAGACGATAACCGAACGCACGATCGGACAGGGTGCGCACGAGAGCTGCGTATCTGGAACATGTCCTGTGATGGTGAGACCAAAAAGGACGCGGAAGAGTTTCTGAACCGTTTGCACGACTTCAGAAAGGACAATGACTTCTCAGATCGCAGGATGTTCAGTGCCCTGCCTAATGTGTTCTCAAAATCAGCTCTGTTCTGGTATAGAACAGTTCAGCCATCTCTTCGAGATTGGCGTGATTTTGAGATCGAGTTCCTAAATGAGTATGGCCGTATAATAAATGACGAAGATTTACTCATGGAACTTCGATCAAGAACACAAAATGAGGGAGAAAAGGCTACGACGTTCTTGAACTGTTTCAGAGCGATCGTGAATAAATTTAAATGCCCTCCCTCATTAGAACAACAGGTGAAGATGGCCTACTCGCAGATGAGGCCAGATTACCGTAGGTACATACCAGTACGACAAATCAGGAATTTCTCTGATTTGACAAGCTACGGTAAAGAGTACGAGCAGCATTTAACATGGGACACGAAATTTTCCAGTTCCAACGTTAAACGCGAGAAGCTCGTACCAGAAGCTTTTCCGAAACAGAGTGGTGCAGCACGAGTTTCGGGTAAAGTGGCGACTGTTACCGAAAAGAGTAAGGATGAGTCTTCTCATTCGGATAAACAGTCGTCTAAGAAAACTATTAAGAAGAAGAGCAAGAAAAGTGCGAAAAACTCGCCAAACTCTTCTTTGAGCGAATACGAAGCAGCCGGTGTGTACGGTACTTCCAACGTCGCTAATAGTTTTCAGAAACGATACGGCAAATCGCATAATGTGAGTGTCCCCAATTCGAAATCGGTATCGTATGTGCCTGTTTCTCAACAGTGACCTGGGCAACAAAAACAGAGCTCGGGCAAAAGAGAAAGACTTGCTTTGACGAATTCTCAACTGCCCCAGCAAAATGTTTTTGTGCCACAAATGGCACAAAACCTGGTGAGGTATGTGCAACCATAGGCGACGGCAGGAAATCCAACGAACCTGAGCACCATCTTTGTCGGCGTGTGTTGCAAATGCCAAAAAGTCGGTCATAGGTCGTCGGATTGCCCGAGTCTAACGCTTGGCGGAATCCTGTTCTTATATTTCCTGAGTTGGGAGAGGGTGAGTGACTCGGCCCCCAATTCCGAGGGTCCGATATAGACCTCCTACGATAGTGGAGGAAGAGGATTGCCACTAGTGCGCCTCGAAATCGAGCTGTTTCGTCGAGCCTGTGTCGGCGATTCACTGTTTAACTTGCTATATTTGGTTCACTAACACGCTTAGTTTGTCGAAGATACGCTGTTAACGATTATTCTATTCATCTGGGCGACTTCGTCAAGGGAGACTCTACCTAGGGATGAAGGGACGGCCGCTAAATCAAAGTAGACATCCTTCGGGGAGTACTACGTGCAGCGTCAAAATACTGAGGCAGGCCTTTCGAGGTCTGCCTTGGGGCACATCCAGACCGAAGTAGTTTCTCATCCAGACGAGTGTTGCTGGGATGTCTCACAGAAGGGTGTCCCTTTCATCATAAAAGACCCTTGCGTATAAAGTTAGTAAGTCGAGTTGTGGAATACTTCCGAATTGAAGACTTTGCATAAGGAGATGTTAAACACCATAGCGTGCAAACCTTTAACTGGTTTGTACGCTTTTTTCTCTTTCAAGGCATTTTTCGAACGGTATCCCTTGGAAGGCTTGTGGAAGGATTGTCGAATGAGATTGTCAAAGAGTTAGTTGAAAGCCTACTCTTGCCCTCGAGAGACGTCCACGGCTTTGCGACGTTAACGGAGCACCATATAGAGGTTGAGCCTTGTGCAAGACCGGTTCGTCATAAACCAAGACGTATGTCTCCCAAGGTCCTCGAATTTGCCCAGAGTGAGGTCAAAAAGATGTTCGACAAGGGCATTATTGAACCGAGTGCGAGTGATTGGTCAGCAGCTCGGGTCATCGTCCGCAAGGACGAAGGAAGTTATCGCTTCTGTATCGATTTTCGAGACCTTAATGCAGTCAAAAAACGTGATTCTTATCCAATTCCTAATATGGATACCATATTGGATAAGCTGCATAATGCAAGGTATATATCAAAAATCGATCTTAAGAAAACGTACTTCCAAATATTAATGGCCGAGGCGGGCCGGCATTTTACTGCATTTGCTGTACCAGGGTCGGGTCTGTGGCAGTTCACGAGAATGCCCTTTGGCCTCATGAATGCTCCTATGACCTTTGCACGGCTTATAGATGCAATTTTCGGGCCTAAGGTGGAACCTCATGTGTTTGGTTATCTAGACGACTTAATCATCATTACCGAAACTGTTAAGGACCATCTAAAATGGCTCGAATACGTACTAAGGACGTTGAATGACGCTGGACTCGAAGTGAATCGACAGAAGTGTGAGTTTTGTTGTTCCAGCGTAACGTTCCTTGGATACAAATTGGACACGGACGGCTTGAGGCCTGAAGCTGAGATCCTTTCTCGGGATGGTAGGCTGGTACTCTCGATTCATTAATCGAGAAGCTGACATTAAAGCTCCCCTTACCAAGTTGCTGCGTAAAGACCAGGCTTGGGATTGGGGCGAGGAGCAGGAGGAGGCGTTTTGTCAGCTTAGAGTTGCGTTAGCTGAAGCGCCTGTATTAGCCCGTTCAGATTTTTCTAAGCCATTTATCGTCCAAAGTGACGCTAGTGACTTAGCAATAAGTGCGGTGTTGACGCAACTGGACGACGAGGGTTTCGAGCATCCGATTGTCTACGTCAGCCGATTATTAAATCGCGCTGAACGTAATTACATGACAACGGAAAAAGAATGCTTGGCTCTCATATGGGCTATTAAGAGATTTAGACCATACATTGAGGCCTAGCGATTCACGGTTGTGACCGACCATAGTGCTCTCAAATGGCTCAAAAATCTCAGAGAGCCGTCGGGTAGGTTGGCACGATGGATACTTGAAATGCAGCAATAGGACTTTGAAATAGTGCATAAAAAAGTCAACCCAGACCCCGACGAAGAAGAGATTGCCTCGTTCGAAGTAATTACAGACCCATAGTATATTGCTAGATTAAACGATGTACGCTCATGCCCTCAGAAATTGCCGGAGTGGAAAATTGAGGATGATATGCTATATCGTTTTACAAGTGATAAACTCTTGGACTCTGTAACAGAACGAGAAGAAGGCTGGCGCCTTGTTCTACCCTTAGAGCAGAGGAACCGCCAATTTGTTTTACAGAGTCTGATCTGTCAGAGCTATAAGACGTCTCAAGCAGGTCCTCAAGGCTTGATGGGTAAACGTAACATTGAGAGACCCGGGCTGTTATGGCAGCAGACGTAATGGAGCTTCCACGTAGTAAAAGTCAATACAAATACATCATAGTATTTCAAGACTGGTTTACAAGGTGGATAGAGCTCAAACCATTACGTACGGCGACCGGTAAGTCGGTGTCGATAGCATTCGAGGAACTCGTAGTCTTCCGTTGGAAAACACCAGATTTCCTAATAACGGATAATAGAACTGAGTTCGTCAACGGCATCATGTCGCGAATGCTGGAGGTTTATGGCATAAAACACGTCAGAACCCCTCCTTACCGACCACAAGCCAACCCGGTGGAGAGCAAGTAGAACGTTAAAAACGACGATTGCGACGTTTGTGGATTCGAATCATCGTGGGTGGGACATACACTTGCACGAATTTCGCCATACAATAAACACGGCAATGCAGTCAAGTACAAAAGTTTCACCCGCGTTCTTAAACTTCGGGCGTCATCCACAACCTGTGAAGAGTCTCCGCAGGGAAGTGCGAAAAGAGGAATTTAAGATACTGGACAATCCCGAAGTATGGCTAGATCGTCCTAAAAGACTTTATGCTCTACGCGACTTGGTCAAGATATACGTTGACGAGGAGCAAAGACGTCAAGAAAATACCTACAACAGAAACAGACGTATTGCGTCGGTTCAGGTAGGAGATGAGGAAGTGCCGAACGCTCTCCCAAGGTGCGAAGGGCATATCTGCTAAACTGGCACCAAAGTATGACGGACCCTTCGAAGTTGAAGAAGTACTATCTCCAGTAATTCTGAGACTAGAAGAGTTTGGTCGGAAACGGACCGAGATACATATATCTGATGTAAAAAGATATGTACCACCTCGGGTTGTGAAGTGAAGCAGTAAGGGTTGCGTATCGGTTCGCATGAGAACGGTTATCGCAGGTTGGACCTGGTACCTGGACTTGTGCGTGTGAGTGAATGGGCAATCCTCTCTTATTCGTAATTTACCTTTAATTATGACTAATTAACCTTTTGTTTTATTTCAGCTCCCCGATGGACCAGAACCGAGACCTGGAGGCAGGAGACGGTGTTGATCCATCGTCGCCTCCGATCATTCTGCTGGGGGAAGACACTCCGACGTCGGGTGTTGCCGAAGAGGTAGTCGGAGTGGCCTCCGACTGTCTCGAGGTGCCCGTTGATGACTCACTAGCTGGATGTGACTAGTTCGTGCGGGAAATCGACGAAGTACTCATCGAGATGGAAGGAACATCCCGGACCTCGACGATTGGTATCCCGTCATCGGGTGATACGTCCCAGGTGGAGCAGATGGAGGTGGACGTACCTGCGGTGTTAGCACTGGGGTCGTCCACCAATATCTACCCCGCCGACTACGTAGACGATCTACGCGAGGCAGAACGGGAGCGGCAAAAGGCCGCCACCGATAATCGCCCACGCCGCAAGAAGAAGAAGAGCAGCAGCAGACGGTAGTTGACGATGGATGACTATGAGTCAGGAGTCGCAGCCAACCCCCAAGTGACGGATAGCCCGTGATTGAGGGCGGGAGCTGTGTCCGTCATAGTCCTATCAACCGCAGGGAAACACGATGTTGGGGTCGAGACCCTGACGGAACGAGCCAAGGCTGGACAATCGTCATCAGACCCAGTCATTACTAGGGGGATCGTCCTCCGTCGATTGGTTCCTCTACTTTTCGATCGGTCGGTAGATCCGCCTAAATTGGCTTGTTTTAACTGCTGGGCGATGGACCACAGCCACCGGGAGTGCGCGACCCCGCAATCGATATACTGTCTCAATTGCGGCCACCGAGGGGTGCCAGTGAGTGAGTGTTCAAGATGCTCTCGATCCTATGCCATCTGGATTCAAGAGCGGGAATACTCGCCGTTCTCGACGGTTGCTTCCCAGGTTTCGGTTGCCAAGGTCCGTGTTCCTTAGCAGAGACCGAAGCGGTCGAAGCAACGGGACAGTCAGAACGAGTCCAAAAAGCAGCGGTTGGAGACCCCCACCCGCAGGGAGGGACCCAAGAAGGGCACGTTTGTGAAGCCTTCTGAGCCCAAGCCCTCCTATGCGGAAGTGGTGGTGAGTCGCCGAGTAGAAGAGGCGACTCGCCGCCAGGCTGCTGCCTTCGGCTTAGACAGCACGGGGCCCTTCGAACAGGTGAAGGTTGCCCTCAGTGCTGTCGTCCAAGCTAAGGCAGACCAGAAGTTGAGGGAGTACCAAGAGAATCAAACTACTCCCTCAGCCAACCAGTCAGTAGCCGAATCATCATGGCAGGGTCGAGAAGAGAGCGGTGCTCAGTCAGTCCCTGCCCAACCACCAGTCGGGAAGGAAGGTATGGACACCTCGTCCCCAAAACCTCTTAAGAAGCAGTCACCGAAGGCTAGGCCTAGTGGCTTGCGACGACCCAACCCGATGGATGTTGACGCTTCTACAAGCGAGTTCCAGAAGTACGGGCTTCATCGGCTGGGTCAGCGGCGACGGCCGACTTATCCAGAATCGAGACGGACATTCTCAGGGAATGTCGTCTGTTGCAACGGTACTCGAACAGCGGTTCCCAGGAGTGAAACCTGTCGCAGGCGAGGATCTCGATCCGACAGGTTTCCCGGGACTTCCGCCCGCGCGAAGCAACATTTGTCGCGGCACACGGCCTGAGTGGCCATTTTGTTAATTAATATATTAAAATAAATGCTTCTTTTATTTTTATTTTAATTATTATATGTTAATTTCGTTCTCCCCGCTTCCGCCGACATTCCAATAATTTACATATCGTGTCGAGGCAAGGAGGATCGCCCGAATCCTCCACACCGTTCGTCCCAGCGAACTAGCGTTCCTGGCGACAGCCGCAGTTTGGAAAACAAATAAATTAATTGTGTGCGCGGTATTGGGCAACGCGCCCCAACTGTTAATTTTAATTATTAAAAATAATTAAGTGTACCGGGTTCGCGAATACCACGTCACAACGTGAACCGTGACGGAAAATCAAATGACTACGCGGAGTCTGCGTAGTCGCTTCTCTCCTAGGCTTCCTGGGCTGCGTCGTCGCTGAGCAAAAAACCACGGGCTCACTGGGTCACCAGCACAGTACCAGGATCACAAAAGACATGAGGCGATAAATGAATAAATTCCAGAATCTAAGAATGCGGGAACAAAGTGCGAAGTTTTAGTCTCTCTCAGGTTGAGATAAGTCTCAGTGCTCTCGCACATACAAACCGAAAACTCTCTTTCTCTCTCTCTCTCTCTCTCTCTCTCTCTTCCGCCTTTTACCTTTACAAAGGTCTGCGAGAATCGCCGAAAAGCATCGAACGTCGACCTGTAACAGCTGTAAATATTAATACATAGGCTAGACAGAGAGAGAGAGATTGATTGATTGATTGATTGATTGATTAGATTGTTTATTTGGCCAGGGGGTATAACCCCAAAAGGCCCCAACGTTAAATAAATACAGTGAATACAATATATCATTTTACACAATAACAACAGAACTTTTGCAGTAGATATAATGATACATCGCAGATTTACCGAGGTAAGCTTATATAGCATAAACGACTATCCATAAGTAACAAGAAGTATGTGCGCAGATGAGAAAATAGATCAATAGATAGATAAATTGGTAGGTATTCGCCGCGAAACCAGTAAAACTAATAAGATCCGTCTACACAAGCGCATATAACACGTAGTATAAAATAATAAATACTAAATAAACTAAATAACAGATTTTATTAAAATAGATTATAAATATCGTCGCAGTTAATAAGCCATTCTAACAGTAATTTTCTAAATTTGATTAAATTATTGACGCATAATTCAGGTAAGGGTGGTGGAAGTGAATTGGGAAGGTAGGCGCAGTAGAAAGAGAGAGAGAGAAATACAATATAACTAAATATTATATTAATTCGTTATAATATATATTGTAACGGTATTAATTATTGAAAGGTGTTTTGAATTAAATTAATATCGTTTAGTAAACGCGAGCATTCGGTATAATTGCTTTTCTCGGAAACGGCGTGGCGAACGAACAACGATCCGTGCGCAAGGGAGGGAGAGAGGACCTCTGGATGGCCCACGGAAAATTTAGTACGGTACAGTACGGGTACGAGACGGTACGAGTTCGGTAGAGTAACAGTACGGTAGAGTACGGGTACGGGAGAGTACTGCGAAGGACGGTCTACGCTACGGTTTAGCTGGGCCGTGCTACGAGCGAACACGTGTGAGGAAATTTTACCGCGACGCAGACGAGCGATCGAGGATCGGTCCGTTTCCCGGGGTACGCGTGCTATCGCCGTAGACGAGAGGAACGCAGCGAGCCCAAGGAAGTGGGGCTCGACGTAGTGGTTCGTGTGGGAATCGTGCCACGAAGGAGACGGTGCGCGACGTGCTCCGCCGTCTCCCCTTCTGTGTTTTCCCTTCGTCCTTTGCATCGACGAGAAGGCTACCTGCCCGATAGACGGCTAGGAGGCCTAAGACGTAGTTGGCGTCCGGGACATTGTAAGGACGCCACATCAAGCGTAAGTCGGGATAAAATCCCTTACTTTAATACCGCGAGATCGCGAGCGGATCATCGTTGCCAGCGGGCAACGCGATCAAAATCAAGAGCGAGAGAGAAGGGACGACTCGGCCGGCGACTCCCGTCTCTCTCACTCTAATACTTAGAAGTAAACCTCGTTAAGCTTTCCTCGTGGTTTAGCTTAGGACGATCCCGCCGAGGGATCGACGCGTCTTCATTCGAGACACCATTATTTGGAACTTCGCGTAACGTATATATGACACAATCGCGCACCTCATTATATTCCTTTGTAATCTCCTTTAGTTGTAACATTAATTGTAGTTAATAAATCGAACGTAATTAATTTAACTTGAAGTTATTTATATATGTCGTGTTGTCGATTGAATCCGAATATCCCAAAACCACTTTGTAGAGGCAAAACTCACGCCGAGTAATGAGCCTCTCGAGTTCACGTACTCGGAGGCTAAGGTAAAGGTAAGACCGAGAAACAAAGACGGAGAGCGCGGTGCTCCCCGTGTCATCATACCTGGACGGCAAGGAAAAGCCGCCCGATTTAACGGAGGTACCGGTATTGCACAGTGCGGCCGAGGTAAGTACATCGGTACGCGCGGGCCGCATTGACCGCATCGGGAGAGGTTGAGACCCCATACCGTGGCCCCTATGGCCATGCTTCTAATTTCGGTCTTAATTAGAGGCAGACCCCGTTACATGGCGCCCAACGTGTTCGTTTAAATTAAATAAAAACTACACCTTGCTAGTTACGTATAACTAAGGTGCATTTTGATTAAAGAAAGTGGTTCTTTGATAACGGACGTCTCGTTGCGCGACGCCCGAGAATACAAGCAAATAGTCCAATTTTTACTTAGTTTAGGCGCGTTCGCGAGTTTAGAAAAAGACAAACGAAGAGAATTTCAGACGTGAAACTTCTCGATCGTTCGTAAATAGAGACCACGCGACGAGGAAAGCCCGCGCCGATACAAGTAAACAAGAGCGGCATTGTTTACGAACGAGCGCTAGTCGAAAACAAATGTAATTCGGTGCGACTTTCAAGCACCGAAAATTCGACTACATAAGTGCGAGAGAGAGCGCAAATAAAATTTAAAATTCTATTTTATTTTATTTCTGCTCACACGGAAGGCGAAGTCGGTACATAAGAATCCTGTTATTCTTATCGAACTAATTATTAAAGCGAGCGGACATTTTGAATCGCTCGATAAATGATTTTATTAAATTTTCTTTTCTTTTTCAACGAGTTTGTTACACAAAATTCTTGCATTAAATAAACAGTGAAAAATTAGTATTTTTGATTTCGATTTTAATTAAATCGAATATTCTAGTAAATAAATTTATTCAAGGATTAATGATTAAAATAAATAAATATTTAGTTGATGCAAGGATGATTAAGTCATTCAATAGGAAATAACAGGAAAAATTTATCGAGAAAATTATTAAAATACAATTATTGAAAAATTAATATAGGAGTTTATTAATTTTGTATTTCTTTCCTTTTTTCGTACACATAAAATCATTCATGTAATAATTTAGAAAAATAGTAACCGACTTCGTGAGAAAAATATAATTTTTTTTTTCGAAGGAGAAACAATTATTAAGAAAGGTAAATTTAATTTAATTTTTTTCCGGTTTAAAATTAAAAGTTGTTTAATTTTCGTTGCGAAGGAAAATTTTCCTTCACATTTAACTAATATACTCCTTCAAAAATTTAAATTTTTCTGAGGGTATAGGCGTTTAAGCGAATCGCAAAGCGGCAATTCGCGTAAAATAGGAAGCCCGTACTCGCACTTATACGTACTCTGCGAATAGAGTAACACAGACAATAGTGTGCAGGTTAGGTACACTAACATTTTATATTGTAAACACGACAATTAGACGCTTATAATTCAAGCGCACGATTGTCTGTGAATAAACGTTTATAAAATTGATAAGCGGCGTAATTTAAGATGGCTGACGAAACCATCCGTGCACTCGAAGACTGGTGCTGGAGCTTAAGCTCAGAAAATGTCCACGAAGCACTTAATTACATGCAGCTGATCGAGTCCGGAACGAAACTCGAACAGCTGAGTAGAATCGAAAAGTGGTTACTCGGTAACTATACAGCTACCGACTTCAAACCCGGTGAAGAGGCGGACGACGAAATAACCCGCCAAAACAGACTCGCGTTGAGACAAACGTTTATAGACGAATATAAACAAAAAGACGCGGACACATCGGTCGAAAGCGACGAGGACAACGAAGCCACGGCAAGGCATCCTTTAGAAATACTCGCACGAGACCCGCTAGTTCAAGTAAACATGACACCGACCGGCGTTAGTGAACCGGTCGAAGATAGAAACAGACCAACAAACGAGCAAACAGACCCAAAAAGGTGGATAACGCTCGAGACACACGACGGCATACAGTACGACATGCCGACGGAAATGGTCAAGCTTATGGGGGACCTATCAAACCGAGTAAAGGCCCTCCAACTGCAAGTCATGGGCATAACAAAAGAATGGCAGGACACACGGACGCAGAATGTAGATGTACATTCGAGCACAAGACTGCCACGAAATAACAAACAACAAACACACGTGAACTTCCAAGACACGTTTACGTGCCAATACCCGAATGCAAGCAGTCCCAACCCGACACAGGACAACGGCTCGCATCAAGACTTGAGCGCACGTGAAAGCTCAAAAACCGGGAGAGGGGAGAGTTGCCCAGATGTCGAGCAAGCGCGCTCACACACTTTTATACAAAACCAGTCGCTGAGTTCAAATAATACTCGCGACGTCGGACAAATTGTACGCAGATGGAACGTACGATTTAATGGCGATAAAAACCAAAGCATCGATCATTTCATCACACGAGTAGAGGAATGCAGTAAATCATCTCGTTTAACAGAAACGGAGTTACTCTCTGCATTAACCGAGTTATTTACAGGCGTTGCAGCTGTATGGTTGAGAATGCGGCGCAACCAATGGAACTCTTGGGATGAATTTTGCGAAGCAGCAAGACGATGGTACGGGTCAAACAGACTTCGACAACAAAAATTAATTGCCGAAGCAAACGCGCGCACACAAGGGCGAGATGAGCCCTTGCAAAATTATATCGCATGTCTGGTGTGTTTATTGCAAAAACAAGAACCAGAACCGATGTTGACACAACAGCTAGATTTACTGCATAGAAATATGCTACCCGAATTACAAAAATTAATTCGCCGTGATGAATTTAATAGCATCGAATCGTTACATAGCCTAGCAGTCGAAGCCGAAGCGGTAATCGAAGCAGAGAGAGCATTCAGACCACCGCCACCGCCGTAGTCGACACTGCTACCAGAACTAGTATATAAGCCAGCAGCAAACTTCCGGAGAAATAAACCGCAAGTCGCCGCAGTGCAGCAAGAAATCGGAGCAGCAACGACTCCCAATCTAATGGAGTCGATTTCAAAATGCATCGAAAACGCATTCAAGAAGCTGCAAGAACCAGCAATAAAGAATACGATCCGAAAAGGAGAGGAGGGAAAAAGAAGCCCCCCTCGGAAAAATTCATTTATTAATAAACAAGTGAAAAGCGACCGTAAAATAACCGAAAGTGACAGAAAACAGCCAGGCAACCCAAATCGAGCACAGGAAACACGGAAATGTTTCAACTGCAACGTCCAAGGCCATTTAGCAAAAGACTGCACCAAGCCAGCGGGAAACGAAAAGGGGAGCGCGTAAGCGAGGCCGCGGCGCTCAACCCAAACAACCCTCAGGCCTCGGACAACAGCATAACTAAGCAGAATATAAGCGCTGTGAACGACGCTCAAGAGAAGAGCGTCGATAAAAGAAACATTGAAAACGATGAAAATTTGCAGCAATCGCAAAAAGATGACGAAAAGCGATGGTGGCTGCAAGTAAATATAAACGATTATCGAATTCGTGCATTGTACGATTCAGGTTGTTCATGCACCATAATGAATTCGATAGGATTACAAATAGCAAGTTCGTGCGGTAGAATGGTAATCCCCACCGAAACGAAAAACGCGCGCGTCGCGGGAGGTTTCAAACTTTCAGTAGCGGGATACGTATACTTACCATTCGAGGTCGGCGGTATACGCAGAGACATAAGAGTAGCGATTTTACCCGACCTCGACGACGATTGCTATGTAGGATCGAATTTTTTGCGAGCTTTTGGCGCAATATTAGATCCTAATAAAAATGAATTATTAGTAAAAGAATCAGGAAATACCGTTAAATTAGAGGTAGCGGGAGTCGGACAAGAAGAGACTCTCGCACTTGCGTCCATCGGTCTTGCAGATATTGAGCAAGAACAACGCGAGCAGCTTGATCACCTACTCGCACGAGTTCTCGGCTCAACCAAAGAACAACTAGGCTGCACAAACTGGATCGAACACGACATCGACGTCGGGACAACTAAGCTAATAAAACAACGATATTTCCCGATTTCAAGAAAAATCGAAGAAGAGATGTATACGCAAATTGAAGAAATGCTTAAAAACGACGTAATAGAACCATCAACAAGCGGCTGGTCCAGTCCAGTCGTTATGGTTAAGAAGTCTAATGGTAAATATAGATTTTGCGTAGATTATCGCAAAGTCAATGCGGTATCAAAACCAAATGCATACCCATTACCAAGGATGGATGATATACTGAGAAAACTGCAGAAATCTCGCTATATCAGTACGCTCGACATAAGCAACGCGTACCATCAAATACCAATGGAAGAAAAATCAAGACCAATCACAGCTTTCACAGTACCTGGACGAGGGCTTTACCAATTTAAAAGAATGCCCTTCGGTCTCAGCTATGCAGGCGCTACGTTCCAACGCCTCATAGACGACATAATTGGCCCGAAACTCGAACCATTCGCATTCGCATACCTTGACGATATAATAATCGTCACGGAAACGTTCGAAGAGCATCTACGTTGCCTCGAACAAGTGTTACAGCGAATAAAAGACGCGGGACTAACCATAAACCGCGAAAAGAGCGTATTCGGACGCGACGAGGTTAAATACCTCGGCGTCTTGGTAAATCGTAATGGATTTAGGCCCGATCCAGAGAAGATCGAACCTATCATAAAATACCCAGCTCCACGTAACCTAAAGCAGCTACGACGTTTCCTAGGCATGACGTCGTGGTACCGAAAATTCCTAAGAAGCTTTGCTACAATCGTTGAGCCTTTAACCGCGTTAACAAAGAAAGGACGCAAATACGACTGGCTCGAAGCAGAGCAAGCAGCTTTCGAGCATGCGAAAGCACTAATAGCATCGGCCCCTATATTACAGAGGCCGAACTTTAACGCAAGATTCGTGATTCAAACAGATGCTAGTGATACCGGCTTGGGAGCGGTACTCACTCAAGAAATCGATGGCAACGAACACGTACTCGAGTTCGCTAGCCGTACGATGACACAGGCAGAAAGAAATTACAGCGTGACAGAGAGAGAATGCCTCGCCGTAATTTGGGCCATAAAAAAGTTTCGCCCATATATAGAGGGGTATAACTTTAAAGTAATCACGGACCACAGCAGCCTAAGGTGGTTATGTAACTTACATAATCCAACAGGCAGATTAGCAAGATGGGCTCTCGAACTACAAGGTTACACGTTCGAGACCGAATACAGAAAAGGAGCGTTGCATCACGTGCCCGATGCACTCTCGAGAATGTTCGAGGACGATGACGTGACTATCGGAACAGTCACATGGGCCTCGACAACAAATGATTCTTGGTACTTGCAGTTAGTAAAAGAAGTACAAGAAAACCCGCGGAACCACCCAACTCGAAAGGTTATAGGGGGGCAATTGTATATGTACCGCCCAGACCCTAAAATCGAAGATAATATTGGAGACGACGACGCATGGAAGCTAGTCGTACCAAAGGAGAGGAGGGGGATCGTCTTGAATGAATGTCACGACGATCCAACCGCCGGACACCTCGGTCGCGAAAAGACTTTCACGCGAGTCAGGCAACAGTATTACTGGCCGCAGTATTACAAAGACGTAGCAGCGCACGTCCGAAAATGTTTAATTTGCCAACAATGCAAAGTTGAACAACGTGCACCGGCTGGTCTAATGGGACGACGAAAGGTCGAACGCCCATGGCAAATCGTAGCAGGGGACGTGATGGGACCCCTCCCAAAGAATAAACAAGGACACGAATATATCCTTATATTCCAAGATCTGTTTACGCGATGGGTAAATGCGTACCCATTCGTGCAGCGAATGCAGTGACGATTCTTAGACATCTGAAAGAGAGAGTGATCTTAAGATTCGGCACGCCGGAGACGTTTGTCTCAGATAATGGTACGGAATTCAAAAACCGTACCATCGACAAATACCTCGAGGAAATTGGAGTACACCACGAAACGACACCTCCATATCACCCTCGAGCCAACCCTGTCGAAAGGACAAACAGGACAGTCAAAACGATGATTACATCGTTTATCGAAGAAAATCACCGAACATGGGGAGAAAAATTACCAGAAGTAATCTTCGCCCTCAATTCGGCCGAGCAAAGTTCCACGGGCTGGAGCCCGGCACTGCTAAATTACGGGAGACAACCTCGTTCGCCAAAAACGGCTCGTCGAGAACAAGAGCGAGCCGTAGAGACTTTCTTGCAGAAAGAAACTATCGAAACATGGAAAGAGAAAATGCTTCGATTACCGGACTTGCACGAAAGAGCGAATATAAATTCGGAAGAGTCCCGAAGCAGGCAGGCCAAATATTTCGACGCGGATAAGCGCGAAGTAACTTTGCAACTTGGAGAAACGGTATGGCGAAGGAACCGAGTACTTTCCTCCGCAGCTCAAGGACTAGCTTCGAAATTAGCTCCTAAATTCGTAGGCCCGTACTTGGTTGTAGCAAAACTAGGTAACAACACCTACGAATTAATGCATGAAGATGGAAAAACGGAAAAACCGATACACATAGTCCATCTAAAACGACATCGAGAGGAAGAGGATCAAGAAAGGGACGTTGATGACAGATTCGTTCAACCTCCGGGGGAAAGCACAGAAGAGGCGATGAGCGACCCGCCAACGCCGAACGAAACGGGCGAGCGTGCCCGATGCAAGAATAGAAGGGGATCGGATAACCCCACGGCGAGCGAAACAGGCGAGCGCGTCTCGAAAACGAGAGAAACGAGCGTCGATAAACCGCGAAGCGTGAAGAAGCGAGGAAGACCGCGGAAGAACGGAATTATAACGTTGCGCGTATTCAATAGAACGCCAGAAAGTACAGCTGAGGACGCGCGCGTAAATCGAGGTCCCGGTCGACCAAAAGGTTCGAAGAAGAAAATTAATCCGATCGACCCGACGACCTTCTCACCGAGAAAAACGCGAACGACGAGAAACTCTCGGGCGCACCCACTTTCCTAACCTTTCTTTTCCTTTTGTTTTACAGGACGAACTTTCCAAGCATGGAAGGAAGTTTAGTTCCGGGGGCCAGCTCCAAGGAGGCCCCTCCTATAGATCCCGCGCGACTGGCGAACGTCGCGCGCCTAATGTCCCTCATGGCGCAGCTAAAGACCGAAGACGGCACTCCAGCAACGGACGTATTGCTGGATGCTGCGGATTTGCTGGAGGCGATGGGACCGAGTCCCATAGCTCGTATGGCGAGCATGGTAAAACCGCCGATAACACCAAAGGCAACGTACGAGGTAATGGGGGAAATACCTGTCCTACGACGCCCCCACTGCATCAAAGCAGTCGTACGTACCCAGGACGAGGATCAAGTCCCGGAAGCGCCGGCTACCCAGTCGGGCGGCTTGGGACACCCGCTAAAGTCGGAGGAGACAGGCGAGACCGGGAAATTAGAACCCGATCTCGACAATCAAGGCGAAAAGGCGGACCCGGAAGTCCCTCCGCTCCCAGAAGAAGAGGAAACCGCAAAGTACGATTTGAAGAGAGAATGGTTCCTCTTAGAGAAGGAATTACAAGCGGTATGGGAAGAACAGCTGTACCTCGAAGGGCGAGAAGAGTCCGCATACACTCGCTATGATACGCTACGACGCGAAGGAGGAGTCGACGGTGAGGCTCTCACCGTCGAATGGGACCGCGATATAGCGGAGCGCCGCCAGGAAATCGCGGCAATCGTAGCCGAAAGACGTCGGAACGAGCGAGTTCGTCGAGAAGAAGAACGTCTCGCTCGTAAAGCGCAAGAAGAGCTCAAGCGCGCGCGGCGCGAACGCCAAGAAGCTCTGGAACGAGCCGAGCGCGAGGAAAGAGCAGCAGAAGCTCGCATACGTCAAGCTAGACGAAAAGTCGAGGAAGCCAAGAAGCAGGAGCTGTTCCTCGAATTGAAGATGGAAAGGGAGGCTGCGAAGCGAACGTATCGCGCCACCCATCCGAAGGAGCACCGCTGCTATGTGTGCGGCTATCCAGGAGTAAAGGATTCGCACCAATGTCCGGAGAAGCGTTTCCATTACAAGCTGTATGTGACTCCACGCAAGGAGTCGCAATAAGATGGTATTACAAGTTTACTTACAAAATAATATTCTCATAATGTGTATACCCTTTATTTTTATAATATAATACTCAATAATCAAAGGTATTCACCCGATTAAGTACATTTATTCCACCCTATCCACTTCCTATACGTAGAATGTCGCGTTTGAATACAGAGCTGTAAAACAAGAGGTTATCCAGCGTCTGGCGGAGGGGTGTAACGGTATTAATTATTGAAAGGTGTTTTGAATTAAATTAATATCGTTTAGTAAACGCGAGCATTCGGTATAATTGCTTTTCTCGGAAACGGCGTGGCGAACGAACAACGATCCGTGCGCAAGGGAGGGAGAGAGGACCTCTGGATGGCCCACGGAAAATTTAGTACGGTACAGTACGGGTACGAGACGGTACGAGTTCGGTAGAGTAACAGTACGGTAGAATACGGGTACGGGAGAGTACTGCAAAGGACGGTCTACGCTACGGTTTAGCTGGGCCGTGCTACGAGCGAACACGTGTGAGGAAATTTTACCGCGACGCAGACGAGCGATCGAGGATCGGTCCGTTTCCCGGGGTACGCGTGCTATCGCCGTAGACGAGAGGAACGCAGCGAGCCCAAGGAAGTGGGGCTCGACGTAGTGGTTCGTGTGGGAATCGTGCCACGAAGGAGACGGTGCGCGACGTGCTCCGCCGTCTCCCCTTCTGTGTTTTCCCTTCGTCCTTTGCATCGACGAGAAGGCTACCTGCCCGATAGACGGCTAGGAGGCCTAAGACGTAGTTGGCGTCCGGGACATTGTAAGGAAGCCACATCAAGCGTAAGTCGGGATAAAATCCCTTACTTTAATACCGCGAGATCGCGAGCGGATCATCGTTGCCAGCGGGCAACGCGATCAAAATCAAGAGCGAGAGAGAAGGGACGACTCGGCCGGCGACTCCCGTCTCTCTCACTCTAATACTTAGAAGTAAACCTCGTTAAGCTTTCCTCGTGGTTTAGCTTAGGACGATCCCGCCGAGGGATCGACGCGTCTTCATTCGAGACACCATTATTTGGAACTTCGCGTAACGTATATATGACACAATCGCGCACCTCATTATATTCCTTTGTAATCTCCTTTAGTTGTAACATTAATTGTAGTTAATAAATCGAACGTAATTAATTTAACTTGAAGTTATTTATATATGTCGTGTTGTCGATTGAATCCGAATATCCCAAAACCACTTTGTAGAGGCAAAACTCACGCCGAGTAATGAGCCTCTCGAGTTCACGTACTCGGAGGCTAAGGTAAAGGTAAGACCGAGAAACAAAGACGGAGAGCGCGGTGCTCCCCGTGTCATCATACCTGGACGGCAAGGAAAAGCCGCCCGATTTAACGGAGGTACCGGTATTGCACAGTGCGGCCGAGGTAAGTACATCGGTACGCGCGGGCCGCATTGACCGCATCGGGAGAGGTTGAGACCCCATACCGTGGCCCCTATGGCCATGCTTCTAATTTCGGTCTTAATTAGAGGCAGACCCCGTTACAATATATATATATATATATATATATATATATATATATATATATATGGGCTATTTCACGTCAAGTGGTACAATGAAAATTTTAACTCGCTCCAAAATTTGAGAACAGGCTGGAAATATCTTCCAGAAGATAGAAAAAAAAATTTTAGGTGTTAAAAATAATTTGCCTACAAGTTATTCCACTATGAAAATTGGAAATTTTTCAATTTTTTGAATAAAAAATCTTTAGAACTTATCGAAGAGATAGGAAACCCGGAAATATTGAATATCAAAAAAAGGAGACCACGCCACAATCGATTTTAATCTATCATCGCTCAGAAGATCACATTTTTCGAGAGCTTTCGAATGGCTTGGGTTAGATTATTTGCCAAGGCCGCTTGTGTAAGTTATGCCGTAAAATACATAAAAATTAGTGATTTTATGAGGTTTATGAGGCATAACTTACAACAGCGGCATTGGCAAATAATCTAACCCAAGCCATTCGAAAGCTCTCGAAAAATGTGATCTTTTGAGCCTTGTTGAATCAAAATCGATTGTGGCGTGGTCGCCTTTTTTTGATATTCAATATTTTTGGCTGTCCTATTTCTTCGAGATATTAAAATTAAGAAGTGTAACCCAGGTAGATC
This sequence comes from Theocolax elegans, assembly GCA_026168455.1. NCBI lineage: Eukaryota > Metazoa > Arthropoda > Insecta > Hymenoptera > Cerocephalidae > Theocolax > Theocolax elegans. The sequence continues at coordinate 59,780,374 of CM047425.1, forward strand.
AGTTATCAAGATTATTTTGAACAAAAGTTGTTTGTAATGTTTTTTCAAAAAAATCAATAGATTTTGAGATAAATGGCTTTAAAAATAGCAAATTTTCTAAAAAATTGAAAATTTTCCATTTTTCGTAGTAGAATAACTCGTAGGAAAATTATTTTTAACATCTAAAATTTTTTTTCTATCTTCTGGAAGATATTTCCAGCCTGTTCGCAAATTTTGGAGCAATTTAAAATTTTCATCGTACCACTTGACTATTATTCAGAGTAATATACCAATTTTAGGTTTCAATTAATGTATATATATATATATATATATATATATATATACACTCCGCATCAAAATTATTGCAACAGGATTTTTCACAGAAAAATTGCCATTTTTTAAATGCTTTTAGCTCGGTCAATTTTCATCGTATTAAGATAATTTTTTTTTGTTTTGTAGGGAATTATGTGCACTTTGAGGAAAAAATAATGCCTAATAGCTACGAGATAATGCCACATTGCTATGTCTTAATCAGGCATACCAACTTCTTTTTCTTAAACAACGCAATAGTTTGCACGTTTACCTGGATTACCAAAAATTTTTTTCAAAAAACAACAAATATCACCTTAAAGTAAACTTTTTGACGAGTATTTTAAAAAAAAAGTCGACCCTCTACGACTTTTTTTGACCGAGTTATGCCATTTTAAAGATCTTCCTATGTTTTAGTCAAATACCGCCAACATCAGCGTTACCCGATGCGTACCGCGAAGAGGTTGTTGGTCGGACTTATGCATCATTGTGGCCCTGAAAAGGGCCGATTGTATGAACCGTTTCTTACATTAGGGACCCCGCGGTCTGAATCCCCTACAAAACAAAAAAAAATTATCTCAATGCGAAGAAAATTGATCGAATTACAAGCATTCGAAAAATGGCCATATTTCAAATGCTTGTAATTTAATCAATTTTCATTGTATTGAGATAATCTTTTTTGTTTTGTAGGGATTATGTGTTCTTTCAGGATAGCATAAATTCTAATAGCAACTACTACTAAATTATCAGGTTACATTTAAATCAAATTAGTGCCCCGAGAGCTATCTTAAAACCTCATAAACAAAGAAACCACATTGCTATTCGTTATTTTTTTTTAAATTAACCCATGAAAAATGTAACTTTATTTAAAATTACACCTCTACATTTACGGTACATTTAACAATGCATCTCTATACTTTCGGTAAAATTGTCAACTCTACCAACAAATAAATTAGCAACTAAAAATTACAATAACATATTCTTAATCAAAATGCCTCGGCTTACTGAAATCCAATCTGCTCAAATTGTTGCTAGAAGCGGGACTGAGTCAAAGCGATATATCCAGAAGAATGGGGATTCATCGCTCAACGGTGTCACGTGTTTTTAGTCGGTATGAAGAAACAGGTTCTTATCGCCGGAGGCCTGGCCAAGGTCGACATAGGATTACTACGATTCGAGAGGATCGAACCATGTTAATGAGGCCCTACGGAATCCAAGGCAGACGAATTATCGATCACACAATAAGGAGACGCCTTCACGAAAGAGGTTTGAGATCACAAAATCGTGCTAGAGTGCCTAATTTAGAAGCAGTTCACCGACGAGCTCGTCTAAATTACGCCCGTAATTATCGACATTGGACACCTAGAGAGTGGAGACATGTGTTTTTTACAGATAAATCTCGATTTTGTCTTTACGGAAACGATGCTAGGATCCGGATTTGGCGTCGTAGACGAGAACGTTTTGCATCAAATCATGTTGATCCAACTCGAGCGTTTGGTGGAGGATCCGTTATGGTATGAGGTGGAATATCAATGAACCATCGATCAAACTTAGTGATTATCCCACCTCCCGGATTAACAGCGGGACGTTACATAAACGAAATTTTACACCGTCACGTACTTCCAATGCGTCGGCAAAGGGGCCGCAATTTCATCCTGATGCAGGATAATGCACGCTCTCATACTGCATGGATAACTCGTACGTACTTGGAAGAAAACAACGTAGAGGTATTGCCTCATCCTGCAAATAGCCCCGATCTCAATCCTATAGAGCATGTTTGGGACATGATAGATAGGCGATTACGTAACTTAGAGAGATCTCCTGCTAACCTCCAAGAACTTGAAAGAATTCTTAATCAAATTTGGCACGAGATACCTCAAAATTCAATAAGGGCATGCATTAATATGCAAGAACGTTTAACAGAGGTAATTCGTCACCGAGGTGGCAATACACAGTATTAAAGGCCTCAGGCGTATAGGGTTTGGAGTCAAAAAATACTGCGGAATTGACGAGCCGCGGGGTCCCTAATGTAAGAAACGGTTCATACAATCGGCCCTTTTCAGGGCCACAATGATGCATAAGTCCGACCAACAACCTCTTCGCGGTACGCATCGGGTAACGCTGATGTTGGCGGTATTTGACTAAAACATAGGAAGATCTTTAAAATGGCATAACTCGGTCAAAAAAAGTCGTAGAGGGTCGACTTTTTTTTTAAAATACTCGTCAAAAAGTTTACTTTAAGGTGATATTTGTTGTTTTTTGAAAAAAATTTTTGGTAATCCAGGTAAACGTGCAAACTATTGCGTTGTTTAAGAAAAAGAAGTTGGTATGCCTGATTAAGACATAGCAATGTGGCATTATCTCGTAGCTATTAGGCATTATTTTTTCCTCAAAGTGCACATAATTCCCTACAAAACAAAAAAAAATTATCTCAATACGATGAAAATTGACCGAGCTAAAAGCATTTAAAAAATGACAATTTTTCTGTGAAAAATCCTGTTGCAATAATTTTGATGCGGAGTGTATATATATATATATATATATTGTAAAGGTAAGCTACATACTCTTATGCGTATGAAGCTATACCTTATAACGAGCGCGAGTGACGATCGGAAAAGCTCGTAGGTGATCGGGAAAGCCCGCGCGTAAGCCGCGTAAGGACTAATAATGGTCCGACGCGCAAGCTGACTGAGGAGAGTATATAGAGAGTTTATGCGAGTCATCGTAGATAGACACGTCGCCGGTAACGCCTTCCTTGATATTTCGCGGCATGAGAACAAGAATCGTTATCGCGGATTCTTGCTCGGGTTCTGGGTTTCGCGCCGTGAAGAGTGAGTGACTTGGTGGAGTGAGCGTGCTGGTGTTAAGTGCACAGCTCCAGCGACTCCCAGGAACCTGCGAGGACGGCGAAGTTGCCGCGCGCGAGAGCCCGACGGAGAGAGGGAAAACAGGCGAAGTCGAACGCATCGACGGGGAGAATCGAGATTTAAGGTACGTGGTGCACCACTCGCGAGCCACCGAAGCCGTAAAGACTCTCTCTTTACGGTTATAACTTTAAGTTAGGAATCGACGGATCTCGCCCGCGCGCGACGGCGAGGAAGCTAACGGGCGACCGCGTACGCGTGCTAGAAAGAGAGACACCTCGTCGCGAGACCTCACGCGGCCTGTATACGGCTTTTGTTAAATCTTTGATCTTTGTTAAACTTTGTTTATATTTCTTTTACTTGAATAAAAATTCATATGTAATCAATATCCGAATACGAGTTTGATTATTGATTACCGGCGTACATCATTCCCGTTATCCCGAATACCGCCCTCTCCGTTTCAGGAGCGGCCGAGGTAAATTTACCGCGAATTTATCCCTTTTATTCGCGGCCCTTTTCAGCTCACGACGTTTTAGCTGTACAAAGACGCGAGATCGGCAAGTGATCTCGCGGTTGTTAACGGACATCGCAACGGTAGGTCGTGCGCGGGGTTCACTGATTTGAATCCGCCGCACACTCTCGGAGCACCGCCTAGGGAGTATAACTAGGCAGTGCCGTAGCAACCGATCCCTTTACCCCTACCGACGCGAAAGATTGTACCCCGTTACAATATATATACATATATGTATACATTAATTGAAACCTAAAATTGGTACATTACTGTGAATAATATTTTTGTTTATCTTAATCCAACTAAATAAAATGGATTTAATTTAAATCTATAATTAAGTCGAAATTAATTTTAATCATTTCATTATTTAAATCAATTAAATGTTCCAACAATACAGACAAATCTTAATCCCAATGTTAAATTCAAATTAAAATAATTATATTAAAATTAACGTAGTAATATAACTAGCTATGAACGCTCGCTTCGCTCGCGATTTACATATAATGATGGCAAGACAATATTTTTACATAATTGGGCACGACCATAAAACGGAAGTGTCTTATATTTTTGTCATCGAAAAAAGTGTTGTTCCTCAAATATCTCAAAAAGTTTTCCATCGATTTGGTTGAAATTTTAAGGTTATATTCCTTATCATTATAATGATATTTACAGGTTCATAAATACAGTTATTCTTCAACAACTCAAAAACTTGAGGTTCTACAAAAAAACTTTAAATAGTCGAAATATTCGCTTCAAAATTACAAAACATTTCCTATGAAATACTTTGCAATTGGAAATGAATTTGTTAAGATAAATATATAAAAACGCTTAAAAAAATGCTAAATAATTAATAATACACTACAACGGTAAGCGAGTTACCGATCAGGTAAGCAACGTGAAAGAGAATACACAGCGCGGCGCGCGCACGAACGCGCGAGAATCGTGCACGCCTAACTGGCAGTATCGAGTTTGCGCGCGCACGGAAACAACAACGTGTTGATAACCGGTGTGACTTTTTTTACGTGAGAAAAAGAACTGAAGGACTGGTGCATTTTATGTGTGGGTGTGAGTACTTCTCCCCTCCAACCTCCACGTCGACGTGCGGAGCAGCACGTCCCCCAGGAAGGGAAATAAGGAAGGCAGGAGTCGGCAGCCTTTCCGACCGTTATAGTGAGAGAGTGAGAGAGAGAGAGAGAGATAATCACGAGGCCAAGCTCTCTCTCCGTTGCCTAGTCTTTTCCCGCCGAGACGAAATATTCAGATTCGCGGTAAGTGGTGCACCACGTTTAGACCCGCCTGTCTATTTAATATTTTGTATTCCGATTTACCTGGTACGGTCCAGGAGAGGAAGCGTTCCTCTTCCCCCCCCCCTCTCGTGACAAATCCCACCAGGGTAGACAGGTCGGTGGTTCGCAGGAGCCACTTTACGAGAGAAGGCGCGCGTGACGTAGGCAGCTTCTACGTCAGAGCTCCCTACGACAGAGCTCCCTACGTCAGAGATACATACATCACACGATGTGACGTATAGCCATCAGGTTAAGAAGTCGATCATTCCCGGATCGGTTGCTCATAACTCGACCGTTAATAGGTTTTAACGATTGGTTTTCGCGCTCATCTCGGGGGTAGTCATCGGTACGACTCCCCTTAAATTGTTAACGTTGAATTATTATTGTTTAATTATTGATTTAATAAATTGACTCAGCGAGACGATCTTTCTTGCCGATTAACATAATATATCGATTGTTGATAACATTTTTACCGGTCATAGTCCTATCCCACGAATACCGCCCTCTCCGGTGTTTATTCTAGTCGGCAATTTTGGGCATAGAGCCTAACACACAATACTAAAGTCAAACGAGGTGTTTGACGTTGTCAACGGCATTGCACGTGAATCTTAGTGATTCCCGGCCGCATCGTGGGACTGTACACTTAAGGTTGGTAAGTTGGGACAGATTGGGCCTGACCGGGGCTTTACATTCCCCAGTACCCACCCCGTTACAACACGTATTTTTGTAATAAATAAAAACTTCAAATTCTACATAAAAACTTTATATGGACGAAGTGTTCGTTTTAAAATACCAAAACTTTTTTCTATTGAACATTTTGCAGTCCGAAGAAAAATTTATTAAGATAAACTTTTACAAAACATTCAAAAGGACGAAAAATGGTGTATATCGACAAAATGTTCGTGTTCAATTTACAAAAACTTCTATTGCATTAACCAAATTTTTAGAAGAATTTTCAAATATAAATATAGAAAAACGATTAAAATAACTAATTTTGTCCTTTATAAATTGTTGCTTCTCAAGTATCTAAAAATTTCTGTATCAGTTTGACTCATATTTTGAAGTTAGCTTCATTATCTCTTGGGGACCTAAGAATTCTATTTGCAGCACATAAAAAAAACATGATTGAGTCGCTTTATATTTTTCTACTAAGACACATAAGTTTCGCACGTTTATACGAATTCGTTTTTGAGATCTATTACATGGAGCTTTGAATCATATCTGGATGTCCATGATACGTATGACATACGTATGATTTTATGTTAAAATAAAATAAAAAAAAAATCATGTAAATAACTTACGTGAAAGTGTCAGACGGCATATCGTGATCGAATACGTGATTTAAAAAAACGAGTAAAATTGACGTATTTGAACAACACGTAATTAGCCCTATTTATTATCATTCAAAACACTACTAAAATAAATTAAATTATAACATATATAAAATATTAATTAAACTGATCTAGTTTTGTATTCGTTTAATAAAGTCGTAAAATAATTAAAATAATTAAAATAATTAACTTGATTTGACAAATTTTATTCCACAAGAGTTGTTGCGATGAATATGTTAGTAAGCCGTAATATGCGTTGCGGAAAACAAAATTTTTTCTGTTTTCCTGGTGTGAATTATTATTTGGCAACACATGGGACAAAATTACAGAGACCTACCTATCACAATAAATTAATGTTTGTGACGCTGCACTGCGGATCAGGGTGCAGGTCAATAAAGATCAGCAATTAATTAAAAATAAAACATGTATTTATTAATTGAAAATAATAGTTATTTGGGTGGGCGCCAGCCGCGTTACTACGCGGCGAATACCGATAATACGCGGGTGAAAGTAACCGTAATATACTACTGCTGTCCAACCGCCGGCCGCTACGTGGCCGGGTTCCGGGTTAATCGCTAGATGCTGTAGGGAAGGAAGGGGAAGGACGGGAAGGGACGGGATGCTCGCACGCACTTTCTGCGGTACTCAGCGGTACCGTCAGCAGAGGAGTAATTAATCACCAACCTTTACGAAGTCTCCGGGACACCAGGTTGGGACGCTGTTGCTCTCTCTCTCTCTCTTTCTCTCTCTCTCGTACACTCTCCTTCGCTACACGATATATGTGGCTTCGCTAGCACAACAGGTTCCGTTCAGGACGGCGGACCGTAGAGCTCTGCCTCGGCGTGCTTGAGAGCTCCGTGTTCGTACCGCGCGCCTGCGTAGTACGTACTCGTGCGCGGCACCTCGATCTCGCGTCTCGCGAGCGAGTCGAGTGCCGCTGTATTCAGGCTGTATCGGTATAACTCAGCTGTATGGTGATAATGACCTGGTACTGCTGCCATCTCGGAGATGCGGTACAACCTCTTCTCAGGTAACTAATAATTCGTTCCTGATTAACTGCATTCATCAAATTGGTACGGCATGAGTTTCAGGTACGAAGCTCACCCGCCGCCGCTTGCTGCTCGAGGCCGAGTTATCCCTCTCTCCTCGACGACGTTGACCTCGCTGATGGATAGCCGCTCCGTCTACGGCTCTAGGTAGGTATTTGGTCGTGAGGTTTACGCACATATGTGTATTTGTATGCGTGATTATCCGGGAGATCGGCTGTACACGTTTTTTGTGTACAGCAACCTAACCTCAATTTACCCTATGATGTTCTTAGTACAGCTGTACATATATTTCCTTGTCTTTTGTCTTCTTGGCTATGGCTATTTATCCTCTTCCTTGCTCCTTACCCTCTTACTGCGTATTTGTTCTTATTAAGTATCTTGTTTACAGCTGTATCTTGCTTGGCGTTGGAGGTTCTTCTGCTTCCTGCCTGGATACTACCTCATCGACTCGACTGCTATACTATGAGGCTTCGGAGAGTCCTGGAGGTTTCCTGGTGATCGCCTCCCTTGAATATCCTGTTTGCAGTATCAGACTCGGAGGAGCCCACCTGATCATCTGAGCTCGCCCAAGGTCCTCATCGCCAGGACCACCTCAGTGTTGTGTACTGTGCTTGGGAAAGGGTATTTAGTATGTGAGGGTAGGCAGGGCGTAGTTGATGTGCGGGTAGGTAGCTAGGGAAAAGTATATGGGTAGGTAGGTGTTCGCCAGGGGTTCTGTCGCTCGCTCTTGACGTGTGCAAAGCACATTGTCACATATTAAATAATAATTAATTCTATTATATTATTAATAGTTACAATATCTTTCATTATATTAAAGTTGTGTTTGTGTCCGTATATTAATTATAATTATTAATGATTATAATTATTTTATTAAATATATTATATTATTAATAGTATATAATAATTATTATTATTGTAATGTAATGTTCTACGACCACTTAGAATTCATTAATAGATTACTCCCCCGAATGGCGTCCGTAACAGTTGTGATCGAAACAGTACAGCAACAAAAACAAAATTATAATTGTGGTCTTTCTGTAATACCAAATGCAATATTGAATACATTTGGAAAAAATATTCAGAACTAAGACACGTAAGGGGGTATCCTGCTTTAGAAGGCTTAAAAAAACCGGTTTTTAGGGAATCTTTTTAAGATAGAAAAAAATAACCAACTCCTGAGAACTTTCAGGAATATTTTATTATATAATTGAACATTATAAAAAAATTTTTTTTAAATAAATATCAAAATGCAGCTGATTATTAGGCACATTTGTTGGGCAATCCGTAATCCGAATCTTCTATTGGCGGGAGTGATAGAGCTCTTAATCTTGATCTGAAACAGAAAGCCAAAAAAAAGTTTCATTTTCATACACGTATTTTCTATTTAAACCAAGAAAAATCCGAAGAAATTGTGAAATTTGAAATTTTTTCCGAATTTGAAGCAAAAAGTGCTTTTTACGAGAAAAAAAAATCTCTTCAATGTGCTGAAAAAGTCTTTTAAAAATTTATTTCCAAAAACCTTTTCGGTTCATATTGAAGAGTAGATAAAACTGAAGCTAAAAAACTTTAGATCGTTACGATAGCTTATTTATTTTTTTTGCAAATACGCCTGCCAGTTTAGAAAAAGTTGAAAAACGAAAACTCGAGAAAAAGCGCTTTAAAGTTTATGAACTGGAAAAATGTTAATTTTCGACTACTTACGGCAATAATTCGCTAATCAGCTATTCCTGTGCCATGCAATAGACCTTTAGCTTCCTCATGGAACTCATTTTGTTGAAGTTGTTCTAGTCTACGGGCCGTACGAGCTTCCTTACTGGAAAGAGACGAACGTCGACTTTCTCGTTTAATCCGTTTGTAACGGAGTGAACCTTCGCCGGGGTCTTGCTCAGATTCCAGGATTCGGTCAGGAAGGAAATTGAAATAATTATACCGTAATTTAATTGTAAAAGATTAACTATATATATATTTGTAAAGCTAAGTTGTGTACAATAGAAAATAAATGGAATCGCCGTTTCCCCTGCTGACTGGGATGCGAACTTAGTTAATCTAGAATCAAATAAATAAGCAATACTTAGTTCAACGCGACTTACAAACTTTACAATGCTACCTTATAACTAGTTTCCTAAACGGACGCAACTAACGGTTACCGTATATGTTCACACGGAAATACGGTTCGGGATAATCCACGTGTGCTGACGAGGATACAGTTGGGATAATCTACGTGTGCTCACTAAGATACGGTCGGGATAACCCACGTGTGCTCACGAGGGTACGGTCGGGAAACGGTTACGGTACGGTAGGTTTGGTTTACGGACGTGTGCTCACGTTCGCATCTACGGGCGCCTGCACCAGGGTTAAGATTCAGTCTGGCCGTGTGCTCACGACCAGCTTCCTCCGGCTCCCTGATCCAGACTGGTTACAGTGGTTCTCGGCGCGCCTTATACAGCCGATCTGCGAGAGCGCACATGCGCAGAACGCAATTGCCCCACTCCGAACGAGGTCAATGAACTGGCCAATAGGCGCAGTAGTGGAGAGCGGTCAATGACCCTTGGCTATTTATATCGCGATCGTTCAACTCGCGTTTTACGACGCGTGTTAGTCGCGAAGATATCTTACTATACTACGAGTCTTAAACCTAATGATTAGTTATACTTATTACTTTAATAATTATTATGCTAAATAATTAATTAGCGCGTGCAATTATTGCGCGTCGCACGTTGTGTGTCGACATTATCCGCAAACATTTTACATTGCTGGCCAATTTTCAAATTGAGTAATTGCATGGTATGCAGAACTGCTGAATATCCTTCATTGAACATTCCTGCAGCCATATACGCAGCAATTTCTACGATTTTCTGACCAAAATTGAGATGTTTCGGAGTTATGCGCCAGACAGTGGAGTTGAACGATTCGTTCTAATTTTGCGTGTGTTCACCTAAGCATCGCGTCATGAGATCGTCATTCGAAAGTTCTTCGTAGATTGGATGAATATGTTCCTCCACTTTTTCGTCAACCAATCAAGCAGAATGTTTGAAGGATGGAAGACGATTCGTAGCTTCGGCTTTGCGCCATTCACACGAGCTGTCAGTGCCTGTCGGACAATTCTCGTGATGAGGAGATTCATCAGTTGAACAATAATGATCTAGCGTTGCCATCACAGCCTTTTTCATATCTTGGACAGAATGAATATTCCTTCGAATTGCTAAACCAATATATATTGTCAACTTTTTGATGAGACTCTCTGTTAAACGCTTTTTTCCTCCAAGCTTCTCTTCCTTCCTTTTATTTCGGAGTCGAGTACCCATGCGCTTTTTGTACGTGTCCCACGCACTCATTTTTTGTCACAGGGTAATCATCACCATATGGATTCAGTTATACAATACCATTGAAAGTTTTCGAATCACCGTCGCCGATGTAATTCGTATACTTTACTCCAAAATTTTCAACAGATCTCAAAATCATCTCCACGATTGAATATACGGCTCATAGGATGATGGAAGAATATCTATATGCGACGGTTTTAAATCTATGAATCAACACGATTTGAGATATAACTAAATATGAACAGTTTTATTCGCTTTTTAGAATCAAATGGAGTATATAATAAATATAAAACAAATATCGTTCGAGGTCAATGCACGCACGAGAATTAAGTCGTGAATGTCGGCTCAACGCAGGGGGGGTACGCGAACTAACTCTCCTATACTACGAATAACCGTGATAAAATTAATTTATTCGCTGTAAATATTGTTCGCACAAGATGTGGTTCCACTTACTTTTTATGCTGTTTGAATCACAAAGAAACAGCTAGCTTTCTCTCTCTCGCTCTCTCTTTATCGTTTGTAACTACTCTGAAGGCAGGATCAACCCTCAACCGCCGATTAATTCGCGTCGTGCGTAAATTAAATAACACCACTAAAAATGTCAAGCAGAAAGCTCTCGGAAAATATCCGTGTAAACCGGGACGTTAACAGTCGCACGTGTCGTCGCGATCTCTCTCCTTCGTACCGGTCGTCCTGCGCACGTAACCGCTCTCTCTCAAATTCCCGATTTTCGTTGCGCGAGCATCGGCCGTTCGAGTCGTTGGCTATATCTATATCTATATATAGCGCTCATAATTACCTACCGAATTCGTACAATGGTAAATAATATCACTTACCATTACATCCCCCTGCCAGATTTCGCATATCAGGTATGAGGTATCTGCACCAGAAATACGAATGAAGGATAGGATATAAAGATTCGGATACAACAAAGAATGAATTCACTCAAAAGAACTACATTGGGAGTAGCAAAATATATTTTATTGGACAGTATAAAAGTAAAAAACTATGTACACTATCTACACCGGGATACCGTACTTCACTCGTACCTCTCCCGCTTCTGACGCCGGATCTCTTTGTACTTTAACTTGCACGGACGGTCCTCCGGATCGAGGACCCCCTACTCTCTACAAACAGAGCACTTCGGCTCGGACTCTCTCTTTGGCCGCGGAGTTCTACGCTCCAAACTAGCCTGAGCGCACTCTTCCTCCTCACGAGCTCTGGCTAGCCAGCGCTGTGCCTCCTGGCCTCTTCCTCGAGTCTGAGCCGAACTTCGTGGGCCCTCCGAGCGGCTTCTTCGCGTTTTTGCCGTTCCTCGGCACGAGCGGCTTCCGCCGCTCTCTCTCTCCAGTCCGCCCTCATAGCCAATACCGCTTGGCGTTCCGTCCTACGGTAACCAACGATGGCCTTCCAGGGACCACTCTTATCGGAGGCTTCTGGGAATTTCGCCTTAAATTGGTCGAACAAGGCGAAGGCGTGGTTTTCGGCGATTGACGTGGCCTTAAACGATTCACGGGCCTTAGCCAACGCCTCCAACACTGCCTGCCACGCCTCTTCTCTAACTCGGGGTCGGACCGGATTGGGACGCTGAAGCCGCACTCTGATCCGGAGCACTCATCCCCGGGCATCGAAGGGGAACATACTCTTCGTCCTTCTCCTGGAGCTGGTTGGGGAGTCGGACCTCCAGCTCCCTGGGCCGCTGTTCAACCCCGACCCTGGACGGCGGTGGACCTGCCGGTATCGTGCCTCGAGCCTGAGGCAACTCCGGCTCAACGACTAGGCCGCCCGATGGGTGGACGGGTACTTCATCCGGCCCGTCCTCCTCGATTACCACCGTATCTCAGTCCTCCTGTCTCCGCCGTCTCTCCACCAACTCATCCTTCACGGCCTGGTCGACGGCCGTGGTGATGCCGTTGAGGAGCTCGAGTGTCTGGGTCTCGTTGATCCCGCATTGAATGAGGCGGGCCACCAACTGCTCCAGCTGTCGAACTGGATCAGCATCTAAACAAACAGATACCAATTGTCAGGGTCGCTCCAAGCTCAGAGTGAATTCCATTAGCAAAATTTAACTACCTATCGCTTTGTCGTACCTCGCGGTCGACTTCTACCACATTTAACTTTTCCACGAGGACTTACATTAGAGACAACATTCGCACGATTTCGCGGTATTGCAACGACCCTAGCATGTTTGCGCGACCTACCTCTACCTCGTTTAATAGGGAACGCGTTTTTGGTCGGATTACCGTCATGTTCCTCGCATGGAACTTCGCTCGCTTGATCTCGCCGTTTGAGACGTCTTCGCTCGCAGGAACCGTATTATCAGGTTTCTCTTCCAGCGTAGGTCGATCGATCTCGATGTCGTCCACTTCTCCGTACTCATCCCCGTGATCTTCGGATAAGTACGGCTTGAGATATTGTGCACGACATTTCTCTTCGTTACCTCGGGCACCTTGTATCTTAACGGTGTTTGGGCCGTAGCTATAAACTATCAAATATGGGCCAACGTATTTCGGGGCTAACTTGGCCGAAATATCTTGAGCACTGGATGAAAGAACTCGATTCTTCTTCCACACTAAGTTTCCCCGTTCAAAAGATGCAGCTCTTCGTCCGGCATTGTAGTAACCGGCTTGCCTTTCATGAGCTGTACTTGCATTGGCCCATTGCTTTCTTGTAAAGCTCAGGTAATTTAGACAGCCGATCATTCCACTCAATTAAACGTTGGTATTCCACACATTGTTGAACAAGCTCGTCTTACGCTCTACGAGCTGTACCGGGTGACTCAGGTTGCCGGCCATAGTTTAACATGGCCGGACTCCATCCTGTTGAACTTTGTATCGCTGTATTTAGAGGGAATACTAAGTCGATGAGTTTTTCATCCCATGTATTGTGCTTCTCTGTGATATAGGACGCGATTATTGTCTTCAACATTCTATTAGCACGTTTAACAGGATTAGCTTGAGCACTTTTTATTTTTAAACTCGGTTCCGTTGTCTGACAAAAACACCTTTAAGGTACCATAACGTATGATAATTCGCTCATGCAACTCTTTTACGATGGTCCTAGCATTAGCTTTTCGAATCGGGACCGCCTCAATATTCGTACCCGTGTGTCGACCGCGGAAGTGGGCCTGTAACGTTACCTGCTACAACTTGCCATGGCTTCTCTATCACTTGTCTCCCATTAAACCCATGGGAGAACGTTGCTCTACCTTACACTGTTGGCAGACGTGATATTTGCGTACATATTCTCCAACTTCGGCGTAATAACGTGACCAATAATACAATTTAGCCACTCTAATGTGTTTTCCCTACCTATGTGTCCAGCAGTCGGATCATCATGACACTCACGGAGTATGGCTGGCCGATGCGCCTCTGGTACAACCAGTTTCCAAGTGTCTTGATCCTCCATCACTTCCTCTAACTCGTTATCGACGCGATACGAATACAAATTGCCTCCTATTGTCTTCCATTCCGGAAAATCTCTAAGTCGCTCTGTTACGTCTTTCAGCCATGAATGGTACCAAGGATCCTTCGTAGTTTGGCTCCAAGAAACTGAAGCGATGGTCGGTTTGTCTTCCTCATACATGCGGGAAAGTGCATCAGGGACATAGTTTAGAGCTCCTTTCCTGTACTCAATTGTAAAATTATGAGACTGGAGTTCTAATGCCCACCTGGCGAGCCGACTCATTGGATTGTGCATATTACGCAGCCCACGAAGACTACTGTGATCGGTTATAACCTTAAATTGGTAACCCACAATATATTATCGAAATTTCCTTATCGCCCATAATACGACCAGGCATTCCCATTCTGAGACGCTATAGTTGCGTTCTGCTGGCGAGAGTACTCTACTGCCAAAATCCAGGACTCTCTCTACTCCATCAACGATCTGTGTTAGCACTGCGCCGATACCGGTGTCACTAGCATCTGTCTGAATGGTATAATCGACATTCTCGTTGGGAGTCTGTAGAACGGTTGCAGTCATCAACAGCGCTTTGAGTCGCTGAAATACACTTTCTTGCTCTTATATCCATTCGTACTTTTGGTCTTTCTCTGTAAGACAAGTTAACGGCTCCGCTATCGTATCATAGTTGGGTATAAAGCGTCTGTACCAAGATGCCATCCCGAGGAAACGTCTCAGCTGCTTGAGATTTCGGGGAGCCGGATATTCCTGGATCGGCTCCGACTTAGCTGGATCAGGTCTTATCCCGTCGCTATTGAGCCGTACACCCAAGTATCTTATTTCGGGTTGACAGAAAACACATTTTTCTCGGTTTACCGATAAACCGGCTTCAGTCAAACGAGTCAACACCTCCTTTAGCAACAGTTTGTGCTCTTCGAAGGTCTCCGTCACGACAATGATATCATCGAGATAAGAGTAAGCATTCGGTTCGAGAGTAGGTCCAATCACCTGGTCTATCATGCGTTGGAACGTTGCACCGGCATTTGCCAACCCAAAGGGCATACGTGTAAACTGGAACAAACCCATTCCAGGTACCGTAAATGCTGTAATCGGACGCGATTCCATTTGCAGAGGTATTTGGTGTTACGCGCAGTTCATATCTATCGTAGGTTTGGTCAAGGCGTTAACCTTCCTGAAATCAATGCAAAAACGTTTTGCATTTTCACCCTTCTTAGCCATGACCACTGGACTGGACCAACCGCTATTAGACGGTTCTATAACACCTGTCTCGAGCATCTCTCGAACTTGTCGATGCATCTTCTCTCGAATCTTATCCGAGACGGGACAATACGTTTGTTTGATCGGCCGCGCTGAACCGACGTCGATAGCATGCTCAACATCGTATGATCGGCCGATCTTTGGCAAAGTACTGGCCAGCACTTGATCCAGAAGTTCACGCAGTTGTTGGCGCTCATCTTCTGTCGCGTCGGCCACACCCGCTGACAACAACGAAGCGTGACCACTCTCAATACTTGCCACTTACAGCTGTAAGGATTGTGATGACCCTTTGCAGTATAAACAGTCGGAATCTGGGTCTAGAACTGCTCGGAATGCTCGAATAAAATTCACTCCTAAATAGCATTCCGCGTCTAAATTTGGCATAATTGCAACCCGTATTTCTTGCGTGTCTTTACCAATGGTAAAAGGTAGCATAACGTGTCCACACAACTGGTGTGTGCTACCATCCGCAAGCTTAGCACTACCCGCTTGCTTATCGAGAATGGATATGCCAAGAGCGGTTGCCATCTGCAAACCGTTCAAACCCATTATCGTTGTTGATGCACCTGGATCAAACAACGCTCGGATCCGGTATCCACCGATATCGATTTGACATCACCAGCGCGTCTCATCTTCAGGACTATAAACCCGCTGGTTCAGTTTCTGAGTAATTTTTAAAATCTTACTCGTGATCGGATCCGTCCTAACTTCTTTGGGGTCATTTATCGTCAGATCTTCTTGACGCCTCTCTGCAGCATGACTGCCTCGAGTTTTGTGGATTAATACCGCTTCTCCGGGGACTCCCTCAACCTCGGAACCAGCGGTTGTCCCCTCTAGCCGCTTCCCCGTGCGTTTTTTGCACAATCAGGACATGTCCTAATCGTATAGCCCAATTTGCCATAAGTATTGCAGGCTATAGGCTTGGGGACAACGTCTTTCCGCTTATCCTTATCTCCGGCATTAAACTTCTCGTCGTTTCTTGATGTATGACCATTCGATGACTGTCGATCAGGACTCTTACGACTACCCTTCCTCTGTCCCCACTTGAAACGAGGAGGCGATCTGTGGGTCTTCTTGCTTCGAGAGACATCATTGTTGCCTCTCACCCCAGCTGTATAGCAACTCCCTTTCACGGATTTCAGCGTATCATCAAGAACCTTGTGAACCGTTCCAAAAGAACCGGTTGGGTCGGTTCACTCGTTTCCTTGGCTACGCTTGCTATCTTGGGTTTAGCATTCGGCCGCTACTTATTCCTCGACTTATAGGCTAATTCAGGCAGCATTAAGTCTTCTTCTGCGGGAGGCGGCCGATATATCTTTTCTCGCTAGAGTGTTTGCTCGGCCTCCAACGCTAATTGTAAGAAACTCTCGATCGATTTGGCTTCAACTTTCTTGAACAACCGTTGAAGATGAGGTGCATATTGCGGTACAGATTATCAAACTGGCTTCGCTCATCGGGAATAGGCTTGAGCTTACGCATTATCGCAATCGAGCAGGTAATGTAATCTCTTACCGGCTCATCTTCGCCTTGCGTACGAGCGTTAGACTCCTCGATGAGCCGTTGTTGATAACTCTGGCCCATCCCGTACCACATCTTGGCATATCTTACAAAATCTTGCCATGAGTGTCATCTATCTTTCACGTTCCGATACCACGTAGCTGCATTATCGGTGAGAAGCTCTGACATGGACGGTAACACCTCGTCCTCGCTGAGGTTGGCGAGTATTCTGCAATCCTCTACTCGCGCAAGAAACGCTTTAATAGTCTGGCTTTTGCCTCCAGAGAATCGAACTCCCCATTTACGAATAATTGCGCCAACATCGCGCACTGTCCCGGCCGATCTATTTGTGGATTGGCCGGTTACGTTTGAGTCCATCCGACTAGGGTAGGGAGAGCTAGAATTTGGAGGCTGACCTTGTCTCCATATCTCACCCCTCCCCAAAGCTCCTCCAGCAGATGCTTGAGGCGCTTGAGAACCATCGCACTCTATCTGCACTTGTCGTGGTCTTTCGTCCGTATCGTCCAGTGTATGACACGTATACGTGTTAACAAGATGGCCTGTCGTTTGAACTGCTCTGTCAACATCGAAACAAACGTTGCTGGTATCTCGAACTGTGCGCCGCCTGTAGACACTAGCGTGATCCACTTTTCTCCATTAGCTTCTTAGCTGGAGATTTCAGATTGTTGATCCTCTGTATGCTGATCTACCTCAGTCTGTGCATCTGTCTCTTGCCCTTCTACATCTGGAACGTCCAGTGCAAGAGTCTGTTGTAAATCTTCTACAACAGCTGGATCAGAATCCGGATTAGGTATTGTCGGATTCTGGGCAAACATAGCCTCGAACCAATCCGACCTCCGCCTATTTCGCCTTTTGCGATCCACCAACAGATTCGTTTCTTCAGCAAAATCCTGAGCCGTATATTTCCCCATTAACCACCGTTGGAGATGCTCGGCTCTCCTATAATTTAGGCCGTCAATTCGCATCTCCAATAACTCAAGGTGAGCCCTTAGTAAAAAATAATAGGATAAATGGTCCTTGTGGAATGCAAAATAAAAATAGTGTATGTATGAATGAAGATAAAACACGCTGTACAAAAAAGTTTCCTAAACCATATGTTACACAAACAAATTTTAATTCAGATGGCTATCCTTCTTATCGCCGAAGAAATAATGATAATAAAATTATATATTCAAAACATAGAATTGCAGATAATAGTTTTGTCCCTCAAAATCATTGCATTGTATCTATGTTCAATCCCGCCCGTAATGAATTCTACAATGCGACCATGTGAGATATTAAAAAAAGCTTAAAGCAATATCTTTTAAGCGGTCTATAGCTTTTTTATGGCCTTCAATTCTGTAAAAAGTTATAATTATTCAAAGAAAGACAAAAAATTTACAAAAATTAGCATGGTAATGCCAATTTGAATTTTTTAAAAAATTTCGTGTTTCTTTAAATTATTATAACTTTTTACAGAATTAAAGGCCCTAAAAAAGTTACAGACCTTTTAAAAGGTATTGCTTCAAGCTTTTTTTTAGACTTTTGGATAAAAAAACAATTGTGGCGCACTTACACTTTTCTCAAGTTGAATATTGACATGTGATTTATGTGATATTGACCTTGAGATTAGAAATTCTAACCCAGAAGGATAAATTCTAGACATAATTAGCAACGAATGTTACATATAATGTTATACAGTAAAAGTTGATAGATTTTGAGATAAATAGCGGTAAACCCAGTGGTGCTGTAAAAATTTTTATAAAAATCACTTTTTCAGGTTAGAATAACTTTTGAACAAATAGATTCCAGTGTTTAAAATTTTTTTTCTGTTTTTTGAAAAACATTTCCAGTGTGTACCCAAAATTTGGTGCATTTAAAATTTTGATCGGAGCTTTTCACGTGGAATGCTGCATATATATATATTATAACGTTGAGCGAGTTACCGATAAGGTGAGTATCAAGAAAGAGTATATATATATCCCCTCCCTATCGGAGTTACTGACAGTCACTGCCGACACGTGGTACCAAATTTGAAACATAAGTGGCACTCCTGGCAATATTTTGTGACTTCGGCCAAACGTTGGTACGGGATAAGTCAACGTTACCAGCAGAGGATCATATCCGATTTCAATGAACGGACTCAAGGACTGGATGAACCAGTGAGGGACTATATGAGGTGTTCTATCGCCATAATGCGTAAGATAGTCCCTACGCCGACAGAAGCGCAGTAACTCGATCATTTATATTGAAATATCTTGTCACAGCTTCAACGGCTGTACAAACGAGCAGAAGTGAGCTTGAGATTAGAAATTCTAACCCAGATGGATAAATTCTAGACATAATTAGCAACGAATTTTACATATAATGATATACATTAAACGTTGATAGATTTTCAGTTTAATAGCGGTAAACATAGCTGGTGTTAAAAATTTTTTGAAAAAATTCAGTTTTTCAGGTTAGAATCACTTTTGGACAAATATTCCAGTACGTTTCGCGATGTTACCGAGTACGTGATTTATGGCGTCGGCCACATCCTTGTCCGTTACAATACAGTCCGGGTCAAGGAACTCAAGCGTTGTGGTTGATATCAGGTCTTTGAACTGAGCGTCGTTTCCGAGGGCATCCTGTAAAGACTTTTGAAAATTCCGCTTCAGGTCCATTTTGTCCCATATCGTTCGTAAGACGTCCACGTTCGTCTGTCCGTCTGCTGGTTTGATTAAGATCGCTCCTGTCCTTTGTTTCGGAAGCGAGCGCTCTCGATTCCGGCTTTGCGGAGTGGCAGAGGTTTCCGGTCGAGTGCGGTTCTGCCTCTGTCCTGAGTTGGTTGCAGTCGTCCTTTTCTTTTTTTTTTGGCCAATCTTTGACCAACTCTCCGAAGGCGTAGCCGCTTCATCTTGAAAAGCAACCACTTGTTCGGGTGTAGGGATGAAATTGTACCGTTTACGTTTTTGCTGAGGGGTCGCTTCAGCCATGCATTCGTTTGAGTTCGTCGTCTGCTTACGGACCACAGTCATTCGTTATAGAACATACATCGTGACATCCATCGATTCATTAATGTCACTCATTCTGTTAGTTATAACGCGACTGACGGTTCTCTTAGTTCTTTCGATCATTTTAGTTAGACTACTGCGTGTATTGAGTAACTGTTGCAATATCTTACTCTCCGCAGCCTCCCAACTAGTTGGCGACCTTCCGATGATTCGCGCGAGATTTTCTGTCGTGGTTTCCACCACCCCAGCCAGGTTACCCACCGACGTGATGGGGGAGCTGGGAAGCCCCCTTGACTCTCCTGAGTCGGTAAGCGCAAGCAGCACTCTTACACCTGCATGTGTTTCCGTACATTTCATTATGATTTTAAGTTTCCCCCCCTTAACCCAATTGTATGTGAAATTTTTTACCAGGCAGTAGCGTCAAATGTTCTGCCCTGAGTTCTCCCGGTAACCGAGCTCTCCTACAGTCCGTTAGCATCGACCATTCCTCCCCCGCAATCTGCAACAAGGTCCCACTCGATCGCTAGTCGACATTATTACGGGAAGCGAGATTCCACTGTTTCCAGCATTACCACTGTAAAGGGAAGCCTCCCATGCTGGCTAGGCTGGGTTCGGGCCAAAAACTACTAGCTGCCCAGGAGTGCGTAACTGGTGTTAACGGCAGCACTCTCCAGACTGAAGAAGCACACTGTAACAAGAGAACCCTCTCTTGAACTCTCTGCCACTCAACTGGCACCCTCTGCTTTGTGCCCGCTTATCTCGATCGAGAACACAGAATGTCCACGGCACGCTTGGAGCACGCCCGTTTATAGGGATCTTCGCATTCATACAAGATGATCTCGTTTATAGAAACGCCTTTCACTCATAATCCGCTTGAAAAAAGGACCCGTTTATAAGGTTTCTTGGGACACAGGGACTCGATCAGATTAGTCGGGAGAGTATGTGTTGTGTATGAGTGGTTGTAAGAAACATAGCCTACCACTGTCGGCTACACTTCGATTATTCCGTTGTCCGCGGCCGCGTATTTAGTGTATTAAAGACTAACCAGAGAGATGAAATGCAGTTTCCTACCTGGCAGCATGGAAAAGTGCTCTAACGTTCTAAGGGAGGTTCCCGGGCATATTTTATAGTTATTATTGTTATATGTGTCATTAATGAAAATTTATTGTGGAACTCCCATGTATTATATGTAATTAGTTGAGTACATGGTGTACTTCATAAATTGAGGAATCACGGAAAATTTCTTTCTTATTTTATTAGAAAAATGTCAGTAACTGCCTTAATACTGCCTCACTTTGATTATGTGCGTATTGTATATTATGATTTGCCACACTATCTTAATTTCAAACTCCAGCGACTTTTAAACACTTGCGTAAGGTATATCTTCCGGCTTAAAAAAGATAATAGACTAATGCAGTTTTATTCTAAACTAAATTGGATAAAAGTACAATCTAGAAGGCAGCATTTCTTCAGCATTCTAACATACCACATTCTTACAACAAAAAGACCGGATTATTTATATACTTTATTACCACCGCCAAATATCGAATTACGTCGTTCTGGGAGGACTAAAAATTCTTGCTTTGATCGTCCTATTGCTAATACGTGCGCTTACCAGAATTCATTTACCTTAGAAGTAATGAAATTAATATTAAGTACTATTTATTTTTTTTTATTTATTTTTATTTATTCATTCAGAATACCATATACATTACATAATTTTATACAATGAACTGTACGCAATTATCCAGCAGAGAAAAAATGTTTTTCTGTACGCTGATCCGGACTTAAAACTAAAGTAACTAAAACTAAGTTAGAGTTGGTCAATGAGACAATCAAAAACCAACTCTTTACTATAAACTAACTTAACCTAAATTATGAAAATGAATAACCATTTATAGAATTTAAATTTAAAGTTTACAACTGTATATATTTAATACAATAACGTATATAAATTAAATTAGACTTGTATCAGTCTGTTACTAACATCTGTGATGTGGGTACATCACCGAGGCCACCTGAAAATAATATATATAGGAGATTAGTATTAATTAGTAAATAGATGAATTATATTAATGAATTGTACTTATCTAGTTGTCCTTTTGAGTTGATGCGAAGGTCTATTAGGTTGACTTGGATCAGCGTGTCCTGGGTTCCCTCGGTGACAGGTACTCCTTGGCACGCTGCATCTGAAAAAGAGAAATATATTAATAGGGATATTTACTAAATAATATAATGAATAGTAAGGACAGGTATTATGGGAAAATTATATAGGGAGTTTATAAATATTAATAATAATATAAGTAGGGAGATGTAAGGAAAATGACAACGGATGGGTGTGTTGATTATTAATTGGAAAAGGAGAAAGAAGAGAATATAGATTAAATATTACAATAACTAAGTATTAACAGGAATAAGGAATAGGTGGAATTAGTAATAATAATTTATATATAATAAATTAAATAAATATAAATAGATATTGTTTAGTTGGGAATAAACAAGGTAAGGAGTGTTACGTGTTAAGGAGAAAGAGGATTGTTAGAAGGGAAGTACAGGTTATATTAATAACTATAATTAATTATTATAAATATTTATAGTTACCAAAAACACTTATTAGTATGTACAATATACTTATGAATCCTCTCCGGTTGTTGACCTCGGTGTTGTAGATGTTTCGCCGTTTGCTGCGTCGCCTGTGGAGCCTTGGTAGAGGTATACGCGCACCTCCGGACGCGCATCACTCCGCGGTAGTACCCGGGTACTACTCCCGCCGGTGGGGATCGCGCACACCCGGGGAAACGTTCGCGAGGCACGTTGTTTAAGTGCCGGCCCGCGCTCAGTTGTCGCCATCTTGAATCGATCTAGATTCAAGCGCGCGCACACTGAACACGCGGTCCGCGCTCGTATCGATACGGGAATCGCGCGCATGTAGTATAGGGAATTCGGAACGCGGATAGTGGGGGAACATGTGTATAAGAGTACGGAGATAAATTTATATTTGAATTTCGCGCTGTTAACTAGAGAATAATTTAGTGATCTATTGAACCAATTAATAGATGATTTTATTAGAGAATAAGACTTCCGTATGGGTAAATACAACAGCATATTGCGTTATATGACTGTAATTACCTTAAATACGGAAAGTCGAAATACTAGTTGGGACAATGATAACTTATGCAAATTAGTTGTCATTTTTATCTATAGTAGGGAAAATACGGGTAGCTTTATTACACCTGTGACGGATACGGAAGGGTTAGAGAAATATAATATTGCCGTATCCCTCGCAGGTAACGAGAGAGAGAACAGATAGGGATATTAGGAGATTGAGGGAGATAAAAAATCGGGGAAGAAGTTTGGCGTGACTCGGAAAAACGGATCATCGCCATTCTGATTCTACCTACCGAAAAATAGCAGTATTGATTTTTGTTCTGATTCTATCGATCGTAAAGAGTGTTTCTATATCTTCTGATCATACCGAGGATTTATTTGTTGTATAAAAAGGATTAAGGAGTATATATTTAGATTTATTTTAACATAAATAAGGAGGAAGAGCTATTATAGCAATATATACATATATAGAGATACCTGTTCACAAGGAGTATATTTAGATATTATTTATATTATATTGATTGTCTTATTGATTTCGTTTCATCGAATTGGTGAATTATTTTAATTATTAATATAATAATTGATCTATTTAGTGGGGACAAAAAAGGATAAATTCAGTGCGCGTTTTTCTGAATAAATTAAATCATTTATTTGATTAATTATAAAGTAACGTTCTCTCTCTCGTGGTTAGTGGTGCCACGGGATCTATTATTACATCCCGTAATATAATTATCTATATTTAAATTTTGTTAAGGGTGTTAATATTCGTTACGTGGTTTAATAGTTATCCGGAACTATTATTTTATTCAACGGAACTTGCTCTGGGTGAGTCCACCGGGTAATCAGGACTAATAAATTAATATTATTGTTTTTTTTTCTTTTCGATGATGTTTGGGATCCGGATAATTTTGTTTAAATAATATTTTTCGTTATTTGAATTAAAAACCAGCATCACATTTGGCGCCCAACGTGTGTTTTTATTGTACATTTAGTGATTAAATTATTTTCGGTTTGTTAGCAAATTTAACGGTTTTTTTTGTACATCGGCGGAAGTTGAATTAACGAATATTTTAGGGAGTGTTGTAAAAATTTCTCAGTGGGGTAGAGAGAGAGAGAAATTTTGGGCGTCGGTTACGCCATTTTGGAAAATTGAAAATTCGATTGCTGCCATTTTAACGTTTAACTGGCCGCGTTGAAATTTAATTTTTACCGTTTCTAGTGGGAGGTGTGACGTGGTATTCGCGTACCCGATTAAATTAATTAATTAACGTAATTAATAAAAACCGTTGGGCCGCGTTGCCCAATACCGCGCACACAATTATTTATTTATCGCGAACTGCGGGCTGTCGCCAGGAACACGAGTTCGCTGGGACGATCGGTATGGAGGATTCGGGCAATCCTCCTTGCCTCGACACGATATAAAATTAAAGGATGTCGGCGGGAGCGGGGAGAATACAATAAGCACACAGAATTAAAATAAAATAAAAGAAATATTTATTTTAATAGAATAATTAACAAAATGGCCACTCGGGCCGTGTGCCGCGACAAAGTTATTTCGCGCGGTCGGAAGTCCCGGGAAACCTGCCGGATCGAGATCCTCGCCTGCGACAGGTTTCAATCCCGGGAACCGCTGTTCGAGTACCGTTGTACTCGAACACACTCCCGTGGTACACACACACACAAGGGAGGGGGAGGGTCACGATAGTAAATGGTCACTTACCGGTGACGCTCCTCGGGGATGGCCCAGCCGATCCTCGGCGACTGGTCGACCTCCTTGACAAAGGGGACGACCGGTGGTTGAGGTGGTGAAGGCGGCCCTTGCCGCGGCGAGCGAATCGCGATCCGCGGTATCACCCGCGCACGACCCCGTCCTTTTGTTCACACACAAACGCACACCAAAACTATACGGACACGCGTTCGGTCCACCCGGGTCTCCGCACCTAGCTCTGCTCCGGAACAACCGTTCACAGAGCTTAATGCAGGAGGGGGTGGGGCGCACTCTCGGCACTCACGAGCAGTACGGAACGTCCAGACAATATAATAATCCGTCCCGATCGACGGATCATTACACACTAACTAGGCGATCGCCTAATTTCCCGAAAAAGGGATGGGAGTGGGGAAACTCACACACTCTTTCGCGCTCCCATCCCTACGTATTGTCGCGCGCGTAATTGTACACTCGTAGAGAAGTAAATAAGTGTCGACGGTTGGCCTTGACATACGAAAGGCTCCGACGACTTACAATTCGCGAATTTAATTACTCTATTCGTCGTGAATAGATTGTGTGACGATTTCCGTCACAAAGCCCCCCCCTAGACTCCACTTCCCTCGGGAAGGCCGAGTCGAAAGAAAGGCACAATCTATCCACGACTGCGCGTTGTACGCTTCTCTTCTTTTCTTCAATTGGAGGCTGCTTCAATGATTCTTCGTGCTCCGTATGATATTAACGTGGCATACAGTCACCAGGCCCAGCCTTCGCTGATTGTTCTCACGTACGCCGATACGTTTTCCCTACCTCTTTACATGGCAAACCGAGGTGGTACATATCTCTTCACATCGGATATGTGTACCTCGGCCCGTTTCCGACCAGACTCTTCTAGTCTCAGAACTACTGGAGATAGTACTTCTTTAACATCAAAGGGTCTGTCATACTTTGGTGCCAGCTTAGCAGACATGCCTTACGCACCTTAGGTAAGTGTACGGCAATTTAAATCATAAGCCTTGAGGACCTGCTTGAGACGTCTTATAGTTCTGACATATCAGACACCGTAAGACAAATTGGTGGGTATCGTGGTAGATACCTGGCCAATAGTAATCTCTTGCAACGCGTTCGTAAGTTTTTTCAATTCCCATGTGACCCATAGCTGGGTGGAAATGAGAATCTACTAGAACTCGGTTCCTCTGCTCTAAGGGTAGCACAAGACGCCAGCCTTCTTCTCGTTCTGTTACAGAGTCCAAGAGTTTATCACTTGTAAAACGATATAGCATATCATCCTCAATTTTCCACTCCGGAAATCTTCGAGGGCATGAGCGTACATCGTTTAATCTAGCAATATACCATGGGTCTGTAATTACTTCGAACGAGGCAATCTCTTCTTCGTCGGGGTCTGGGTTGACGGCACGAGAAAGCGCGTCCGGGACATAGTGCAAGGCTCCTTTCTTATGCACTATTTCAAAGTCCCATTGCTGCATTTCAAGTATCCATCGTGCCAACCTACCCGACGGCTGCTTGAGATTTTTGAGCCATATGAGAGCACTATGGTCGGTCACAGCCGTAAATCGATAGGCCTCAATGTATGGTCTCAATCTCTTAATAGCCCATATGAGAGCCAAGCATTCTTTTTCCGTTGTCATGTAATTACGTTCAGCACAATTTAATAATCGGCTGACGTAGACAATCGGATGCTCGAAACCCTCGTCGTCCATTTGCGTCAACACCGCACCTATTGCTAAGTCACTAGCGTCACTTTGGACGGTAAATGGCTTAGAAAAGTCTGGACGGGCTAGTACAGGCGCTTCAGCTAACGCAACTCTAAGCTGACAGAACGCCTCCTCCTGCTCCTCGCCCCAATCCCAAGCCTGGTCTTTACGCAGCAACTTGGTAAGGGGAGCTTTAATGTCAGCTTCTCGATTAATGAATCGAGAGTACCAGCCTACCATCCCGAGAAAGGATCTCAGCTGTTTGACATTACGAGGAGTAGGGTAATTAAGGACTGGAGCGACTCGTTCCTCGTCAGGCCTCAAGCCGTCCGCGTCCAATTTGTACCCAAGGAACGTTACGCTGGAACAACAGAACTCACACTTCTCTCGATTCACTTCAAGTCCAGCGTCATTCAACGTCCTCAGTACGTATTCGAGCCATTTTAGATTGTCCTCAAAAGTTTCGGTAATGACGATCAAGTCGTCTAGATAACCAAACACATGAGGTTCCACCTTAGGCCCGAAAATTGCATCTATAAGCCGTGCAAAGGTCATAGGAGCATTCATGAGGCCAAAAGGCATTCTCGTGAACTGCCACAGCCCCGACCCTGGTACAGCAAATGCAGTATAATGCCGGCTCGCCTCGGCCATTAATATTTGGAAGTACGCTTTCTTAAGATCAATTTTCGATATATACCTTGCATTATGCAGCTTATCCAATATGGTATCCATATTAGGAATTGGATAAGAATCACGTTTTGTGACTGCATTAAGGTCTCGAAAATCGATACAGAAGCGATAACTTCCTTCGTCCTTGCGGACGATGACCGGAGCAGCTGACCAATCACTCGCACTCGGTTCAATAATGCCCTTGTCAAACATCTTTTTGACCTCACTCTGGGCAAATTCGAGGACCTTGGGAGACATACGCCTTGGCTTATGACGAACCGGTCTTGCACCAGGATCAACCTCTATGTGGTGCTCCGTTAACGTCGTAAAGCCGTGGACGTCTCCCGAGGGCAAGAGTACTTTGACTTGTTTCCGCTGGTCGTCCTGTATCTCAATTATACCCGCACATTCAGCGGAAATCCTCGAATCGATGTCATGAGATGTATCTCTGACGAAGTGTCTCCAATCACTCTCGATAATACGCCAAATAGCTTCGCCTAATTTGACTTCCATATTCCAATGTTGTAGAAAATCCATACCGAGAATGATGGAATGCTCAATTCTCTACATTCTCAGTTGGATATTGCCATCAAGGCCTTCTACACAGAATAGGATGTCAATTAGGCCAAGGACTTTAAGAGCTGGTCCAGCCACACCTTTCACGATAACCTTGACAGGTCTCCATTTAAACTTGTACTGTTCGACAACATCTGATCGTACAAGAGAGACCATGGCGCCAGGATCGAAAAGTGCTTTAATGTCAGCTTCTCGATTAATGAATCGAGAGTACCAGCCTACCATCCCGAGAAAGGATCTCAGCTGTTTGACATTACGAGGAGTAGGGTAATTAAGGACTGGAGCGACTCGTTCCTCGTCAGGCCTCAAGCCGTCCGCGTCCAATTTGTACCCAAGGAACGTTACGCTGGAACAACAGAACTCACACTTCTCTCGATCACTTCAAGTCCAGCGTCATTCAACGTCCTCAGTACGTATTCGAGCCATTTTAGATTGTCCTCAAAAGTTTCGGTAATGACGATCAAGTCGTCTAGATAACCAAACACATGAGGTTCCACCTTAGGCCCGAAAATTGCATCTATAAGCCGTGCAAAGGTCATAGGAGCATTCATGAGGCCAAAAGGCATTCTCGTGAACTGCCACAGCCCCGACCCTGGTACAGCAAATGCAGTATAATGCCGGCTCGCCTCGGCCATTAATATTTGGAAGTACGCTTTCTTAAGATCAATTTTCGATATATACCTTGCATTATGCAGCTTATCCAATATGGTATCCATATTAGGAATTGGATAAGAATCACGTTTTGTGACTGCATTAAGGTCTCGAAAATCGATACAGAAGCGATAACTTCCTTCGTCCTTGCGGACGATGACCGGAGCAGCTGACCAATCACTCGCACTCGGTTCAATAATGCCCTTGTCAAACATCTTTTTGACCTCACTCTGGGCAAATTCGAGGACCTTGGGAGACATACGCCTTGGCTTATGACGAACCGGTCTTGCACCAGGATCAACCTCTATGTGGTGCTCCGTTAACGTCGTAAAGCCGTGGACGTCTCCCGAGGGCAAGAGTACTTTGACTTGTTTCCGCTGGTCGTCCTGTATCTCAATTATACCCGCACATTCAGCGGAAATCCTCGAATCGATGTCATGAGATGTATCTCTGACGAAGTGTCTCCAATCACTCTCGATAATACGCCAAATAGCTTCGCCTAATTTGACTTCCATATTCCAATGTTGTAGAAAATCCATACCGAGAATGATGGAATGCTCAATATTCTCTACAATTCTCAGTTGGATATTGCCATCAAGGCCTTCTACACAGAATAGGATGTCAATTAGGCCAAGGACTTTAAGAGCTGGTCCAGCCACACCTTTCACGATAACCTTGACAGGTCTCCATTTAAACTTGTACTGTTCGACAACATCTGATCGTACAAGAGAGACCATGGCGCCAGGATCGAAAAGTGCTTTAAAGTCCTTTCCACCGAGTCGTACCAAAAAGAATAGCCGGTTATCCGATTGGATTCCAGCAATTATTTGATCGGTTTGACTATCTTCGTTAGGAGTCGATGCCGTGTGCGTCATTTTAGACGTACTTGGTACGGCATCTGCCCCCCCCTGAACTGTACTTCTCGGCAACGAGCTTGTACGGTTCATGTTATGCACACCATCGACAACTACCTTCTCCACCAAGGGCTCGTTGTTGAGGACAATTTCCTTCTCCACCAAGGGCTTCTTGTCCTCATTACTAGGTGTGTCACAACGGGGTGACGATGAGCAACAACCAAGGTCGTTCACTCCGATGGTGCTAAGCGGCTGAGATAACGATCTCTTTACGCTTTCTTCACCAATAATATCTCTGCTATCAGAGTATATTTGCCTTTGGAGTTCCTTAGACCAATCTTTAGCCTCACGCTTTTGTTGGTCTAATAAGGTTCCTTGTTCTGTTTTACCTTGCAAAGCTCGGGTGGGATTGACAGGTTGTGTTCTAAGAACTTTTCCATCTGTCGAATCCCCAGAACGTTTAGGATCCTTACACTCAGACTTACTTTCAACACCAACTTCGGTCTGAGAGGGAATTTGATCTCCGTTAAGGACTTTAGAGAAATCAGCAAATGATTTGCTAGACTTCTTAAAGAGTTTAGAGGGTTCTCCAACCTTAAACTCTTGCCCTTGTAAACCATGCGGTTTACTACTGCAGTGCAGGGCGCCCGGGGCAGCTCGGGTGCCCTGCGTTCAGGTTTCCCACGTTTTGGAGGAACCTGACGCAGTTAGGACATGTTTGGAGTGTAACGCCACTAGTTCCACACAGCTGGCACTCCTTTGCTACCACTTCGGTAGAGCACTGCTCAGCGGAGTGCCCAATGTTTCCGCATCGGTAGCATGTTCGGCTCGGGCAATCCGACGACCTATGACCGACTTTTTGGCATGTGAAACACACGTTGACAAAGTTGGTGCTCAGGCCTGTGGTTGCACATACCTCACCAGGTTTTGTGCCATTTGTGGGACAAAAACGTTTTGCTGGGGCAGTTGAGAATTCGTCAAAACACGTCTTTCTCTTTTGCCCGAGCTCTGTTTTTGTTGCCCAGGTGGAGGCACTCACTCCATTATTCGATTTGCCGTATCGTTTCTGAAAACTATTAGCGACGTTGGAAGTACCGTACACAGCGGCTGCTTCGTATTCGCTCGAAGAAGAGTTTGGCGAGTTTTTCGCACTTTTCTTGCTCTTCTTCTTAATAGTTTTCTTAGACGAGTGTTTATCCGAATGAGAAGACTCATCCTTACTCTTTTCGGTAACAGTCGCCACTTTACCCGAAACTCGTGCTGCACCACTCTGTTTCGGAAAAGCTTCTGGTACGAGCTTCTCGCGTTTAACGTTGGAACTGGAAAATTTCGTGTCCCATGTTAAATGCTGCTCGTACTCTTTACCGTAGCTTGTCAAATCAGAGAAATTCCTGATTTGTCATACTGGTATGTACCTACGGTAATCTGGCCTCATCTGCGAGTAGGCCATCTTCACCTGTTGTTCTAATGAGGGAGGGCATTTAAACTTATTCACGATCGCTCTGAAACAGTTCAAGAACGTCGTAGCCTTTTCTCCCTCATTTTGTGTTCTTGATCGAAGTTCCATGAGTAAATCTTCGTCATTTATTATACGGCCATACTCATTTAGGAACTCGATCTCAAAATCACGCCAATCTCGAAGAGATGGCTGAACTGTTCTATACCAGAACAGTGCTGATTTTGAGAACACATTGGGCAGGGCACTGAACATCCTGAGATCTGAGAACTCGTTGTCATTTCTGAAGTCGTGCAAACGGTTCAGAAACTCTTCCGCGTCCTTTTTGGTCTCACCATCAAAGGACATGTTCCAGATACGCAGCTCTCGTGCGCACCCTGTCCGATCGTGCGTTCGGTTATCGTCTTCACGATACCTTGGCCTGGCCTCGTAAGATTCTCTTTCCCGACGGTCATCTCTATTATCCGTCCGGGAACTCCTACGCCTGCTGGTAGAAGGATTCCTATTCTCTTGTCGGCCTTCAGCCGCCCTACGAGAATCGGATCTCCTACGAGCAGGTTCGCGATCAGACTGATACCCATCGGACGAATCCGTCTGAGTACTCTGATCGCAAGTGGCCACCGCACGATTCTCTCGAGGCGTTTCTCTACGTCTGTCCGACCTCTCTCTGTGACCTTGCTCCGAAATTTCCGGCTGTGCTCGGTCGAGTTTACGGTTGGACTGACGTTTATGAGTACGTCTCTCCGTACAGCTGTCACGACGTTCATCGTCGCTTGAGGCTCTACTCACAGAACGATGGTATCGTGACTTTCTGTTTGGAGTCGTGTACTCACGCCTCTCTCTTCTATCTTGTCCTTCACAAGTCTTAGAAGAGGTCTGATGACGTCTCTGTTCAAACCTCGGTTTTTCGTAAGATTGAACACTGACGTCATTAGGAAGGTCATATCCATTCCTATCATCAACAAATTGACGTTCGGTTGTATTAGCTTCAGGTTGCCTGTTGTCGTATTGTCTAGAGGTGTATCCTCGTGACGTACGACGGTCGGCTTCCGTCTGCGAACCCAAGTCAAAATGTTGTGTTGGCACTTCACTCTCTCTAGTGCCAAGATGTCCGCTGTTTCTCTGCTCTTCAATTGGGAGGTAATGTGCGGGTGCATAAAAACCTCCGAGTTGAGCAGTCGTCACGGTCGTAACCGTCGACGTAGTGGTTGTGCATGATGTTGCAGCCACCGAAACAGGAACATAAGGGATTGCAGTCGTGGTCATGTTTGCTCCCAGTACCTCACCAAACCGTTTAGGTATAGCACCTGTTGATGCCAACCTCGGGCTTTGTGCAGTACTCATTGGCGAGTTTCTAGACAGACCACTTGGTGACTGAGCTCCATCTTCTTCAGGGATAGGTGCTCTGTCACTAGCAACCCTTTCGCGATCCGACATTTCGGACTCGCAGGAAACTTCCGTTCCTGATGGGACCACACTCCCTTTCCTGGAACGAGGTTTCCTAATTTCCCATAGTTCCTGACATACCAGAGGTTTATGTGCAGGCTCTGCCCTTACATTCTCATCGTATTCAGGGAACCATGGTATTTCCAGATTAATGTCTACACATCTTATCCGGTGACGCAAAAGGCGTTCGCGGCACTCCGCCTCTTCGCCATTTGCGTTTAAACTCAGATGCTCCAACTGGGCATACACTGCCTCAATCGGAAGCTTCTTCGTTTCCCGACGAATATCCCTAGCTATGCGTGATTCACGCATAAGCTGGGCCATTCAGGCTTCATAGCTGCTGGCCATTATTTTTTTGACCAGCAGCAGCCGACGTGTTACGTCGGGAGAAGTACTCTCAACCGGGATTTCAGATGAAATCCCTAGTGTTTCAAATACTTCGGAAGTATCCAATTTTCAATTGGAAATTATTTTATTGGACTCACCACAATAAAATAATTATTACTCCCAACGAGTAAAAAAAAAATTTGGTGTCGGCTTAATTACAATAAATTGTAAAAATGCACCGACTAGTGTACCAACAAAATTAATTCACTTAATTAAAATCCAAAAGATTTTCTTTAAAAGGAATTTATTTCGTCCTTAGAAGGACAAAATATTTAAATTTTGTTGGTTAAAGTTGTGACAAATCACACACTAAACACTTGCACCAAATTAAAATTTAATTATTTAACTTGCTCACAAGTCTAAATAATTAATGTTTATAATAGTGTCTTGTGACTCACACGCACCAAGACTCTATACAATTGCTTCTGCAAGCAAAAATAATTTATTATTAACAAAAAGAAATCCTTAAATTATTTCAATATCGTCGGTAATTTACCAGTAATGGTAAATTTAACGATTTCCCAAAATATCTCTCTCACCAGTTATAATCCAAAAGATTCCTCACTGGCGAAAAGAATTTATTTTGTTATGGAAAATGAAATAATTAAAGTTTCAATCTATTAATAAATACAGAACAACAAATTATAAAGGAAGAAAAGACAAAGAAAAAATTAAATTATTTATCTCACTAACGAGCCTAAATAATTAATTTTAAAATAAATATAAAAATAAATACAATGTCTTGTGATTCACACACACCAAGACACTATTTATTATTTTGCTTTTCCAAGCCCAAAACAACAAAAAAAAAATTTCCTTTATAATTTACACTACACAACAAACACAAATTTAATTAAATTATTTCAACGGTAGGTTTGCAACAAAATAATTATTTCACTAATTGTCGTCCCAAACGACAATTTTTCAGCGAAATATATTTATTTTATCCTAAGAAGGACTAAATAAATAATTTATGTTGCTACCAAGTTGAAATAATTTATATTTCCTTTTTTAAATAAATTGAACGAAAAGGAAATGAAAATTTAATTATTTAACTTGCCAACAAGTCTAAACAATTAAATTTATACACCGAATTAATTTTACTCAAACACACCAAAAAAAAATTATAACTAATTATTTAACTAACAAACAAGTCTAAATAATTGGCAAAAATGTGTGGAGATATAATTTAAACACACAAAAAGAGAACAGAAAATCTTTAACATATATTAAAATTTCACAGCAAATAACGAATACGAAATATTAGGTTAAATGCCGATCATTAAAATACATGCAAAAAAATTCAATTATTTAACTCACTCTCGAGTCTAAATAATTATATTTTACAACTCTCGTATCTTTGCGGAACAATCACACAAAGATACTTAACATTAATTGTTTAACTTGCAACAAGTCTAAACAATTAACACGAGTTATAAAAAAAAATTTTCTCACACTCAAAAATTTTCAAAAATATTTTACAAATATCGTGAGCAGTAATACTTAATAAATACAAAATATTAAATTAAGTAATTACTGTCAGACAATTGCAATACAACAATAATTTTAATTATTTTACTCACACACGAGTTTAAATAATTAATAATACAACTATTGTAACTTTGCGGCAGATTCACACAAAGTTACTTACTGTTAATTATTTAACTTGCAAACAAGTCTAAATAATTGACAATAGTTGTAAAATATATTGTATACACAAATAAAATTATATATATATTATATAAATAAATAGTAATACATAATATACGAATTTTAAATTAAAATTACTACTATTATAATATATGTGGGTCAGGGAGGGGAGAAAGTAACAAAGAAATTTCTCTCTCGAACTCAAAAACAACCAATTAAATTGCTTCGCCGCGTCCCGAATAAAAGAGAATTAAATTATTTAAAATTTTCTTTAAAAGGGGGGGAGGTGGGGCAGCTACCTCTCCCGAAAGGATCTAATTTTAAAACACTCTCACACAAAAAATATAAATTAGATCCCGCGCGGGAACGAATTTATTTCATTAGAATTAAATAAAATAATTCGCCGCAGTGGTTTCTCTCGGCGAAACCAGCTGCGAAGACTTCATACACGCGAAGGGGCTAGGCGATCGCGCTATTTCTCTCGCTCACACACCTATAGCCCGCCTAGCACCTACTCCGATTCCCCGCGACTAGGGATTCTCTCTCTCACTCGCACTCGCGGGCGCAATCGGAGAGAGCCGATGATGATCGGCTCTCGCGAAGTCTTTCCTTTGCGCTATTCGGGGGGGATTCTCGCTGCCCGCGATCCGCGGCGCAAGCTACTCTCTCCCTACTTTGCCGCTCCCATACAAGCTAAGCAAAGATCTCCCGGCAAGCTTGCGATCGAGAGAGACCGATCTCGGTGAGATCGGGCGCTTCCGGCTAAACACGGTCGCGCGCGAACTCTCTCTCGATATACCGGTGTATACCTCTCCTCGGATACCCGAGCAAGAGGGGGAATACTCCGGTATAGAGACGCGTCTCACACGCCGTCTCTCGCGCTCTCTCTATCTCTCTCTCTCACTAACTCGAAATACACTCTCTCTCTCTCTCTCTCTCTCTCTCTCTCTCTCTCAAAACTCAACCCGCTCAGTTTCGCCGCGACACTGCTCGCGCGCGAAAATATGGCCGACAACTATACACTTTAATTTAAATTCGGTGAGGGCGAAACCGAACGTGCTGTCACGGTCGCCATTTGTGACGTGGTATTCGCGTGCCCGATTAAATTAATTAATTAACGTAATTAATAAAAACCGTTGGGCCGCGTTGCCCAATACCGCGCACACAATTATTTATTTATCGCGAACTGCGGGCTGTCGCCAGGAACACGAGTTTGCTGGGACGATCGGTATGGAGGATTCGGGCAATCCTCCTTGCCTCGACACGATATAAAATTAAAGGATGTCGGCGGGAGCGGGGAGAATACAATAAGCACACAGAATAAAAATAAAATAAAAGAAATATTTATTTTAATAGAATAATTAACAAAATGGCCACTCGGGCCGTGTGCCGCGACAAAGTTATTTCGCGCGGGCGGAAGTCCCGGGAAACCTGCCGGATCGAGATCCTCGCCTGCGACAGGTTTCAATCCCGGGAACCGCTGTTCGAGTACCGTTGTACTCGAACACACTCCCGTGGTACACACACACACAAGGGAGGGGGAGGGTCACGATAGTAAATGGTCACTTACCGGTGACGCTCCTCGGGGATGGCCCAGCCGATCCTCGGCGACTGGTCGACCTCCTTGACAAAGGGGACGACCGGTGGTTGAGGTGGTGAAGGCGGCCCTTGCCGCGGCGAGCGAATCGCGATCCGCGGTATCACCCGCGCACGACCCCGTCCTTTTGTTCACACACACACACAAACGCACACCAAAACTATACGGACACGCGTTCGGTCCACCCGGGTCTCCGCACCTAGCTCTGCTCCGGAACAACCGTTCACAGAGCTTAATGCAGGAGGGGGTGGGGCGCACTCTCGGCACTCACGAGCAGTACGGAACGTCCAGACAATATATTAATCCGTCCCGATCGACGGATCATTACACACTAACTAGGCGATCGCCTAATTTCCCGAAAAAGGGATGGGAGTGGGGAAACTCACACACTCTTTCGCGCTCCCATCCCTACGTATTGTCGCGCGCGTAATTGTACACTCGTAGAGAAGTAAACAAGTGTCGACGGTTGGCCTTGACATACGAAAGGCTCCGACGACTTACAATTCGCGAATTTAATTACTCTATTCGTCGTGAATAGATTGTGTGACGATTTCCGTCACAGAGGTAAACTGATATATTATTTTATTTTTTTATTATTATTGTAATAATTATTGTTGTTGCTGTCTGTTGCTATCACCTATTTTGCAAGCGCTTTTTGTGGGCTGCTGCTATTTTTATGGGTGATTTGTTAATTGTTGAATCAAAGTTAATAAAACTTTTATTCGACAATTTAACCATTTTTGCAGTAGACAGTGACATCGCCTCGTGCCAAATAAAAAAATAGTTGGGAGATAATTATTTATTTTATTTATTGTGTTATTTTCTGATATTTGGGACGTATATAAATTATTATTCATGGTAAATTTTGATTATATGTATTGGAATTGACCATTTGTAAAAGCAATCAGGAGTTGGACGTGAGGACACCACAAGGAGATATATTTTTTTTTTGTTTTACCAGCCACTTAATAAGGATTTATTTATTTATTTATTGTTTTTTTTCCATTTTTTAGGAAGACATACATAAAGGTAATCTCCAGAGTAATAATTATAATTTATATTTTTATAATTTATATTTATTTTTATTTGCCAATATTTATTTATATTTATATAGCGAATGTGCATTTTTTTTCTGTTTCCCTTTGTTCGTGATTTATA
Organism: Theocolax elegans; assembly: GCA_026168455.1. Lineage (NCBI taxonomy): Eukaryota > Metazoa > Arthropoda > Insecta > Hymenoptera > Cerocephalidae > Theocolax > Theocolax elegans. Next base: position 59,817,168 of record CM047425.1, read on the forward strand.
GTGGGGTTTAGGGGAAATTTATTTATTTGGCGCGAGGCTTTATCTGGTCAGATCGGACCCGTGCACCGAAGAGTTCCCGTTTAATTCAGTTTACGGAGGAATTAATATCACTGAGTTTGATTAAGGGAAATCGCAATATTAAAGTCATTTTTATTTTTTTTTTGTTCGTGTTTTTAAGTTATTCTCTCGGTTGTTTTTAGTATTTTGGCGTTGTTGCTTTTGTCGTATCGGAATTTAGTAAAATGGGTAGTCACAAGGAACGAATGGAAAATATCCTTAAACAGTCTACAGGGGCGAGGGAATTATCTAGAAAGATTTCAAAAATAGACCCTAAGTTAATTAAGGAGTTATTGGAGAAACAAGGGTTAAGTACAGTAGGGTCATTTGGAACATTAAAAGATAGGTTATTAAGGGCGGACTGTAGGAAAATAGATGTTAACTTAAACGTACCGTGGTATACGGATGACGAAGGGGAGGGGGAAATACCGACAAAGGCAGATGAAACAGAAGTAGAACAACCCATGAATGAGAATAGTAAGGAAAATAGTGACAAAGGGGAATGTAATAGAAAAAGGAAACAAGTAAAGGAAAGTGAAGACAAAATAATGGAAAGTGTTAGTCAGGAGGTAGTGGAAGTAGGGAAAGAAACTCAGATTAGTGAAAAGAATCAGGAGGAAACGGGTGCGCGTAAAAAATCGAACGGGAAACCAAAGGAAACGGTAACTGCGGATAGAAGCGAAGTAGTAGGGAGTAACATAGATGTAGGGAGTTTGAAGGTATTAGTAACCGACATTATTATGGAGGTTATGGGTAATCAGTTAGAAAGCGCGTTAATAAAAATAGTAGATGCAAGGTTGCAAAACTTGCAAGCTAGCAAACAGGTAGAAGAGTTAGGTCAACCAGAAAAAGTTGAAACCGAGGGAGATAATAATAGTAGTAGAGATTTAGTGGAATATAGTGAATTAAAGAATTCATTAGTAGAAGAATCAAAGCGTAAAGTGACGAATGGTAGTGCGGACGAATTAGGGTCGCGAAAAAGAGAATCTACTCCCAAGCGATGTAATAACTTAGGGCCAAAGAAGCTAGGTTTCTCAAAGGGCGAGTTTTTGTATAATAAGGGGAAAAGAATTTATTATGTTGAGGAAACCGATACAGGTAGTAGTTCAGAAGAGGAAATATGCAAAAGTAGGAGAGCCCATAAAGAAAAAAAGTTAATGCGTAGACAGATAGATCAGAATCAGGATAGGGAGTTAGTTGGGACAGGTATGAGCGGAAATAGTGATAATGAGGGAGTCCGGGAAACTCCGAGGTCTAATAAGACCAGCCAACGCCAGAGAGGGGTGAATCAGTTGCGCAGTATGCAGTGTGTTAAAATGCTGCAAAACTGGAAAAGACACTTTTCTGGCGAAGGCAAGGAGGGTCCGGAGGAGTACTTGGCTCAACTTCAAGATTGCTATGAAGGAGCAGCGTATTCTGATACAGAGTTCCTAAGCGCGATTCCTTGTACGCTATCGAAAACCGCGGTTAGGTGGTTTCGATCAGTAAAGGAAAAGATTAAGACGCTTAAAGAGTTTAAACGCGCATTCAGACATAGATTCATGGGAATATTAGATAGAGAGGATATCATGGAAGAATTGCGTAGAAGGACTCAAGCAAAGGGAGAAGATATAGCTAGTTATTTATCGTGCATTAGACTTATAGTAGGGCATTTCAAGAGACCGCCGTCGGAATGTCAGCGGGTTCCATTGATATTTCGTAATCTGTTGCCGGAGTATCGTAAGGCAATGGAAAACGAATATCTCGATAGTTTGGACGATATTGAGAAGTGGGGGAGAAAATACGAACGGAAGAAAGAATTAGACAACCGTTACGTTCCTCCGCCACCTAAGGAAAGGACTTGGATTCCAGAAGCCGCATACCAAGGGCCGAGAGTAAAGGGTAAGGTGGCTAAGGTGGAAGAAAATGAACAGGGTGTAGTTGGGTCGAAGGACAAGCTGAATCCGGCGAAGGTAGACAAAGGGTCGAGTAAAAGCGCGGTTAAGGCTAAAGTGAAGGTGGATTCGCAGGAGCAGCCAATCACAGCTGCAATGGTTGTGGCCAAGCAGGCACCACCACAAAATGCGAGACCACCGGTACAACAGTAGACTGGTTGGTCAAGACAACCAGCTGATGGCCAACGGGTGAATTATAACGATCGGAATTTTAATAGTAGGGAATTTCCGTCGAATAGGTGGCAGAATCAACCCGATAGTAGGGATTTTCAGTCGAATAGGTCGCAGAATAGACCAGATAATAGGGAATTTAGGGAGTCGAATAGATTTGTTAGTAATGGAAATAGGGACGAGAATAGAGCTTTTCACGGTCCGTGTTTCGAGTGTCAGAAGGTAGGGCATAGGAGTTCCGAGTGTCCCAATAGGAAATGCTATTTTTGTAAAAAACCGGGTCATAACATACGAAACTGCTCCCTTCGCAAAACTGAGGGGTTAGCATGTCAAGTGTGTAAAACAGTTGGGACGACATTCGACGATTGTCCGAATTGTACACAGTTTAGGGGGATGTTGGGAAACGGCAAGTCGGGAGTTCAGAAAGGTCCCCTGACTCTCGAATCACGGCAGTAGGGACCGATAGGGCGTTACCAAGTTACCGTTTCCCAGAGGTAAATTTAGAAGTAAGGGTGGGGGAGAAGATTGATAGGATCAATATAGAGGGTGTGTCTCCCAAAGTAAATGTAGGGAAGTCAGATAGGTCTAAGGGTGCGATTCCAAGATCTAAGGGTAATTTACGGTCGATCAGTAGGGACGATCCAGAAAATGATTCAGGAGTTAGAATAATTGAGGATAGGTTATTAAAGGGAGCAGAGCGAATAGATATTGAATTGTTAGCCAAAAAGGGGAAAGTTGATCGTGGCGGGACTCAAGTTAGCGAAGGAAGGTCACAGATAATCAAGAGATTAGGGGTTACGATAGACTAAATTTGATTAACAAGGGTGTAGAGTTGCTTTTAGGGGATAATGAGGAAAAAGAAAAAGAAAAGAGTCCAAAGACCTTCCTTGGCAACAAGGAGACACCAGATCGATCAACTGAACCGAAACAAGGTGTATCATTATCTAACATAGAAAATAGGCATTATTTGAAAGTTGTTTTAGGAGGAAAGGAATATAGGGCGTTAATTGATTCTGGTTCCACATTGTCTTTAGTAGGGTCAAGGATAGCTGAACAGTTTAAGGATAGATTAAAGTCCTCTGATGTTGTTATTAAAAATGTCAATGGTGGATTAGTGAGGGCGTTAGGGACGTTGGAAATTAATTTAGAGATTGACGGACATGTAGGGAAAATTAATTGCAGGGAATTGAAAGAGTTGGAATCGGATATGATCTTAGGGATGGATTTCGGCAAACTTTTTAATTTTTATGATAGGTTAGGACAGGATCAGTGGCGTGTTAGGGAGGGTCCTTCGAGGTCGTATAGTAGTGATAAAGGGACAAACCATCCTATAATATTCGGGGAATGCGCTGGCATCTCTGAATTACAGGATGAGGAAAGGGACAAAGTGCAAAAATTGGTGCACAATTTGCTTCCAGACATAAACGCCGATCGGTTAGGAATGACAGACCTTACTGAACATTCAATTGATGTTCAGGGAGCTCCTCCAATCAAACATCGGACACGGCGCATCTCGCCCAAGATGTTGGAGGCAGCTCATGAGGAGGTTAGAAAAATGTTACAGTTGGGAGTTATAGAAAGATCGGCAAGTGACTGGAGTAGTGCACCAGTTTTAGTACGGAAGTCCGACGGAACAATTAGATTCGGTGTGGACTATAGGGACTTGAACTCGGTCACGAAACGGGATGCGTATCCTTTGCCACAAATGGATTCGATTCTGGATAAAATTCGCAAGGCCAGGTATATTAGCAAAATCGACTTGAAGCAGGCGTACTTTCAGGTTAAGATGGCGCCTGCTAGTCGAAAATATACGGCTTTTGCGGTGCCAGGATCGGGTCTATGGCAATTTAAAAGGATGCCATTCGGTTTGACGAATGCGCCCATGACCTTCCAGCGGTTGATCGATGCGATAGGGAAAATTAATTGCAGGGAATTGAAAGAGTTGGAATCGGATATGATCTTAGGGATGGATTTCGGCAAACTTTTTAATTTTTATGATAGGTTAGGACAGGATCAGTGGCGTGTTAGGGAGGGTCCTTCGAGGTCGTATAGTAGTGATAAAGGGACAAACCATCCTATAATATTCGGGGAATGCGCTGGCATCTCTGAATTACAGGATGAGGAAAGGGACAAAGTGCAAAAATTGGTGCACAATTTGCTTCCAGACATAAACGCCGATCGGTTAGGAATGACAGACCTTACTGAACATTCAATTGATGTTCAGGGAGCTCCTCCAATCAAACATCGGACACGGCGCATCTCGCCCAAGATGTTGGAGGCAGCTCATGAGGAGGTTAGAAAAATGTTACAGTTGGGAGTTATAGAAAGATCGGCAAGTGACTGGAGTAGTGCACCAGTTTTAGTACGGAAGTCCGACGGAACAATTAGATTCGGTGTGGACTATAGGGACTTGAACTCGGTCACGAAACGGGATGCGTATCCTTTGCCACAAATGGATTCGATTCTGGATAAAATTCGCAAGGCCAGGTATATTAGCAAAATCGACTTGAAGCAGGCGTACTTTCAGGTTAAGATGGCGCCTGCTAGTCGAAAATATACGGCTTTTGCGGTGCCAGGATCGGGTCTATGGCAATTTAAAAGGATGCCATTCGGTTTGACGAATGCGCCCATGACCTTCCAGCGGTTGATCGATGCGATATTCGGTCCGGAATTCGAACCTTTCATTTTCGGATATCTGGACGATATAATCATCGTCACCGAGTCGTTCGATGAGCACTTGAAATATCTGGATTTGGTATTGCGGAAATTATTAGATGCAGGGTTAACAGTGAATAGGAACAAATGCGAATTTTGTTGTAGTAGGGTGACTTATTTAGGATTTATTTTAGATAGGGACGGACTTAGAACAAATCCAGATAAAGTGTCTCCGCTGGTCAATTATCCAGTACCCAGGACAATCAAGGAATTAAGAAGATTCTTTGGTATGATCGCCTGGTACTCGCGTTTTATTGAGAGTGAGGCCGAATTAAAAATACCATTAGTAAGGTTGTTGCGTAAGGGACAAGAATGGATATGGGGGGAGGAGCAGCAGGAAGCTTTTGATACACTGAAGAGAGCTTTGACTGTTGCACCCGTTCTTGCTCGCCCTGATTTCAGCAAACCGTTCAAAGTGTAGTGTGATGCAAGTAATTATGCACTGGGAGCGGTGCTGACTCAGGAACAGGAAGCCGGGGAGCACCCCATAGTCTACATTAGTAGGGTTTTGTCGGCCGCGGAAAGGAATTATTCCACAACGGAAAAGGAATGTTTGGCGTTAATTTGGGCTATAAAAAAGTTGAACTATATTTAGAGGGTTATCCATTTACCGCAATCACTGATCATAGTGCGTTGAAATGGTTGCGGAACCTTAAGGAGCCTACTAGTCGTCTCGCTCGGTGGGCTATAGAGATGCAGCAATGGGACTTTGAGATAGTCTATAGAAAAGGATCTCTCAATCAAGTCCCAGACGCACTCTCTAGGATGTATCCGGGTGAGGTCGATACAGTGGCTGCTTTTCAGGAGATTAGGGACACTTGGTATTTAAATATGCTCAAGAACGTCGAGCAATTTCCTAACCGTTACCAGCAATGGAGAGTAGAAAACGGTCTACTATATAGGTACCGTAACGATCCATTGTTGGACCCGGTCACAAATAGGGACGAAGATTGGAGATTAGTGGTCCCAGAGGAACAGCGAGAGCGAGTAATAAGGGATGCGCATTGCGAAACCTCGGCGGGTCACTTAGGGGTAGAAAAGACGTATGACAGGGTTATTAGGGACTGTCATTGGAGAGGAGTATGGTACGATGTCAATAGATTCGTAGTAGGGTGTGATGTTTGTCAGAGATATAAAGTATCCCAGTTAGATCCACAAGGATTGCTTAGTAGTAGGGTGATTGAAAGACCTTGGGTAGTGGTGGCAGCGGATATGATGGAGTTTCCACCTAGTAAGAGTCAATGTAAATACTTGTTAGTTTTTCAAGATTTATTTACTCGGTGGATAGAGTTGAAACCGTTAAGAACCGCGGATGGTAAATCAGTAGCAAAAGCATTTGAGGAATTGATCTTATTTAGGTGGGAGACTCCTGACTATTTGCTTACTGACAATGGTAAGGAATTCGAGAATAAATTTTTGAATGATGTCTTAGCGGAATATGTGGTTAAACATGTCACCACTACACCCTACCATCCTCAAGCAAACGCTGTAGAACGGAGCAATCGTACGTTGAAAACTTTGATTGCGGCGTTTGTTAAGAACGATCACAGGACCTGGGATCAACACCTCAATGAATTTAGGCATGCGATAAATACCGCGATTCAATCGTCTTTAAAAGTATCACCCGCATTCCTGAATTATGGGAGACACCCCAGACCTGTTAAAAGTTTACGTAGGGAGGTAGAACCAAGGGAATTAATTCAAAAGGGTGATGAAAAGGCTTGGGCTGATAGAGTACAACGGTTAGATATACTACGAGATATTGTCACCAAGCATATAGAACAGGCGAAGGAAAAACAAGCTAAGGATTTTAATAAGGGTAGGAGGGACGTCAGATTTTTCCCGGGAGATAGGGTACTTTGTAGGACTCATTATTTGTCTAACGCCGCGAATAGGTTTTCGGCAAAACTGTGTCCTAAATACGAAGGACCTTACACCATATTGGAAGTATTATCGCCCACTGTGTATATTATCGATAGGACTGATAAGTCCAAAGGGAAAATAAATAAGGTGCACGTGAAAGATCTGATCAGGTATGTTCCCCCTAGGAGAGTAAAATGTAGTAGGGAATCGTAGGGTGACAAAAATATATATTTTGTAGAAATGGCTAGCGGACAGGAAGTAAAGGGAGTAGAAGGGGCAGGAACCATCCGTTCTCCCCAGCCGCCGGTATTACCGTTGCAATGGTCGTACAACACGGCGGGTGAGGAGGAGTGGTTGGCGAATGAGGATAGGCGTCGAAAAGAGGAGGAAGGGCGAGCCAGCGAGTCCACCGACGGCGGACAACTAATGGAGGTGGAGGGTCCTGTTGTGGCCGCCGAATCGGTGGCTACGGAGGAGACTCCACTAGTAGGGAGACCGAATTTAAGTTTAGAGATAGTTGGGACAGTTGCTTCGGCAACTACTTCGTTGACGCCGGCGATGGAGGGGGTCCTCCTCATCCACGATGAGGAGGTGGTGAAAATCAACGCTTGGTTGGATGACCATCCAACACCCCCTCCCTCGTGGTCGTTGCCGATCCTGAGCCGAAAGCCTTCCTGGGATATTCCCGAATGGGATTTGGAGGACGCTGGACCGAGTTGCGGGTCGGGGGTGGTTCGGAGTTCGGCTCCAGTTGAGGTGCAGGAGGCGCCGAGGGTTGTTAAGACCAAGAAGAATAAGAAAAATAGGAAGAAGTCGTACAACCCTCGTCGCTAATTGCAGCTTGACGATTATGAGACACGATTCCTAATCCGTTCCCGATCCCCCACACCGCCTGGGCCTCCGACCAGGACGGAAACCCAGGACTGCACGGTCCTATGGGATTTTATTAATAAAGTAGGTAGAGATAAGGAACGGAAAGAGGGTAGAAATAAGGAAACCACCGGACAGATGAATAGGGGGGTGCAATGGACACCGGTTCCATTACCCGAGACGACAGTGGGGTCGCCGGACCTTCCAGTGAGGAGGAATGGAGCCATGTTTGGGGGGTTGGATCCTATTCCAACCAACCCATCCGTGGATCCCCCTCCTTACTCCTGCTTTAACTGCTGGAGGAAAGGCCATCGGCAATTACAATGTCGCGATCCCGTCATTTTTGTATGTTGCCGGAACTGCGGTAGAAGGGGGGTCGATCTCTCAAATTGCCCACGGTGTAAGAGGGTTCATAGGGAGTTTATAAGGGTACAGTTTGAGGAACGGAGGGAAAATGGTAGTATAGTAGGGACTTCCTCGTCGGCGATTACGAGGTCAAGATCACCTGTCCGGGGTGTTAGGAGGGAGAGGGTCAGGACGCCGCGTGGATTGGAAGAACGGAAACAGTTCGGAGTTAGGGAAATAGAGGGGAATCAGGAGGAATTGGGGAGAGCAACAAGGGGGAACGCGGAACAGACCCTGAGATTGTTGAGGGAGGTGCGGGATCTTCCGGAGGATATCAGGAATGCTATCCTCCGGTCGGTTTTCGTGCCAGACCCCAACAAACCATAATCTATTGTTAATTTTAGTTAGGTTAGGGATTAGGGATTAAGTTAGATAGTAAGGACATAAGGTAGCAGGGTAGTTAGTGGTGGTCTCCCTACAAATTAGTAGGGCCGTGAATTATTAAGGAGGAAAGAAGAGGATCTCCAGTGTGAGCTGATTTTATTCTTTTTATTTTTTTTTGTGAGTGTGTTGTCCTGCCCCATGGTGTATTCAGGAGGTATTTAAGGAGTAAACTATCCTTACCAGAATAAGTAAAGTTTAGGGGGGGGGTAATGTGATGTGGGTACATCACCGAGGCCACCTGAAAATAATATATATAGGAGATTAGTATTAATTAGTAAATAGATGAATTATATTAATGAATTGTACTTATCTAGTTGTCCTTTTGAGTTGATGCGAAGGTCTATTAGGTTGTCTTGGATCAGCGTGTCCTGTGTTCCCTCGGTGACAGGTACTCCTTGGCACGCTGCATCTGAAAAAGAGAAATATATTAATAGGGATATTTACTAAATAATATAATGAATAGTAAGGACAGGTATTATGGGAAAATTATATAGGGAGTTTATAAATATTAATAATAATATAAGTAGGGAGATGTAAGGAAAATGACAACGGATGGGTGTGTTGATTATTAATTGGAAAAGGAGAAAGAAGAGAATATAGATTAAATATTACAATAAGTAAGTATTAACAGGGATAAGGAATAGATGGAATTAGTAATAATAATTTATATATAATAAATTAAATAAATATAAATAGATATTGTTTAGCTGGGAATAAACAAGGTAAGGAGTGTTACGTGTTAAGGAGAAAGAGGATTGTTAGAAGGGAAGTACAGGTTATATTAATAACTATAATTAATTATTATAAATATTTATAGTTACCAAAAACACTTATTAGTATGTACAATATACTTATGAATCCTCTCCGGTTGTTGACCTCGGTGTTGTAGATGTTTCGCCGTTTGCTGCGTCGCCTGTGGAGCCTTGGTAGAGGTATACGCGCACCTCCGGACGCGCATCACTCCGCGGTAGTACCCGGGTACTACTCCCGCCGGTGGGGATCGCGCACACCCGGGGAAACGTTCGCGAGGCACGTTGTTTAAGTGCCGGCCCGCGCTCAGTTGTCGCCATCTTGAATCGATCTAGATTCAAGCGCGCGCACACTGAACACGCGGTCCGCGCTCGTATCGATACGGGGATCGCGCGCATATAGTATAGGGAATTCGGAACGCGGATAGTGGGGGAACATGTGTATAAGAGTACGGAGATAAATTTATATTTGAATTTCGCGCTGTTAACTAGAGAATAATTTAGTGATCTATTGAACCAATTAATAGATGATTTTATTAGAGAATAAGACTTCCGTATGGGTAAATACAACAGCACATTGCGTTATATGACTGTAATTACCTTAAATACGGAAAGTCGAAATACTAGTTGGGACAATGATAACTTATGCAAATTAGTTGTCATTTTTATCTATAGTAGGGAAAATACGGGTAGCTTTATTACACCTGTGACGGATACGGAAGGGTTAGAGAAATATAATATTGCCGTATCCCTCGCAGGTAACGAGAGAGAGAACAGATAGGGATATTAGGAGATTGAGGGAGATAAAAAATCGGGGAAGAAGTTTGGCGTGACTCGGAAAAACGGATCATCGCCATTCTGATTCTACCTACCGAAAAATAGCAGTATTGTTTTTTGTTCCGATTCTATCGATCGTAAAGAGTGTTTCTATATCTTCTGATCATACCGAGGATTTATTTGTTGTATAAAAAGGATTAAGGAGTATATATTTAGATTTATTTTAACATAAATAAGGAGGAAGAGCTATTATAGCAATATATACATATATAGAGATATCTGTTCACAAGGAGTATATTTAGATATTATTTATATTATATTGATTGTCTTATTGATTTCTTTTCATCGAATTGGTGAGTTATTTTAATTATTAAAATAATAATTGATCTATTTAGTGGGGACAAAAAAGGATAAATTAAGTGCGCGTTTTTCTGAATAAATTAAATCATTTATTTGATTAATTATAAAGTAACGTTCTCTTTCTCGTGGTTAGTGGTGCCACGGGATCTATTATTAGATCCCGTAATATAATTATCTATATTTAAATTTTGTTAAGGGTGTTAATGTTCGTTACGCGGTTTAATAGTTATCCGGAACTATTATTTTATTCAACGGAACTTCCTCTGGGTGAGTCCACCGGGTAATCAGGACTAATAAATTAATATTATTGTTTTTTTTTTCTTTTGATGATGTTTGGGATCCGGATAATTTTGTTTAAATAATATTTTTCGTTATTTGAATTAAAAACCAGCATCACACATCTTATCCTAACTTTAGTATGTCTTTTATAATATAAAATATGAAGAAAGCCAAGTTATCTCTTGCCAAGGGCCACTTTTACGTAAGTGATTCGACATCCAATAATAATAGCAGTAAAAATTACTTCCAATTCGATCGCTTATACCTCGGAAACAAATAAAGATAAACAATTACACTAAAAACCAGAAGAAAGTTGAGTTCAAGTAGATATGGTTTGAAAAAAAAGAAGCTCAAATTGCTTAATTTGAAGCAAAGTTATGAAGAAAATAAGAAATTGAAGAAATTTTAACCAAAATTTAATATGAAAAATTTATTGTTTCTTTTGGCCTAATAATCTTTAATTTCTTATTTTCTTCATAACTTTGCTTCAAATTAAGCAATTTGAGCTTCTTTTTTTTCAAACCATATCTACTTGAACTCAACTTTCTTCTAGTTTTTGGTTTGATTGTTTATCTTTATTTGTTTCCGAGTTATAAGCGATCGAATTGGAAGTAATTTTTACTGCTATTATTATTGGATGTCGAATAACTTCCGTAAAAGTGGCCATTGGCAAGAGATAACTTGGCTTTCTTCATATTTTTATATTATAAAAGACATACCAAAGTTAGGATGAGATCTGTTCCCCGGAGGTCATGTACTTCCCTTGTAAGATAAGAAGATCAAGTTCTTAATTTACTACATTTATTTAAAATATGAATTGTACAACTTTAAAATTTCAATCAATATCTAACAAGCATTGATCTTGCCGTAGTGAAGGTCTGTGTAGTCGCATTTCTGTCTCTCGCGTATAATAATCTTTCCATATTGTTCAATCTGGCTGGACAAGTTAATCCAACTGCGCACGTGACTCTATAGTGTGGGAACATTTCTTTATGCTGGTTCGATGAATCACATTTACACGAGGGTGTGAAGACAATATCATCTATGACTACTAGGTCCTTATATTTGGGTTGTTGTTTTAACGGATACGTGGAATTAGTAAAAGTTTGGGTGCCACGAATACCTCTATAAAAATAAAATATTGCCTTATTCGATCCAAGACAATTGAGATCTTCATATGTAATACGATAACTGTTTGATTGCATTACTGCGCTTCTTAGATTTTCCACTATTTTACTATCCATTGCTTTAATATTATTCTTTTCAGCCATGCTATCAATCCTAGAGAAAACAGTCTCAATCGGTGCATATTTGTTTTTTACAGGTTCACTATTATGTTCCAGTGTATTACTATTCCTTTATACAAAATATGTGTGTTTGAGTCCTTTTAGTCGCGCATTAACACAATAATCACAATTCGCTACAATTTCGTGCAGATTCACGTTTTTTCCTACAAATATACCAGGTGTACTATGATTTTCCATTTCGCTTTGATTTATTAATACATTTGCAAAATGAGTAATTATCAGATTGATTTTTGTCGGTAAGTTTTTCATTTTTTTCCAGTTATATTCCGATATACGTCGAGGCGATCATTTATAATGAACTATACAATTTCCTTTTGCGCATGTAAGAGTTCTAATATCCATTATTATTTTATCAAGTAAAGTATTAACATCCTCATGGACCTCCAATGTAGGATATGCCTCCTTGATCATTTTATTATTTAACTTACTTTTTGTATCATGTATACCTATTGAACTCTTCTCTTGTAATATTTGTTTTATTTGTTGGCTTTTGAATGCTTTTATTACTAGTTTTAGTACTTCTTTCTGTATAAATAATACTCATATTTGAGTAGTGATAGAAAACAGCTTCAAGGCAAAATGATTGTTCAGTAGTTAATGAATAGTTGTAAGTTAAAAATGTATTTTTACTAATTATTTTGAGTATTCTTTTTGAGTTTGATTTATTAAATTTAAACTATTTTTATTAGCACCTCCCCATGCCAGTATGCCATATGTTGCTATGCTATGCAAAAGGGCGTAATACAAACTTAAGGGATTATTCGTGTTCATGAAACTTGTAAACCTAGTAAAAATATATAATAAGTATTTAGTTTTATTGATTATAAGTTCGAAGTGTTTGTCCCATTTCATGTTTGTATTGTAACGGTAAGGTATTGTTTACCTTACCGTTTGACGAATTCGAGCAACACGAGCGAACAGTATCGTAATGTTCGCTTCGGCTCGGGCCGGCGAGATTCGGCTCGGCTCGGTTCGTCGTGGCTACACGGGCGAGATCGACTTCGCGCACAAAAGATTCGCACACGCACCTAATTAGATAGGTGAGGAAGAGATTCGCGCGCGCTGCGGAGAAATATAGCCGCTTTGTTACGCGACAGGTGTGATCCCCCCGCGTCTCGTGTTCAGCTTCGCCGTGGTGTGTTTTGCCGTGCGTTTCGTGTGTGCGTTTCGACTGCAGGCCGATCCTGCATTTGCAGTGACTGGTGCAGCACCATCAACCGACCTGCAGCCACACAACGTCGGTGCACGGGCGAGCGGACAATCCATCCTACACCGCAGCGAAAGTGAGAGAGAGAGAGAGAGAGAGCGACCGATCGGCTGGTCGTTGTTTACCATCGACTACAGCAGCGTATAAAGTAAGTGGTACCACTTGTGACGGAAATCGTCGCACAACTATTCGCGGCGACAAAGCATTTAAACTCATGTTAAATGTAAGTCGTCGGAGCCTTTGGTATGTCAAGACCAACAGACGACATTTGTTTACGTCGATCAAGTGTACAATTACGCGCGCAATAGTACGTAGGGATGAGAGCGCGAGAGTGTGTGTGTGTTTCCCACTCTCATCCCTTTTTCGAAATTAGGCTATTGCCTAATCAGTACGTCCCGATCCGCCGCTCGAGGCGGACAAAAACTATCCGGTGTCGAGTGTTAGAGTTTCCCGGCTAAGAAAAGGCGCGTGAGGCGCAAAGCCGTCGATAATCCGGAACGTCCTCGCGAGGTGATCCGCGAGTGTTTTTGGTGTGTGTGAACAAGGACGAGAAGTGTTTAATGATGGGAAGTGACGATAATTATTCTTCTCACCGCTCCCGCCGACACCTATTAATTTAAAATATATCGTGTCGAGGCAAGGAGGATCGCCCGAATCCTCCATACCGTGCGTCCTAGCGAACTCGCGTTCCTGGCGACAGCCCGCAGTTCGAAAAATTAAATAACTTGTGTGCGCGGTATTGGGCAACGCGGCCCAACGGATTTTATTAATTAAATAAATTAATTAATCATTCCGGGTTCGCGAATACCACGTCACACACTTCACGCGATCGTGTTTTATTCGCAATTAATAAATAATCGTATTGCTTTATATCAGTCCTTTTGACTGGGTATATTATTTTAGTTCACGATATTTTTCCCCCTCTCTCTACAAGTCAGTCGTTTACCGACTTCTAATAAAAGCGTAGACCTCGGCGACAATCAGATTTTGTTTATTATTTATCTTTTATAATTATTTCAATAAATTCAATTTATTGTTACATTAAAATTCGATATTCGAGTAATTGAATTTTAACCCACGTACGATTCATTCCGTAATCCTAAGAGCTCGTATATTTCTGGTTGACAAGTGCTCAACGCGATATTCCTGTTTCGCGGTCAATTTCAGATTTGATTTTTACCTGGTTGTTATCTGAAACAGTAACTCGGTTTCAGACTAACACTTAACAGATTTGGTAGAGCGGACAGGTAATCGCCGCCGCATCACGGGAAAAATACGTTTATTTAAATACGGTAAGTTTAACCGTACCGCTGAGCAGCCGCGATATTAAAATAAACATCCGTGCGGCAACCGAACTGTTACATGGCGCCCAACGTAAATTAATAGATTGGGTTATTTGACGCCCAACGTTAATTTCTAGATTGCGCCTACGAGACGCACTACGTAAATTATTAGATTGCGTTTTTTTTGTGATACGAGCTGCGCCTAGGTAGGTGCCCAAATAATTTAGGATTTTATTAAAAACGGAAGTAAATCTAATTAATTTAATTGATTTTCTTGTGATCAATTACTTTAAATTTAATTTTTTTAAGTACGTGTGGATTTTACGTGTAATTTTTTATTATATACTAGTTACGTGAATTAGTATATTTGTTATTACCGGCAGTTAGATTAATCGGTTTGCGATTAATTCTAACCTTTAAATTATTGTTTTTGGACAATAATTTACAAGTTTGAACCGGATTTTCTTTTATTGTTGTTTAGTTTGGTTAAAAGAAATCCGAGGTCGGTAATAATAATTTTTTTTTAATTAATTACACGTAAATTATAGTAAATTTGAATTTTAAAATTGAAATATATATCGATTCGCCATGAGGTCCGCAATTTACATACCGAGACCCTAATTTCGAATAGATTAGTCGGATAATCGGCGTTATTTAATTTTCCGACTTAATAAAAATTGTAACTCCTGTGCAAGGGTAAAAATTGTTGTTTTTAAAGTTTGCTTGTTAAATTTATATTTTTGACAACGCGGACCGGCCCTCGCGTTACAATAAAAATTGTATTATTTTTTTTTGTAACACTGCGATTGTAAGAGGTCACAGCGGCGTACACATTTAGTTGTTTAGAAATATATTTATATTTATTTATCTATTTATTCAATTATTTATTTATTTATTCTGTAATATATTCAGCGTCAATTCGATTTTTTCGTATTTAGTCAGATTTAAACATATTTTTTCTTGATTTTAATTTAATTTATTAACAATTCGTAAAATTTCTTTTTACGTTAAATGTTGTATGTTTAATTGTTTTATAATAAATTAAATTAATCCCGCGTTTAACAAAGTTAATTTTTTTTCTTTTTATCTCGATTTGTTTGTAAAATTTATAGTCAAAAATATAATTCTTTAACGTAGTTTTTATATTAAGCAGGAAAGCAAATTTCAAATAGGTGTGCTGAATTCTTTTTTCTCTTTTAATTATAAAGGGAAAAGAATTCATTCTCCAACTTAGTGGCCCAATAATTTTATTATTTAAAGCCACCTAATAATTTGAAGTAAAGCATACCTTGCACAGATGAAGCGAAAAGCGAATCAGATTTTTTTTTTGTGTAAATTAGCGTAGCGGTAATTTTGTTAAGATTAAAATGGCGGAATCGATGACCACGCAAGTCGATCAGTGGATTAGTACGCAATCCAGCGAACAGATCCAGGCGCACTTGGAGTCATTAGAGATGCGTACAGGCGGCTCTGTGTATAAAAAAAGCGAACGACTCCAACAGTGGCTGTTGGGTAATTATACGGCTTAAGAGTTCGCAGACGTCACAGACTCAAGAGGATCGTGTCAGGCGGAACAGGCGGAGGACAGGTTGGTTTAAGTCCATGGCTGCCCAGAATCCGGAGATTCCGGACCTGGATTTTGACCCAGATGTAGTAGAGATGCTACAGAGAACTCTCGCTCTAGAGGTAGAAGATACGGACGAGCGGGAGGAAGATGGGCGGTCGGACACCTCTGGCCAAGAAACCGACAAGGAGGAATGGCTAACTTTGGTATCCGATACTGGCGCTCAGTTCAAGATACCAAAGAATTTTGCTTCGATGTTAGCGGAGCAAATAAGTAAATTATCCATCTTGACGGAACAGGTTAAGGAGCTGGAAGTACAGATGCACACCATCAACGGCAAGTTGGACTTGCCAAACGGTGCACAAGCTTCCAGCACAAACATAACCCGAGAGCCAACCCATCATGTCCAGTTCCAGGACAACTATGCTTGTTACACCCTGGACGAGACGGACATCAGACCACAACACGTGCAGGTAGAGCCTGAGGGGTCTCAAACACCTCATGCGGATGCTGGAGGAGCTTGGGGGAGGGGCGACAGACGGAGACTGAGACAGCCTCCACGTTCAAGCTCTCCCTACCCTAATCTGCAGGACTTTTACGAGTCCGGCCAATCAGCGTCGAGATTGGCCGGGACGCCGCGCGATGTTGGTGCGGTGGTTCATAAGTGGGGAGTCCGATTCTCTGGTGACAAAAGCCAGAGTATCGATGCCTTCCTTGCGAGAGTCGAAGAATGTAGGATTCTCGCCAACCTCAGCGAGGACGAGGTGTTGCCGTCCTTGTCCGAACTTCTCACTGGAACCGCAGCTACGTGGTACCGCAATGAGAAGGACATATGGCACTCGTGGCAACATTTTGTGAAATCTGCCAAGAAATGGTACGGTATGAGCCAAAGCTTTCAGCAAAGGCTCATCGAAGAGTCCAATGCTCGGACACAGGGTGAGGATGAGCCGGTGAGAGATTACATTACCTGTTCTATCGCAATCATTTGAAAACTCAACCCGATCCCGAGCAAGCGTAGGCAATTGGACCATCTCTACCGTAACATGCTACCTCAGCTTCAGCGGTTGTTTAAGAGAGCTGAAGCCAAATCGGTTGAAGATTTATTGGAGCTGGCGATGAACGCCGAATAAACGCTCGAGCGGGAAAAGTTATATCGACCACCTCCGGCAGAGGAAGATTTAATGCTGCCGGGACTTGCTTACAAGGCAAAATTAAAAAAGCGGTCGACTGCCAAGCCGAAGGTAGCAAGTGTGGCTAAGGAGGTGAGTGAGTTGAATCGGAAGATCCGATTGAACGACTCACAAAAGTCCTGGAAGAAACCCTTAGGACCATGCGAATGAGTAGCCAGACAGCTGGGGTTATGGTGGATAAAGATACGCCACCTAGGAAGAAAACCCACAAGTCTCCTCCTCGGTTTAGAAGAAGGAGGAAGGAGACACGTAAAAATCCCGATCGACAGTCATCGAGTGGTTCATCCTCGAAGCTTGGGGAATCATCGGATTCAAGAAAGAAGATCAAGAGAAAAGAAGAATTCCCCAAGCCGATCAAGTGCCACACTTATGGTAAGTTGGGGTACACCGTCAGGACGTGCCCTGACTGCGCAAAAAACGCGCGGGGAAGCGGTTAGAGAGGACAACCGCATACCCCAAAGTACAGGGAGTCCCGAAGGAGGACAAAGGTCTGACTCCCGATTACCGAGATAGTCCAGCTGCAGTTAAGCAGAAAAGGAAAGGACTGATTCCTGACTGATCCCAGGAAGTCGGAATGGATCCGGAGACCTGCGATGTCCTAAAGTTAGTGACATCGAGCACTAGCCGAAGGAGTTATCGTCCTGAGAACGAGACGCGCTGGTGGTGTCAGGTTGACATAGGTGGATTTCGGATCGGTGCGTTGTTCGATCCAGGTGCATCGACAACCGTAATGGGTCCGAGCGGTTTGCAGTTAGCAACCGCTCTAGGCAGTTCGCTTCTCGAGTCGCGAGCTGGCAACGCCAAGCTCGCTGATGGTAGTACTCATCCGTTGTGTGGTCACGTGATGCTACCATTTACCATCGGTAAAGAGACTCGAGAAATACGTGTTGCGATCATGCCAAACCTGGAAGCTGAATGCTACATCGGATTAAATTTTATCCGAGCATTCCAAGCCATCCTAGACCCAGATTCCGACCGTTTATTCCTAAATGGAACGGATCAAGTCCTACAGCTGGAAGTGGCAAGTATGGAAAGTGGCAATGCTTCATTATCGTCAGCAGGTGTCGCTGATGTAACAGAAGTAGAGCCCACACAATTGCGCGAACTTCCAGACCGAGTGTTGTCCACAACCTTTCCAAACGACGTCGGATCAGCCAGGCCGATCAAACAGAGGTACTACCCCGTCTCTGATAAGATTCGAGAGGAAATGCAACGTCAAGTTGTCGAGATGCTCGAGACTGGCGTTATTGAACCGTCGAAAAGCGGTTGGTTCAGCCCCGTGGTGATGGCGAAGATGGGTGAGAATGCTAGGCGTTTTTGCATCGATTTTAGGAAAGTCAACGCTTTGACGAAATCTGATGCATATCCTTTGCGATATATGCAGGATATCCTACGCAAACTCAAAAAAGCGAAAACGACGGTTCATGCACGACTATGCTACCATAGCTGAGCCGCTAACGCGTCTGACCAAGAAATACCAGAAGTATCTTTGGCTGGAAGAACAAGAGAGCGCCTTCCAACAGCTTAAAGCTCTGTTGATGACAGCACCCGTTCTGCAAACTCCCGATGAGAATGGTGAGTATGTGATTCAGACAGACGCTAGTGACACTAGTATCGGTGCAGTATTGCTACAAATTGTCGGCGGAGAACAGAGAGTCCTGGAGTACGCCAATATAATCCTCTCGCCCGCCGAACGCAATTACAGCGTCACGGAACGGGAATGCCTGGCCGTAGTATGGGCGATTAAGAAGTTTAGACCATACATCGAAGGTTACCAGTTTAAAGTTGTCACTGACCATAGTAGTCTTCGTTGGTTATGCAACATACGCAATCCAACGAGCCGGCTCGCCAGATGAGTGTCAGAACTCCAGTCTCATAATTTTACTATTGAGCACAGGAAAGGAGCTCTCAACTACGTTCCTGATGCACTTTCTCGTACGTATGAGGAAGACGAGCCGGCTTTATCCTCCGTATCTTGGAGCCAGACTACTAAGGACTCCTGGTACCTTTCGTGGACCAAAGATGTAAGTGAGCGGCCGAGAGAATTTCCTGATTGGAAGATCCAAGGTGGAAACCTGTATTCATATCGAGTGGATACTGAATTGGATGACGCCATGGAAGATCAAGACGCTTGGAAGTTGGTCGTACCCGAAGAGCACAGGCAGGTCATCTTCCGAGAATGTCATGCTAATCGGGCAGCTGGACACTTAGGAAGAGAAAAGATATTTGCTCGCGTGGCAAAGTTATATTATTGGCCACGGTACTATGCCGAAGTTGGCGAGTATGTACGCAAATGTCAGGTGTGCCAGCAATGCAAGGTAGAGCAACGCCCTCCCATGGGTTTGATGGGTAGGCGAGTGGTCGAAAAGCCATGGCAAGTGGTAGCAGGAGATGTTACTGGTCCACTTCCCCGCTCCATACACGGATTTGAATATATTTTGATCTTCCAAGACTTGTTCACGCGTGTTGTGAAGCTGTGCCGATCTGGAAAGCTAACGCTAAGACGATCGTGAATGAGTTACATGAACGAGTCGTCATGCGTTTTGGCACACCGGAAGTATTTTTATCTGACAACGGCACTGAGTTCAAGACCATGCTCGTAGATGATTATCTCGTAGAACGAGGAATATTTCATACAACTATTCCTCCGTTCCACGCTCAGGCCAATCCCGTCGAACGTGCTAATCGGACGCTGAAAACGATGGTAGCGTCTTATATTACCGAGAAGCACAACACTTGGGACGAGAAGTTACCAGACCTTGTATTTGCTTTAAATACGGCGGTACAGAGTTCGACAGGATGGAGCCCGGCCATGTTAAATTACGGCCGGCAGCCTGAGCCACCCGGCACTGCTCGTCGAGTTCAAGACGAGCTGGCTCAGCAACGTTTGGAATACCAGCGTTTGCTTGAATGGAGTGATCGGCTATCACGACTACCTGAGCTTCACAAGAAAGCTTCAGCTATAGCTAATAAAGCTCAGGATAAGCAAGCCGGTTACTATAATGCCGGGAAACGAGCGGCTTCTTTTGAAGTCGGGGACTTGGTAGGAAAGAAGAACCGAGTCCTTTCATCCAGCGTACGAGGCGTCTCGGCCACGTTAGCTCCAAAATACGTCGGTCCTTATTTGATCTTCCACAGCTACCGCCCAAACACTGTTAAGATCCAGGATATTCAGGGACATGAAGAGAAATGCCATGTCCAGTACCTCAAACCGTACTTATCGCATGACCATGGCGATGAGTACGGCCAAGAAGACGACATCGAGACCGATCTACCTACGAGGGAAGAGGAACCCGAACGCGACACGGTTCCTGCGAGTGAAGACGTCTCACGCGGCGAGACGCAAGCGAGCGCCATTCCACGTGAGGAACGAGATAACGCGAATGTCGTGCCCCAGGTTAAAAGAAGTAGAGGTTGGCCGCGTAAAAACGCGAGGGTCGTCGCCAGACCGCGTAGAGCGTGGCTAGCCAAACGAGGTAGAGGCAGACCACGACGGAACTGCAGTTAGTGTCCGGATTTTTGGACCAGTTTTTTTTTACCTGTGTAGACACTTCCCATCCCAAATTCGTCAGGGTGCAGAAACCACATGACGGGTATGTGGAATCTGGAAGGGAGGTTTAACGGTAAGGTATTGTTTACCTTACCGTTTGACGAATTCAAGCAACACGAGCGAACAGTATCGTAATGTTCGCATCAGCTCGGGCCGGCGAGATTCGGCTCGGCTCGGTTCGTCGTGGCTACACGGGCTAATTAGATAGATGAGGAAGAGATTCGCGCGCGCTGCGGAGAGATATAGCCGCTTTGTTACGCGACAGGTGTGATCCCCCCGCGTCTCGTGTTCAGCTTCGCCTTGCTGTATTTTGCCGTGCGTTTCGTGTGTGCGTTTCGACTGCAGGCCGATCCTGCATTTGCAGTGACTGGTGCAACACCATCAACCGACCTGTAGCCACATAAGCTTGGAATGGACAATCCGTCCTACACCGCAGCGAGAGTGAGAGAGAGAGAGAGAAAGAGCGACCGATCGGCTGGTCGTTGTTTACCAACGACTACAGCAGCGTATAAAGTAAGTGGTACCACTTCACGCGATCGTGTTTTTATTCGCAATTAATAAATAATCGTATTGCTTTACACCAGTCCTTTTGACTGGGTATATTATTTTAGTTCACGATATTTTTCTCCCTCTCTCTACAAGTCGGTCGTTTACCGACTTGTAATAATAGCGTAGACCTCGGCGACAATCAGATTTTGTTTATTATTTATCTTTTATAATTATTTCAATAAATTCAATTTACTGTTACATTAAAATTCGATATTCGAGTAATTGAATTTTAACCCACGTACGATTCATTCCGTAATCCTAAGAGCTCGTATATTTCTGGTTGACAAGTGCTCAACGCGATATCCCTGTTTCGCGGTCAATTTCAGATTTGATTTTTACCTGGTTGTTATCTGAAACAGTAACTCGGTTTCAGACTAACACTTAACAGATTTAGTAGAGGGGATAGGTAACCGCCGCCGCATCACGGGAAAAATATGTTTATTTAAATACGGTAAGTTTAACCGTACCGCTGAGCAGCCGCGATATTAAAATAAACATCCGTCCGGCAACCAAACTGTTACAGTATATATTTAAGTTTATCTAAACTGGTTTGTATATATTTAAGAATTGATTGCACTCGTTTTTACTTAATTCTAGTTAGCCTTTAAGTTATATAACTATAAGTTTTTCATGTTTCTAAATTGTTCTAAATTTATATTTAACTTGTTAATTCTACTACTGCGATTATATTTGTTTGCGTTGAATCATTTTATATTTTAAATTCTAATCTGATTGCAGCTATAATATAATTATTATATAATTTTGTAACATTCTCTTATGGTTGAACTCATCCTATGCATTAATAAACACTATTCAATGAATCAATCTCTCTCTCTCTCTCTCTCTCTCTCTCTCTCTCTCTCTCTCTCTCTCTACGTAAGTATTAAGTCACACTTGGCACTGCTCCTGTGTTGATTGTTATATTAATCACTTCTGCACTCTCTGAGTGCGAGTGTTTTTGCAGGAAACCGCTCAGTTATAGGTCCGTAAGCTTTTGCTGCAATTGCTTGTGTGCATTTATGTGCAATTTGGATTCAGAGTGGTTTTCTTGTATACAACGCTATACATTTGAGGTTAGCTGGAGAGGCTACAGAATTGGTAATTCCTTGGTCCTCGTCCAATCACATTCACGTTGCCTAAATCGTCGTTCGAACGCTTATTTTGCGGTTCTTAGACTCTATGCCGGACAGCGCCCCTCTACTACATAGAGATCATTCCGCCTAAGCGGCAACGTAAAGACAGCGCCGGAGAAACCTCGGATCTCCCACCATGCGCTTCTCTATCAGCTGACGAGGTACTAATGCTCAACGAGAGTGTCAATGAAAACTTCGCGATACTACTCGCGTGGATTATCGGTGAGAAAGATGCGATGACTGCGAAGAAAAAATCTGACTTGCGAGTGTCGTTACATGCTATGTTAAGTGCTTATAACAGCGTATCTATTGCATGTAATATTAAATTTGCGGTTGGCAGCTTTGCAAGTTCGTATAAACTTGAGTTCGACAAAGTTTGTAAAACAATTAAGCGCGTATCGGAATAATTTACATCTACTGCTATTGTTAAGTCGTCTGCTTCTTGCAGCTCCTACGCCGATGTTGCCTCGCGTATGCCGTCTTCTTCGCGCTCTGCGCCAAATAATCAGGTTTCTCTTTCACACGGTAAAGCTTTTCCTTTTACTAAATGCGAGCGATTGGTTGTAGGCCCTCGTGAGAATGTTCGTGATCACTTTGAATCCGCGAAAGTCACTAAGTCTGTACTGCAGAAGGTAATTAATCCGGTCGATCTGAATATGCATATAAATCGAATTACTTCTGGATCTCAATGTTGTGTTGTGATTGAGGGTGTTGGACTCGATGCAAAGGCAATTTGTAGTTGCTAAGCTTTTATCGAGTCTGGCTTGGAGATTAATACTGAATCAAAAATGCTTCCGCGAATTGCAATACATGATTTACCGATTAATATGTCTAGCAGTGACATTGTGAATAGTATAGTTAAGCAGAATCTACCTTTGGCCTCTTCTCAGGACTGCAGAGTTGTGTACATGTATCCCGCGCGAGATAAAAAATACCGATCTTGTATTGTCGAAACTAAACCGGAGCATAGATTGCAGCTTTTGACGAGTGGTAAGGTCCATATACAGTAGCACGTTTGTCGCATCTCGGATCATATTTCAATACTGCAATGCTTTAATTGTAATGAGTCTGGCCATGTTGCTAAAGTTTGTAAAAATAAACAATGTTGTAGCTTTTTTCGGGCGAGCATCTTGTGAAAAACTGTACTGACAGGTGCAATTTAAAATGCGTTAACTGTGTAAAATCGAATCTTAATAATACTGCGCACTCGGCTACGGATAAAGCGAAATGTCCTGTTTTGCGTAGGAGGATTGATTGCAAGATTTTTTTCATTAATTATGGCTGTGATGAATGATTTGCTGTTGAGGCTGTGTGATATGAACGCGCAATCAGTCGAGGCTCATTTTGTAGATATACAATCGACTGTTCTTTCTTATAAGCTTGGTGTTTTGGCTATTAGTGAATCGTGGTTGAAACCAAAGCGGTCCTCCGATGTTTTTGCGATTCCGGGTTACACTCTGTTACGTGTAGATAGACTGGGTAAGGGTGGAGGTGGTGTTGCGATGTACATTAGTGATTCCATTAAACACCATGTAGTTATATGTTCTTCGCAAGCTGAGGTGTATACTATAAGACCTGAATTCTTATTTGTATTGGTATATTTGGGTAATGTCAGGATATTGATCGGGGTAATCTATAACCCCCCTAAAAGTGGATTTTGGGAAGATGTTGAGGAAAGTCTTGTAAATTGCAATGTCTCTTTCGACTATACAATTTTAGTAGGTGATTTTAACATAGATTGGTTGAGTTTCTCAACACCTCGTAGCATTCTGCGTAATTTTTTTGATAGATACAATCTGAAACCACTCGATTTTCGTCTCACACTCCATATTAAGACTTCACATTCTCAGATAGATTATATTGGTGCAAGCGATGTTTCTAAGGTCGAATCTTTTTATCAAACACATAACCCGAACATTTCTGCACATGATCTGATTTTCGCTAACTTTACTGTTCCGATCCCAATTCACTCGACTCGTAGTATTAAGCGAGATCTTGACACCTACGATTGGAATCATTTTTACTTCTGCGACATCGAGGGTAAAGTGCACGCCTTGAACGGTGCCCTACTGAACTTATATGATAGGCATGCATCTTACGTTACATTCATGCCAAAGGGTAAACGTTCACCTTGGATTAACGAGGAGGTTAGACGCATTATTAATGCACGTAATAAAGTGCATAATACCATCATCGCTTTCTGATTTCAGACCACATGCACTCTTATGTACCCTTTCTACGGTTTTAGAGAAAATTGCCTTAAACTAATTTTAGACCATACCACTCAACAGAAACCGCTTTGCTCAAGTTGACAGAAGATTTGCTGGCATCTTGGACTGCCTACGGTCTGATTTGCGAGGTGCAGGCCAGTCATTCGGGGTCTACCTTGTCCTCTATGAGAGACACATGCGAGGTGTTGGTCTTTCGTGTCCCTATTGACGTGCACGGAGAAAAGTTCGGTATGCATACTATACTCTATGTTGCGCGACAGCAGCGCTCGTTGTTCGGTATAGCCAGTAAACCTAAAACGCACTACTGCTACATATTTTACACGTACAGCCACTACACCGACTATTCGGTGCAAGGGCTACACTTTTTTCAGTGCAGCAGCTGTACTTTTTTTCAACGCCGACGCGGCGGCTACTCTGTTTATTTACTATACGTATTGCGATTATTATAAAGGTTATTTATTCTTAAACTTATTTTTTATTCAATTAAATATAATAATAATTACAATATAAATTCTTATATATAGAAAGCCAAATAAATTAAAATAGCCCTATTGTGGAAAATACAGTTAAATTATTATAATCCAACTAACCTTTAAGTCTTTCTTAATTGAAAAAAATAAAACAAATTTCAAATAAGTTAAAAAATGTACGTTTATAAATATAAGCAGGTAAAAAATAATTAATCAGCAAAAAAAATAATAAAAGTTCAACAGGTAACTAATTTTTAAGACTATGGTAAAAAAAGTACTAATTTCCAAAGCCTTGTTTCAAGCTATTTAAACATATTTCATTATGCTTTATAAACATATAATGGGTATAAATGCTACATTTTTATATATGATTTACATTAAAAATCAAATTTCTATCTAATTTACTTATAACTTATTCTGTTCCGGAATACGTACACCATTTTTACATGTCCCTAAAGATCGGAACATCAAGAAACAATTTGAAATAAAATGAATTTATCGTTCGGTGATATGTATATGTGTAATGTATATAATATCGGTCTCTCCGAACTAAATGCTTTATTTTAGAATAAAGCAGGCCTATCGTACTCTTTGTCAGAGCACGGCATTTTAAAATAATTAAGGGCGTTTCGTCCTCGATATCCAGCTTGGACTCCTCAGTAAGGAACTGGAGATCTTACCTTAGACGCCTGTCGCAAGATGAACTGCGACGCCAGCAAGATATTCTGCGGCTATATATATAGAAAATTGACGACAATCTCTCCAACGAGTGTAGAGAGATAGTCGTCTCCATCTGGTGGTGGGAAAAACCACCAGCCAGAGTGCGACGTATTAGACCGAGTCGCAAGTTAATTTATCGTTCGGTGATATGTATATGTGTAATGTATATAATATCGGTCTCTCCGAACTAAATGCTTTATTTTAGAATAAAGCAGGCCTATCGTACTCTTTGTCTACTATGGTTGGTGGAATTTCCCAGAGCACGGCCTTTTAAAATAATTAAAGGCGTTTCGTCCTCGTTTTTCCCACCACCAGATGATCCAGTACTGGTACTTTTATCTTATACTTTAAATTTACTGTCGGACCTGTTGTTCTTTTCAAACGTGTAACGGCTACTCTAAGAAAAAGTATAAGCGCGATACTATTGAGGTGGCGCTGATTCTACGTTCAATCGGTGTATTCGCCCTTGACTTGCCCGAAATAGTCAAGATCCAAGATCAGCAACCTCAACTTCTACTTCAAATTATACCAGAAGGCTCGTGTTCCGGGTTAAGAATTATATTGTATATATGTCTAGAACTAAGGGAGGACAGCTCCTTCCGGTGCATTCTGAATCGGACATTTGTAACCTCTCAACTCCCAAATCTCCCTTATCGAAGTGAGGGTTGACTGGCCAGGCTTCACCGTCCACTAACACTCCATTCACCATTTTGCATATGAACATTAACCGCTTGAAAACTCATTTTTCATCCATCGAATCATTGGTCCTTCCTTTTAATCATAATATTATTGCTCTTCCTGAAACTTTCTTCACACATGCTGGGCCTTCCTAATTATACAGTACACAGATTAGGCCGAATTAGTAAGAGGGCGGGGGGTGCAGTTACAGCAGGAATAAGCTTGATGTTAGGCTTGCAGCTCACTCTGACCCTTTATTCTGTAACTCTCGAGAGTTTATGATTTTTCAAATATACAGTACAACAACTTCACTGCTCTTCTGTGTGGTTTATAGGAGGCCCACGGCGGCCTACCCATCAAAGTTTTTTGATTCTTTAGCTAATTTTCTTCATACTTGCGACCAGGTTGTTATCACTGGAGAATTCTACGCCAACATGTGTATTAAAGATAGGTCGTCCACCACGTTGGAGTCCTATTTAGACACACTCAACCTCTTTCTGGTTAAATCTGACCCTACTCATCATACTCATTCATCTACCCATTCATCCCATACATGGCTCGACCTGTTCATTGTGCGTAATCTCCTGCCATTATACTAGCACTAGATCTTGTGAAACCACCGCCGGTTGTAAAGAGGATTCGGTTGTGCAACCTTGCTCAGATCGATCCTCAGGTGGCTGCTGCTCTCTTTTCTAATACATTGGGTCGTGTTTGCTTCACCTACTTCGCTTGGCCATTCGTATTCACTTTTAACTTTGATGGATCCCTCTCCGTTGTTCCCGTTCCTTGTCAATAACCTCCTTTCCAAATTTGTTTTATCCATATTGCATACCTTCGATTCACTCGCTCCCGCAAAACTCATCATCATTAAGGGCTTCATAAATCATGTATCACCCCGCCCATAAAACACAACATTGAGGCTCGCAATATGGCATATAGAAGGTACTTGAACACTGGATTGAGCTCGGACTATCTGACTTATAAAGAACTTCGTAATTTGGTTAGAAACTCTATTGACTCGAATAAATTTATGCACTACAATAACAAAATCAGATCTGCATCTAACTCTTTAAATTTGTGGGAGGAGCTCAGGAACATGGGTCTTGCTACTAAATCAACTCAATCGCCTCTCAACATTTTCTCACTTGATCAGCTCAATAATCACTATGCGTTTATATCTTACTCATTCATACGTTTCACTTTCACTCAGCTCCAATCTCCCATTTCATCCTCATTTCATTCTTTCTTTCCTATAACTTCTTTCCACTTTACTCCTATAACCCCTCATAAAGTCTTATCAACAATATGCAGGCCCACATCTAAAGCTACGGGTCCTGATCGAATTTCCGTTTCAATGTTAGAGCTTGTGACGTGGTATTCGCGTACCCGGCACACTTAATTGTTTTTTATAATTAATACGACCCGTTGAGCCGCGTTGCCCAATACCGCGCACACAAGTAATTAATTTATCGCGAACTGCGGACTGTCGTCAGGAACACGAGTTCGCTGGGACGAACGGTGTGGAGGATTCGGGCGACCCTCCTTGCCTCGACTCAATTATTTTAAATTAATAGAATGTCGGCGGGAGCGGGGAGAACACAATAAACACACAGAAATTAAAATAAATATAATAAGAGTATTTATTTTAATTGAAATAACATTTCACAATTGGCCATCCAGGCCATGTGCCGCGACAATATTACTTTCGCGCGGGCGGAAGTATCGGGAGTCAACCGGATTGAGATCCTCGCCTGCGGTTGACTCTAGCCCGATCTCCGCTATTCTGGTACCGGCGTACCCGAATACACTCCCGAGTCCACACATAAACACACTCGGGGAAGGGGGGGACGCGCGGTAGTATAAATAAGACTTACCGGGATGCGCCCCGAGGATGGCCCAGCCGATCCGTGTCCCTGTGTCCTCCTGGGCAACGGAGGACCGAAGTCGACTGCGGTATTGAAAGGCGGCTCTGTGCCGCGGCGAGTGCCTCGCGAACCGCGTTGACACTCACTCACTGGCTTCCGGTTCTTACTCACAAAAGGTCACTCGCGGCTCACTCACGTAGATGATCCGGTGATGTCCGATGTTCGGCACCGGATAGATTTTGTCCGCCTCAAGTGGCGGATCGGGACGTACTAACTGGCGATTGCCTAATTTTTCGAAAAAGGGATAAGAGTGGGAAACTCACACACACAATCTCTCGCGCTCTCATCCCTACGTACTATTGCGCGCGTAATTGTACACATTTGTTCAAGTAAACAAATGTCGTCGGTTGGCCTTGACATACCAAAGGCTCCGACGACATACAATTAAAAGGAATTTAAATGCTTTCTCTGCCGCGAATAGTTGTGTGACGATTTCCGTCACAAAGCTCCCCCCCCCCTAGACTCTACTTCCCTCGGGAAGGCCGAGTCGAAAGAAGGCACAATCTATTAGCGACCGCGCGCTGTCCTCTTCTCTCTTCGACCAGTGACGGGAAGGGATGCGGTCCTTGAAGATACGGACTACCTCCTGTCCTACATCTCGTGCCACATCAGCTGGGAGATTGGCAGCGGCCTCCAGCAACATGCGACATTCCCTAAGAATGTCCGTCTTGTTGCTGGATTGTGCTGTCGACCCCGCTGAATAAGCCGATTCTTCCGATGATGTACGGGGTTTAGACCCATTTCCCAACTTTGGTGTCGGCTGACGAGATGGCCCAGCCATCTTCCTCGCGTCAACTTCCATCGGGGTGGGCCGTCGCAAGTCGCTAGTCCGAGCTTTCTGCGATTGCTCCGCACGAGGTTTCGGAACAGAGGTCCACTTTGGCTTGGACGACCGCACTTAGGGTTGATGCTAACCTTGCGCTTTGTGCAGTACTCATTGGCGAGTTTCTAGACCGACCACTTGGTGACTGAGCTCCATCTTCTTCAAGAGTGGGTGCTCTGTCACTAGCAACCCTTTCGCGATCCGACATTTCGGATACACTTAAAATGTATATTAGAAATATGCCTCTATCGCGTTTTCTAGCTGTCATTATGTCAAATAATTGGAATTAAACAAATAGTGCACCCAATTTTCAGTGTCGACATAGTACAATGTATTTGAAAATACGAAAATATGTACCTCTATCGTGTTTTGTAGCTGTCTTTATGATAAGTAATTTGAATTACACAAAAAATGCACCAAAAATTCATTGTCGGTATAGTACAATGTATTTGAAAGTACGATGTGCGTGCGGCAAACGGTCCGATCGTGCACGCACCTCCTAGAATCCGTTGCCTATTCCACCACGAAAGAAATAAAACCTATTTTAATAAGCTGGAAACCCTTAGCATCGCCACGTACTGGTGGATTTTCAAACTACGTAGCTAAACTTTTTCTTACTCTTCCATCTGCTAAATTACACATTTTTTGAAGGAATGAATATCGTTTTTATTTTTCATTTAATTTTTCAATCCATTATGTTATACTCTAGTTTTTACTGAAAAATGATTCTAAGATAATGTAAAATGTTGTTTCTTGATGCTTGTAATTGCAATCTATATTTATTTCCATCACAAATATCTAGTACCAGCTTCCCAACGTCTTTGTATCAATCGTATTTTTCAAAGTATTTCTTTGTCGTTTACATTTGACTGTTTTTTTTAGTATTCCAACATTTACCAATATCGTGAAACTGTGCGTCTGCACTGTATTTGTTAGAAATCTATCCAGTTTTTACAAAATTCAATTAAATTATTGTTGCCTGTTAACTAAGAAAGTTTATGTTTGAGATCATTTTTTTTCAAATTATAAGCTCATTTTAGCACAATTCAAACTTTTGTACTTATAATTTCTTTAATATATGTATTACAAATAAGCTTCATCTGCGTTTATAGGTTGTCATTGTATTAAATTATAGTAATAGGAGAAATAGAGCGTCTAATATACAGGTGTCGGCATACTAGTATTTAATTCAAGTATGACATCCCCTTAATATAAAGCAGCGTGAACGTTATTTCATAAGGTTATTATTGCTTACAGTTAGAGGCACTAAATCATTTGAAGATTTAAGATTTTATCAAAATGTAACATATTTAACTTTTTTGAAGCTGCAAAAGTAAGAAATTTGATAAGTCCGAATGAAGAATGGGATAAGTACTTAATAGAATCATCAATTTATATGTTTCCAAAAGCAATGTGTGAATTATTTGAATATATATATATATATATATATATATATTCGCACGGAGGTGGGACTCGGTCGGCGTGACCAATACCCACTAAAAAACCACCCTGCCTTTGGTCTTGGCAGGGCTCCTCCTCTCGACTGATCTCCCCCCCCCCCCCCTCGGAAACCGCCGTAAGGCATTACTTCGAAAGGGGCAGTCATGCCACATTTGGCCCTTCGTGATCGGCAATCATATCACCTGTCTCGTGCATGTGGGGCGGCTATTAATGTCGCCCCTTGTACGCTCTTCTTCTTTTCTGATATGGTTCAGCCGCCTCACAATGAATGCTGCAAAGGTTATTATGGTATCCCAACCTTCTTGCGAACCAAGAAGGCACATCCCGATACCCTCTGGTGTCAAAGGCTCCTTCCAAAAGGTTCAGAAATCACCCCTTTCTTCTGCGAATCGACGACACCAGGACAATCCGTGCTCCACGTCTTCGTTGACACCAGGGCAGGTCGGGCACTCCGCACCTCTGTAAATTCGGATGCGGTGCAGGTAACTGCGAAGACACCCATGCCCGGTAAGCACCTGGGTCAGGTGAAAGGCTTTGGCCCTCCGATATTGGGCATTATGCCCGACAAAGCTCTAGCTACTCCTGTGGCTTTCGACCCTGCACTCTGTAGGTGTTCCTTAAATGTTAGCCGCGCATCAAAGATGACTCCTAAGTATTTCACCGTATCCGCCGATCTTATACGTTTAACATTTACAGTAAATGTGACGTACCTCCTTTGCTTCGGTCTTGAAATAAGTACCGCCTCGGTCTTTTCGGCCGCCAGGCACAGCCCATGGGTGCTCAACCATGCAGCCACTACCGTGATAGAGACATGTCCGAGATATTCTATCTCATCGATGCTCCTTGCGACGACGACCAAAGCCATATCGTCCGCAAAAGCCATCATCGACACTCCCTCTGAAAGCGGCTGCCTAAGCAGTCCGTCGTAAATGACGTTCCGAAGATGTCCCAAGACCGAACCCTGCGGCATGCCTCCGGTGATGTTATAGTAGTGCGCGCCATCCTTGGTGTCATAGAGGAGGATCCGTTCTGTGAGGTACATCGAGATGACTTTGCGTAGGTAGAGCGGCACTCTTAATTGTTAAGGATTATATAAGGATAATATAATGTTGTCCCACTGAGCCGAAGGCATTGCGGATATTCAGTGCGATGATAGCACGTATGCGCCTAGAATTCCTAGTACCACCGATAGCATTGGTGGCCAGCTCAACAACTCGACTTATAGCGTCAATAGTTGAGTGCCCTTTCCGAAAACCAAACTGATTGTCGGACAGATCGCCTGCCTGTGCAATGGCTGCTTGTAGCCTGGCACAAATGACCCGCTCGAATAGCTTCCCAGTTATATCCAATAAACAGAGTGGCCGGTACGAGGAAGGGTTCTCCGGTGGTTGGATCCCCTTTGGGAGAAGCACCAGCCTCTGTACCTAGTACCTAATTGCATCCTGTACATAAGCATCCTAGTACCTAAGTATCCTAATTGAAAACATGCACTAAATGTGTCCGCAAAAGTTTGTGGCACATTCAGCGCAGCAGTCTTAATGGCCAGACCAATTATTCCATCCGGCTCTGGGACTGCATGGATGGATATTCTCCTTGCAGCCATTTTCAGCTCGGTTATGCTAATGTCTGGCGGCGCGACTGCACTGTCGGTCCCCATTAGGCCTGTCTCGGCTGCCAGTTTCTGATGTTGTAAGAATAGGTGGCGCACCGCTCTGTCAAAAAAATGTGGACACGATGGCATTAAGGCGCCCCTGGGTTTGATCTTATTCATCACCGTTTTGTAGGCCGCGGTTAGTTCTTGGTACCGCGGCTGTTTCCGAGCTTTCTGGTGCAGTTGCCGAGTCCGCAGACACTCACGGCGTATTTTTGCGATATTCTCATTCCTCCAGTAAATAGGTGGACGGCCACGTGGGATGGACTTCCCGGCCATAGAGATATCGCTAGCCGCTGTTATGGCGCGCGTGTGTTCCTCGGCTTGTTCTTTCGGTGTTCCTTTGACAGCTACTTCTGCTATGGAGCATTTCTCGATCGAAGGTAGACGATACCCATCTCTTGTATTGGTAGCTTCTGTTCGGACCTGCTGCCCTGTTAACCGTCGATGGGAGGTGGTGCACGAGTGCTTGATAGTCGCTCCCCGTGTAGTGATCACTAACTTTCCAGGTAAACCCTCTCATCATTAATCTGGGATCGATGAATGTTAGGTCTATCAATGTGTGTGTATGTGTGTGTGTGTGTGTGTGTGTTGCATAATAAATGATGCTCAAAGAATCATTTTTAACACAGTAATAAATACACTGTAACGGGGTATGGATTGAATATGAGGAATAATAAAATCAACGAAGGTTTCGGGGCGCAAACCCACGATCCCGTGAGCGTGAGGCAGAAGCCTTATCACTGCGCTACCATTCGCAATTATTCCGGCTTGGTCCTATCGACGATCGTCACCGATAATCCAGGAACCTACCTGCGTCGACACTTGAAATCCGTACCCGTTATAGTACTTAACGGAAATATTAAAAATAAATTTTTATTTACAGAAGGAAAAACTATACATATAACGTTTAAATTGCCATTAAATATAAATGAATCAAGTTCGTGTAATATAAAACCTAATTCACCGTATGGCTTGGTCCTATCGACGATCGTCACCGATAATCCAGGAACCTACCTGCGTCGACACTTGAAATCCGTACCCGTTATAGTACTTAACGGAAATATTAAAAATAAATTTTTATTTACAGAAGGAAAAACTATACATATAACGTTTAAATTGCCATTAAATATAAATGAATCAAGTTCGTGTAATATAAAACCTAATTCACCGTATGGTAAAAAAATAAAATATGTACAACTGTTAATCTGGGTTGAAATAAGCATGGCAAATGAACATGCTTTCAAAGCTGTGGAAAAATGTTTAGTAGATTTATCTAATAGTAATGAAGTATTTGGAGGAAAAGTAGTTCTTGCATCAAGAGATTTTCGGCAAACTTTATCAATTGTAAGATTTGGAAAAAGATTTCTTGTTATAGATAATTGTGTAAAAAGTAGTAAACTATGGCAAAATTTTGAATGTATGTCATTAAAGCAAAAAAAAAGAATATCGGGAAAGAATACGAATTTAAATCTTGGCATTTAGATGTAAGTAATGGTAATTTTTTAACAAAATATGAAAGAGACAATGAAATAATAAAAATCCCAAAAAAATCATATCAAATGGAAATATTATAGATGAAATTTTTCGAAATTTAATAGATCCAAAGAATTAAAGTTTTTATAACAGTGTTATTTTAGCTCCAAGAAATGTTGATGTTATTGAAATTAACAATGAAATTCTTAATCGAATACCTGGACTACATACCGAATATTTAAGATATTAAATCCGACACCACAGAAAATAATAATAATGAAAATTAAGCAAACATAATTCCAATAGAATTTGTAAACTCGTTAACTCATAATGGATTACCACAATATAAACTGGAATTAAAGAAAGGTTCAATTATAATGTTATTGAGAAATGGAATTTTAAATATTATTTTATGCAATGGTACGAGGTTAATAATAGAACAATTGTAAGAATATACAATTTTGGCAAAAATGACAACTGGTAAGGAAAACGCCATTTCCTGAAGAAATTCCATTTGGCATGACCAGAAGCATGTTTCCCATAAGACCCTCACATGTCATTACTATTAATAAAGCACAAGGACAATCTTTTAAAAATCTAGGAGTATATTACTAACTTGCTGTTAGTATATATTACTAACAGCAGTGCTTAGTCATGATTTACTATATGTAGTTCAATCATGAGTAATAAGCAAAAATAATTTTAAATTTTTGTATACCAGCGAAAATAATAGCAAATATTAAAAAAACAGATGAATGCATTGACATATATACAAAAAATATTGTATATACGGACAAGAAGACCCTCATATGTTTGGGAAACGGATCGTGCCCAGCTTGTAGTATATGTTTTCTAATATAAAAATATGAAAATAGCTAGAGCCGCAGACTCTAACAATCGTTTTTTCAAAAGTTATATGATGTTAAAGACAAATTCAGCTAAATTAGCAGCTTTACAATCCGTAGCGCTTAAAATAGAAGAAATATTTCATAGAATTGCATTTTAATAAAGATAAAGAAACTTAAACACAAAGCAGCTACGGAATTTACAATCTGTAACGCTTCATATGTACAAATCTTGACATTTAAATCATAGACGCGAAATAATATATATAAGTAATAGAAATCTTATAACTGACTATTGGAACATTTAAAACATAACAACAACGGATTATACAACCTGTAGCGCTTAAATTAGAAAAAATACGTGAGATAACGGTAAAATATTCTATAAATAGATTGTACAAAAATGTTAGTTTGATATGCTGTAACGCATACAATTGCTTTTTAATGCAGGTGAATAAACTTAACTCAAAGCAGCAACGGATTTACGATCTGCAGCATTTAATATGTGCAAATCTTGACATTTAAATTATAGAATAATATACATATAGGTAACAGGAATATTTAGTCAACTATTGGAACATTTAAAACATAGCAAGAAATTTTATTTAAAATAAATAAATGCTAGCTTTTTGTAAAAAGTTTCTAATGCTCCCTCGGTTGAAATTACGCTAAATATATATTTATTTATTATAGTTTTTTAACTATTGTAACGGGGTGGGTACTGGGGATGTAAGGCCCCCGGTTAGGCCCAATTTGTCCAAACTTACCAACCTTAAGTGTACAGTCCGACGATGCGGCCGGGAATCACTTCGATTCCCGTGGAATGCCGTTAACAACGTCAAACACCTCGTTTCACTTTACTATTGTGTGTTGAGCCCTATGCCCAAAATTGCCAACTAGGATAAACGCCGAAGAGGGCGGTATTCGTGTAAATTATGTTAATCGGCGAGAAAGATCGTCTCGCCGAGTCAATTTATTAAATAAACAATCACAAAAGTAATAAATTAACAATTAACAATTCACGGGGAGTCGTACCGATGACTACCCCGAGGACAGCGCGAAAACCAATCGTTAACACTTATTAACGGATGAGAAATAAGCAACCGATCCGGGAATGATCGGCTGCTTAACCTGATGGCTATACGTCACACCGTGTAACGTATGTATCTCTGACGTAGGAAGCTCTGACGTAGAAGCTGCCTACGTCACGCGCGCCTTCTCTCGTGAAGTGGCTCCTG
The DNA here is from genome assembly GCA_026168455.1 of Theocolax elegans. NCBI lineage: Eukaryota > Metazoa > Arthropoda > Insecta > Hymenoptera > Cerocephalidae > Theocolax > Theocolax elegans. The sequence continues at coordinate 59,853,033 of CM047425.1, forward strand.
CAAGCCACCGACCTGTCTACTCGGGCGGGATTTATCACGAGAGGGGGAAAAGAGGAACGCTTCCTCACCTGGACCGTACCAGGTAAATCGGGACACGAAATATTAGACGGACACGCGAGTACAACGTGGTGCACCACTCACCTTTGTATTCACGAGACACCGCTCGTGAAACGTGAAACGGCGGAAACGAAAGCGCGTGATCTCCCCGTCAATCACTCTTTCTCTCTCACTCCTTTGGGCCAACTGGCCCCGATCTTCCGCCTTTTCCGTAGACGGAATCCGCAGGGGTGGAGGCGTACGGCTTTGCTCGGCGTGTTGTGTCGTGTGGGGGAAGCCTGTCCGCACCCACACCGTATCACACACACCCACACTTCTCCGATAAAACACGATAAAACAGACCGTTATCTCGGCCTGTATTGACACCGTGCGCGCGCTATATCGGTACTCACAGGTGGGCGCGGACGATTCTCGCGCGTTGGTGCGCGCGCCGCGCTGTATATCCTCTTTCGCGTTGTTTAGAGCAAATACTAACTCTGGCAGCTTGTCGTCCCAGTCGCTGTGCTGATCTTGGATATACGACGCCACCATTGTTTTAAGGGTCCGATTGGCCCTCTCGACAGGATTGGCCTGTGCGTGATAAGGGAGTGTCTTCGAATGATACACACCCTTAGTTTCGAGATATTCATCTACGAGTGTACACCGTATCACACACCCACATTTCTCGGATAAAACACGATAAAAGAGACCGTTATCTCGTTTTTATCTTTTTTATCTTCGTTTTATTAATTTTGTTTTATTTTCAAATATCTTTTATAAAAAAAAAATTTTTATTTATTACAACCAAAAAATATAAATGATATACAATTACAATAATAAAAAATTGTAAATTAATTATAAAAGTTATTTTAATATTACATTTGGTATTACATTGAAAATAATGAAAGAAAAAGAATATTTTAATTTTTTTAACCACCTTCCTCACGCATTTTACATCTTTGAAATAGCAGATGATGAAAATTGTTTGTAAAAAAAAATCTATTAAAATGTAAAAAAAAAAAAAAATAAAACGTATCGACAAATAAAATATATATTACATTATATTAGATATATATTATATTATATATGTTATCAAAATTTATTAGAGTAATAATAGTGTTTTTGTTATTGTTAGTATTACTGTAACCACTTTTTTTTAGCGTAAACACCTATAAAATATTTTTGGAATTTTTCTACTAAACCCCCCTCCTACCCCTTTCCAACAATCATTACATGGGGGATAAATTAAGACTGATTGTCATATTCAATGTTAGCCCTTTCTCCCTCCTTCTATCATCTTTAAAATGAGGGATAAAAAAGAATGATTGTCATATTTTTATTCAACGTAAACAAAAATTCCCATTAACTATTTTTTTCAGAATTCTTATATTTTTAATCTTCCTTCCCCCTACTTCCTTCATCTTTATAATAGGGGATAAAAAAAGAGTGGTTGTTATATTGTTATTCACCTGTACCGTAACACCTAAATTATATTTGGAAATTTTCTAATTTTATCCCCCCCCCCTTCTTACCCCACCTCCATCTACCAGTAAATGAAGGATAAATGAGGAGTGATTATCATATCGTTATTCACCGAAATCGAAAATCCTCATTTTAGTTCTTTTAGAATTCTTATATTTCTAATGTCCTCCCCCCTCCTTCTTTCATCTTTAAAACTGGGGACAAAAACGAATGAAACCCCCTCCCCATCAATCATTACATGAGGGATAAATTAAGACTGATTGTCATAGTCAATTCTAGTTTTACACTCCTCTCTCCTAGCCCCCTCCCCTATCTACAATTGAATGGCGGATAAATAGAGACTGATTGTCATATTGTTATTCTCCGTAGCCGAAAATCCCCATTAGAGTTTTTTTACAATTCTTATATTTTTAATCCTTCTCCCTCCTTCTTTCATCTTTAAAATGGGAAATAGAAAATAATAGTTGTCATTTTTTAATTCCCCTATACAGATAACTACTATAAAATATTCTAAAATTTTTTCTAATTGCGACATTCTTCTACGCGCTTAATAAATTCCTCGATGCTTCGCGTTTTTCGCCGGAAAACTTAATATTCCACTGGCGAACAGTGCGACCTACGTCATGTTGCGACAAGAGTTGCGTAAGTTGATCACTTGTAACTACAGGCACTCTTCCTCTCCTTCCAGACTCATGCCAATCCGCAGGAGCTGGCAGAGACGGAAACTGACGTATGTCGCTAGACGTAGGAGTCGGAAAACACGGAGTGTTTGCGTTCAAACGTGGATCTGAATTAATTTCCGCTTGTATATGCGTTGACGCTTGAGGTGCTTGCGGATACTTGTCAACTTCAAAATAATTTAAATTAAATGTATCCTGAAAATTTATACTTTTGCGATTTGTCCGCTGCGTTTCCGGTACAATTGACGTTTGCGTCGGCAGCTGCGTACTCGTCGCAAATTCGGCTAATTGCTGTCTCAGAGAATTCAATTCCTTCTCTTTTTGAAAGGCAAGTGATCGCGCTTTACTCAACTCCAGGGCTAACCCCCTTGGAGCGTTGTAAACTGCGCCATTAGCTAAAGCACACACACAACGATACCATTATTTATTTTATTATTGTCTTTTGAAGAAAATACCGTTTTTGGTATCGCACCTTTTGATTGTAAATTCGTACTCGCTGCTTGCGTCGTCGAGGACGTAGTTGTAGTAGGAGTCGTTATCATCGTGGTGGATATTGTAGGAATTGGTCTTACCGGTATACTCGTATTAAGCGTTTTTGTCGAAGTCAATTCAAAATTAGATTCAAAGTTTTTTCCGGCGGCACGCCGCGGCGTTTTCCGTCTTATTTTCCGCAAGGTTCCCCGCAATATTTTCTGCGTTAACTTCGCTATGCTGCGATTCCGCATCGGAATCGGCATGTTGGTTGTCATTTGACTTTTAATTATTGGCATGCGGAGAGAATCCGCTCTCATCCGCTTGATTGAGGTTTTCAAATTGTCGGTGCGCAATCTGTGCTTGCGCTTCTTCGTTAAATTTTTCATGTTTAAAACGGTGCATAGTCTTTGTTCGCGAAGAGTCCGTGAAACTAAATCATCCTCACTAGTTGACTCGGAATTCGCGGCTGTATAATCGCCGCATAAACATCTATATAACCAATCCACACATACAAAGGGTGTACCGTTACGCGTCAATTCTAGCTGATCAAGTATAGAATCGAATTTATCGCTTATTAGATTTAAAATCCATCCTTGAATTTCGTACGTTTGATCAAAATCACACTCGGTCATACACGCCATTTTGAATTATGAAAATTGAATAAACTTAAAATTTTAGGCCTTATTAGCAAAATAAATTCTCACAATTAAATAATTTATCAAACAAATTACAAAATAATCGCGAATCGCTATTAAATTATACGCGAATTCGCTTAACCAACTTAAATTTAATAAAATCAACTACTTTTTGTGAAAAAACACAAAATATTACAATTCTGCAATTTGTTAAAATAAATTTTCCAATTGTTTAGAAAAATAGAATTAAATTGAATTAACAATTTTAATATACAAAGAAGTTTGAAAGAATTTAACAACAAATTGTTTAAAGATAACAATTGTAAAAAAAAACAAAATTTTGAATTGCGAAGAAACGCTATAAAAATTATTTTAATAATTTATAATAATAACAATAAAAAAAATTAAATTGGGTAATTAATAAATCAATTTACTATATTTGCGTACACGCTTACATACACATACATACATGTACTGCGATACGCTACAAAACTTTTATATTTACCGCGTATATCACACACACACTTACACGCACGCACGCGAAATGGAATAAATCAACCTAAATTGCAATTATACAGCTTACGAAAAATTATTAAAAAAAAACTATAATTTTATTTTTCGCGGTGTTGCTAATAATTATTTAAATAAACAAATAAATAATAAAAAACACGAAATAATTAAATACGTGGTACGCTAAAATTAAATCAAAAAGAAAAATTGATTTAAAAGTCAAATAATATAGAATTCAAAAGAATATTTTCGAAATGTATTAAAGTTACTATATTCGAATTTATTTGTAGCGTAAACACCGCAAGTCACCGCAAAACGTAAACAATGCGCTCGCTCGCTCTCGAAATGCTCCAAATAAGAGCTCTTAATTTTACACGTATGTCGACTGAATTGCAAATTTTAATATATTGAAAATTAATTTTTGAGACTATTAATTATAAATAATACGCGTATCGCTAATCACCATAATCACCATGCACGTTAAACGCCATGTAACGGATTTGCTATTTTTAATAATAAATAAAATAATAGCAATCTACTACCGTTCAAACAATAGTCTCCTTACGCAATCAGCCGGTCAGTATTAATACGGATTTATAGGAGACGTGTAGGCGGAGGCGGCGGTATTCTTTTAATATAGCAAATACGAAGGTAAATAAAGGACGATCAAATAAGCAAAAACGCAATATTTAATTTAAATTAAATGCAAAAATATATTATCAAAAAAATAAGTAATGCACGCGTGCCGCTGCATGCGAGATCGCAGGTCGATACGCGAGAATAATAAAGATAGAAAGAGTGAGAGAGAGAATACAGAGATAGCACTTACAGTGCGTGAGCCGCGACAGGAAACCAAATGACCGGCTTCCTAGACTACGTCGTCGCTGAGAAAACCACCACGGATTCACTGGGTTACCAGCACAGCACAAGGATCACAAAAGACACTAGGCGATAAATGGAATAACGTCATTTATACGCGAGACGCAAACAATGAAACCGAAATGATTCTTTCGCAGGTTGAGATAAGTCTCACGGAGGTTGATATTAGTCTCTCGCGGGTTAATATTAATCTAAGTGCTCTTGCACTTACAAACCGAAAACTCTCTCTCTCTCTCTCTCCTTAATTTTACCTTTAGGAAGGTCAAACGCCGACCTGTAATAGCTGTAAATATTAATACACAGGCTAGACAGAGAGGGGGAGAGAGAGAGAGAGAGAGAGAGAGAGAGAATGTAACGAGTAATATAATATAATCGAATATTATATTAATTCGTTACAATATATATATATATATATATATATATATATATATATATATATATATGTATATATAGATAATGAATCAAAAATAATATTTTAATTTTTTATCCACCTTCCTCACACATTTTACATCTTTGTAATAGGTGTGACAATGCAAATAATGCATGTCATAAAGAGCGACAATAAAACTACACCCTGCTTCCCTGTACGAGCACACACACACGCACACACATACAAGCCTAACCAAATCTATCGTTGCCCAATTACCCTAACAGCCTATCAATAATAAACAATAATACCCTCCCAGTAACCGAGCTCCTTCACACATAATATAAAACCACCAAGCCCACAAAAAAAGGTGCACAGGGGAGCAGCCGAGCAGGACACAAAAGGAGTTCAATGAAGCACAGATTACTCTTGAAGTAATCTAATAATAAGCCTGACGAAGAGCCAATGAAGCAGCATGCTGAGGTGTTGGATGACAGTGAGCTGCAAAGTCCTTAGTTAGTAACAGCGTACCCAGCTGCGACGCTACTTTTCGTCGGGAAGAATTTAATTAGATTAAATTATAAACCGACGGAGGTTCCGTCGTAGCGACGTTGAAAATGGCTAGATATCGCCGATTTATATTTTATTGGGCGCCTGGCGATATTTAAATAAAAATGAAATAACTACTTTACAATACTAATCGGCAACCCGGCAAATCCTCACCTCGACTCCTCGTCACAGAGGGAATCCCGACGGCTGACCACCTCGGAACCGGTGGCTTTCAGAGTAAAGGAAAATTACGTAAAATAACACTCTCAAATTCTATAATTCACCACAACTAATATTTATTCAAAAATCCAAAGAAAATTATAATTTCCGGCACCGACACAATATTACCGCGATCCGCGACCGACTCTCACACGTGCACACAATCTCTCACACAACTCCTTCCGTCCGGCAAATATATATAAAAATATTATATTTAAATATTTAAAATAATTCGGCCGCCCGTCGGGCTAACCGTAAATATTACTCGCCTAATTGACTTCTCACAGCTCGAATCAACTCCACTCGACCCTACTCTACTCGACTACTACTCTACTCTAAACTCTACTCTACTCAACAACGATAATGGCTACTCAGCCTCAAAATACTAATACTCTGCAAAAATCGACTGCCTCGTCGGACGATCGGGTAGCGAATCACGTCTGTCTCCTCGGACGATCAGGTAGCGAATCACGTCTGTCTCCTCGGACGATCAGGTAGCGAATCCTCGAGACCGGCTTCTTCATCCGGCTCGCGGCGTGGCTAGATTCCCAAAATTAAGGATTTTCCTCCCCACCCTATCGCTATCCTTCTCTAACTTATCCTATTTCTTATCTACCGGCGTTGATTAGGGTGGTTGATTGCGTGATCGATACGCGTAGTCAACCTTAATCTTATTTCCGTCAAGGCCGATTACCCAATAATAGTGGTTTACGTCACCACCAACCTGTTCATTATTGGGTCGATCACGCAACCAATCATCCCCGACACTCGGAAGGCGCGCATTACAAATAATGAATTACCATATCGGTAACCCAGTAGGTGCTGCCGCCCCATGCCTACCGGCTATGTAACTAATACTAACTGTCCCGACACACTCACACAACAATTAGTATTTAATTTCCATCCGCTATTTACAACTATATACAACTTTAAAAACTATTAGAAATCGCCCAAACTCTACCGACGGATCTACGACTACGCAACGGGATTAAAATAATTAATTAAGCTCATATTATATACGTGCGCGCGCTATATACAAAAATATACACCAATACATAGGTGTGCGCACCGTCTATATCTATATATATCTAGTATGCCGCGGTATACCTTCGCACGCATACATTAGGTATACCGCGACTCCTACTCTACTCGCGCGCTCCCCTCGCTCCGCGCGCTCCCACCCATTATCCCACTACGGTCGCTCACTCGAGCTCTTCGCGCGCGCAACACTCTCGCTGCTCGAGTGATTCCCCCCTACCCGCGCACCACGCCTAGTGCCGCACGATCGTCGCCGTCGGTGCCGCGTTCCCCGGTATACGGGTGTAAGGTGGGGGAGCACCCTGGCTCTCCCGACTACTAGTACGTAGTTCGGGCGTGCGCGCACCCATGCGCCATCTCAGCCGTCGTCGTCTGCTGAGCACGTGTGACGGTTGAGGTTAGGACGCCGCCTAACCTCCCGTCTTGTTGTCATCAGCAGCGGATACGCCAGGTATCGTGAGACGACCTGGGCTCGGTCCTTGGCTCACGATACCTCTCGGCCGTGGTCTGGGTCGTAGTCCGCGTACTACCGTCGGGTATCGGTCGCGTCGTTCAGTTGGCTCTGACTCTAAAACATACCCATACCGTGGGTATCAGTGTTTATTTTAAAGTGCATCGGTGCACTTCGGTCCGCCTGCGAGGGATTCGCTACCTGCGACGCGTTCGCGATCTAACGTAACGTGAATATAATGCATGCATATGACTTGTAAATACAAGCCATGTGCATGTACTTGTGCGTTGTACATTTTACAACGTCACAAACAGCCCCCTCCTAAACCGAAACACCCCGGTGTCCTTCGGTTTACTACAACTTCTTACTCTAACTACTTTACTCATTAAACAAAAGTTATTCACCCTCAATTATATATCATATAATTTAAAATAACTCTTACAACTACTACTATTCTCCTAACAACGATTCGTTCGCGATACTACTTCTTCCCTCGCACGGGCGTCGGACCGAATTGCACATTTTAAATTTTATTTATTATTCAATAACCACCACCATTATAAAATAAAAATAAATAATAAAATAGAAATAGAATAATTAATAAAAAAAATTATATTTATACCTATTCCCTCTCTCTTCCGGGCGTATTCTCCTCTACTACCGACGGTTTTTCTTCTTATATACATCTTAACTCTAAGCCTTAATCTACTATATACATCTTTCTTCTTCTTCTTCACAACTACCGGCGGTTTCTTCTTCTTCTTTCATCTTCTTCTCCTTAATCGTAGGGCTCCCTGACGGTGAAGTTTGCCGTAGGGCCTACCCTAACCTCTACTCTACCACCGGCGGGGATTATTCTCCTGTCTTCCTTTGTGACACACATCTGCGGGGTTGAATAAAACGTTTTAATTCGGTGACGTGCGATTTCGCAATTTTCCGACTGTTTCCTTCACCACTACCCAACACATACACTGTAGGGGACAGCACTTTTACGATATCGAACGGTCCTTCATATTTCGGCGCAAGTTTGGCGGAATATTTATTCGAGGCGTTAGATAACGTATGTACTCGTCTAAGTACTAAATCTCCTACTGAAAAACTAACATCTTGACGTCCCTTATTATACTGTTTCTCATGCTTGGCACGTGCTTGATCTATGTGTCGAGCTACCAAATCTCGCAGGGCATCTAAACGTTTCATTCTCTCCTCCCATACCTCCGGCGGAATTCTAACGACTGATCTATGACCTTCTACTTCTCTCCTCAAGCTTTTCACGGGCTTAGGGTGTCTGCCGAAATTTAAAAAGGCAGGTGACACCTTAGTGGAGGACTGTACGGCGGTGTTCACGGCATGGCGAAATTCGTGCACGTGCACGTCCCAATTCCGATGGTCTCCACCGACAAATGCTGCTATCATCGCCTTCAGAGTTCTATTACTTCTCTCGACCGGATTAGCCTGGGGAAAGTACGGAGGCGTCGTGACGTGCTTAACTCCGTACTCCGCCAAGGTAGCTTTCAACAACTTGTTGTCGAATTCCCGACCATTATCCGAGAGAAAGTAATCTGGCGTCTCCCAACGGAATAACACCAATTCCTCGAACGCCCTCGCAACCGACTTTCCGTCTGCTGATCTCAGCGGTTTCACCTCAATCCACCTGGTGAATAGATCTTGGAATACCACCAAGTATCGACACTGGCTCTTGCTTGGTGGAAATTCCATGAGATCAGCGGCCACTACTGCCCATGGTCTCTCTACGATCCGGCTTCCCATTAATCCGACGGGTCCTGTCTGCGATACCTTGTATTGCTGGCAGGTCTGGCAACTACGTACGAAGTCATGGGTGTCGTACCACATGCCCTTCCAATAATAGTCTCTGGCCAGTTTGTCGTACGTCTTCTCGATCCCTAAGTGCCCAGCAGACGTGACACAGTGCGACTCTTGTAACACTTGTTGACGATGGTCTGCTGGCACAACTAGCCTCCAACCTTCTTCCGGCGTAGTTATTGGATCGAGTAATGAGTCGTATCTGTGGCGATACAATAAGCCGTTCTCTACCTTCCAACCGTTGAATTTAGCTGGACGTTCTGGCACTTCTTTTAGCATCTTAAGATACCATTGGTCCGCTATCTCTTCAAACGCGGCTACATCTTCCTCTTCCGACGGAAACATCCTGGACAAGGCGTCTGGGACGTGATTCATAGCTCCCTTCCTATGTACCACCTTGAAATCCCATTGCTGCATCTTCAAGGCCCATCTGGCAAGACGGCCCGTTGGGTCCTTGAGATTCTGCAGCCATCGAAGGGCACTATGGTCGGTAATGACCGTGAAGGTGTAACCTTCGATGTATGGACGCAACTTTTTAATCGCTCACAGCATGGCGAGACACTCCTTCTCCGACGTCGTATAGTTCTCCTCAGCCGGCGTCAGCACTCGGCTGATATATACGATCGGATGCTCTCCATCATTCTTCTCCTGCGTGAGGACGGCTCCCAAGGCGAAATTACTGGCGTCGCACTGGATAGTAAACGGCTTACTGAAATCCGGCCTTGCGAGCACTGGCGCCTGGGTTAGAGCTTTCTTTAGAGCGTCGAACGCCTCCTGTTGCTCATCTCCCCACGTCCACTCTTGGCTTTTACGGAGAAGTTTTACCAAAGGTACTTTCAGCTCAGAGTCCTTTTCAATGAACCTGGCGTACCACCCGACTATTCCCAGGAACCGGCGCAATTCTCTGACATTGCGGGGCTCTGGGTATTCTACTACCGGCGAAACTTTCTTCGGATCAGGGCGCAATCCTTGGCTATCCAGGATAAAGCCTAAATACGTAACACTGGAACAGCAAAACTCGCACTTATCCCGGTTAACCATCAAACCAGCATCCACGAGCTTTCTCAATACTAACTCCAGCCACTTCAGATGCTCGTCAAAATCTTCTGTTACGATGATTATATCGTCTAGGTAACAGAAGATATACGGCTCGTACTCTGGCCCGAATAACGCATCTACTAGACGCTGGAACGTTTTCGGCGCATTTGTAAGGCCGAACGGCATCCTTTTAAACTGGTATTGCCCTGATCCTGGCACGGCAAAGGCGGTATACTTCCGGCTGGTTGCTTCCATCATTATTTGAAAATACGCCTGCTTCAGGTCGATTTTCGTAATGCACTTTGCCCGTCTCATCTTATCAAGGATGGAATCCATTGTAGCCATTGGATATCCGTCCTTCCTCGTAACCTTATTGAGATCACGGTAGTCGATGCAGAACCGTATCGATCCATCAGGTTTCTTAACCATTACCGGCGCACTGCTCCAATCGCTAGCAGACCTCTCAATAATATCATTCCGCAGCATCTTATTTACTTCGTCTCGCGCAATCTCCAGCATCCTCGGCGACAACCGGCGAACCTTATGCATTATAGGTGATGCATCTCCGACATCAATGTGATGTTCGGTTAGGTCAGTTGCGCCGAAAGTATCCGACGGTTCCGGCAATATACTTTCTATGAGACACCTAACACGTTCTCGTTGGTCATCTCGTAACTCCTGGATGCCAGCGCATTCAGCATATATCATCGCTTCTCCGTCTTCTGCCGTGGCGGCGAAGGTTCTCCATTTACCTTCTCGGGCTCGCCACTCTCCCCGACCTAGGCGGGTATCTATGTCGAAAATCCGGCAGAAATCCATGCCTAATATGACGTCGTGGTCTAGGACATTCATGGCTTTGAATCCGTCTATTTCCAAACTAATGTTTAGGATTCCTATTACTCGGCGAACATCTCCTGTGACGCTTTTAATTGCTGTCTCACATGGTTCCAACCGGCTTCTGAATCTCTCCGTTACCTTAGGTCCAGCGAGCGAAATCATAGCTCCTGGATCAAACAGCGCACTGTAACTCTCTCCTCCGAGATTCAGTTCTAGGAAATTCCTATTATCTGCCGACGTAGCTGCTACATTCTCGTCATCTCGACGGACTTCTTGTTTCTCCTCACTATTCGGCGGCGGAATACATAATTCCGTCCGCGTTCTCTTGGGAATCGCTCCCGTACTTCTTGGATACGGTGTCGGAATACTATCTACCTCCCTCTCTACCGGCAAGTCAAGCGGCGATGGGGCTGAGAGCATCTCTACGGCGCGTTGCACTATGTGTAGCCTCGAGAATTCTCGTTCTTCTTCGAGATCCTCATTGGGCTGTACTGGCGTGGCGACTTCACTCTCCTTTTGCCTCACCCTTTCACGAAACGTTTGTAGACTTTTCCGCGAATATTCCGCTTCACCTAGCGAATAATCAACGGCTTCCGGCTGGAGAAAACATAAACCTCGTTTCTTCAACCGCTTCATGTCTACCTCCGGCGTAACGTGATTCTCGGCTTGCCTCTCTTCACCACCTACGGCATTCTCCTGCTTCTCCACCGGCGGATTATAGTTAACTTTCCCGGCGAGATTTAAGGAGTGCTGCTGGGGGATCAGCGGACTTACTGTCCCCCAGCCAACAAGTTTCCCAACTTGGCGCGTATTTCGGCACAGTCAGGACAATTGCGGAAAACCGCTCCTGGTTTACCGCACATCTGACACGACTCTTGCGATCTGTGTGACGGTGACTGCGGTCTGAACACCTTCTCTGGGCATTGCACCGATCGATGTCCCGTCTTGGCACACAGAAAACACTTTGCGTTCGAGCATTCCGCTGCTCTATGCCCTACCACCTGGCAGTTAAAGCAGGGACCATAAAATTCCCGACGACCTGGCGACTTCGATTGAAAGGTTGCATTGCTCGGTTCACTCGGCGATGTAACCTTCTGCTGACGGGCGTACGGCTTACTCTCCCACTTGGCAGCAGAATTCGTCGATCTAGTCGGCAAACCCTGATTTACAACTGCGGCGTAAGTCGGCTTCTGCGCTACTTGCACTTCCGCAGCCACGCTCGACAACACGTCCTTCTTCTGACGCTTCGACTTTCCAGCTACCTCCTTGGTTGCTGCTTGCTTCGCCTTTTTGCTCACAGCGACCTTTCTCTGTCAAACCAGCGCTCTTCCTACAATCATTTAGCTGACTGAGGAACTCGTCGGGCATCTCTCTCTCATCACCAGCAAACCTCAGCCCCCAGCTCTTTAGCACTTTCATGCTTCGAAGACTCTCGTCTATTTTCAGACTGATTGGGCTGGACGACTTCTCTTTCCGAGACCGCACGCGCGTAAACCCTTCATCGGAATCATTCTCCGATTCGCTGAAATTAATCCGCGCGAGCTTTCGTCTCTTTGAGCTACTGCTCACTACACTACCGGCGGAAGCATTCTGCTTGTGACTGTCCTCATTGCAATCCGGCAAATCGCATTGATTTAACGCTGACTCCACGTCTTTCAAATCAATCGGTTTGATCGTCGTACTGCATCTCGTAGAGTTCACCATACTCTTTGGCTGTTTACTCTTCGACTGCGCAGTCTTCTTTGCCGGTGTTGTGCTCTTCCTCCTTTTTGGATTCGCTCCCTCCGCACTAGAGTTACCAGACTCAGTGTCGGATCGGCCTGACGGTATGAATGCATCGGATTCGGCGGGAATAATACTCCTCTTCTTATACGACTTCCGGGACCATTCGGACTCAATGCGGCTTCTCGATCACTCCTACTCTCTACTGGCGGAACCTGATTAGACCTAACGGGAAATACACCTAGTTGTGTCATTAACTTATCCCATTCGGTCGGATGCTGGCGGATATAATTACACAACTCCGGCGGAATTGTGAGAGGCGTTGGCTCATAACTAGTCGATGGTAACGCAACCGACGACGTAATCGGCAAGCCTAACCCAGACTGCGTCGTAAACGTATTGGAATACGTGCAGGTAGTCTGCGTGACGACCGTCGTGTACGTTGGAACAATCTTGTCGACCGCATCTTCTCTGTCGGTTCCACTTGGCCGTAACTCGCTATCCGCCTCACTGTCCGCTAAGCTACCATCTTCAGAGGTTACCGTCTCTCTGTCACCTACTCCCTTATCTGTAGTGACAACGCTCTTCTTCCACCTTCGTCTCTGCTTGGCAGCATTATCGACTGCCATCATCACCTTCGCTCGGTAAGCACCTGCGCTTACCGACTCCTTACGTATTTCCGCATGGTCTTCGTCCCACTCGTACCATGGAATATTATCGTTATCCGGTTCGGCTTCCCGCAACCGGGCACGCAATAACCTGTCCCGTAACGCAGCGCTTGATCCGGCGGCACACAGCCGTCGTGACGCTAACTCTCGACCGACATGTTCATCCGCCATTTTGGCGATCGTCCGCTTCAAATTACGTCTCTCTCTACCGGCGGTACCCTCGAGTAATATATGCATCTGTTCGACGTGTTCGGCCATTTTAAATTAGTAATCCGACGGTTAAATAAATTTATAAAATTATAATAAACCGACCCGGATCCTTCAAACGGGTTATTCGACACGGCAAAATTCACAAATGATTACTACCACCACCTCGACAATTATCTACAAACCTCGTGCCGTGAGGTACTAATTATCAATAAATAAATCAATTGAAAATAATTAAATTATCACCTCGTGCTTACACTCTCAAGCACAATATCTCTATACTATATAACTGGCGGTTTACAAACTGGCTACCTGAAACAGAATAAAAGTCTGGCGGTTTGGCAATTTGTTCAGATATCGGCAGTTAATATAATATTGGCGGTTCCGGCGTAATTGCTCTACTACCGGCGGTTAATACCGGCAATTCGTTGTATTTTTAAAACACCTGAAACAGAAATAAATCTGGCGGTTTTAGGCAAAAATTCACGAGTACCGGCGGTATATACCGGCGATAATAAATTGAGCAATCACTGAAACAGAAATACAATTCTGGCGGAAAACACAAATAAATATATATATATATATATATAATAAATATTTATATAAAACAGATATATATGTAAATACAATCAATATATAATTATTAATAATATTTATTAATCATCAAATAAATTGTATAATTGGCACGAGGTTTACACAAACAGGAGGGCCCGCCCAATTGGCAATAGGTATACATAAAAATTTACCATAAATTGCCACTACTCCAAAAAAAATTTAACACTTATAATGGTGTTGATTTTACACAAAAATGCCGGACGGATACTCAATCACACACTTTACTCTGCCGTCAATTACTGCCCCACGTTGGGCGCCATTTTGCGACGCTACTTTTCGTCGGGAAGAATTTAATTAGATTAAATTATAAACCGACGGAGGTTCCGTCGTAGCGACGTTGAAAATGGCTAGATATCGCCGATTTATATTTTATTGGGCGCCTGGCGATATTTAACCCATTTCCTCCCAAAATGTCCATTTTGGCCATCAACTTTTAACAACTTATTGCTATTTGTTTTCACAACTCCCAAAAAATGCTAAAGCCATATTCCACTATTTTCGAGGTCGCTCTATCGATTCATGCCATTTAGAAAACGGAAAAATAATTTCCAGCCCCCGAATTTTCCATTTTAAAAAAAAAGCTTGTTTTTAAGGATTTTTTTTTCAAAAAAGTGCAATTTACAGTGCTTAATGCACTTAGAAATTTAGTAAAATGAATGAAAACAGGGAGGTCGAGGTCCAGTGTATAGAGTTATGCTATTTGGATATTTTATTTTTTTCGTCTAAGGGTTGTAAAACCACCCCTAAATAGGACAATTTGACAATAACTAAGGTTGAATATGTATATTCACATATACACATATGCGTATGGATGTTTATGTTTTTGAGGGCGCTGATTTCGATTTTTAAGTTAAATATAGGAAATTCAAGATGGCGGACCCAATATGGCGACTGATAAATTTTGATTTCGCGTATTTTTTTCAAACTATGTTAAATCTACTGCAGGAATCTCTTTCGGATTGTTGATGATGAATCCAACGTCATAAATTCAGAACTACACAATTATAAAGCATGTCTTCAATATGGCCTATTCAATATGGCGACCATTTTTTTTTCAAATTTTCAAGTTTTTGTACTATAGGAAGAAGGCTTGGTGTTCGGGGATTTTTCGGTCCGCCAATTACAATTTTTATGTCAAATTTAGAATGTATTTCGTAAAATTAAAAAAAGAAAAAAAACAAAATCAAAAAAAGTAAAAAAAAGAATAAAAACAAAAAAAAAACAAAAAAAAGTAAAATGATTCTCGGTACATGTCTACCTCCTCGCAGTGAGAATCGGTAACAGTTATACTTACATACTGGCTAAAGACGTCGAAAAAAATTTAAGAACTGACAATTCGAAAAAATAGTCGCCAAACTGAATCTGCCATTTTGAATTTACGAATTTGAATGTTGCAGTTTTGACCTTGCATTCGTCAACAACAATCCGAAAGAGCTTGAAAAAAAATACGCGAAATCAAAATCTATCGATCACCATATTGGGTCCGCCATCTTGAATTTCCTATATTTGACTTAAAAATCGAAATCAGCGCCCTCAAAAACATAAACATCCATACGCATATGTGTATATGTGAATATACATATTCAACCTTAGTTATTGTCAAATTGTCCTATTTAGGGGTGGTTTTACAACCCTTAGACGAAAAAAATAAAATATCCAAATAGCATAACTCTATACACTGGACCTCGACCTCCCTGTTTTCATTCATTTTACTAAATTTCTAAGTGCATTAAGCACTGTAAATTGCACTTTTTTGAAAAAAAAATCCTTAAAAACAAGCTTTTTTTTTTAAAATGGAAAATTCGGGGGCTGGAAATTATTTTTCCGTTTTCTAAATGGCATGAATCGATAGAGCGACCTCGAAAATAGTGGAATATGGCTTTAGCATTTTTTGGGAGTTGTGAAAACAAATAGCAATAAGTTGTTGAAAGTTGATGGCCAAAATGGACATTTTGGGAGGAAATGGGTTAAATAAAAATGAAATAACTACTTTACAATACTAATCGGCAACCCGGCAAATCCTCACCTCGACTCCTCGTCACAGAGGGAATCCCGACGGCTGACCACCTCGGAACCGGTGGCTTTCAGAGTAAAGGAAAATTACGTAAAATAACACTCTCAAATTCTATAATTACCACAACTAATATTTATTCAAAAATCCAAAGAAAATTATAATTTCCGGCACCGACACAATATTAACGCGATCCGCGACCGACTCTCACACGTGCACACAATCTCTCACACAACTCCTTCCGTCCGGCAAATATATATAAAAATATTATATTTAAATATTTAAAATAATTCGGCCGCCCGTCGGGCTAACCGTAAATATTACTCGCCTAATTGACTTCTCACAGCTCGAATCAACTCCACTCGACCCTACTCTACTCGACTACTACTCTACTCTAAACTCTACTCTACTCAACAACGATAATGGCTACTCAGCCTCAAAATACTAATACTCTGCAAAAATCGACTGCCTCGTCGGACGATCGGGTAGCGAATCACGTCTGTCTCCTCGGACGATCAGGTAGCGAATCACGTCTGTCTCCTCGGACGATCAGGTAGCGAATCCTCGAGACCGGCTTCTTCATCCGGCTCGCGGCGTGGCTTAGATTCCCAAAATTAAGGATTTTCCTCCCCACCCTATCGCTATCCTTCTCTAACTTATCCTATTTCTTATCTACCGGCGTTGATTAGGGTGGTTGATTGCGTGATCGATACGCGTAGTCAACCTTAATCTTATTTCCGTCAAGGCCGATTACCCAATAATAGTGGTTTACGTCACCACCAACCTGTTCATTATTGGGTCGATCACGCAACCAATCATCCCCGACACTCGGAAGGCGCGCATTACAAATAATGAATTACCATATCGGTAACCCAGTAGGTGCTGCCGCCCCATGCCTACCGGCTATGTAACTAATACTAACTGTCCCGACACACTCACACAACAATTAGTATTAATTTCCATCCGCTATTTACAACTATATACAACTTTAAAAACTATTAGAAATCGCCCAAACTCTACCGACGGATCTACGACTACGCAACGGGATTAAAATAATTAATTAAGCTCATATTATATACGTGCGCGCGCTATATACAAAAATATACACCAATACATAGGTGTGCGCACCGTCTATATCTATATATATCTAGTATGCCGCGGTATACCTTCGCACGCATACATTAGGTATACCGCGACTCCTACTCTACTCGCGCGCTCCCCTCGCTCCGCGCGCTCCCACCCATTATCCCACTACGGTCGCTCACTCGAGCTCTTCGCGCGCGCAACACTCTCGCTGCTCGAGTGATTCCCCCCTACCCGCGCACCACGCCTAGTGCCGCACGATCGTCGCCGTCGGTGCCGCGTTCCCCGGTATACGGGTGTAAGGTGGGGGAGCACCCTGGCTCTCCCGACTACTAGTACGTAGTTCGGGCGTGCGCGCACCCATGCGCCATCTCAGCCGTCGTCGTCTGCTGAGCACGTGTGACGGTTGAGGTTAGGACGCCGCCTAACCTCCCGTCTTGTTGTCATCAGCAGCGGATACGCCAGGTATCGTGAGACGACCTGGGCTCGGTCCTTGGCTCACGATACCTCTCGGCCGTGGTCTGGGTCGTAGTCCGCGTACTACCGTCGGGTATCGGTCGCGTCGTTCATTGGCTCTGACTCTAAAACATACCCATACCGTGGGTATCAGTGTTTATTTTAAAGTGCATCGGTGCACTTCGGTCCGCCTGCGAGGGATTCGCTACCTGCGACGCGTTCGCGATCTAACGTAACGTGAATATAATGCATGCATATGACTTGTAAATACAAGCCATGTGCATGTACTTGTGCGTTGTACATTTTACAACGTCACACAGCAAAGCCAAGAAAGACCGAGCCAGAAGAAGGAGCCAATGTAGCCAGGAAGTCTGTTAGCCAGCAATAATCCAGGATACCTGAAAGCACCAGCTAATATAGCAATATTCATTAAAAGGGAGCAGACAGGAGCACACACTTACTTAAACAAGTGTGTATAGGAGAGGACTTGGGAAGAGGTTAAGTAAGAATTATAAGTACTGACACGCACAATATTAATAATACTACACATCAAACCGTTTTCCAAGTTGATATTTACCTGAATTGTCGCCGTGTGTCCGTCCAAGCAGCTCGAACTCGCCGTTGCACCTGTCACGCCGTGCGCATCAAGGAGAGCGAGATAGAAGGATATATCGGCCGCGGCAACACCCAAGAGCCCGCGTCGACGTGCCGCGTACGCACACCTCCGCGCCCTGTAAATACCGACATTATTAGATGACGGATTAGCTATAAGGATCGAGAGAATATTTACCTGGCAGGCAGCTTACGACGTCGTCAACGGCATCGTTATTGTTGTTAGAACTGACGATGCGTACACTACTAGACGGTGCGGCGGCCATGTTACTTATGCCACACTCAAGTAAGGCCGCGTACGCGCCGCAAGTAGGCCGTCGTGACGCATGCGCGCACACAGGCAATGCGTCGACCATGCCGAAGAGAGCAGAGCTCTTCCGATCGCCGTAAGGTCACGACGCCCGAATTTCGAGAGAGATACGCCGATCCGAAGCGAGAGATTAGCGAGTGTGCGAAATTGTGTGCTCAGCAATAGTGAGCGAGAGCAGTGAAGCAACGAAAGGTTGGTGTATACTTCTCCGTGCCTCCTTTATTTTTGTGCAATTCAATCCCGTGCTTCCTTAGTGTGTGTGTGCGAGTTATCGCGTTTTCCCCTTCTTCCCCCCTTTTTCGAGCAGCTTTCGACACCGCGATCGTGTATCACAGCCGCGCTGTCGGTCAACATTAAACTCGTCGCGGACGAGTAGCACACCGATTCAGCCAGCGATTCGTGACTTTTAATTTATAATTTGTACTCGTGTAATCTGCAGTGAGCCGCATTACGTCTTCCTAAATTCGCCCCCTACCTGAGCCGATCGCAGCCGAGCTTGAGGCCGCGTAAAGGAGGCGACTAGCACCCGTAATTATATAAATCGAAACAGATAATAAATTTAATTATTTTACACATATATTATCTTTATTATCCTAATCACCTGCACCCTAATCCCCAGTGCAGCGTGACATAGGGTATGATGAAAAATATGTGTAAATATGTCTATTTAAATGTCATAAAAAATATAAAAATATCATCAAATAAAATATATATTGCATTAAAATATATTAATTAAATGATTAAAATTTATTAGACTGACAGTACTGTTTTAGTCTATGTTAGTATTACTCTCACCACTTTATTTTAACGTTATTTATATATGTAGTACTATTATTAATTATTATTTACTTACAATATTATTACTTATATATTCCTAATATAATAATTTAATTTGGTACTAAAATGGAAAAAAATGGAGTACTGACAAAAATATGTGTTTGTACACTTTATTAATATTTTATCGCGTAATTAGTTGAGTTATCCCGGAATACCTCAGAAATTCCCGAATATCCAAGGAATCCCGTAATTACTGGAGTTATCCCGGAACATCTCAGAAATTCCCAAAATATCCAAAAAAATCCCGTATTTAGCAGAGTTATGCCGGAATAACTTCGAAATTCCCGAAATATAAGCGGTAACCCTTCCACTCCACACATACTCTTATTTCTTACAACTTAAAGGGTACCGAACACCGAACACCGCTCGTCGGACGCCGAACGCCGGTGACCGAACACCGGTCACCGAACACCGGAGAGCTATAATTTCTTACGTAATTATTTCTTGAATATAGAGAAACATACTTAAACACATATCAGCATAAAATCTTTATTAACTTAAGCGCATAATCTTAATAGTAACCTACAAATGCGAGGGATTCTATAATCTGTAGTATCCAGAATAGACAATGTTTAACAGAAATAAGAAAAAAACCGGTTGAGACTTAGACTCGACAGGCTCGTACATAACTAGTCGAGCGGTCAGTGCTGTGTCCTCCCTCCTCCCACGCAGAAGCAACAACGTAATCAACGCAGCCAATCAGCACACCAGGCTGATCATGATGATCCGGCTTCTCAGCCGCAACATTGTCGATCCGGGTCAGTCAAACGCGCCACTCGTTGCCTCGGCGCACAACAATTGGCGTCCAACGTGGAGCACAGACACTCGTCTTCTTCGGCAGCAGTCGGAGGAATCCATGCCGAGCCAGCCGTTGGCCGGACGAATGACGACACTGCCTATGCTAAGGTAATTACCGATATCCCAGCTAGCTCAGACCCGGTCGCAACATCGCAAACTACTTCTGGGAGTAGGTAAACACCCAGTGGCGCCCAACAACCGTATTTGTGCATAGGCACGTATGAGCATCTGTGGAGAGAGTACTTGTTCTACGAGCGACTCCACCTCAACAATAGCGGAATCACCGTCGGTCCCTGCCGCACTTGCAGACCACATAAACAGGGAAGACGATGGATCGATCAACCTAGTTCCCGATAACGAGCCAGTCTTTGTAGTAAACCCTCCCGCTGAAATCAACGACATGGCTAACGACCCCGTGCCACTAGCTTTTCAAGACTGGGACGCCACTTTTACTGTAAATGGTAAGCCTATAAGATCAGCGGACACGGTGAAATACCCAGGAGTAATCTTGGATGCGCGGGTAACATTCAAGGAACACCTACTGAGTGCAGAGTCGAAAGCCACAGGAGTGGCTAGAGCTTTGTCGGGCATGATGCCCAATATCGGAGGGCTAAGGCAGCCACGTCGGGCCCTCTTAAGGACAGTGCTAAGCTCCGTAATTTTAAAATAGACGTAACTACTTCTACGGTATTGGTTGTTTGCAGAATTCTGTTTTATTTCACCTTTTTGAAAGGTGGTAATTTTTATTAGCATAACAAAAGTTTTTTGAAAATGCGATACTACGTATGTAATGCACAGTTAAATGCACGTCAACTGGCATTTATGAATGGCTTTGAGAATGTGAATAAAAGACCTAGAGCAATCAAAAGAAGAGATGAAGGTAGTCATCCATCTCTAGCCCTAGATAAGAACTCTAGAATATATGTTAATTGTAATCGGCTAATAGTTGCTGAGATTGCTTTAATAGATGCTGATCCAGCCTGCATGCGACTAAACTTTGTTATTCCAGCAGCAGCTCAGATTTGCATTATAGGTAATGCGCAAAATGAGATCCACAGGTTATCCTTAAAATGTAGGGTTCAGTTTTCAAAAAGAAATATTTACATACCAAACAATGTTCGTGGTTGTAGACATCATCTGAATGATAGTGGGGTTTTCTTCGATCCACTAATGCTTGGCTTGCAATCTATTAACGGACCTTATATTATTAGAGGCCAACAATCACAGGTTTTCCTTCAACCTGGTATTGGAAAGGGGTAAAAAAATTGACTACAATAACTTATCTGATGATAATTTAGAATGCTTATCACCAATCAATAAACAACAGTTAAAAGAACTGTTAATTTTTTATGATCCAGTAGTACAAAATGGAAAATTGAGGTAAATTCACAGGAAAGAGTTATTGATTTTTTTGTGCAAGATAAAGGAAGAATTGAGTGATGATTTTTTGAAAATTATTATAATGTCAGTTCAATCTTTGATTACGACAAAACATTATTACTACAATCCTCATCCTGTAGAAAGGAAAGCAATAGCTATAATTGACAGTACATATTCCTACATATACAAAAGTTCTAACTTTCGTGTATCACCACAGTCCTACTCTATTCACAAAAATATGTATCTATTAAAACCAACCCTCAGACTAGCCCCAGATGGCTATTTTCTCACTATTTTTTGACCTTATTTTTTTGACGCTCGTAATAATAATGCTGAAGTTCTTCGTGAAGAATTTGAAAGAGATGCTGTTGGTTTAGCAAACTGGTTTCAGGCCAGTGAAATTGTATTGGTAGATAGGTGTTATCGCGATGCTGTACGCATGTTGCAGCACCTTGGTATTGACCATAGGATGCCTGCAGTGATTCAATGACATACGAATGGTAACTAAAAGTCGTTGGATAGTAGAAGCACGAAATGGACATCTTAGATCTATTTTTAAGTTTTTAACGCAAATAATAAATATGCAGCATGCAGAGAACCACCTAAATGTTTTCTATCGCATAGCTGGATCATAAACAGGTATCACCCTATTATTACTATACAATATGCGGATGTTCGATATACAAGAGAAATGGTTTGGAGGGCTAGGATGCCTAATGTTGTGCAAGGAAGAGTAGAAGTCAATAATCTATCGCAGATAAATGCACAGTAGGCTCGACTTCATACTGGAGACGTGGTAGATTTTCGTATACTCGTCTTAAACTACCTTAGAGATCTGACAGTAGGAACTTACCAGATAAAGCTTTCTCCATCTTACATTCAAGACAAGCTTCTGAGAGATAATGATGATAAATTCCAATTTGACCGAAATATTATTGATGCTGGATTCTTGCGAGGGCATATCTATTCAAGAATTCGTAATGCGTCTAGGCATCAACTTTTTATAGCATACGTAGGTCAAAGTGGAGCACGTACATCAGGTACATGCGTGCATGTTGCCAGTATATTGTGGTTTCTAGGATATGCACGGCGTCATGAAAACATCAAGTATCCTGATGAATCCTTACTAATACCACATTGGATGGTGCAAATCGAAATGCTCAGAATATGAGAGTAGAAATGATTAATGTATGATGCATTTAGCTAACAAGAAACTCAAGGAATCTGTAAGCAAATGTACTTATTTACACCTGAAAACATACTCGTATGAACAGATAAGTTGTCTGCTCAAAATATTCTATAATGCAGAACGAATATGTACATGCACACACACACGTATATATATATATGTGTGTGTGTGTGTGTGTGTGTGTGTGTGTGTGTGTGTGTGTGTGTGTGTGTGTGTGTGTGTGTGTGTGTGTTTGTATGTGTTTTTCCTTATAAGGAGGCGGTAAAAATGCTCTTTACGTACGGAGTGTAGGACTCGGTCAGCGTGATCCATACCCACTAAAAAACCACCCTGCCATTGGTCTTGGCAGGGTTCCTCCTCTCGACTGATCCTCCCCCTCAGAAACCACCGTAAGGCCTTACTTCGAGAGGAGCAGTCATGCCCTATCTGGGCCGTCGCACAATATTACATCAGGTTGCTGTTGTTGCCAACGTTTCTTCTTCTCGTTTCAATTCTTCTGACGAGATTCAGTCACACCACGACGTTAGTGGCGAGGGTAACAACGGCATCCCACCTACTCTGTGAGACAAGCAGGCACGTCCCTAAGCCCTCGGGTGTTACAGGGCCCTTCCAATACTCCTGGAATTGTTGGCGTTCTTCCAGGAAGTTTAGGCAGCGAAAGAGAACGTGTTCCAGGTCTTTGTCTACTCCAAGGCATTTTGGGCACTCCGGGCTCCCGTACACTTTAACGCGGCACAGGTAGCTGCGGAAGCATTTATGACCTGTGCTTCCTGCTCAACTATCTGGCAATGTTGGGGATGACGCGGTGTGTCCAGCGACTCTCATTGGCTGAATCCCACCGTTGCTACAATTGCCGAAAGGTGTTGACGATCCATCTGAGGCCCCAATTCTGGTCTTCTTCTTTTTCCGTATGCGTTGCTCCACGGTACAATTCAGCTCTCTCGGATGCTATAAGGTCGATGGGGGCAATCCAGCGATCACCGAGAGGGCGAAGTCCGATACGGTGCGGTAGGCTCGGGCCGCGCGTAACGCAGCGACCTTGCAGGCTCGCCGACAGGGAGCCCCGTAGATCATGTTCTTTAGCCATGCAACAGTCCAAATTGGAGCTCTGTATAAAATTACGGAGCTCACCACCGACGCGAGGAGGGACCTTCGCGGTTACTTTGGTCCTCCAATGTTGGGCATGATGAAGGCGAGCGCATGTGCCACCCTTGTTGCATTCGAGTCTGCATTCAGTGGGTGTTCTCTAAACGATAGTCGTGCGTCCAGCGCGACCCCAAGGTATTGGATGGAGTCCATCGACCGGACTTGGTTTCTGCCATCCGTGAAGGTGGCGTACGTCTTCTTTTCCGGGAAGTGATCATCGTCTCTGTTTTTTCCGCCACCAGACTCAATCCCTGGCCGCTCAGACAGTCCACTACTACCTCGATAGAGACGTCTTTGAGGTATTGAACCTCTTTGACGCTCTTCGCGACGACAACGAGTGCAAGGTCGTCGGCGAAAGCCATCATCAAAACCCCCTGGGGGAGCTGCTGTTTCAAAAGACCGTCGTAAACGATGTTCCATAACAGAGCCCTGCGGCACACCCCCCAGTAATATTATAAGAGCATTCTTTATGTTCAGGACTACAACTGCGCACATACACCTGGTACTTCTGACACCGCTAATGGCGTTTGTGGCGAGCTCAACAATTCGGTTTATGGCGTCTATGGCTGAGCGACCTTTTCGAAAGCCGAACTGGTTCTTGAAGAGGTCTTCCACTGAGATGGCTGCCTCCAGCCTGGCACTTATTACCCGCTCAAATAACTTCCTGCATATATCCAGCATGCAAAGTGGTCATTACGAGGATGGCTCCTCCGGGGGTTTATTTCCCTTCGGTAGGAGCACCAACCCCTGTACCTTCCACTGATCTAGGAAGCATCCATCCTTGAAGCATGCGTTGAAGGTGTGCCTAAAAAGATTAGGAACCTTCAACGCCACGGTCTCAACTGCCAGGCCGGGTATTCCGTCCGGTCCCGCGGCCTTCCTTGGAATGATTTTCCAGGCAGCCACCCTCAGCTCTTCTTCCGATACATCTGGCGGCTCGACCGCACCATTCACCGCCGTCAGGCCCGCGTCTAGTGCTCTGTCTCGTTGTTGTGGAAAGAGATGGCAAACGACTCTGTCAAGAAATTCAGGGCAGGATGGTGTTGCCGTACCCCTGGAGTTGATCTTATTCATGACCATTTCGTATGGCCTGCCCCAGGGGTAATTTTATATCTCCTCGCAAAAGTCGCGCCAGCACTTTCTCTTCGCGGCTCCGATGGCAGAGCTCTTTTCTCTTTTCGTCATAGTCCGCGGTCAGTTCTTAGAACCGTGGCTTCTTTCTCGCTCTTTAATGCAGTCTTCTAGCCCGCAAACATTTGCGACGCAGCTCCACATTTCTTCTGACCACCAATAAACTGGTGGTCGGCTACAAGGATTTAATTACGTGGTCATGGATGCTTCACAGGCCACTGTTATAGCCGTCGCAAGATTTCGGGCTCTCGCGCTGGCTGTTTCTTCCGCCACTGCCCCTTTCAGGAAGCAAAGAAACACCTCTTGATCAAAGGAAGCTGGTGCCCATCTCTTCTTCACCGGCCGCAGTTTTACCCCGGGTCTCCTGTTGGTCAGCTCAAGCTAGTACACAATAGCCTGGTAATCGCTACCCGTGTATCTATCGCTAACCTTCCAATCGAGCCTTTGGCATACTTGGGAGTCGTCCCCTTGTTACCAATCTCCAACGCCAGTGTAGAGAAGATGTCGAGAAGAAAACGTTCACGGACGTTCGTCCTTGCGCTGCCCCATTCCGTTACCCAGGCGTTAAAGTCCCCACCGATTACCATGGGCAAACGGGAAGATCTTACGCTATCGACGATGGCGTACAGGGACTTCGTGAAATCCTCGATGGTGTCACTGAGCGGTAGGTAGTAGCTGTAAATACGCACACTTGCCACTTCTACCCAGGTGAAACCGGGGAGAGGGGCGGGCATCTTGCGGGATATATGTAGATTTCCACACACCCAGATGGCCGCTTTGCTGGTAGTGTCCCTCACCCAGCTTGGGCTCTCGCGATCCCTTTACTCCTCGCTGACGATGACGATGTCTGCCTTCTCTTCTCTGACCAACTGGGGCAGAAGGTCTTGGGCTACCACACAGTGGTTGAGGTTAATCTGGAGTACCTTAATCATTTTTTATTTCTGATCGGCACCCCTGCCTCCTGCGGGGCCTTTATTGCGTCCGCGCAGTTCACTGTTTTGTGGCCCTCTTGGCCGCATCAATAGCATTGCGACGATCGGTCGACCGCGCTTTTGCAGTCCTTTGCGATGTGCCCAGCCTCGTGACATCTGTAACACCGCGAGGATCCTTCTCGCAGCTGAACTCTGCAGTTGACCCATCCAATTTTAATTCTCTCATCTTGGAATAATTCTTTGGCAGCTGCTGCCGAGAGCTGTATATCGTAGGGTAAAAATATTCGACTTTGACAAGCTGTAACTTTTAAACTAAGAACCTTGGAGATTTGGGAATCTAGAGGCCTATATTTGCTTCACGTGTTAAGGACTATTATTTAAAAACGTTTCAAAAAATTAGCCGAAAGCTATTTTTCATAAGGATTCTGCGGGGTCCTTTAACCCATTAACGCCCAAGATGACCACTCTCGGACACCACCATTTGAGGCTCTGTAGGTAATGCTTTTCGCTATGGAAAAATTTGACTGAGCACTATTTCTAAAGTTAAAAATCTGCTCTTTTTAATGGTATAATTTAAAAATCGAAAAAAATTGTTTAACAATGAATAAATTGAGTTCGAAAAAAAAAATTGATAATTTTTACATACGACTTTTTTTTGGAATCAAGTTTTCACACGGTTACTGGTTTGAAATGATCTTTGAACCGACATATATCGTGGAGTTTTTATCTAAACTTGAAGTAACGTCGGTTCCGAAAGTGATTTTTTCACTTTTTTGTGTTCAAAATGGCGACCGAGTGCGACAATTTTTGCGAAATGTTCATGATTTTTTTTCGGAAAATCTATGCACTTTTGGCATATAGTTATACAATAAAATAAAATAAAATAATAACAATAGTTATTTATACACTAAAACTAAATAACAAAATATAACAAAATAAATAAATAATAATAAAATTAATATAAAATGTGAAATAACAAAAAAGATATAAAATAATGATTTAAACAATGTAAGCAATGAATGGCGTAAAAATAAAATACGAAAATATACAATAAATATTGAACTATATACACGCAACATAGAGAACAGTAACAATTTACAATTAATCGGCGGAATACAATAAAATAAAATAAGCACTCCGGTAGTGAAGGGCAAATGATTCCGTCATTACTAATCCTCGCCTCCCAAGCCTGTCGATCGAGCTCAGAAAGATACAATGAAAGGTATGATTTGAAGGAACTAACGAGGAGAAAGGGAGGTGATTGATGAGGCCAGAGGCAGTGATAATGAAGGAATTATTAAGGGCTTCAGTTCTAGGAGGGAGATAAAAAAGGGACAAGGGTGAGTGGCGTGAGGAAACGTCGCCAATTATGAAGTGATGAGTAAGGTATGAAGGGGATTTATGCGAGATGATGTTAAAAGCACAGGTAACAATGAGAAGGGATCTCCTAAGCTCGACCGACAGCCAACCTAGCTTAAGACGGTATGGCGACACACGTTCGCGCCACGAAATACATCCCCACACAAAACGAACGCAAGCATTCAATAATCGCTGTAACTTTAAATTTCTAGTAGCATCTAGGTCGTGAAAAACCGCGCAAGCGTAATCGAAGTGCGGGAAAATCAGAGTCTCGACAAGGCTCCTTCTGTTCCGACGCGAGAACGCTCTTTTAAAAAATCTTAACGAGTGAAGAACTTCATGAACCCGCTGAGATACAGATGCGACCTGACGAGACCAGTCCAGTGTAGGTGTAATCCAAAGGCTAAGTGATTTGACTTCAGACTCATAGTCAAGGAAATTATTCCCTATTACAACCTTCGGGGCAGTATCCAAGTCAATGCGCAAAATATAGGCCTGACTGCCCAAAATCATCACCTTCGTCTTTTTCAAATTCAAATTCAGTCCGTTCAACCTCGCCCAGTTATCTACCGCATTCGCATCTTCCGAAATTTTCTGTACGCCCTGAGCGAGATCGGATGGATAAAACAAGTAATAGTTCTGTGTGTCCTCCGCGAAAATCATGTAGTCTGAATGACTTAAAACACGTGGGAGGTCATTAATAAAATAGAAAATAACAGTGGACCACGGACACTGCCATGGGGAACCCCCCTAGACGTATCGAGCCAGGCCGAGCCCGCTCCCAGTTCATCCACCACCGTTTGAGTGCGGCCAACTAGGTAATGGTAGAACCAGGTGATAACCGTATCGGAACAACCTAAAGAGCGTAGCTTACAAATGAGTAAGTCATGAGGCACCGAATCAAACGCTTTTGAAAAATCAAATAAAACGAGAATGGTGATCATGCGTTTGTCTATGGCTCTCCTGATATCATCCAAGACATCGATCAGAGCCGTCTGAGTACTATGCCCCCGGCGGAAGCCTGCTTGTCTCTCTATAATTAAATTATTACTATTAAGATACTCAGTAAGTTGTTCTTGAACTAACTTTTCTAAAATTTTGGAGACTTTACAGAGCTTTGCAATGGGCCTAGTGTCAGACGGTGAGATCACCCTGTTCGACTTTGCCAAAAGAAAAAGAAGAGTTGAGAGAGATAAATTAAATAATTCAGCTAGATAAGGAGCTAATTAAGCAGCTATAAGTTTTAGCATCGGAACAGAAATTCCATCGTGACCTGTAGCTTTAGAGGTGGCCCTGGATATAGTAGGCATGACTTTCTGTGAGGTGATAGGGGCAAAATGAAAGGAAGTTAAAGAATAAGATAAGGGTAAGATGTCTGGTGATGAGATGAGAGATGAAGTTGAGTATATGAGAAAGGAAAGGGTGAATAAGAAATAGAAGCATAATGGGTTTTGAGCTGATCAAGTGAAAAAATGTTGAGAGGTGATTGAGCAGATTTAGACATGAGACCCATGTTCCTGAGCTCCTTCCATAAACTAGACGAGTTAGAGGCGGATTTGATTTTGTTATTAAAATGTAAAAATATACTGGAGTCTATGTCATTTCTAACAAGTTTACGTAGATCTTTGTAAGTCTGATAATCCGAGCTCAGGCCAGTCGCCAAGTATCTTTTATACGCCATATTACGAGCCTTAATATTCTGTTTGATGTGCGGTGTAATCCAAGATTTACTGAAGTTTTTAATGGTGATGAGTTTAGCAGGAGCGAGTGAATCAAATGTTTGTAGGATGGCTGAAACAAGATTTGAAAGTAGGATGTTGATGGGAGTGAGGGGCGAATAAGATGGGATCAGCGAACTTTGTGAAGAAGAAGATGACCGGCCAGATGACGTAGTTGAAGATTGAGATTGATGATGTAGACGACACAGTGGTAGAGCATGAGAGAGTTGAAAGATGATTAAACATATCAGAAAAAAGAGCAGCCGCTGCCGGCGGATCAATTAGAGCAAGGTTCCGCGACCAAATCCTCTTTACAGCCGGCAAAGGTTTGATAATATCCAATGCAAGTATATATAAGTATATAGTCGTGCCCTGCTGCAAAGGGAACTGATAACTTAGTATAAATATAGACTGGCGGGGGATTACGTGTAATGAAAAGATCGAGCCATGTATGAGATGAATAGGTGCCCCATCTTTATTACACATGTTAATATTAAAATCGCCGGTGATGACTACCTGGTTGCAAGTATGTAAATAATTTGTCAACGTATCAAAGAATTTAGACGGGTATGCCACTGTGAGCCTCCTATAAACAACACAAAACAGCAGCGAACTAGTTTTATTGAGAACTCGAAAAATCATAAACTTTGGAGTGTTGGAAAAAGCAGGGTCGGAGTGAGCCACAAGCCTAACATCAAGATTATTCTTGAAATAGGCCGCATTACCCCCCCCCCCATCCTTAACAACCCGATCCAGTCTGTGCAAGGTGTAGTCAGGAAGGCACAACATGTTGGAGGAGTCATGTTCCGTGAGAAAGGTTTCCGAGAAAGCGATGATATCATGATTAGATGGAAGAACTAGTGACTCAATGGATGAAAAGTGTGTTTTTAGGCGGTTGATATTAACATGAAAAATGGAAAATGAAGTGTTGGTAGGTGCTGACGCCTGGCCTGGCAACCCTCATTGTGAAGTAGGAGAATTATGAATTAAAAGGTTATTTATGTCTGATTCAGAGCGAATCGGAAAAAGCTGCCCTCCCCTCGATTTACGCATAAAAACCGTGTAGTTTTTAACAAAAGGCCTCGCGAAACCTAAGTCAGCAGAACGACGCAGCGCTTTACTTAATAGGACATGCAATTCCTTGGGTCATAGCGCACGCAAAAAAACCGACGAGCCTCCACCCGTATCAAAGAGAGAATTGGCAGACAAACCCTTGAGAAGGCGAGCCTTCTCTAAAACAAGATCCCTGGTTGATGGGGAGGAAACCCGGAAAACAATTCCCTTATTATTATTATTAATACCGCTAATGCCCGTAGACAAAGTCGCCGATCCTGGATCTTGATTTCCTGGCTTATTTCGGACAAGCCAGGGACAAATATCTAAAACTTGTGAGCAAACGCGGGGGAGGTTGATGGCGGTTAATACTTTATCAATGGCCTCCCCCTCCGAGATGGCCATATTTGCAGGGATACCGAGCAGTAACAACTCGCAGGTATCTGAGAAGGAAGTCACTGCCGACACCGCCGACAACGACTGGCCGCTACGTGCGTCACCGATCATGCCACGAATTGATGCATTCGCCGCTTCTAGCGCTCCCGGCAAGACCGTGCGCTCGAAATTGGCCTCTAACCGGTTCGCGAAATCAGAGAATAGAGCGGCCATGTCGACGGTACCAGTCTGTTGTGCGGGTAGGCCGGAGCAGCTCTCAGTGGGCGCGGCGCCGCGAGGTTGCTTAGCAACCTGCGCACATGGCGGTAAAGTAGGCGAGGCGACGCGCTTGGCCGTCCCAGTGGTGGGGGTCGCAGCAGAGTGCGTGGCGCTTGACGCGAACTCACCTTCCAAAACAGCCGTCCCGGAAAGTGCTGCCCCCTCACGCGGCACGGGAAAAGCAGAGCTCTTCGCAAGACGGCAACAACGCGGTTCGTTAGAATCGGGCAAAATCGCGAAGCAGTTCGCATGGATGTAGCTGCCGCATCGCGAACATACCTCCCCATGATCCTTTTTTACGATTCTACGATTACACACAAAGCAAGTGGAGCGCGTCGCCGTCTGCATCTCCCAAAGATGTAGTAGGTGTAGAAGAGCCTTAAGGAAGATGTAGATACTGCGGCTGACCTTTAGGTACAGGTGGTAACCAGTAGAGGCGCTGATCCAACTGTGCGAATTCGTCAATGTTGGGCCGCCAATTTGCGCGTAAATGAATCCTAACCTCTTAGTATAACCAACTTTTTAGAGGAGAAATAAGGATTCCTGGGCGATAAAAAGTACCTGATATTATTTCAGACAACAGCCGCCAATCCAGGGAATTCCCTCCTCTTAGCTGAAACTCGTGGAAAAGAGTGTGAATAAATATATCACGATTCGAGTAAAGGCGAATTGTGAGCGCGTCTAGTATACCCACCAGAGAGAGAGAGAGAGAGAGAGAGAGAGAGAGAGAGAGAGAGAGAGAGAGAGAGAGATTGATTGATAACTAATATTTATTTTGCCAAGGTCTAACCGACCGAATGGCACGAACATAATATACAAATATACATATAAAATTACAATACAAATAAACATATAAAAATTTACGCTGAAAGTGAATAATTAAATCAATAACTCTGAGTTACATATGAGTAATATTAGTAGAAAATAAGCTTAATGTAGAACAGTCAGTGATTGAGAATATGCTATCAGATGTATGCATGTCTCTAACATCCACTTTTACACTTTAAGATTCATTTTATCTTATTAGATATAAATGATTAAAAGTATGAAATGACATATAACATTATAACACTCTACAGAAAGGTTTACCATTGGCAATATTATACAACTGAAAATTCAAAACTTAAAACTTATATAATTTAGAAAATTTGTGACCCATTAATATTTCATCAACAGTCACATATCAATCACAGATCAGTTCATCAGACTAAACTATCAGTGTAATTATCACATTTTCATACAATCTCAAGCACTAATATTGAAAAATAAATGTCATAAATGTTAGAGCCTTATACGATTCCGATATAGGAAGCAATATTATACTTTTCACACGTATCCTCTTACTCCTCCTGCAGGGAATCATAAAAAGCCTTCTTAAAGATAGCTAAACTATTGCTATTTCTAATTGAGGCAGGCATTTTCTCCCATAGCATCATGCTCTGAATAGAAAAAGAATACTTATATGAATCCCTAGTTGCAATTGGAATATTAAACATTGAAGCATTACGTTTAGACCTTCGCTGTTCGTCGTTATTGAATTTCAGCAGATCAAAAAGATATTGCGGTTTCTGGGTAGCCATAAGCTTAAACATATTAATCCCCAAAAAGTACTTACGACGATCGGACAATGTTAACCATCCCAATTTTTTATAAAATGGTCTAAGGAAAGTGTCACGTTTAAGATGGAAGATGAATCTTACAACTGAATTACACAATCGCTGAAGCTTGATCGATAGATAATTGGGAAGATCGTAATAAACCAAACACGCATAATCAAAATGTGGTATCACCAAAGCATTTGCCAATTGAGTTTTGATTCGCTGGGGCAAATGGTGCCCTTTATACCGCAAACGATACAAGACACCATGGACCTTAGAACAAATACTACTAATTTGCAAATTCCAAGATAAGTCACTAGCAAGAGTAACACCAAGACTTTTTACATTTTCTTTAAACACAATAGGTACCTCACCAACAATAATTGAATCCAGCTTAGAGTAATCAACAAATCGATTCAGTTGAGTAGATGCAAACAATATAGCCTCCGACTTATTTATGTTTAATTTCAAACCATTTTCATTAACCCATCTAACAATAGAGTGCGCATCCTGATTTACTCTAAGGATTGTCTGGTTTATGTCAGCTGGTTTACATTGTAAATAAATTTTTAAGTCATCAGCAAATAGCATATATTTACAATGTTTAATTATTCCGGAAATTGAATTAATATAAATCAAAAACAAAATTGGACCCGGAGTCGAGCCCTGCGGGACTCCCGATGACATTGGTAAAAATTCAGAAGGCTCACTGTCCGCATCAAGCACTGCCTGTTCACGATAACTCAGATAAGAGTGTAGTAACTTTACAGCGCTAGATGAAAAATTGAGGTCTTTTAATTTGGTTAATAGAATGGTGTGACTGATTGAATCAAATGCTTTACTCATATCAAACAAAACCATAATAGTGACTAAACCATTCTCAAATCCTTTACGAATATCATCTGTAGTTTTTAGCAAATCGGCCTGGGTACTATAACCACTCCTAAACCCAGATTGAAATGGTGACAGACGATAAGTTGATTCCAAATAATCTACCAATTGGTTAGTTAAAATATTATCAAATACTTTAGCTAGGTGAGGCAAATTAGTAATGGGTCTAGTATCAGTTACAGCCCTCGGGGGATTGACTTTACTCAACGGTATAATTATAGATTTTTTCCATAACTTAGGATAATCACAAGATTGGATGATTCTGTTGAACAAATTAACAAGAAAAGGAATAATAATATGATATGTCTCAGAAAAATAATTCAGCGAAAGACCATCACAACTTCGGCTTCTAGCCTTGGGCAAACATAACTTCAACGCCACACCAACCTGAGATATGTCTACAGACTTGAAATCAAACAAAACTGCATCATCAACATAAGGAAGAGCCAAAATATGATCCATCTCTTTAGAGGTACAATTTGGATGACAGCCAGCAATCGATGAGAAATGTGTTATCAAATCATGAGCACTAAATCTTTGCAAAGGTGAATCATTGCTTTGATGGGTCAATCCATATTTACGTAAAATTTTCCAATATTTAGACACGTCAGGTGAGTTATATAGACTATTTAAGAGATAATCCTCACGGGCCTTTTTGATTTCAAGTTTCGTCTGCTTACGCAATATCTTAAATTTGTTGAGTAAAACAGTACTCTTATTTCTACGCACACGTTGATACAACCTATCTCTTTCTTTACACATTGATCTTAAATGTTCATTAAACCATGGCACAGGTATTTTCTTAAAGACTCGTGATCTAAAAGGTGCATGAGTATTAAGCATGTCTATAGAGACAGTACGAAAATATTCAAGAAGCTGGTTTACATCCAAATCAGATTGAAAAATCAGATTTTTCCCATCCAAGCGATGTTGAAGGGCTGAAGAAAATTCAGCCAGTTTAAAATTTCGAAAATCACGCGAGAGAACTTCAATGGGTTTAGATAATTGTGATTTCAATTTGTAATCAATCAAGATAGCATCATGACAATTTATAAACGGTGTGTCAGACTTTTGAAATCCAATAACTTTATCCTGTGAGTCAGTTATTAAAACATCAAGCCAGGTATCAGAGTTATCACGGTGATGCGTTGGGCCTGTGGGAACAAGATACAATTTATTTTCAAATATAAGATTTTTCAGATGTTTAGAATAGTAATTATCACTTGCAAGATCAGAATTTAGGTCTCCAGTGATAATAACGTCAGAATATAGATGAAGATACTGGTTAATCAACTCAAAAATCCCACCCAACACCTGCCCCTTAGGCCGTCTATAAATTGAGAACAATAAGACCTTTTGTTGCTCTGTCAATGCAAGTTCAAGGACAATATATTCCGTTTCATTTAAACTAACGTTTGTCGATTTACATAGCACTCTTGTTGCAATGCTTTTACGCACATAACAGCCTACACCACCCCCCTGGACAAATTCTCGATTACCATCTACAGATTTTAACTTTCGATCGTTTCTAAATAAATAAAAATCGTCTATATGGAAAAGTGAAGATGGCTGATTGGGAGTTAACCATGTTTCAGACATAGAAAGAACATCTACTACGTTTGATATAATTAAATTATGAATATCTACGAGGTGTTCCTTTACAGAATTTACATTAACCTGAGCTACACGAAAACTAGATTGGCATGGGGCAATGCGTACTGTCGAAGACAATGCACACTTATCAGATGTCAGTCATTGCAACTTATCGAGATCATCTCTAGTATTAATAACAATAATATCCGATCTATCCAGGCGCCGAACAAACACGCAATCATTTCGAGCCCAAACATGTTTATAGTTAAGTTCACGTGCCTTCTTTTTTGTTAAAACTAATAAGTGATAGAGATCTGCAGGTAACATATCGTATAAGTTGAGATTTTTAGTTGATTCAGACGCATTTGAAGGGAAAAGACTACAAAATGTAATGATACCTGTTTCGCGTTTAATTTTCAATATATGTTCTTTCACCGCAACAGATTTAAACTTAACTATAAGTGAAATCTATCTTTGAGAGGTATCCGACGAACTAGACAAATTTTCAGATGGTTTAAATTTGAATTCTCGAATCTCCAAAATATCTCCTTGCAAATTTTCCAAATCCAATCGAGTTAAAATGGCATTTATCAACTCCTTATAAGGAACAGTGATGTTTACTGGAATGCCAGTTACCTTGATTTCATGTCCAGAAGAGGAAGGACGCTGTGAGACACTCCTCTGCCGCATTTCAGATTCAATATTATCAATGCGTTGAGTATTCGTAGATACCGTTTGAGACAAATTGTTGACTTGATTAGAAAGTAAAGAGAGCTGTCCTGACATGTTGAGGTAGTTACTTTGCATTTGCTGAAAGATAAACGCTGACCTTTCAGGTTCAGACATATTATTCCAATTCGAAGGTAGCAAAGGGGCATTTGAAGGTAAACAATTCGATGATGATGACGAACTGTTATTGGCAAAACTATTATTCATATTATTCATATTACTGAGATTATGCGACAGATTATCATTAAAAACGAGCTCAGGATTACTCAAATTGCGGGCCTGATCAAACCTATCAGATCTACGTGACGGGAAATTATGTTTACTATTTAAATTGTTTTTATGTTGAGAATTAGATAAACCTAACGATCTTGCACAGCAAATACAATTTGGCTTGTTTGCTATATATTGAACTATGCAGCCTGGATGAAAATGCTTGCCACAAAATGCACATTTATGATTATCATTAGCAATATTACGCTTACATTTCGTACATTTAGGCATTTGTAAATGACCTGCAATCCAATTTATATAGATAAATCTAATAATAATATTAATATCGAAGTCAACAGTGAAAGGTGGTGAAATTCAAATTATAAAAATCTAAAGTAAAAGTGATAAAATTAAATTAAAATAACAATTGTTTAATAAAATTTAAGAGTTTAGAAATTAACACTTACATATTATAATATTTGCCAATGATATTACAAAAGTAAACATCAAATTTGATCTATGCCAATTTATTAAATAATAATAAATAATATTGCAATGAATCACTATACGATGGTTAGAAATTGAGATAAAAATCATTAACATAACAGCCTTTAAATGAGAAGTTTACATTCATATATGAATTTACAAGTATTTAAAAATCTAATTTAAAGATGCAAGCAACAAAAGAAAAGAATATTGCGCAAAAAAACATGCTAGAATAAAAATACCTATACAATATTTACACTTTGCACAAAAATTAAAAATAATAATTATAATAGAATAAAATTTGATTAGAATTTAATTAAGTTGAAGTCTATTTGTTTTATAAATCTGGGCTAATATTACTAAAAATTATTTGTGCATTAAATTACAGCAAAAAACAAACCAAACTAAATAAAATAAAATGAAATATAGAATATAAGATACAACATGCTTACATAAAACAGATAGGTAATTGTTTTGAATTAACGTAACAATTCGTTTACAAAAAAAGCACATGAACACATACATAAGACATTGACGAAATAAACAAAAGCAAAAAAGCAAAAAACGCAAGTGCTTAAAAAAGTGACCAAATTACAATGAGTCCAAAATTACAATTAGAATGACTTAAGACAAATTAAATATAAATTTAAAATTCAACACTTTGTGTGCATTTGATTACAATAAAAAGATGCCATAAGTTGCAATAATGAAAACCTATCAGCGTTTATCATACTATGGCAAATATTTACTAACTATAGTGTAATTAAAATAAAATTAATTACTACACGCAACAGAACAAGCCACTCGTGTATTGACCTCAACTTTAACGAATTAAATTGTCCATATAAATCACCTCATTTGATTAAAATCCACTGATTTAGGAATCACTGGTTATAATACTTTATATACATACATAAAATATAGCATCATCTGTTCAGTCAATTTAGAATAGCGGACTAAAAGACAAACACGAGTGCAATTATACAGTTAATTATCAATGTGGTGCCATCTAACATTTTCCAGCAAAGCGATTTTATAGAATTACCATAAGTTAGATCTATATTACCGACAGTAGGTAACATAAGCCACGTGTCTAATTTTACACAAATTTATAAGATAACCTCTAACAAAGATAACTTAAAGTTTGATTAAAAAGACGATATTGTTAATTAAAATAATAATATAGACAGTCACCAGACACTATTGCACTTAAATTCTTGTAGATGGGCGTGGCAGGAAACATCAAAATGTCATTTTAGAAAACTCGATCCCTCGTATAATGGTTGTAGTAATACATAAGATAATGGTAACCACCAGTTCCAATTTTTAAGATGTTGCTTTTTAAAGATCAACTAGGGCTCAGCAGCATGTCGATACCTGACGAATGATGCATATATTGGCTCCAATTGATGAAATAATAAGTCCCTTCTCCAATTCGAAATGGCAGTTTAGTATATCAATGACTCAGCAAAAAATGTTGCATTCAGAAAAATCGTTCCAAGTCCCATAAAAACACTCTAAAAAGAGGTGTTTGTTAGGCCAAAGCTTCGGGACCCTTCACAGAACGACTTTCTAAAAAAAATTTCACTCCAAAAAGTGAAAAACCAAGTTAATTAGTTATGAACGTTAGGAGCACATACAAAGTATGTCTGGCGTTACTTACGTTCAGAGAAGAGAGGAGAGAGAGAGAGAGCTTAATTAAAATATTTTGATTTACCCTTTTTCTTTTTTCTCCTCGTAAACGTCGTCAACCAGGAAACTCATAACTGTTCGCAATCGCGGCGGATGATAATCTGACCATCATAGGAAGCTTTTGCTTCTATCACCTATCTCCCACCACCTATACCCTAAAATTTGCTGGCGTTTAAATATTGCAGCCATTACAAAATTAGTTTAGCACGTACTAGTTCTGATAAATATTGCACAATTTTTCAAAAATTTGTCCAAACTCTGTGACTGTGTATTACTTTGAATATTTCCTTTATATAAATTTTTAAATATAATTTCAAATAAAATTTTGTCACGGACAATGGGATTGAAGGTGGGGTGGGGTGTGAGAAAGTAAGTAATTTATAAATCATTATTTATGGTAATAATTATTTATTCTAGGTACTTCGATCGTTATTACAAGAATTATATAATGGTCATTTTCAAAAGGTACACATACACACATTCTACTAACAATCCGAATAAATCGATTTATTCAATAGTACCACAAGCGTATACAAATGTAGCGCAATCAATTCATACACTACTATAGACACATCTTCTTCACATAAAATTAATTCATTTTTCTGTAAATTATCGATGACATTCTTTATAACAATACTCTTATCCGCAACACGCGCCGCATATTCAACATCGCACATCATGAAATACGTATATTGAGCATTTTCTTTATTTTGAAACGTAGATTTGACCTTAGACACAATTTCATCCAACACAATAGTCATACATTTTGCCACCTTTGTTAAATATTCAATCCGCATATCAATACATTTACACAGTTTTTTAATATTTTCAAAGGTTATTCGTTTAAATACCGTGGAACGTCGATATCGCTTTTTTATCGGCTCCTCGCTCTACCTCTCCTCCTCCCTCTGCATATCCTCAATCAGCTCGATTACTCGATCCGAATAGCTTATAATGAATCGAATAATGTACCGAGGGATGCTAATTTGCTGGTCCAATAAATCGTCACTTTCATAAAAATATTTATCAATTTTTCAATTGACCCAATTTTCCGGGGAGAATGTAAGTCCGCAAAAATCCTGACCACTGATGCCTATCGTCGGTCGAAAATCATTGACTCTCGATCGAAAAATTCTCCAGTCCACTGACTCGTACCACGTTGTACGACTTGACCACATCTTGCAAGACATCAATGTATCGTCTAGTATAGGTGGGTAAAATAGCGCCAAATACGTCCCTTCAATGTTCTAATAAATCGCTCAGCTACCGCTGCTTTGACGTCAGAATCGCGCACGGTTCTATATGTAATACAATTCTTTTTCAGCAACCGACTAACCTCACGTCCGACAAACTCTTAACCCCTGTCTGCTTGAAAGTACAGAAGACGCTTACCCTGATTAGCATTGAGAATCCGCTCAAGCGCCACTTGAACAGAATTTGTACACTTGTCAAAGAGCGGCTCAACCCACGCGTACTTTGACAGCACATCTATAACGACGAGCAGGTACGTGTACTCGTCATTATAAGTTTTTAACGATCTAAAATCAGCCAAATCGGACTCCCACACCTCGTACGGACTGAAAACTGCGTAATTTCGACGTGGAAATCGATGCCGCACCAATTTGTGCAAAGTATAAGCATCTTGACTTTCAAGCCACTCGTCGACCTCCTGTGGACGGTATTTGTTACGCGTTTCGTGCAAGAGTTTACCGCCACCAGCGTAGGCAGTCTGTCCCGGTAAACCGTAATACAAATTTTCAAGCGTTCTCCTCATCTGCTGCGCTCTTATCTACTAACCTTCTATACCGTCGCCTACGACGTCTTATACACTTTTTGAGACGTCTGAAAATCTTGTCAACAACAATATTGCTGACCATGCAAAATACGGTAATAATAGCTGCAGTTTTCTCCTCGCCATCCGCACTTTTAGACAACATTCTCGAAAAGCGAGTATGCGAGATCGTGTTCGAGGTAGGCTGCATCCAGTGGATTGATACCCGTCTCACCACGCATCAGACGTTCCTCAACTTGCGTACCGGGTCCCAAGAATTTATATCCCGGTAGATGTAGCTCGGTGTATCACACTGTCGAGTGCACTATAGTCGCTACTTATTCTTTCTTGCTGCTTATTCTCGTCAGACGATTCCATTTTAGCGGTTCAGTTTACCGCAGTTTTTTGCGTAAAACTAAAGATGTGTTAAAACCCTCATCTTCAGACCTCCCCTTATTCCACAAATCTTTCTTCTTCAATTTTTATCTTAAAACGCTTAACTTTAATTCCTTTACAGGCTTCTACTCTCCCTCTTTCTCCTCCTCCTCCTTCCGCCCCTCTTTCATATCCTCGAAAGCTGTGGCGGAATCGTACGAGGAAGACTGATCCGACGACAACGACGATAGATCTTCTGCAACAGCTTGCCAAAGATGATTATTACCAATAAATTCTCGTGGTATGTATGCTTTTTGCAGTATACGAGCAAACTGATGGTAGCCGTGTGGTCGTGATCTTTTTCTACTTCTCATAGCCTCGTTAACTAGATCTGTCAGGTTATTAGTGCGACGAAGTAGCGTACCATCTAGCGTGATTCTATCTTACTGGTCCGACGATATATTATTCGCCTGCTTCAATCGACCGATGAGATTTTTTGCATTTTCGCGAAATTTTTTTGGCATACCGTCGACAATCTGTTGCTCCAGTGTATTTTTCACCTTATCGCGAACCCGTGTCTCTTCTCTTTCTCCTCCTCCCCTATTTTCTTCTTCTTCTTCTTCTACTTTTTTTACGTTCAACGTTTTATTATTATTATTATTATTATTATTGGGAGCATTGCTGTTATTTAGTTTTGTGCAACGCAGGTATCGCTGCAGCGCCTGTTCGTACAACGTTGACTTTTCCCGCTCGCTCAAATTCAACGAGGAATTGAGAATCCTACTCATTTCGGCATCCAGTCGCGTTTCCACCGTACCCGGTGTTAGCACCGTGCATGGTTCCTTCCCACCCAACGTTCGCATCGCCTCTTCCGACATATATTGCCCCACACACTTCTTCGTCTTCTTCCTCTTCTCAATCATCATCATCATACTTCCGACACACTCTGCCGGAATTAAAATCATTTTTTTTGCATGCTCCATACCGATAAAATAGGTTTCACAATTAACGGTACAATGGCGGTAGCTTTAATTAAAATTTTTTTCCCTCAACGTCAAAGATTTACCAGATGCCGCAAGAGCGCGCAATAGCGTGGCGTTTTTACGCAATTTTCGTTTGTACGACTTGGTGAGGGGTATATTACCTCGTAAAATATTGTCAAATATTGTCTCAATAGTTTTGAGTCTGCTAGACGTAGTAAAGCATCACGTTGTGCACCATTCAAATGACACAACGTCTTCAAAACATCGAAATATATTTGCCCGAAAGGCTGACGTCTCACTCGACTCATCACACACGCACAACTGGAAGCCTATTGCTCGAGGTGCCGGTTTTTATCTGCCTGCGTGGTACATATACGTATTGATACTCGCCATCGGGAAACAGGCAGGTGCGAAATCGACAATTTTCGGGCGTATCTTGCCGTAAATCGACGAGGAGGTAGTGAAATGGATCGACCACTGCATCCTGATACGCCTCTTGCAAAAACTTCGAGTCTTCCGGGCAAATTTGTCGAGCCAAGTGTTGGATTTGCGCACGGTCGCGCGTATTCTTAAAAATTACAATGTAATTCGAGTTTATGGAAATTTCGCGCTGACCACGATGAAAGAGATTTTTCGTGATAAAGATCACGCTTAAGTTGTTGTGATGACTACCCCTGCTTGCAACAGGTTGCAAATCATCGAGATTCAGCAGTTTGGGTCGTCCATCCACCGCGTAGTCTTCCCTCCTCGGTAGACCCTCGTGAAACTCGATATTTTCCCCCAAGTCTGTGTAGGTGGGTCGCCACTCACCATAATACCAAAGTATACGATCAAAGTGTGTGTCACTCATGCTGTCAATATAGTGGAGAAATCTCTTGACAAACATCGTCTTACCGCACGGGTGGGACCACAAACCATCGATGTCCACGGATGTTTGCAGCGAACATCCATCATTGCAACTGACACAATCACCAACCACATCCACGCATCTAAACGCTTGCATTATTCGGTCCTCCCCCCTCCCTCCTCCCCGGCGGAGGAGGCCCCGCGTTGCGTTCGCGCGGATTCAAGCCGGCTTGCACCGTGAGCATGCGGATCGATCGTGCTGCTGGTTGCGTGACCGCGTTGTCAGCTGTGCGACCGCGATGCTAGATCCGCGACCGTTCACGAGGCTCACTATTGCGCGGTGGCGGCGTTATTGAGCGAGCTATTTATCTCTTCCAATGCTACTACTACTACTTACCACATTTTACATCGTTGATTCTGTAGCATTATATGTAGAGGGTTCATTAGGTCACACGATCATAATAAATAAAATATTTTATAACATTTTAACCTCAAAATCCCACTTTCATTTCAGATTTTGAGGTTCTATTGTTATAAAATATTGTATGAAACTCTTGTGGAAGATGTTTTTTTACCTTTCTCGATGTTCTCACTCGCTTCGCTCGTGCGAACAACCTCGAGAAAGGTAGAAATCCATCTCCCACAACAGTGTCATAATATACTATTAATTCAACGAATTTTATGCCCATATGGGTAACTTTTATTAAGTGATACAAATCGCCTCTTTTCGTACACCGGTTCGCATTTTTTACACTCAGGTCGTGTTACTACATCGTGATACGGAGTGCGCCATATAGCGACAAAGCCGACAAATATTGGTGGTATTTCTTCTCGAACTAACTTACGCACCGAATCGAAATCGATTTTTCGACTCGCAGCGTCGACAAAACCGAGCTATCCTCGACATCGGGACTGATAAGAAGCTCGTAGAGTCATTGTGGTTCGTTCACCAACTCGGTTTTACCCATTTTTCTCACTGCCCAAACTTACCCCACAACGAGTTTAAGCATAGTTTTGTCACCGATCTGAGACCAGGATTGAGATTGATGTA
This sequence comes from Theocolax elegans, assembly GCA_026168455.1. Classification (NCBI taxonomy): domain Eukaryota; kingdom Metazoa; phylum Arthropoda; class Insecta; order Hymenoptera; family Cerocephalidae; genus Theocolax; species Theocolax elegans. Next base: position 59,896,158 of record CM047425.1, read on the forward strand.
ATTTCTATCCAGTTTGATTCCCTCCTGTTGCTCAAATTCTTCCACATGATGTTTCATGGCATCTTCGTCGAATTCTTCTACATGATGTTTCATGGCATCTTCGTCGAATTCTTCCACATGATGTTTCATGGCATCTTCGTCGTCTCCGCATCCCACTGTATAACCCGATGCATGAGTCTTTTCGATAAAGAACTTGTCTATGTAGCCGTGAAAAAGACCATCTTGCTTTGTCCCCTTATCGTACTGCGTCGTTTTGTACGCCCATAATTCAAACTTTTCGGATTACGTAACCAAACTCGACAGCTTTCTTCAACTCGTCGGTCACCCAAGTACTCGTAAATACGCACTCCCTTACATCAACGTAATTACAATTCGCTTGATTTTTCGACTCCACGCAAGACCGACACAAGGCAAATATCAGCTTGCTGTGCATCTTAACCGGCAAATCAGAGTGAAATAAATTTCTCGGGGTAAGACCTAGCACATTACTAGTCCATCGACGTTACTTATATCGTTACTCACACCCACCAATTCACAACATTCATCTTCACCAATGTACAGGGTCGGATGACCCACAGGATAGCGTCCATACTTACATATAGACGGATACAACGAACAAACATCCACATACTTAATTTTTTCGTCTTCTTACGCGTCTCTCGGGCCAAGCGGCGAATGGAAATTATATAGCCGATAACCAGAGCTACTAATTTTCTCTGAAATTCTCACTGTTCTCTCGTCCATGGTTTCACCATTTACGAGAATAATATCTCTGTTTAGCCTGAAACATCTTAGACAGCCGTGCCAATAGCACCCGTCAAATTGCAAAACTACTTTGTCCACCTCACTTAATTTGCAATAATCATCTAGGAGTCCCACGGGTAATCTCTTTTCTCGCGCTCGCCCTGCAAACTGAATTTGACACTGTAATATTTGCTCCATCCAGCAGATCCACTGCATCGCTTTAATCGATTGTTTATTGGAACACCTGTAGCCATCTTGCGGGATAATTCCGATCGTGTCTTGTTCTAAATACTTTTTTCTATACACCCTCATGCATGATGATGCAATAGTGCAACATTCTAGAAAGGGATCCGTTGCGCCACATTTCATAAATGTCTTTCTAAAGGCGAGGCATGCTATTCTCAATATCTTCACATCCTGCTTGTAGTACTTAATTATTTCATCTTGAAAAATTAAGTTATAATTTTGCTCACACGTCTCGTGTGCCATTCCAGAAAGTCTTTTCGCTGTTTCACACTAATCGATTCTGGCGAGTACGTCCACAATGGTGGCATCACACCCATATAACCTTGATTATCTGGAGTATTAAATAAGTAGGGGAACGAACCTTTCTCAATAATGGAGACTGTCCAGAAATTTTACGTGTAGCACTCGCATAACCACTATCTTCCCCCCGTTGAGAATTATCGAAGGCTTTTCCCGTATATCTTTTCTTTCCGCTAGATGTCGTAAAATAAATTGTGCATCGAAACCTTGCGCATTGTGCGCAATACAGATGACTTCTTGAAAATTTTGTCTTAGTGTGTGTTCGAGGTCGAGTAGCTGTTTTACCGGATCTATGTTAAATATATACTCACGTATTCCGCATACATTACAAGAATTCGTAATATCATCGTCGTCACACTATACAAACTTGTTGAGCAATGCATAAATTAGGCACGTGTAATTTTACCGTATCATCACCCACTACACTCTCCGACTGCTGAGTTTCATAATCATAAAATACATAAAGTGTCAATTTTTCTTTTGATCTGTTTGGACTATCTTTTATAATTTACATATAACAAATATGATCAACATCCGCGTTTTTATTGCAAATCTTACAAAATATCATATTACATTCATGTGGTTCGCGATCGCTAGTCCTGACAGTCTTACAGTATATTTTGCAAATTCTCACACTTTCACAAACCGAAAGATTTTTACCAAAAGAATCTACCTATAACTGCTTCGATAAATACGACGGACCGAAAAATTCTCTACTACACCGAATACATTTTATATTAATTTCATTAACATTACAATGCGAAGCCTGCAAACATCCTCGATATTTATGCGGACACTTGTGATTTTGTCTACATGTTAATTTTTTATTACAAGGTCTGCAGTAATCTCTACTACCCGACGCACCTATTACATTTAAAATTGGCTGCTAATGCCCACTACTTTCATAATACATTATACGAAAAGTATACCTTACAATATTACCTACGTTATAAACAAAATGCGTAGACAACAATTGCAGCGTCAAACAGTGCATAATACTCTTGAAATAGTTTCAGTTCTTCGATGCCACACCCCGTTATAGGTACACTGACTCGTGCTGCTCTAACTAATTTCTCAGCTTGCTCTTTTTGATATTTACCGGCACTATTGCGTATTTTTAACCATTTCTTATGTAAAATATCGGTACGGATTTTAGCGCGTATAGCGTGCTCGTCCACGACCTTGCGGTACAGAAACAATATTGACACTTATTTTCAACGTATCGTCAATTTCGAAACCGTCGTTACTTTGCACTACACTAGCAAGCAAATCAAACAAGCCATTGGGCCGCAAAATCCCGCATCAATCTAAACGAAATCCAGACAGAATCCTGATGAAACCATTTTGAATTGACAGATACACCTATATAATCCGTGAGACGTACGTTTTCACTTACACGGCCATGAAGTTGATGAACAGCCCTCTCTAACTAGCTGCATACATCTGCCCCTTCTGGTGGTTGGACTATAGTTGCAAGAAGTTTATGTCCTCATAGCTGAAATCGGTGGTAAAATCGCACCGATTCTTCGCGAATGTCGATATATTGAGCAGTGGCTCCACTTACACCTGTCCCTCACTGATTATCTGACCTGTTGACTTTATAGGTAGTTATTTCGCTGTCTTTTTTTTTGTTAAACATATGCAAAATGTAGACTTACAATCATCGGTATCTGACGACTCATCGGCAGTGTCGGTACTGCTGGAATCCTCAGACTCCATAGGTAGCGAATGCGCTGACGGTCGAGCAGCTGTCGCGTCTACACTCAATAGAAGAGCATCAGAAATTTCAGAATTTTTTATAAATCGCACAAGTCAATTATGCTATTGTAAAATTTATCATATACCGAGAATAGTGCGATACTGCAGCATAAGATCTTGCAGCTGACAAACAATGTGCTGACCACGTCGTGCAATACACGCACCAACGATACGTATTATTTCTTTTTTATTTTCAAAAATTCCACGATTGTATAAATATATTATTGTACGGGTACTAGAATACGAAAGAATATACTTTAATTTACAGAACAATGCGTTGATTGTGCAGTATTTCAAATTTTTCTGCCACTTGTCAGTGCAAAATAGCTTGACTACTGGTTCACGTCGAATCGCTACACTCAATATTACGTGAACGATTCTCAACAATACCGACTTCTCCATATCGAGATAGACACGCTATTTTCACCTTGTCACACGCAAAAGAGGAAGCAGAACCCGAAACACTGATAAATCTCGACGGAAACGTCACCCTTTAATAGTGCTACCAGGCCACAAAGAAGGGTAAAATAGTGGTGGGGTTGTATGAGCAGTGATGGAAAAAATGCATAAATTCGACAATTTTGCACGAATTTGAAAAAATAATGTCATTCTTCTGATGCGATTGACGCTACAGTATCTAACACGAATTGATTGGATCGAAAGTTGAAGATTGATAATCGATAACTTTCTCAATAATGGTTATAACAATTCGTGGGATAAGGATATTTTGTTCGTCTCTAATCAAACGTTACAAAAGTGTAATTCCGCGAATTGATCAGATTTATATTTAAAGAGTTATCGATTATCGATCTTCGAAATATCGATTCAATCGATTCGCGACGTAGCCATTTTTCTGTATTTTAAGCGTTTTATGTGGCGATATACGAGAGAAAGAGATAGAATAATTATTTCTAGACATATCGATTATCGATCACGAGATATCGATTCAATCATTTCGCGGTATAGACGTTTTTCGTTTGTCTCTGCCATTACTATACCAACGTAATAACGCACCGAGGTAAAGATGATATTCACGAAATCAATATAACTCTTTACCTCTACATTTTTCTGCTCTCCTAATACTTTTAATTTTTAATTAACGTGATTAAACAATAAATACCAATCGGATCAATTCGCGGTATAAGGGTTTTTTGTTCGTCTCTGGTAAATCTTTAAAAAAAGGGTAATACCGCGAATTAATCAAATTAATATTTAAAGAGTTATCGATTGTCGATATATTGATTGTACTCAATCATCGTCTATAGGTTTTATCTTACAATTTAAACACTTTATACAGCGAAATACGAATTAAAGCGAAGTTGTAATTATTTGTAAAGATATCGATTATCTATCAACAAATATCGATTGGATCAATTCGCGGTGTAAGGGATTTTTGTTTGTCTCTAGTCAAACGTTACAAAAGTGTAATACCGCGAATTGATCAGATTTATATTTAAAGAGTTATCGGTTATCGATCTTCGAAATATCGATTCGATTTAATCGCGGTGGTACGATTTATTATTACATTTGAACGTTTTGTATAATGGTTTACATAATAAAACGATAAAATAATTATTTGTAAAATATTGAGTATCGATCACCAAATATCAATTTAGCTTCAGCTAGTGGTAAAGAGTTTATCTTTTCTCTAGTAACAAAGAATACAGATTTCTCTTTATTAAACATAAAATATTGATGTATACATCACAGCGAATTAATGGACAATTGTAAAGACGGGTCGAGTCACCGTTTAGACCGCCATTACAAACCTAGTGAAATTTTAGATTTAGGCGGTGAATACTCTTTATCTAACGAATAAAAGAAAGCGGTGGGCGTGTATAATGTTGAGGAGTGGGGTCCTTGACAGCTATAGATGCAAAGTGTCACCGCCTTTTTAATAGAGTGTTATACTTCTTTCACCTCTATTCCCCAATACATTTTATTAAGAAAATCACTTTGATATCGATTTTAATCGATTAAATACCTATAATTACACTAATAATATGACCTTTTAATCAAATTAGAAAACTTAAATTGTAATGTCGATTGATACTTTCTTAAATATCGGTAAAGCGATGTAAGTAATTTAAATTACACTTGTATGTGCGTATAATGCATTATCTTTACACTCAACACGTACTCTTTCAATCCGTCGCACGAGGTGTACTCCAATTTCGTTGGGATTCTATATATTTATTTTATAAATTTATAACTTTTAAAATTCCTATTCCTTGTGTCTGTGCACTTAATAATTAGTTTGGAGAATTTTATCATCTATCAACTTATTGCAGCAATGCTTTATTATTTTCATTTTAGCTTTCAGTGCATGCGTATATGAAGATGCTGCAGCCGTGTTTTAATATTTTAGTTTTGATATAAAGAACTCTTTTACTTAAATTTTGTGATTTTTTGGAATTTATTATGCTTTTTATCAACTTCTTGCTACAAGGAGTTATGATCTCCACTGTAATTTTCAGCGCTTGCATATATAGTAACAAAAAAGTTCATTATTAATTTAAATCACATCGCGGTTCTTAGGAGATAATGTAACTATCATTTACGTTACTGATGTCATTTTACTTTATTTCTTTACCAAAAGTTTCTAATATCAATAGGATATTCAAGTAATTCATTGCCCTCTGCAAAGTTATTACAACCTTTTCCGTTGCCTACATCTAATAACCATTGTCTGAAAATATTGTCATTATTGCATATTTGCAAATTTTCATTTAGAGTTATGCGTATAAAACTGGTCCATCAATAACTATTTTTAACAGAATTTTCTATAACTTTGTCAGTACGGCTGCCATGTCGAACAAATGGTAATGATTGTCTAAAATCTCCTGAAACAAGTAACATTTTACCACTAATATTTCTTTAGTATCACATATATCATGAAGTAGTCGATCGACTGCTTCGAAAGCAAATTTAATGTCATAGATATTTCATCCCATATTATAATTTCAACTTCTTTTAAATTATTACCATCCCTTGTATTAGATTTTATATTACATGTTGTACATTATGTTATATTAAGTGGTAATTTAAATGCTGCGTGCACTGTTTTATCGTTTTGTAATAAGTTGGCTGCAATACCTGTCTAATCAACACAAAAATACTATACCTTATATCAAATCCTCTATTATATTAAAGTAAGGACTCGATAACGTCGTCGTCGATAACATCGTTGTCGCTAACGTCGTCGTCGTTAACGTTGTCGTCGTCGTTAACGTCGTCGTTTTTAAATATTCCGTTAACATGAAATTTTTGTTTACGTGCATGTAAACATTTCCTGAAAGGTAGTATAGATACTACCAAAAAGACTATCCTTACTCAAAATTTCAAGAGGATTAGATGCTTTTTATTCCCTAAAACGTTCAACATAAAAACCCATTATCTCACTTTTTCATTTTTTGAATGAAAAGTAGTCGATATAATTACTTGAAATTTTTACAGTTCATGACCATTAATAGGTTCCTTCATGGTAAATTTCAGCATACTTCACCAATTAATTTCCAAAATATAAAATATTCTTAAAAACATTTTTTTTTTAAATTAATAAAAAACTAATATAGATAATTTGTTAATCCAAAATCGAGCGGATAGATTTTTTTATTCTCTACAAAGAACATTTGGATCAATTATAAAAAAAACAATAATATTATCAAAAATTTAAAAAAATTAATTTTTCAAGAATCGAAAATTGTCATTATAACAAAAACTATTCGGGGAATAAATAACCACATTCTTTTTCCGAATTCGGAAAATAAAAAGTGCACTACACACGAAAGGTGAGCGATATTGATCGAGTAGTTTCGAAAATACGGTGGTATACGTAGACACATACACACATCCATACAGACATTTTCTAAAAACCCGTGATTTCAACTCCTGATATGTTAGAACATACTTGTAACATGTTTTTAGCGTGTCGAAAAATTCAACTATAACAAAGCTTCCTCTATGAGGAAGCAATAGAACTGCATAAAATTAATTTCCTCATTTTCAAGGTTTATATATTTGAAAACTTCTTAATGCGCCGTAATAAAAAAGAAAAAGAGAATTCTTTCAAATTTGATCTTGAATATTTATGTAGAATATTGAAATAATAGAAAATTTTTATGCTTCTTTTTCTATCCCGCACTGTTATATTCTATTCAGCGAAAAATTTTAATTTTATCGATTTTTGATTCGATTGATTTTATATAATAAAGCGTATTTTATATGTTTTATATATTAAAAATATTGATAAAATTTTTCAATTATATGGAATTACTCACACAATAGAGATTAAATTAAATTATAATCATTAACAGTTATAATTTAACGTAAGTCATGAAAGCCACATTCAACCGAGGGAGCGTTAGCGACTGAGGTATAAATTGCTAGTAGTCTATTCAAACGTTAATTAAGTAACTCTTGTCACTCCCTCCGTCTCGTCCTAAAAATGCAATTTTTCTTTTTATTTTTAAACATAATAATGAAGAAAAGGAAGCGGAGATTTAAATATACTTGGAACGAAATTCTTATATACAAATTACTGTGCTTATGTTAGAAGGTATATTATATTTTCCTACTATCTTGTATTTTTTTTCGATCGTATCCGAGCTGTACAACTTTATGTACAAATAGAACCTTTTAATAGTCTGAAGAGATTGACCACCAAAACGTTGCAAAAAGGAATTTTTTCATTTGACTCGGGAAGATCGATAATTTTTCAACAATCAATATTACTATTTCATTATCGTTCATAGATGATTTATCATTACGAGATATGCAGGTTATAGATCATAACAATACATAACTGAAAAAATATTTACGGACGTTTTTTCATAAAGTATCCGTAAAGTATAATTAACAATTTTAATATATTGTTTTTCGTACACGTATCCGTAAAGTTATACATTTCGACCGGAAAGTAGTATGTAAAGTCGTACTTTACGGATACTCTATCGAAAAGTATTGTTTGTACCATGGCCGTAAAGTACATATTTTCGGTTTAGGTATGAAAAATACGTTTAGGCAATAAAGGAAATTTGAGGGAGGGAACTCAAATAAATAGAAAAGTGATGCAGGACTCAACCCGTATGGTCAGGTGTATTGTACCTAACCCAGGGGAGTCCATGAATACTGTAATGGTAATAACATACACAAAAAAGGATACCAGATTCAACCCGTAGTCAGTGTATTGCACCTGATCCGGAGAGATCCGGGGGGGGGGACGACTCGCAATGCGGCTAATATAGCCTTCGACATTGCTCCCTACCTTATTTTTAATAAGCCAGGGAGAGGGTACTAGAAGAATGAATAATATTTAACAAAATGTATAAAGTTATATAAGTTTATATGTTTTATATTGATACCAATAATATAAAGAAAAATGACATTTGTAATAACAGATATAATAATAATAGCAAATTAAGAAAGTATGCAATGTTATGTGAATTGTATATGTTACTACAAATAACAATAATACAATAAAAAGTAATATTAATAATAATAACAATAATATCCCTATATTTGTAGTGCTCCCTCTCATATATGTATTGTAACGGGGTGGGTACTGGGGAAATGTAAGGCCACCGGTTAGGCCCAATTTGTCCCAACTTACCAACCTTAAGTGTGCAGTCCCACGTTGCGGCCGGAAATCACTTTGATTCCCGTGCAATGCCGTTAACAACGTCAAACACCTCGTTTGACTTAGATACCGTGTGTTGGGCCCTATGCCCAAAATTTAATTGGTAAAACACTATCAACAATCGATATTTTACGTTAATCGGCGAGAAAGATCGTCTCGCCGAGTCGATTTATTAATTAAACAATTAAATATTAATAAACTAACAATAAATCAACGTTAACAATTTAAGGGGAGTCGTACCGATGACTACCCCCGAGGTCAGCGCGAAATTAAATAGTTAAAACCTTTTAACTGACGAACTACGAGCAGCCGATCCGAGAATGATTGGCTGCTTATCCTGATAGCTATACGTCACACCGTGTGACGTATGTATCTCTGACGTAGGGAGTTCTGATGTAGAAGCTTCCTACGTCACGCGCGCCTTCTCTCGTAAAGTTGCTCCCGCGAACCACCGACCTGTCTACCCGGGCGGGATTTGTCACGAGAGGGGGAAAAGAGGAACGCTTCCTCACCTAGACCGTACCAGGAAAATCGGGGTACAAAATACTAACTAGACACGTGGGTTTAAACGTGGTGTATCACTTACCGCAAATCTAGATATCTCGTCTAGGCGGGAAAAGGCTGGCCCACGGAGAGAGAGCTTGTACTCGTGAATCTGCCTCTTCTCTCTCTCTCACTCCAAGTGTCGGGAAGACTGCCTACTCCTTGCTCCCTTTTCTCACTCCCTGTGGGACGTGCTGCTCCGCACGCCGACGTGGAGGTTGGTGGGGTGAAGTCCTCACACCCCCACAAAAAACGTACCAGACCTTATACACTTTTTATTCACGTAAAAAGTGACCGCTGGTCACCAACACGTTGTTGTTGCCGTGTGCGCGCGAACTCGATCTCCAGCTGGGCGCGCACAATTCTCGCGCTGTATATCCTCTTTCGCGTTGCTTACCTGATCAGCAACTCGCTTACCGTTATAGTATATGTATATATACATATATATATATGGGTGGTTCTCTGTGACATCGAAGATGAAAAAAATAAATATTGCTATAACTGTGGCAATATGTTTTAGAGGTATCCAGTAGTTCTCCTGAATTTTTTCAGATTTTTTCTGGGCCATTATTTTAAGTTACAGAGAGTCTAAGTTGACATTTTAGCACTTTTTTGCATTATATGCCCATTTTCATGAATTTTTAGCTCCCAGGGGATGCATTTTTCACTAAAAACATAAGTATGACTTTTTTTGTAGAATTTTCCGAACTTTTCATAAAAAATACTTTTAAAGACATAAATGTAGGCTGTCACACTCTTGTAAGCCATTTAAACCTTAAATAGTGAAAATCAGCAATTCTGCTCCGGACTCTGGTAACCTAATACTGTCTAAAAGATGTCTTTTTATAATCAGAAACTGCCTAAAAATTTTCAGAGTGGGTCTAAATCATTAAGATCACTTATGGTCAAAATATCCGGGAAAAGTGCCCGAAATATTAATAGAAATGTATATTTGTTGCCTTATAACGATGAATCTAGTAGCATGATCATTGCAAAAAAATTTATGCACTTACCTTAGAATGGTAGAAAAGTATCTCCACTTGTTTCAGTATCCATCTAATCCCCTGTAAGCTGCTAAAAATACAAATATTATTATAAAATTATAAATTATTATTATTTAATGATTTATAATGCTGGATTTTTAGTTTTACATCCCTTACAAGAATTATAATACTAATCTGAAGGATTACTATAAAAGTATCAACATTATTATTATTATTATTCATCAATACATTGTTTAGATTTCACAAACTTGTCACTGTCACGTTATCATATTATTCATTATAATTATATATCCGATTTATTTATATATCTTTTGTATTAAATACGTATATTCAGTTATTGTAATAATAATGTTTATATATTTATAGTAATCCTTCAGATTAGTATTATACTTCTTGTAAGGGATGTAAAACTAAAAATTCAGCATGATAAATGTTTAAAAATTAATTTTTTACATTTGCATAATAATATTTATATTTTTAGCAGATTACAGGGGATTAGATGGATACTGAAACAAGTGAAGATACTTTTCTACCACTCTTAGGTAAGTGCACAAATTTTTTTGCAATGATCATGCTAATAGATTCATCGTTATAAGACAACAAATATACATTTCTATTAATATTTCGGGCACTTTTCCCGGATATTTTGACCATAAGTGATCTTAATGATTTAGACCCATTCTGAAAATTTTTAGGCAGTTTCTGATTATAAAAAGACATCTTTTAGACAGTATTAGGTTACCAGAGTCCGGAGCAGAATTGCTGGTTTTCACTATTTAAGGTTTAAATGGCTTACAAGAGTGTGACAGCATACATTTATGTCTTTCAAGTATTTTTTATGAAAAGTTCGGAAAATTTTACAAAAAAAGTCATACTTATGTTTTTAGTGAAAAATGCATCCCCTGGGAGCTAAAAATTCATAAAAATGGGCATATAATGCAAAAAAGTGCTAAAATGTCAACTTTGACTCTCTGTAACTTAAAATAATGGCCCAGAAAAAATCTGAAAAAATTCAGGAGAACTACTGGATACCTCTAAAACATATTCCCACAGTTATAGCAATATTTATTTTTTTCATCTTCGATGTCACAGAGAACCACCCATATATATATATATATATATCGGATATTCTATATCAAATTAGCAGATGAAAATTTAAAAATTATTAATATTCTGCTAAACAACTCCTTTTTGAATCTAGAATAGGTAAACAAATTTTTAGATGCTTTACTTACATATGACAAAAGTTGTTAAATCTTTCAGTAACAGCGAGACACCAGTGTTCCATCTAGACTCTATCGAGTTGTTATCGACTAACAGCCATCTGTTATTGCTTTCTCTGCAGGTTTTTGGCACTGCCGTACCAAGAATCCAACAAGTGTTAAATATAACATGATATTGCATAACTATTAAAATCCGATATTACTACTCACAAATTAATTTAAAAAGTGACAGAATTTTCAGGATAAATTCATGCGATTACGAAATAATAGCTATTATCATTTGAAAATGTATATATATGGTTTATTAAGGTCCCTGATTACCAATCCATTGTAAAAATTAAAAAATTCAAAATGTCAAATCCAATCCGGCAGACTAAAACTTGAAAAAATTGTAATTTTTTCTGTAATTGAATGGATCTGCCATTTTGAATTTTGAAATTTTATAGCGGATTCATAATCAGCGATCACAAAAAACTCTTATTAATAAGCAAAAAACACAGATTTTGCTGTTCTGCACTTACATGACTAATTTGCATGATTTTATAATTCAAAATATATGCATTGTGCAAAAAAATGATAAATACGTTTACACGTAGAAATTACATCAAGATTTCAATGAAATTTTAATTATAACCATTAATTGAATATTATTGCACTTTTTCTGACCTTAAGTTACAAAAAAATCATATATTTTGATTTCTGACATTGTTTGGCACAATTGATATTACTGAAAAACATCACAAATACGTCTAATTACATATAGTTTGTGTATACTAAGCCGCTTAATTGCATAATTAATAGGATACAAGACCCGTGAAAAAATGATTGCATGCAGAATGCATGTAAAACACATGTATGCTACATGTGGTCAGATGCATGTAATCTACATGTGTTTTATGACCGATTTGTGCATCTATAGTTCATCAATAAAGGTGTAGTTTTCGTGTACCGTTGATGTAGATGAGGTGTAAATGTTGTGCAGATGTACACAAAATTAATCTCATTTATGCTGCATTTTCACGTTATGTATAGATCAAACTTCATGAAAACTACATCTTTATTAACGTGTGGTAAAATCTGTTTTCTTTTCTTTTCTTGTAATATTTTTCATTTTCTCTTTATTTTGATCTTTCGATGCGAAGTCATACGTTAAACTATAAAGATGCAAGTAAATGTTTATGCAACTTCATTGCGTTTGACTTCGCATCGATGCAAGTGTGACGGACTTCGAGAATTTGTTTGAACTGCCGCTGCGGATGTTAATAAAATCTTCGTCGGAGTTAATGCACCAGGTCTAAATTATGAAGATGATTAATACCAGATTACTCAGATAAGTTTATAAAAATATGAAAGTCTTTCAGATATAATAATACTGTACGTAGTACAGTAGATATAATAATACTGTACGTAGTACAGTAGATATAATAATACTGTACGTAGTACAGTAGATATAATAATACTGTACGTAGTACAGTAGATATAATAATACTGTACGTAGTACAGTAGATATAATAATACTGTACGTAGTACAGTAGATATAATAATACTGTACGTAGTACAGTAGATATAATAATACTGTACGTAGTACAGTAGATATAATAATACTGTACGTAGTACAGTAGATATAATAATACTGTACGTAGTACAGTAGATATAATAATACTGTACGTATAATAATACTGTACAGTAATAATACTGGTAGCTGAGTAGAGAGTGTTAGTCCTCCGATTAACACCGTGTGTCGCAACAGTATAATGAGCGGAGGGGGAACTCGACCTAAGGGACGATCGCAACTCCATCACTCCCTCCCGATCGGACCTGCAATCACTTACTGTTGCCTGAAAGAAACACAAGTCACACATATTAAGCATAATATATACGCATCTCTTTATCCATTCATTATCTTGAAGGTTAGTTTATTATGTAAATCAAAACCCAACGGTTTCGTAAATATATTAACAAGCTGTATTTTTGACTTAACCCACATCACTTTAACAAAACCCATTTTAACACATTCTCTCACATAATGCTCTTTAATTTCAATCATATGTCGCAACTTATTGCTACATACTCAGCTTAACAGGTAGATAATGCGATATACGATTGCTTGTGTGTCTTTCAAGACACCGCATCTCCAAACAATTTAATTACAAAACCACTAGTTGTCAAACTATTTTACAATCGGCAAAACTTGCATCAGAGTAGGTCTGAATATCATCAGTAGCACCAGTATATTTTAGACCCAAGGACACACTTCCCTTTAAATACCAAAAAATCCTTTGATCATTTCCCAATTGTCCTCATTCGGATTTATTCGATGCTTACTGACAATATTTACTGCATAAGTGATATCAAGACGCGTCACATTTGCTAAATACAATAATGAACCCACGGCTTCTCTATAGGGAACATTTCGTTTGAATTCGTCACTTTTGTATTCTGATTACGTCTTATTCTCTTCGCGTTCGCGTCTCTTACGATTTACTACCTGGTTTGTAATCATCGGAGTTCTCTGCGGATACATCTCACCAAACCCAAATCTCTGCAACAGCTTTAACATATAGCTTTCTTGTGACAGTGTCAAAGTTTTATTTACTCTATCCCGCAAAATCTTAATTCCCAGAAAGCACTTCGGTTCTTGTAGATCAGTCATTTCGAATTCTGATTTCAATTTAGTTTTCACCTCGCTTAGGCAGACTTTATCGTTGCTAGCAATTAACATGACATCAACATACAAAACTAAAAATAAAAATTTATTCGCCTCTCGCCAAGTAAATATACATGGTTCGCTATCATGAGTATGTAAACCTATTTTATTAGCGGCATCCGAAAATCTTGCATTTCAACGTTTTGGACTGATTTTTAACCCATACAGCGCTTTCTTTAATTTACAAACCTTTTCTCGCTTCTCTTTGCACGTCACATTCATGCCTTCTGGCAATTCCATGTATATCTCTTCGCTTATAGTTCTGTTCAAGAAGGCGGTTTTCACGTCCATTTGATATACGTCCAAATCATATTTATTAATGATAGCTAGAATCGATCTTATCAAAGTTAATCTCGAAACAGGTGCATGTGTTTCAACCAAATCATATTCATTTCTATCCTTGAAACCTCTTATAACAAGTCTCGCTTTATATTTACACGTCCCTTCTTTTTCCATCTTTTTCTTCAAGACCCACTTAGAATCTATTATATTCGGTTTATTTTCACCTCTCATAATTTCAGATCATTCTACTAGTTCCCATACTTCATTTTTGTTCTTTGAGTCCAATTCACTCTGAATTGCAGACAACCAATTTTCTTTGTCTTTTAAACTCATCGCCTCTCTGTACGATTGTGGGTCACAGTTAATTTTCGCTAACAGTGCATGATATTTCGGATCACTTAATATTTGTTCCTTTTCTATTTCGCTTTCTTTCGCTTGTAATTTCCTCGGGCGACCTCTCTTTCTCTTTTCTACTCCCTCCTTTCTTATTATTTCACCGGATTCTCTCGGCGCGTCTTTCTCATAATTCACAAACCACTTCTCGTTGTTTACCTTTTCTAAATCATTGTCCCAGTCTTGTATTTGATTCTTTGTGAATCTATCACCAAAAAACAATTTTTTTTATTGAATCTCACATCTCGATTTTCAAAAAAAATCTATTTTCATTTGGTTTGAACAAGACATAACCGGTGGTTTGTATCCAACAAGAAAACTTGGGATTGCAATCTGTCTAAACTTAGGACCTATTTTTCTCTGAATCTTTACATAAGCCATGCAACCGAAACGCCTAAATTGTTTTAAATTCACGGTAGAATTTGGGTTGAATTTCCAAAGGAGAAAACATTTCATTTGACTTGTGCGGAGTTCTATTGTAAGCATAAACAGCAGTACCCAAAGCCAAGTCCCACATATTTTCTGGAAATTTAGAATCAAACATTAGCTCTCTTATTTTCTTCTGAACAGTCTGATTGAATCTCTCAGCCACTCCATTGAGCTGAGGAGTATCAAGACATGCCAACTGCAGTTCAGCTCCGAGTTTTTCGAGTACTTTAATTGTATCGCCTCCCGTAAATTCTGTGCCCTGATCTGATCTTAAATAACAGACTTTCGCGTCTCGTCCAAGTAAATTTCTCGAAGTTTTAACAAAGTAATCAGGACACGATCCTGTATCATTTTTAAATTTCATGGGATATGCCTGAGCTAATCGGGAATAATCATCTCCAATTACGGAAATAAAGCGATATCCCTTTGGGTGTGATTTCGGACTTATCGGGCCCATTATGTCCGAATGAATTATTTGTAATTGAGCAGATGCTCTCATCCTCGTCTCATTGAAAGGCAATCTGTTGATTTTAGTCATTTTACACACTTCGCATTCAAACACGGAATTATCAAATTTCACATTACTCAATTCCTTAAAATCAGGAAATCTCTTCTGCAAGTTTCTCAGATAATTTGAAGAGGCATGACCCATTCTCACATGCCATAACATTGACTAATTCAATTGGACAGGTAAATATGTGTCGCTATCAATTTCCTTTCCACATCTCATTTTTTTCATCAGGGTTTATAGTTATTTCGTTAGGGTTATGCAGTTTTCTATCTGTCACTGTTGTTTCAAAGCTTAAACCGACTTTCAACACGTCACTTTTATTCTTAATTTCTGACTGGGATTCGATTACTTGGATTTCATTTAATTTTACATCAGGAGTCTGTTTTAATTTTACTTCTGGTGAGAAGGTACGCAATTGGTGTACAATTGAACTTTTCCGAACTTGATTTTAAACTATCGCTTCGCTTTTCTATTTCGACTTCAATCAACCAGTATAGTTTCTCGTATATTCCAGTCAGAAAAGTTTAATTCGAAATTGGATCAAATATATCTACTCTCTTATTATCATATATTGAATCAAAGAAATTGTTTATGTCCGTGACCACCATGTCTACCCGGATCATCAAATTCCCAACAGGTTGCATTTTCTCCTCAATAACTTGAGTGACTCTTTCCATCACATTTCTCGTCTCATCGATCTCATCTGAAAAATCATCTCTTTTAATATTAGGCAATCTCTGCCCATCTCTTTACCCTTCACGTCCACGTCTCTCAGGTCGACCTCAAGCGCATCATCGTTTAACTCATCGCTTGTAATACCCATCTCTTTCGCATCATTCAAATCCCATTTAATCGTTTCAGATTTTACTAAATTGCCTAATTCGGTAGAGGGGTAAGTAATTAGCTGGTTTTTGACCGGAATGGTCAGTACTTCCCCTTTATTGCGCCTAGCCTTGATTGCTTCAGATACCACTCGAATCTGATCTCCTGATAGATGATCCATATCTGAAAAACATGTATCGCAATTAGCTGATGGTTCCACCTCTCGAATACAAAGCTGTTAAACCATCAGCGAATGTAGCCAACTAACACTAGAACACAAAGTGTAGCCAACCAAGTCCCCACTAATGCACTGCGAGAACGTATGACGCTTGCAGCACATCAGCAGACCAGCTGTGCCGATGAATGCAACTTTTAAAACACTTTAATAATTATTATTTATTATGTACCCAGGGTACATGTGAATCCGTATTCTGTTGTGAAAACTATTTATTTTCCAGAAAGTCTAGACCAACCTTCTGCCCGGGGAAACTCTTCTCATGTCAATTCTCATTTTAAAAAGCGCATCACTTTGTTAACGTTAACTTATACTTAATATCCTTTTAAAGTTGCTTAGTCATTTGTTGGACCGATATTGTATCGCATGTGGTACGAGAAAGAGGAAAAAGAAAAGAAAGGAAAAATAAGAACAGCTGATTGGAGTTTAGCGCGCAAGATCCTGCCTATCTAGCTTTTCATCTACCCCGCTCCGCGCTCACCCGTACTCGCCCGTCTCTCTCTTTCTCGAGTGTTCCCGAGCTCGTTCGGCCGCTCCCGCTTTGCGCTCTCCTTCTCACTCGCACTCTCGCTCTGCTATTCCCACTTCGTCGCTCACGTGTTCCCGCCACATGCAATACCCGGTACAAACAAATACCGCGCTCTGACCTTTCCAAGGCCCTGTTCCACGAATTTTTCCGACAGAAGACAAACGTGTCTATGAACATTTTTTTCGCATCACACTCACAATTTTTCGCATCTACACTTTTCTCATCGCATCAACACTAGATTAATAATAGAACAATAAATCAATAAATTAATAAACTGATTAAACTGAATACCGGCCGGTGAATTTGCATAACATGTCTGTCTATGATCGCATCGCACAACGATATCGTTTTAAACACAAATCACCGCGTCGCTATCAAATCGATTTTCGCTTCACTTAATTAATATTTCCACCTACCCTTGGTGATGCTGCTCGTCGCCTTCTCTCCTTCTTCCGACATCCTGGCTATTCGCGTCTCTTACCAAAAAACAAGAACCTTCTCAGAATTCCCCGCGCAAATGGAAGCGGTGGTGGGCCGATAACCTGATGGAGGATGGGTGGTGGCAACAATAAAAACACGCCTCACTAACACTTCACTTTATCGTTATTTTAATAAGTAATAAAAAGTACAAGATATAAATGAGAAGTCGCGGACGCGCCAAATACGATCTACACAGATTGGTAGCTGAGTAGAGAGTGTTAGTCCTCCGACTAACATCGTGTGTTGCAACGGTATAATGAGCTGAGGGGAACTCGACCTAAGGAACTCCATCACAGCATAAATGAGATTAATTTTGTGTACATCTGCACTACATTTACACCTTATCTACATCAACGGTACACGAAAACTATACCTTTATTGATGAACTATAGATGCAGAAATCGGTCATAAAACACATGTAGATTACATGCATCTGACCACATGTATCATACATTTTTTTCACGGGTATATACCATTTTTTTTGTAAAGCTAACTGCAAAAAAATTGTTAATTATCTTGAATTCAAAAAGTTCATGTTCATCGGCAATCGACAACCATGTTGAACTTTTTCCTTTTTGCAGTTAGCTTTACAAAAAAAATGTATATCTTTTATCCTATTAATTGTGCTGCTAAACGACTTGGTACACACAAAGTACATGTAATTAAAGTATTTGTGATTTTTTTCAGTAAAATTAATTGTGTCGAACAATATCAGAAATCAAAATACATGATTTTTTAGTAACTTAAGGTCAGTAAAAGTGCAATAATATTGAATTAATAGTTGTAATTAAAATTTCAGTGAAATCTTGATGTAATTTCTATTCTTAAAAGTATCTCTTATTTTTTTAAAGGGTGCATATATTTTAAGTTATAAAGTCATGAAAATTGATTATATAAGTACAAAATAGTAAAATGTATGTTTATTGCTTATCAATAACTTTTTTCATAACTACGTAAAGCATCTAAAAATTTGGTTACATATTCTAGATTTAAAAAGGCGTTGTTTAGCAGAATACCAATAATTTTTAAATTTTCATTTACTGATTTGATATAAAATGCTCCATATGTATACAAAGTAAGGTAGGGAGCATAATTGTTGGCTAGATAATGCACATCAAGAATCATTATCGGCCCTCAAAAGGGAAGTACCTGATTTCCGGAAAACGCATCTTATCCTATCTTTGGTATATCTTTAGTAACATAAAAATATGAAGAGCCAATAACCACTTTCACCAAAGTTATTGGATTTTGAACAATGTTATAAAAAAAATAAGAAATTAAAGAAATTTGAACCTAAATTTAACATAAAACATTTATTTTTTCTTTTGACCTAAAATTCTTCAATTTCTTATTTTCTTTATAACTTTGCTCCAAATTGAGCAATTTAAGCTTCTTTTTGTCAAACCCTATTTACTCGAACTCAACTACCTTTTAATTCTGAGTTTAAGTTCCTATCAATATTCATTTTCTAGTTGTTAGATGTGGAAAAACTTTCATAAAAGTGGCCATTGACAAGTAATAATAACTTATCTTTCTTTATATTTTTATATTATAATAGACATGCCGAGGTTAGGATAAATTCCGTTTCCCGGAGGCCAAGTATTTCCCTTGTCAGTACTGGACTCTCTGGGTCTGGTGCAAGATATCTGACCATATGGATTAAGTGCAGCATCATTTTTGTATTTACCTTCAGTTCCCTCCCTCAAATCCTCTTCATTATTGATCCTGTTTTAATAAAAATCCACTTTTAGGATGAATCATTTGGAATTATACTATACAAGGTGTCCCAAAAATATGGACACACTGGAATATCTTGGAACATTATTGTGATAGGAAAAAATATTTAATACAAAAGTTTTCGGAAATCAAAGCAGCAATCTGATCGTGATCTTGAGTTTGGCCTTGAGCGTGTTTTTAAAGGCCAGTATTTAAAGGTCAACGGGAACCCTTATTTTTGACACAAAATTTGGAAAGAGCGGCAAATTCTATGTCCAAAATGATAGTTTAATCATTTTTAAAATGACCTTAAATTGGTCAAATCATGGTCGAACACTAATAATTTATCCTAAATCTGTTTTGTTTTTAATGTTTAATTGCTTATATGGCTTAGGAGCCTATGGATGATCATTTTGACCATAATGTCAAATATTACAACTATTTAGATGCAGCTTCATTAATCTATTAACGACCAAAGACGTCATTTTCTGGACTTATAATTGATCGCAAAATTCATTTATAAAACGGAACAGTAAATTGATCCAAGATACCTCCAAGATAAAACTTTCCTAAAGTCCATAGTTTTTGAGAAATTATATTGTAAAATTCTAAAAGTTGAAATGAGTGAAAAGGAATCGCACTGTGTTTATTAATTTTTCTCGAAAACTATATACTTAAGGAAAATTTTTATAAAAGCAAAAAGGTCTTAGAATTAGTCAAAGAATACCCTCAAATTTTTTCAGATTTTTTTTAAAATTTTTTGGAAATTCAAAATTTGTGATTATTTGAAAAATTCAAAAATTTCTCCAACAAATCTTAAAAAATTTGGAAGTATTCCTTGGTGAATCATAAGAAATTTTTGTTCTATAAAACTTTTTTCTAAACCTCGTAGTTTAACAGAAAAAAAATAATATCGAGAAAAGGATTTTTTAACAGATTTGTGCATTTTATCCGCCATTTTGAAGAAAAATATTCAATTATAAATTTCAACTATTTTGTGCACTCGTGGTTGAAGACAGATTTCGATATTGGATTTTATAATGGAAAAACATTCATAAAAAATTTTTTTTTTAATTTGACTAATTTTTTATAAACTATCCGCCATATTTATTTTTGTAAACGAAATTTTTCAATTTTGGGCTCGGTTTCGGATTTAGCATACTCAAAAACATAAGGAACGGTATCTTGGATCAATTCACTGTTCCGTTTTACAAATGAATTTTGCGATCAAATATAGATACAGAAAATGACGTCTTTGGTCGTTAATGGGTTAAATATAAGTTTCATTTTTATTTTTATTCTTGCTTTCAGCGTTACCCAGAAACAACGACGTCCTCTTGCACGATCGGGATGCCTAATTAATTTGAATCCCATTGTCTTTAAATTAGGGCATTAAATAATTATAATTGTTTTTAAAATTTTGTAATTAAATAAAATACAAAAGAAATTATACGGTAACCGTAACTATAAGGCAGGGTATATTGCTCATTTTGAACAATTTAGGAATCTTGGAGTGGAATCTTTAAAAAATTCTCATCGTTTTCTTTTACATCCACAGAAAAAAATTACAAGTTTACAAAACTTCGAAAATTTTAAATATTCAAAATATTAAAAAATTCAGGGTTGATATAATCCTATCAGTGACACCTTGTTTAAATCTTGATCTATGATTCATATTTAGCGTCCCGAAAATTCCGCTGGGTAGAGTTTTCATTGTTTTTTCACAAATCTTTCGTGAGATTTTTTATTATACCGTGTAGTGATGGAATGCTAAATTTGCTTTCGCAGCGATGCCGAAAATCCCATATTACATGCGTTTGACCAAAATAATTATTTTAAAAAGGAAAATCTCAATAATCCGTACATCTTCTCTTTGTTTTTCAAGCTAATCATTTGTAATTAAATCTTGGCATCTTTAATTTTATCAAATTTTGTTAATACTCGTTATTGTAAATTTTCGAATTTGAAGGTTCTCCAATTTTGTTATTTTGAATTTGATCTATAAAAGCATTAATTCATTTTTCTATTCTTGGTTCATAAAAGCATTAATTCATTTTTCTATTCTTGGTTCATAAAAGCATTAATTCATTTTTCTATTCTTGGTTCGTTTTTAGTTTCTTCGCTTATTCTTAGTTTACTTTCTATCATTTAATTGAGTTGCGAATTTGTTTAATGCAGAATATCGATTTTTATTATAAACAGGAATTTTACATAAAACAGTAGGTAAAATTATTTCTCATTTTGAGCAAATTAGCAGTGTCAAAAGATTTACCAGAAGTCGGAAGACCAAAGAATGTAACTGATGACGAAACATCTTTGAATGTGGCGATATCTTTCACCGAAAATCTGAGTACCTAAGTTAGACAAGTATGTCGTGAAACTAATGTCAGTTGGAATTCTGTTCATAGAATAATAAATATATAGAAGTTTCATCCGTATATAATCAAATTAGTACAAGAATTAAACGAGGATGAATTTAATCGAAGATTAGAATTTGCAGAATTAATGATGCACCGTATAGATGCAAGACAAAATTTTTTTAAACTAAATAGTTTAAAAATATACGCTCATACGCAACATGCACAGATATTAGATGCTTGAACAGCTATAATCAATGATAGAATAGTAGGACCACTTTTTATAAAAGGAAATTTGACAGGAGAAAAGTATGAAGAAATGTTGAAGAATGACATCGTTCCTGCAATAAATGAAATTGTCGGCGGTAATTTTAACATTACCAACTTTTAACAAGATGGGGCTGCCCCTTATTTCGCAAGAAATGTACACAGTTATATAAATAATTCTAGGACGAGTGATAAGACGTGAAGGAATTATTGAATTGCCACCGTATTCTCCTGACATGTCGCATCTAGATTACTTTTTATGGGGTTACGTTAAAAGCAAAGTATATGCTGCAAAATCTGCTAACTTAGACGTAACGGCAACGTATAATTGACCCAATCCATGCGGACAATAGCATCTCTTGTCTTCACCGGCCTCACACTAGCATGCCCTGCCTTCATCGGCCAGACACTAGCATGTCTTGCCTTCACCGGCTGGACACCAGTATGTTTTGCTTTCATCGAGAGGTAAGAAAACTCACGTTTGTAAGTCACCCCAAAGGAAACAGATTTTACTACGTCTATATCGTTGCTTCTGGGTAAAGCTAAAAGTAAGAATAAAAATAAAAGTGAAACGTTTATTTAATGTAACGTCAGAATGAGAGAGAATAATGAGCAGTCATTAGCCCTTAAGCCTACTAAACTATAAATTTTGAAGGAAAAAAGATTTTTGATTAATTTAAGGTCACGTTAAAAATGTATAAACTATTATTTTGGATATAGAATTTCCCGCTCTTCCCGAATCCGGTGTCAGAAATAGGGGTTCCCATTTAAAAATCACATTGACCTTTAATTAACCATCAAAATCACACTGAAGGTCAAACTCAAAATCACTATGAGATCGCTTCTTTGACTTCTTAAAATTTTTGTATTTAACATTTTTTTCTAGTATAGTTATTTTCCGACATATTCAGGTGTTTTCATACTTTTGAAACACTCTGTATGTATAAAATAAAGAATATATAGGTATAATAACAATCACATACAACGTGTCGTCGCAGACAGCGGCGGAGTAAAATTTCCTCCGAAAAATGAATCAGCATAAAAGTGGAAGCATTTTAGTGCAATATAGATATCAGCCAGGTGTAATTTCAGTTGTAGTTTCTAGGAGTAGGTTCTTCTTGTAAGATAATGACGGATGCGATGAGGTGATAGAAATAGGCATGGTCTCCGCCGCGGAAAAAACGGTCGCGATAACCTAGTGAGATAAGCCACCAAGTGACGTCATCGCACTGATTAAGGTATTCGACGCAGTATTCGCAAGCTGGAAAAAGCGTCGCTTACTTGTCCCCAACATATAATGCAAAGTAGTTTGTGTGTTACAATTTATTACATAGATAAAAGACCTCAGGATAGTCTTTCCGAGTTAATCAAACGTCCCACATAAAACAGTACGCACCGCAGACTCAATGGAGATGTCATCAGAGCGAGAAATAGAGGGAGAGGGAGAGAAGCTAGCGAGATAAGTGTAAGGGAAATACAACATCGTGCAAAGAAGTTTTCACTTAAAACGAAACAAATTAACAAAATAAGGTACAAAATTGATCGTTTGATCTTACCTTGTACTAAGCTAAAATTTGTACTCCGTACCACAGAGGAGTAAAGTTTTGTTGTATATAAATTTTGACATGACTTCCGATTCCGTTCGAACCTTAATACTATAGCTATTTCGCCAGTTGTTCTTTGACTCCTCTGTGATATGAAGTAGAAATTTTCGCTTAGTACAAGGTGAGATCGAACGATCAATTTTGTAACTTATTTTGTTAATTTATTTCGTATTAAGTGAAAAGTTGTTATAATGTGCATTTATTTTGTTTACCAGAGCACTGAAGATAACCGTAATAAAGAGGAGACAATAAAATAAAGTTAGCTCAAAGAGAGCATTTTTGTTTATTTATTTACCGAACATAAATCATTTATAATATAAATCGGGAAATAAGGCCAGTGTGGTTTCAATAGCGGATTCTGACCATTATGTTTTCTAATGACTGTTAGAAGGTATTGGAGAAATTCTGTCTCTCACCAATTGTTACTAATGCGCTACCATCAGAATATAAAGATATCAAAAAATTATTTGGAATTAATATTCGCAATCGAAGTTGGGCTTACAGAGACAGTACTACAAGATCATCGGGAAACGAATCTTATCCTAACTTTGGTATATCTATTGTAATATCAAAATATGAAGAAAGCCAAATTATTATTTGTATATAAACGCTGTTGCGGAAGTTGTTCGACAACTAATAATCATTTCAATAAAAATTATTTCCACGTTAATCTTTTACAACTCGGAAACGAATAGAGATAGGCAATCAAACAAATAACCAGAAGAAAGTCGAGCTCAAGAAAATCGCTTAACTTGGAGCAAAGTTATAAAGAAAATGAGAAATTGAAGAATTTTAGGCTAAAACAAACAATAAATTTTTAACATTAAATTTTGGTCAACATTTTTTCAATTTCTTATTTTCTTCATAACTTTGCTTCAAATACAGCAATTTATGCTTTATTTTTTAATCCATATCAACTTGAGCTCAGATTTCTTCTGTATTCATTTCCTAGTTATAACTAATTAAAGTGGAAGTAAGTTTCATTGAAATTATTATTAGATGTCGAATAACTTTCGTGAAAGTGACCATTGGCAAGCAATAACTTGGCTTTTTTCATATTTCTATAGTACAAAAGATATACCAAAGTTAGGATAAGATTTGTTTCCCAGAGGTCAACGTCAGTCGATCCTTCAGAGTCAGAGAGTCTTTCCATGTTAGACATATATATACCGTGTGACAATTTTAAAGTGATCACAAACTTACTTCAATGGTAAATCAAATTTATCTTTGCGGATCCAATGGTTCTTAGGGTTTTTGTTGTCGAGGAATCTATAAATGATAATAGAAATGAAATTACATTTGAAATAAGAAAAATAAAAAAATTATTTCTTCGAAAAATTGAGATAGCACGTATGTTAGTGTCTTAATATGAAATATTGAGCATATTAATGCGCTAGGACCATTAACCCTTTGAGTCACAGTGGTACTGCCAGAGTACCACCTTTTTAAACCGCTGTCACAAATGTTCTAGTGCATGTTTTGGTCTAAAATTTTGTACTCGGGGTTTTTGGGGTCGCTGAACATGAATATGAGGTTAAAATTTTAAAATTCAAAATGGCGAATCGAAGATAGCGGAAAAATGTGTGAAATTAAACTAATCATTTCGACAAACCAATCAAACTTTATTATACTGCATATTTTAATCTAAATATTCGTATTTGGGGGTTTTCGGTGTCGCGTCCCGACGAAAATTATATTATTATTTTTCGTAAAAAGTACTGCGTAGTTTAGAATAAAAATACGGCGTAGAAGACGAACAAAGTAAGGTTGATAAAGAATGATTCTATGTAAATGCAGTAATATAAAATATAATTTATAGAGCTAAGGCACAGATTATTTTACGAGTGTCTCAAACGAAAAAGACACTGATAAGTAGAGTTGAAGATATTATTCAAAGCCAATACGCATATAAGCGGGATCGCCGATAGCGAGATCGAAACAAATGGTTACGCAAGAGTTTTATTTGTACTGCACTATAAAATCAATGCTCGGAGAAGAGCCGGCGATGGGGAACATCGACTAGAAAATTCGAGCATTAGAAGGAAGTAATAAATTAAGCCGTTCTTTGGGTAACGTCGCAGTAATAAAAGGGGGACAGCAAATTCTCCGAATTAACTACGAAGCGATACAGAAAATGCACGGGATTCGATAATTTTTAAGTACATCTAACGGCCCAATCGGGTGCAAGCACAGAAAAATCGAGAACTACTTATACAATTTCCATATAAGGCAAAGTGTAAGACAAGGACAGATGCATAGATTATTAGGGTATATAAAGAGGACCCAGAAGAGACACAGCCACTCCTAACTCTTCATCTAAAGTTTTCATAAGGCGAAGCTCTGCTCGTCAACTTTTTGATTTTTATCCGAGGGCGTGGCACTGCTACTCGGACTTTAATACAATACGCATCTAAAATCAAGAGAGATCTTCTATTCGGGAATCGAGACGCATCGTTGACATCCACGAGCCATAGTCAAGGAACCACGACTTCGACATCTGGAAATCATCGGGCTCCAACAGCATACACATCTAACGTCGACGCCCGCAGGTCTAGCAGGACATTATCCGGCAATTTGACACCGCTATCCACGTTCAAGGCGGACCTTCGTTCCTCACCGAATACACACATATATATACATCTATATATTTGGGTACTTAAGGTATATTCTTTTCGGCTATCTATACGCTTGTATTATTCGTAAAGGCAAACCTGATATTTTATGTTATTTCGATTGCTGAACCAACCGTTTTCTTTTAAAACAATTATTATTAGATATTACAATTTATTTATAATAATTATTCGTTGCATTGCATTTGATTTGAAATATTCACGGTTTGAATTGCAATTTATTAACTATAATTCATGTTTTAAACGACAACAATTTTTTAATTTAATCTGCATTTATTTATAATGATTCTTATTTCGATTATTAATAATTAATGTTTATAATAAAATAACCTTGCGAATATTTTATTCTATAATGTGTTAACGTGTTCGCCGCACACTTGTTTATTTAATCAAAATTAAAATCGTTATTTGACTTAAATAAATTTATGCAATTGTTAATAAAATAGTGTGAATTTATGTGTTTTTGCCCATTAAAAAGCTGTAATAATTTAGTTGCACGTGTTCATTTAAAGGAAAACAGCATATTATATTTAAATAAATAATGCATGATTAATACGAAATAAAATATATATTATTTTATTTATCTCACATTATATCCTGCATCTCTACTCTCAAAATAACTTCGCTCGCTACTCCCGGAGACGTAAGGCTAGTCCTAGTCAAGCAAGAGCGAAAGGAACGCGAATGGTTTATTAACCATTTGCCTTCTTGTAATATTTTTTACAGTGATTGGTGCAAGTCTGGACGTGACAGATTGTATTAATTATTATAATAAATTTGGTGCATCGGCCGGGAAACTCACATTTTTGAGAGAAAAAAAGAGATTAAAGGAATAATGTGTTTAGAAGTAAAATGTCAGATTCGCCTAAAAATACTGATTGTTATGTAAGTAAACAAAGAAACACGAGTTTAGAATTTTCTATGAATGATACGCTATTAAATTTATACAAAGAAAGAGTTCAGACTCTCGATACTCTCGATTTAACTAAAACTCCTTGGGAAACAGTGCAAAATTTGACAAAAGAAATAAATTATTTAAAGGACAGACTAGAAAAAAGTGCAGCAAATATTTCATTATCTATAAAAATTTCTCGCGATTTTGAATATTGAGACCCTTTGTTTCCAACTGATCTTTCTATTTCCGAAGTTAGTGAAGACGAACAAGAAGACACAATAATTACTCCCACACGCGTAAAACATTTTAATTTAAAACCCGCAGTTTTGAATTACGAGGAACAAAAAGAACTTATCGCGAATAATCCTGTAAATTTTAGTACGCCAGCCCCAATTTATCATCCATATGAACCATTGATTTTAACACCGGATAACGTTATAAGCTCGTTATAACGTTACGGCTCGCGACTGAAGTAAAAAAAGAATTGTTAGATTCTTATCTCGAGGAACCTAAAATCATAGAAAGTTTACAAGAAAGTGTAAAAAAAGGGATAACGTTTCAAGGTATCATAAATAAGATTAAAGGCGCGTTAAATATTTTTTCCGCACCGATCGAAAAAGAGACTGAGGAAACAAAGGCACTAGTGACAGACACGGCGAAAGTACTTGACGAAAAACTAATTCAAGGCGCGAGAGATTTTACAATTCCCTTCGATAATCAATTAATTAAAAGATCACCCGAACAAGCAAACTCTTCTAAGATTAAAGATGAATTATTTAATAAAATTAACTTAGACGAATTAAGAACAAACACCGAAACAAAACCAAAAAAATTAGATAGGAGTGAAGTTAAAAAACAAATTAATAATAAAACAATGACGTCTCAAATTCGAGGTTTATCGCTAAAGGACGCTATAGATTCAATACCGCGGTTTAACGGTCATAAAATAAATTTATCACAATTTTTGGACGGATGCAATGAAGCAAAAGAAATTTTACCGTCGGAGTACGAGAAAGAACTAACAAAACTTATTCGAATGCGTTTATATGGGGAAGCTTTAACTTGTGCGCGCGGAGAAAATTTTAATTCTATCAAAGAGATATCCGATTTTTTCGAAAACACCTTCGGATCAATAAAAACATATTACGAGTGGACGGGAGAACTTGCTAAATTAAAACATAAAAACAATGAGACAATCGTTGATTATTTTAATCGGTTACAAGAAATAAAAAATGAAATAGTCAAAGCAGCCGACAGAGAGGGACGAGTCGCGATAGCAGATCATTTCATGCTTGAGCTAAGGCGAGATTGTTTAAAATTCTTTTTAAAAGGGCTTCGTTGGGAAATTCGTGAGCGTTTAGGGACTCCAAGTTCTATAAAACAGGCTCGTGAACAAGTGCTCGAGGTGGAGCGTGAGTTCACTTGTAGCGTCTTGGACGAGGAGACGCCGAGCCGAGAAGAGGCTCGTTTTCGTTCAACTCGAGAAATGCGTAAAGTAAACTATATTTCGAATAACTCTCCGAATGTATGTCAATATTGTTCTAAGACTGGTCATGGAGCCATAAATTGTTTCAAATTAGCACGAAGTTTTGCGGAAAGATTTTCCGATAATAACAACCGACGCAATCCCATAAACAGTTCATACAGCCCACAAAATCGCTCGGATAACAGTCGTAATTATAATAGGCCGAATTTACAATTTGGTGGTTGGAACGAGTATCAAAATCAGACGGAATTTTAACCAAATAGGGACAGAGATAAAAATGATTCCTTTGTTCGTTATAATAATAATAAATATTCATCGCAACAATTTAACAAAGAAGATCGGGGAAATAATTCCGGGACTCGCGGTGTGCGCGAGCCGGTTAATCCAATTTCCCAAGAATCACGATATATTAATAACGAATCGAATAATAATATAAGATCACCAGTTACTTGTTTTCATTGCGGAAAACCCGGTCACATAAAGCGCGATTGTTATAAGTTACAAAGAGAAATAAGAGAAGGAAATCAAAATCAGGGAAACACCGATGTTCTCTCTCCGCGGATGGTCGAGAGAGAGGCTACGAATCAAATTCCCTTTACTTCGAGCGCGGAAACCCGCTCAAACGTCGCCTCCGCACCGCGAAAATAAATTTAAGCCAACAAAGTTCAGCCCCGGTCGTAATCTTCGATACCGGTCAGTTAAGACGTCCGTTAAAATTCTTGCTAGATACAGGAGCATCGGTAAGTCTAATTAAAGAGTCAGAGGTAGACTCTCGCGTAAAAATTGACAAAAATGATATTATATTGTTAATAGGCATAACTGACCACTCATTAACTACTCGTGGTAAAATTAGAATAGATTTCGAAGGATCTCCCGTGAAACTCAATTTAGTACATGATTCGTTCCCTATACAACAAGACGGAATCTTAGGCACCGATTTTTTCCGTAGAAACGATGCAAAAATCAATTATTTGGAACAATATTTAGAAATTAACGGATTAATCCTCCCCTTTGAAAATGCAAATAATATGCAAACGGATGAATCGATTTATATAATGGAGGATATCGAAAATTATGACCGAAAATCAATACGATATATGCCAAAACCAAGGGAAAACAATGATTATACGAACATGAAAAATTCAAGATTTTATAATTATACCGATAGTGACTCAGAAACGTCAAGTGATTTTCAATTACACGAAAATGATGAAACGTTTATAAAATTTGACACAAACGAATCGTATGAAATCTACGAGCAAGAACAAAAAAATGAAAGAAATCAAAATGGCAAGACAAAAACCTATACAATCACAGTGAAAAAGAACAAGAGTTATATGACGATTATAAAAATGACGAAAAACAAGTACATCAGATCGACGAGGAGTCGGATCTAAAAAATAATACATGTAAAGCAAGTGAAAATTGTTATGAATTAATGAAGGAGGAACGATTACAAATAAATAATGGAAAACCGCAGCCATGGGTATGTGATGTGACTAAGCCACGTATTAAAGAGAAATTTGATGAAATTACTGAAAATTATGGTATTATTGAAGCACCATTGCTCGATAGGATGGCTGAGAATCCATTCTGTACTAATTATGAAAACGAAGTTGACCTGAAGTA
The DNA here is from genome assembly GCA_026168455.1 of Theocolax elegans. Classification (NCBI taxonomy): domain Eukaryota; kingdom Metazoa; phylum Arthropoda; class Insecta; order Hymenoptera; family Cerocephalidae; genus Theocolax; species Theocolax elegans. The sequence continues at coordinate 59,926,586 of CM047425.1, forward strand.
TGATATTGAAAATGAAATAAAAAATGAAGAAAATTTATTGGATAAGACAGTTAATAATTGTCGAGTACAAATGGACTATGAAATCGAGGAGGGCGATAAATGCGGACCTCGTGAAAATAAGGAAAATTTTGTTGATAAAAAGATGAATTGTCGAGTACAAATGGATTATGAAATCGAGGAGGGCGATAAATGCGGACCTCGTGAAAATAAGGAAGATTTTGTTGATAAAAAGATGAATTGTCCAGCACGAATGGATTACGAAATCGAGGAAAATGTTAGTTATGTTTGTAAATTGAATAACAAAGAATTGGTTATGTCGGGGAAAGAGTTAGATACTATCCCGAGAATCGAAATATTATGTATAAACAAACAAGGAAAATGAATAGGATGAGGACCCTAGTGACTTTTTATTGAATGAACGAGTAATAAACGAAAATTTACGAAGTGAATTTGTTGAAGCCATACACGAAAACGAAATCAATAACAGTTATTTGGTTTATTCAAATAAACCTTATATTAATAATTTTTATAGTTATGAAAGTGAAGAGGTCGACATACACGACATTTCTGACGATCGATCTGAAGCGAGGATACTTAACATAACGGAGGATACAAGTACGCTTAATCGTAATGAACGGTTAAAAGAAGCCTTGCATTTTGATAAAATGGACGAGGAACAAAGACAATCTATAGAAAACTTAATTGATAAATACTCGGATTGTTTCTGTTTAAAAGGAGAGAAATTAGGCGTGACAAATGCTATAGAACATAAGATACCGACTGTCGATGACATACCAATCACAGCTAAACCATATAGATTTCCTCATGCTCTCAAAAGCGAACTTGATAAACAATTAAAAGAAATGATTGAAGCAGACATAATTGAACCATCAAGTTCTAATTATACATCACCTGTTTTTCTAGTAACAAAAAAGCCTGATAGTCAGGGTAATAAACGATACCGACTTGTTGTTGATTTTCGACAATTAAACGATAAAACCGTAAAAGATCGATACCCATTACCTAATATACTAGATATTATCGATCAAATCGGACCAGAAAATCGTGTATTCACCGTCTTGGATTTATGTCAAGGATTTTTACAAGTTCCGTTATCTCAAGAAGATCGACATAAAACAGCTTTTGCATCTTCATTCGGTTTATTTCAATTTAAAACAATGCCTATGGGATTATGCAATTCTCCAGCCACTTTTCAAAGAATGATTGATCGTGTTTTCGAGGGCATGCAAGGCAAAGAAATATTTTTATTCCTTGACGACGCAGTTATATGCGCTAAAAATATTCAAGAGCATAACCAAAAGTTTGAAAAATTTTTGCAGAGTACGCGCCGCAAATCTGAAATTACAGCCAGACAAATGTGAATTTTTGAAGAGAGAAGTAGTGTATCTGGGACACGTACTATCACCAGAAGGTGTTTTGCCGGATCCAAAAAATTAGAAGCAGTAAAAAAATTTCCAATTCCAAAAACAGTGAAAAACATACGTCAATTTTTAGGATTAGCAGGTTATTATAGACGATTCATTGCGAATTTTTCGGGTATTGCTAGACCATTAAGTAATTTATTAAAGAAAGACGCACCCTTCCTATGGTCCAGCGAGGTTCAAAAGACTTTGACATCGTATACAAAGCCGGTAAAAGTAACGTTAATGCTGACGCGTTATCAAGAAATCCAATAGAAGAACCCGTTTATGTTATTAAAAATAATTCTATGGAAACACGCAGTCGCGCAGGAAAAATAACACGGCCAAACTACAACGAAAAGAGAGCAAAACGACCCAACAAGTCAAATATATCAAAAGAACCAGTCAAAAACATTCCTATAATACAAGAAGTCCCCGAGGAAATTGAAACGATAGTCAACTCAGACAAAAGATTACAACCCATGGAGATAGATAATTTTAACAACAAATTTGACGAGTCCTGGGAAGAGAAGGATGTTTACGAAGAACCAAATGATGAAAAGAAATTCATTGAAGTTAAAGAACAACTCTTTATTAGAAAGGATAATTACGTTTTTTTCATAACTACGACTGGAATGCCTTTAGATGAAGGATCCAGAAATTTGGCTTCCAAATTATTACTACCTCATTTTTCCAATTTAAATCCAGGAGAAATAAGAATCAATAACAAAAACGGAAAAATGCATTTTGCTATGGTGTTACGTGACGAAGAGCGACTGAGTACTTTAGAAATTATTAATAATCTAAAAACGAATCTATTAAATTTGAAAAATATTATATTAAAAGAAAAATTACGTTCAATAAGTATCGCGAAGAGCGAATTCATTGAAAACGTTTCATGGAACGAAATATTGAAACAAATAAGTATAACTCTACGAAAAATTAATGTAAAAATAATTATTTGTTTAGGATTCATAAAATGTGTGGAAGAGAGTAATAGGGAAAATATTATTCGCGAAATGCACGAGTCTGCTTGTGCAGGGCATAAAGGGGTAACAAAAACCTATAAACGTATAAAACAACGTTTTTATTGGCCAGATATTAAGAAAGATGTACAAAACTACATTAGACATTGTTTAACTTGCCAACTAAAAAAATTGGTTCGTGTTAAAACTAAACAACGTATGATAATAACAGATACTCCGTACTCGGCTATGGAATCCATATCGGTCGATCTTGTGGGACCATTTCCCAGATCTCGAAGTAATAACAATAATATATTAACCATTCAATGTAACCTTTCAAAATACTGTATGGCGATACCCATACCAGACGCGACCGCGGCCACGATCGCCGAAGCGTTAGTCCGTCGACACTTTTCAATTTTTAGCGCCCCGTTGTAAATTATCTCCGACCAAGGTACACCCAGCACCGGTGAATCGTCACCCCCTAGATTGATAGTGAAACAAAATTAGGTTGGCAATAGTAAATGCCATTTCAGTTTGAAATAGCGGAATTTGAAATTGAAATCTTGTTTGCTATCCAGTTTCATTTCATCTGATTTTGTGATTGGGACAAGTAACTTCTGCGTGAAAAAAATAGCTGCAATTTTTTTTTTTCATTTATATTTAGATAACTGAGATTGTTAAAAACGAAAAAAGGTTTTAAAATGAAAGAATTTAGTCAAAAAATTTAGTAAATTCTATGAAATTAAAAATTGTTTATTTATATAAAGCGGCGCGCAAGGAATTTAAAAGTTGAGCGCTTTGTTTTGAAACGTGAAGCTCGGCGCGCGCTTCTAAGAATTTACGCCAGCTCAGAACAATAACAAAGCGCTCAACATTAAAATTTAGAAAATTTCTAATCAGTCTCGTGTTCGATTATTAGAATATAATATGTTATAATTATATTTTCCATATTTTTATCATAGTTCATTATTATTTGAATTGTGACAATTTAAAAAAAAAACATAATGTTCAAAATAATTACATTTTCAATGCTCGTTTTTACAGATACATTTTTTTGTATTACATATATTCGTAATAATTAATTATAACATTAATAGCAGTAACAATAATAGTGACAAAAAAGAATTCTAATAATTAATCCATCCACCTTCTGCAGCTATGATTTGCTGTAATCTGCCTGGAATAGAATTGACGAGTTTATGAAAATAATCTACTCTACCTCGCAATTCCTCCCAAGACTGATTTATAGCCGCGATGAGATCAGTGCGGGTTCGAAGATCACCTCGTGGTCGGACATCCCTAACCAGTTCAGCCCAAACATTCTCAATCGGGTTAAGATCTGGGGATCGTGCCGGCCACTCAATGACGGTAATATCGGGATGATTTTCAAACCAGGCCATTGTCGCTCTCGCGGTGTGGGCGGGACAATTATCTTGCATAAAAAAAAGTTGTGGACGCTCCAACGCCGGATACAACATGCGAACTGATGGCAGCATAATATGATCTAAAATCATCACATACTCCTCTGAGTTCATCCTTCGAGTGACCTCGGTAATTTCTCCTGGCCCATCAGCTGTTATCCAAGCCCTCATTGCAGCAGTCACCCTTCCGCTCCTGTATATTGGGAGGACGTTTTGCGCATGGTAGCGCTCCCTGTCAAGACGCCACACTCGATATCGGCCGTCTTTATCAGTTGAAAACACCTAATAATTTATTTATTGTTTCATTTATTTATTGTTTTATTTATTTATCATGCATTTATATAATTTATTTGCAAATTATATATGATTTTACTTACTTTTTCGTCTGACCAAATAACTTGTTGCCATTCTTCGACCGCTAGATTTTGTAGGCGGTTTGCGTAATCCAGTCGCAACAATTTGTTGTCGTCTGTCAACGCAATTTTCTTAGCCGCTTTGTGACAATTCATACCATGTTCCTTCAAGCGCCTTCGAAGAACCATTGCCGAAACATCTCTCAAGTTAACATTTGCAGCTGCTAATTTAATCGGCTCAAATGGATTTTGGGCTACTTCTTCGATAAACAGGAGGTCTTCCTCGCGGGTTGTTATACGCGGACTAGAATTGTGGGCTCTATTGTCCATCAATCCAGCAGTGCCGTGCTCCTGATAGCGCCGGGTCCATTTAAGAACAGTATTTTTATCAAACCCGGTCACTTAAGCAATGGCAGTTGCTGATATGCCGGCTTCAAACATGCCAGCAATTATTGCAGAATTTTGCTCCACTTGTCGTTTTAGCATATTTTTTATAAGGCTATTTTTTCTTTTTTTACTACCAAATATACCTAAACCAAACTAAATAAAATTAAACTGCATTAAATTACAACGACCTAAATTAAAAAACAAAATAGAAACTAAATAATCTCTGTTGAGGACGTATGTAGGTAACGTTGGCAGAAAAAAGGGTAGACACAAATTGAGTTGTGAAGGTTTTAACAAATTATTGCTTATTTTCCGTCTTTTTTTATCCTAAGTAAATTTTCTAATATTCGAACACGAGACTGACTAGAAATTTTTTAAATTTTAATGTTGAGCGCTTTGTTATTGTTCTGAGCTGGCGTAAATTCTTAGAAGCGCGCGCCGAGCTTCACGTTTCAAAACAAAGCGCTCAACTTTTAAATTCCTTGCGCGCCGCTTTATATAAATAAACAATTTTTAATTTCATAGAATTTACTAAATTTTTGGATTAAATTCTTTCATTTTAAAACCTTTTTTCGTTTTTAACAATCTCAGTTATCTAAATATAAATGAAAAAAAAAATTGCAGCTATTTTTTTCACGCAGAAGTTGTCCCAATCACAAAATCAGATGAAATGAAACTGGATAGCAAATAAGATTCCAATTTCAAATTCCGCTATTTCAAACTGAAATGGCATTTACTATTGCCAACCTAATTTTGTTTCACTATCAATCTAGGGGGTGACGATTCACCGGTGCTGGGTGTACCTCATTTTTAAGTAGTCTGATGAGAGAAGTAACGAAAATTTTTAAGATTAAACAAGTTAAAACCACGGCTTATCACCCTCAGTCCAACTCCGTTGAGCGTTTTCATAGCAGTTTAGCAGATTATTTAAAAACAATGATAGAAAGAAATGACGCATGAGATGCCGCGTTTTCGTATAATACGTCGGTACATGAGGGTCATCTCTACACACCTTTAGAAATTGTTTTTGCACGAAAAGCGCGACTACCATCAAACGAACCTTTAGACCCACGAGAACGAGTTCCAACGTATGATAATTACATTATAAATTTACAACAACGTTTAAACGAAATACAGGGAATCGCGCGAGAAAAATTAATAGCTTCTAAACATAGGTCGAAATTCTATTTCGACAGGAAAGCCAATCATCAAGAATTTCAGACAGGGGATAATGTCTGGTTATTAAAAGGAGGGAAGAAATACAAACTAGGCGATCAATATACTGGACCACATCGGATTTTAGAAATAGTTAATAACAAGGGAAATGGCTCATAATAAAACGAAAATAGTGCATGTTAATAGGTTAAGATATTCATATATGGAACCTTTGTAGTGCCTAAACATAGGTATATAATATATAATAGCCCCAATGTGCTTGAAAATATGTATACGCACTTATATATATATTTTACAGTTCTAAAAGGTTGTTAATAGAATAATATTTATTATCTTGTAATCACAATTGGCATACATTCAACTTAAAATAAAATTATTTCAATTTATCTGACTTTATACAAAAAAAACGATATAAAAATAATATGTATATATCTAAATTAACGACGAAAATAAACTACAAGGAAATAATATTTTTTATTATACAGAAAGTTCATTACAAGAAAAGCATACACTCACTTAAATTAAATAAATACGCGATTATTAAATTAGAAACGAATAAGGCAAATAACAAATAATAAGGTCTTTTTCTCTTTACTCTTCTCGCCTATGATAACAATGATGTTAATGTACAAAAGAAAGTAAGAAAAAGGTTTAAATTTTTAATGTCAGTTGAGTTTAGTCAAATTTAAATTGAATTGCTATAAAAAAAAAAGATTTACAATTAAATAGAATCATTGGAGTCTAACATATCACTAAGCCTAAAACCTATATCCTATCCTTCCTAAGGAGTGCTTAATTGCACCCTTTCCTCCTCGTTGCGGTAAATGCTCCAGCAACACTGTCACTTATCCTTCCTAAGGAGTGCTTGATTGCACCCTTTCCTCCTCGTTGCGGTAAAAGCTCCAGCAACACCGTCACTTATCCTTCCTAAGGAGTGCTTGATTGCACCCTTTCCTCCTCGTTGCTGTAAAAGCTCCAGCAACAACCGTCACTTATCCTTCCTAAGGAGTGCTTAATTGCACCCTTTCCTCCTCGTTGCGGTAAAAGCTCCAGGAACACCGTCACTTATCCTTCCTAAGGAGTGCTTTATTGCACCCTTTCCTCCTCGTTGCGGTAAAAGCTCCAGCAACACGGTCACTTATCCTTCCTAAGGAGTGCTTAATTGCACCCTTTCCTTCTCGTTGCGGTAAAAGCTCCAGCAACACGGTCACTTATCCTTCCTAAGGAGTGCTTAATTGCACCCTTTCCTCCTCGTTGCGGTAAAAGCTCCAGCAACTCCGTCACTTATCCTTCCTACATACCATTCAAAATGTAAACCTATGTATAAATAATTACAACTGACTCACCTTGACTCTAGTAATTCTGTTAATTAGTCATACTTTCTTATTGGAGGCGCAGGTATAAATATATAAGGAAAGTTTGTCATAATAGAAAAAAAAAAATCTAACACTAGGCTTAATGGACATAGGAGAATCTGTACAACAAAATAACGATTGCAAAGAAACGAGAAGAGGAGGGAAAAGAAAGATTTTTTAAAATTAATAATTAAAAAAAAGAAAAGTTGAAAACTTCATAAATTAACGTAATTAAATAAAGTAAACTCACCAACAGTATCAAGACACATGTCGGATAAAATCATTGATTCAAATTCAAAGTATGAGAGTATTTCTAATATTGATTTTAATAAAAAAAAATGCAGAAAATTCGATTAATTTGTTAATTTTGTGGATAAAGTTCAAAATTCAACTATTAATAAAAACAATAATAATTAAAATTGTACAATTTAGTATTTATGCCAATATAGTTCATACTAGTGTTCAATCTAATACTTTGTTCATAAATACTGATTTAAACAAACCATGTATATAAAAGAAAAAGGTTTAAAAAAATAAAACAACACTTATTTTCATACGATTAATTCCATACGATTATTCAATTTTTATGTAGAACTAATAATAGAAAACCTAAGACAGGCACATTAGAATATTTTCCTCTTATTTATAAACAATAGGTATGCTAATTGTTTCGAATAATTTCAAAATAAAATTATCGGGCTTTGCGAACCAATATGCTTTATTAAGCAAGGTTTTTACTCTTCGTCCACTATGGTTGGTGGAAGTCCCAGAGTAAACCTTTGAAATTTATAAAATTGGCGTTTCGACCACAGCACTCTAGCTTGGTCTCCTCAGTAAGGAGCTAGAGGCCTTCCTTAGACGCCCGTCGCAGATAGAAAGCGACGACAAATGAAAGAAGTGCGGCTATATATATGCCTTGTTATCGACTGTTTCTCTAATTTGTCGTCGCTTTCTATCTGCGACGGGCGTCTAAGGAAGGCCTCTAGCTCCTTACTGAGGAGACCAAGCTAGAGTGCTGTGGTCGAAACGCCAATTTTATAAATTTCAAAGGTTTACTCTGGGACTTCCACCAACCATAGTGGACGAAGAGTAAAAACCTTGCTTAATAAAGCATATTGGTTCGCAAAGCCCGATAATTTTATTTTGAAATAACCTGTAGCGAACGTTTAATTTTTTGTTTCGAATAAATTTTAAAAATTTTATAAAACAATTCAGGATATCCAATGATAATTGATACAGATAAATAATATTTTTCTCATGTTTATATTACCAATAATACAATGTGTAGCAAAAAAATACAAAAATAATATAATTAGTAGTAAAATTCTGGTGAATTTATTTAAATATTATTCAAAATAAATATTCTTTCATTGGAAACTAAAAAGTAAACAAATTCAAACGATTTCTCTTTATATTACTTGAACATAACAAATAAGTTTCTACAGTTGTTAGTTTAAATAAAATCAAGAAAATGACGAATATTTAAACAATTCCTCAAAATATAAAAATAAAAAGAGTGTAAATTAGTCATTTTAACGTGAAACAATGGAATTAAGTGAATAAAAACGAACGTTGGTACCTCAATTCTATGATGCGCAAACATCGGGCAGTTCCGTAAATGTTTGGGTTATTCCGTCGTACCGTTTATTCAGTGTAGTCCACTCTTTCTCCAAAGATATAGGAAGATGGTTCTACATGGGCCTACTTAGCCTACTCAATTTTCGCACTGTCACTTATGTATTGCTCATTTTATTTTTTTCATTTGTATCGATTGTATCTTTTTCTTATGAAACTAAATTAACTATTTCTCAATTATATATTACATTATATTAAAAGTGAATCTTTGTTTATAATGGCTGAAAAGAAAATTCTAAAAAAAAAAGTCAAAAAATTATGTGTTCGTTTTATTTTGGGGGGGAGGGGGAGCGAAGAAAATCAAATTTTCTTCACTCCTAATCCTTTTATAAAAATATATATAGATATATTATTAAGATAGGATGTACTAACATTGTTCACATTGAAGGGAGAATCTATATTGCATAAGAACAAGAAATTTTTTTTTCTTCTCTTCAAGAATTCGTAATAGTAGAATTATTAATTGAATAAATGTAAAAAAAAGGAAACTAATATCTAACTCTTTTCTTTGACTTTTTAGAAAATATATATGTAAGCATACAAATATTATAGAAGAAAATTGAAAATTTTGTAAAAAAAATGTGGCTACGAGAAAAAAAAATACTAGTAACATATATTTTTAACATGACTTGATGTATACTAAAAATTAGGGGTACAAATTAAAGATAAATAAATTTTTTTGTTAACTATAGAAAACACATTTAATAATAATTATACAATTTTTCGGAATATCTAGAATAAAAATTGCAATAATAAAACTTTTTTTAGTACGTACCTATTTGTATAGGTGAATTATATCAATACTGTTAAACTGTTTGAAATAATGTACTCGAAATATGTAACATAATAACAAACGAAGTTGAACTACGAAATAAATATTTGTAATATGGTTTATAAAGTTCACCATAAGAAATAAAGAAAAATTAATCGAAATAATGTTTATAATTTAAAATTAGGTATGATATCTTATGTCAAGAGAAATAATAATATAATAATAATATTGATCAACGACGAGGGCGTCGTTTTTAAAAAGGGGGGGAGTTGTCGCGTCCCGACGAAAATTATATTATTATTTTTCGTAAAAAGTACTGCGTAGTTTAGAATAAAAATACGGCGTAGAAGACGAACAAAGTAAGGTTGATAAAGAATGATTCTATGTAAATGCAGTAATATAAAATATAATTTATAGAGCTAAGGCACAGATTATTTTACGAGTGTCTCAAACGAAAAAGAAACTGATAAGTAGAGTTGAAGATATTATTCAAAGCCAATACGCATATAAGCGGGATCGCCGATAGCGAGATCGAAACGAAGGGTTACGCAAGAGATTTTTTTATACTGCACTATAAAATCAATGCTCGGAGAAGAGCCGGCGGTGGAAAACATCGACTAGAAAATTCGAGCATTAGAAGGAAGTAATAAGTTAAGCCGTTCTTTGGGTAACGTCGCAGTAATAAAAGGGGGACAGCAAATTCTCCGAATTAACTACGAAGCGATACAGAAAATGCACGGGATTCGATAATTTTTAATCACGCACATCTAACGGCCCAATCGGGTGCAAGCACAGAAAAATCGAGAACTACTTATACAATTTCCATATAAGGCAAAGTGTAGGACAAGGACAGATGCATAGATCATTAGGGTATATAAAGAGGACCCAGAAGAGACACAGCCACTCCTAATTCTTCATCTAAAGTTTTCATAAGGCGAAGCTCTGCTCGTCAACTTTTTGCTTTTTATCCGAGGGCGTGGCACTGCTACTCGGAGTTTAAAAAAAATACGCATCTAAAATCAAGAGAGATCATCTATTCGGGAATCGAGACGCATCGTTGACATCCACGAGCCATAGTCAAGGAACCACGACTTCGACATCTGGATGTTATTTCGATTGCTGAACCAACCGATTTCTTTTAAAACAATTATTATTAGATATTACAATTTATTTATATTAATTATTCGTTGCATTGCATTTGATTTGAAATATTCACGGTTTGAATTGCAATTTATTAACTATAATTCATGTTTTAAACGACAACAATTTTTTAATTTAATCTGCATTTATTTATAATGATTCTTATTTCGATTATTAATTATTAATGTTTATAATAAAATAACCTTGCGAATATTTTATTCTATAATGTGTTAACGTGTTCGCCGCACACTTGTTTATTTAATCAAAATTAAAATCGTTATTTGACTTAAATAAATTTATGCAATTGTTAATAAAATAGTGTGAATTTATGTGTTTTTGCCCATTAAAAAGCTGTAATAATTTAGTTGCACGTGTTCATTTAAAGGAAAACAGCATATTATATTTAAATAAATAATGCATGATTAATACGAAATAAAACATATATTATTTTATTTATCCCACATTATATCCTGCATCTCTACTCTCAAAATAACTTCGCTGGCTACTCCCGGAGACGTAAGGCTAGTCCTAGTCAAACAAGAGCGAAAGGAACGCGAATGGTTTATTAACCATTTGCCTTCTTGTAATATTTTTTACAGTGATTGGTGCAAGTCTGGACGTGACATCGGGACCGTTGATAAAAAATTACTAGTAGCTTCGGAAGATTTAAAGTAAATCCAATATGGGTTTTCGGATCACGTATCTAAGGTTAGATTTAAATAAATGGAAATAGCAGAAAATGGGCTCTCACTCAGCATTACCCAGAACTAACGACGTGGACGTGGAGAGTTTCTAGTTCCTTTTGTTTTGGTTTTTTTTCGTAATTTTTTGTTTTCTTTTTATTTTTTTTGTTTTTTTTTTTACATTTTTTTTGGGAGAAAAAGAAAAAAAATATAACATCAGATTCGTGATTAGCGACCACAAAAAACCCCTAGTACAAAATTTCAAATCAAAATATGCAGTAGAAAAAAGCATGACTCAAAGGGTTAATAGCACATGGTTTTTACTTTATTTAATTATAAATAAAGTTTAAAAAACGCAAGTATTTTTAATTAGAAAATTTGGAACGCGAAAAATGACACGTTTAAAATTGATATTGTTAGGTTACAAACAATAATTGTTTTGTCGGTAACATATTCTGTGCTAATCTACAATAGATGGCGATGAGCACAGCTTCTCGTATTACAATAATGTATACTTTAATTAAAATGAAAATTAATTAAACTCAAATTAAATAACTTAATTTAAATAAGAACAAATTAAATAATTTAATTTTTTAACTTTTTTATATTAAGGGTAGAGTATTGTTAGAAAAATATTTTTGTAATTTTCATAAAATATTATGTGAATATTATAAAAAATATTCTTTATTGATGATTACTAACACCCAATTCACGTAAAATATTAAAATATTTAACAAAATAGGCCTAAAACAGTTGCAAATTTAAAAATTTTAAAAACTAATGAGACTAAAACCTAAAAAAATTCACAGATAATGCCGAAAGCAAATAGAATAACGATATAATAATAGAAAGTAGTCAATGAGTAAAATATGTCTCATTTAATAAATCATAATTTTTGGTACGTAGTTTGCAAAGCCCGATAATATTATTTAATATACACTATAACGAACGTAATTAGTCGTTGTAAATAGAGTAACGTTACAGAGCACTTGTGCAAAATAATTAGAGTTAAATTAATGATAATTAATAATAAACACTTTTCGTCGGTAATGAACATACTCTATGCTAATGTATAATAGATGGCGATGTATTCTAAATCACATTAAATAGTTAAAAGAAAGCGTATAAATCAATCTAGAAGTTTAGCTGTTAAGTTTAGCTTAGTAACGTATACCTTATACTTCAGTACGGTCAAAAGAAAAAATCCATGACTGTCAGATCAGGAGAACGAGACGGCCACTCATACTCCGCTCTCAGAGAGATGAGTCGGTGACCGAATAACCGCCTTAACACCTCCATGTTTTGTCTAGTTGTATGGACACGGGCTCTATTCTGCATCATCCATATTTGACATACGAGTGTGCACAGATAATAATTGTTGAAAAATATTTTGGGGCCGATGATACGATCGTCAAAAACCTTTACCCATACATTGACTTTGATAGCTCGATTAGGGATGTCAATTTTCAAGTGTGAATAAAATACTTGCTGAGAAATTAGTAATCACAAACGTTTTCAAAGTTATCCAGCGAGCAACTCGTAGGCATCTTCGATGGTCATCGTGGATTAGCTCCTGGTGATGCTGCACGTGATAGGCCCTCATGTTTAGGTTCTCATGTAGGGCGCCACATGCAGCACATGTCTTTCTACAGTCATTCAAAAGTCTCCGAAAAGTTTTCCGAAAAGTATCCCTAAAAATCTTGCCAAAATCACTCATAAGCCTCTCAATAGTATCGCCAAAGTCTCCCAAAAGTATTCCAAATGTCTAATTAAAGTGTGGCAAAAGTATCTCCAAAAATACTCAAAAGTCGCTCAATAGTCTCCCAAAATGCTCTTTAAAATCTCGAAATTTTAATTTCAATATTGTTAATTTTATAGTAACGATACAAGTAATATTAAAATTATTACTTCATGTTAATCTGAATATTCAGCTCGAACTATGGTTACAAGTAAAATCAAGCTGGAAGTCTAGTCTTTTCACTTAAATTTTTAATTTCCGTTACAAAATCTAACCAATGGGCATTATATTGGCAATATATGGGCAGTATGTTGCCAATATATTAGCAATACGTGGGCCATATGTTACCAATCAATTGACAATAACTGGGAGAAAAATCATTGAGTGAAAACAACTTCAAACTATACTTCTAGATTGATTTATACGTTTACTTATAACTGCACTTTCAGGTTGACTTATACGTTTATTGGTATCTATACTTGAGTTGGATATCCAGACTAACATATAATGATAATTCTCCTATGACTTGTTACGTTACTGTTCATTTTATAGTTTTTAAATTAAAGTTTAACGTTCTATGCGTTCTATCCTATTTTGTATGAAAACGAGTATTAAAAAAAATCATTTGAAAAATATTTGGCATTTCATGGAAAAATAGTGATATTTTCATATAAAATTACTTGTTCTTTCGTGGCTAATAGCGAAATCCAAGGAGTTTCCCATGAAATTTTCATATACAATTTTGCCAGTTCATAGCATTGAAATATTAATGAAATAATTTCTTTAAGTTTAATTTTGTATGTCTGAACCCTAATTCTACAATTTACCTTTAATGGCAATGATTTTAAAAATATTCAATTTTATTGCACTGTACAGTAATGCAGATTTATTTAGTATTTTTTTTTTTTTTTTTTTTTTGTTATTTAACGTCGCTCTATTTATGCTGCCAGGGCTAATCAGCGACGGAGGTGAACGGTGTGTCTGTAAACAAAGCACATGTAGTTGAAACAGTGGTGCATGTGTCCATCGGAAGATATCATCGGTCACTGTAATTAGTCAAATAATAACAGTTTCCTATCCTCCCGATGGAACCACCGCGATCCTCTTTACATCTTCGCGTCCCTAACGTTCCCTATAGTTCAGATGCCCGTGCCTCTCATGCACTGACAAATGCACGAAACGCACGCGCACCTGAACTGGCGTCACATTATAGTGACACGCCGAGCCACTGAGTCGCGGTGTTCGAAAAATGCGCATGAAAAATTTTCAGAGGTACACGTCTGGGATCGAACCCACGCCCCTCGGTGTGAGAGTCGGGAGCTCTACCCATGAGCCACCGCGGCTCCTTTATTTAGTATATTATTGATTATTACGGAAGACATATTGCTTATAGCTGCTACAATTAAACAAATTAATCTGAAAAAGAACAAAATAATCTTAAAAACTGAATGAAAATGCAAAAATAAAATGTGTAAATTTATGTGTAGTTTCATCGTAAATTCTTTGCATTTCACTATTAGCCACGATAAGACAAGGAATTTCACATGAAAATCCCGTGATATTCCCATGAAATGCCAAAAAGAATTCCAATTATTTTTCAAAAAAATTTTTTCTTCGCTTACAATCAATTATTTTCGCACAAATACATGAGTTTATATAAATATTCATGGTACAAAAGTAATAACTCGCTTTTTTTATTTTATAGTTTTATTTCTACTAGGGATGAAATACAGCTTATTATAAAAATAAAATTATTTTCATCATCTTCCTCAGACATATTAGATTCAGCCGTACTGAAATTCCGAAATCTGATGCTGAGTTCTTAATCAGCATTTTAAATGTATTTTCATAACAATAATTATTCAATTTGTATTTTATTAAATATGTATCTAAATAATAAAATGTGTAAACTTCTGCAGCGTCTCTTGATAATCAGTAATCACGTCGTTATCGATTACCCGTGTAAAAAAATTTAAGTTTATGTGAAGTTTATACAGACCGAGCCGAACTTGGTAAATATTGATTACACATTGGTAAAAACGTGAAATAATGTTCTAAATAAGTTTAATAATAGTTTTTTTGAACGTGCATAATTTGAATTAATAAAAAATTTGCAAAAAAATTTATTCTGGACCCGAGATTTGAACCAACAATCTTTTGATTTAAATATGTTGTGAAATATGCAGAATTTTTAACCAACATTTAACATTATGACAGAAACAAATAAAATAGCTCAGTTGGTACACCGAGAGACTCCAAAGGAAAAGATCGGAGGTTTGAATCTCGGGTCCAGAATTTATATTTTTTTAATTTTATTAATACAAATTTTGCACGTTCAGAAAAACTATTATTAAACTTACTCAGGACATTATTTTAAGTTTCTACAAATGTTTGATCAACATTTATCCAGTTATACGTGAATTAAACGAAAAAGTTACTTTGTTTAGATGCAGACGCTCAAAAAGACGTAAGGTAATAATTTTTTCGCACTTGCAGTACTATTTGTTTTTTGAATATTCCATATGCGAAATTAAATTGCTAAAAATTCGCCCGTGAAATCGAGTTTTGTTCATTTCGAAATATTAAAAAATACTATACGACACGATACTTTTAAAATTATATGCTCATTCTCTCTGTATTTGCATGTTTCTTAAATTATAAAAAAAATTGTAAATCTAACCGTTCGCTCCAATAAATCTGTATATGTAGTAGAATGTGCGATTATTGTCTTTTATTTTAAAAAATCTTATACATCGAGAGTAGTTTTTGCCGACGCTTCGAAGGTGTTATAACGTTCCATTTCAAGGCAATAAATAAACTAGTTTTATATAGCGAAAATTTGAAACACACTTTGCGTTTTTTTCAAACTTACACCATGTAAAATACATAACTGGTATATTTATTGCATTGCAATGGAATGTAATAACATGTTCGAAACGTCGGCAAAGTAGTACACTTGATGTATAAAATTTTTGGTTCGTGGCGATCAATAAATTCATGATTTTTAACAACTATACAATTTGACGAACAATAAATTCTTCCAAACTTTTATTTATCTTCTAATAAAGAAAAGGTTTATTTTTTTAAAAATTGATCTACTGGATGATAATAGTACGAATGAATATTTTCAATATATTTAATCACTAAATAAATTAATATATAAATTTTATACCAAATCATTACCGACGAAAAGAGTTTATTATTAATTATCATTAATTTAACTCTAATTATTTTGCACAAGTGCTCTGTAACGTTATTCTATTTGCAACGATTAATTATGTTCGCTATAGTGTATATTAAATAATATTAACGGGCTTTGCAAACTATGTACCAAAAATTATAATTTGTTAAATGAGACATATTTTACTCATTGTCCACTTTCTATTATTATATCATTATTCTATTTGCTTTCGGCATCATCTGTGAATTTTTTTAGGTTTTAGTCTCATTAGTTTTTTAAATTTTTGAATTTGCAACTGTTTTAGGCCTATTTTGTTAAATATTTTAATATTTTACGTGATTTGGGTGTTAGTAATCATCAATAAAGAATATTTTTTATAATATTCACATAGTATTTTATAAAAATGACAAATTACAAAATTACAAAAATTATTTAATTTGTTCTTAGTTAAATTAAATTATTTAATTTGAGTTTAATTAATTTTCATTTTATTTAGAGTATACATTATTGTAATAGGAGTAGCTGTGCTCATCGCGATCTGTTGTAGATTAGCACAGAGTATGTACCGACAAAACTATTATTGTTTGTAACCTAACAATATCAATTTCAAACGTTTCATTTTTAGCGTTCCGAATTTTCTAATTAAAAATACTTGCGTTTTTTAAACTTTATTTATAATTAAATAAAGTAAGAACAATGTGTTATTAATGGTCCTAGCGCATTATTATGCTCAATATTTCATATTAACCTTTTGGCTGCGGGAAAATTTTTGTACTAAACGACCTTTTATAAAATACAAAATGTATACATGAGATCATTGGATATTTCAGGTAGAGTCCCCACCCTGACTGCTGGTCGATAAATCGACCACCCCCGCAGGCAACGTAAAGTACAATGTAAATTTTTTTTCTCATTTTCCAGGAAAACTCTAGAGGGTATTTCTATGTAATTTCTCGCGCTGAACATGAAAAAAATTGTCAAAAAATCCTAGAGATACTCTTGACCTTGAAAATCTATTTTTCAAGGTCAAATTTTTTTTCCAGCATAGATAGAATTATTTGAAGATTTTCGTATTAATTATTAAATTATTATTAATAATTAAAATTAACCGTTGGGCCGCGTTGCCCAATACCGCGCACACAATTAATTTATTTATCCGAACTGCGGCTGTCGCCAGGAACGCGAGTTCGCTGGGACGTACGGTATGAAGGATTCGGGCGATCCTCTTTGCCCCGACACGATGTGTAAATTATTAAAATGTCGGCGGGAGCGGGGAGAATAAAAGAAAACACAGTTAATTAAAATAAAAGGATTAAAACATTTATTTTAATTTATCTAACATTTTGGCCATCCAGGCCTCGTGCCGCGACAATGTTACTTCGCGCGGGCGGAAATATCGGGAGTCAACCGGATCGAGACCCTCGCCTGCGGTTGACTTTGCCCCGATCTCCGCTATTCGGGTACCGGCGTACCCGAATACACTCCCGATGTACACGCACACATACACTCGGGATAGGGGGGGGGGGGCGTGCGGTAATATCAAAGAAACTCACCGGGATGCGCCCCGTGGATGGCCCAGCCGATCCGTGTCCCTGTGTCCTCCTGGGCAATGGAGGACCGACGTCGGCTGCGGTGGAGGAAGGTGGCCCTGTGCCGCGGCGAGTGCCTCGCAAACCGCGTCCGCACTCACTTATGCACTTCCCGTCCTTTCTTTCACACACACCAATTCACTCGCGGTACACCTCGCGAGGATAATCCGGTAACCGACGGTTTCTGCGCCTCACGCGCCTTTTCTCAGCCGTAACTACAAATCACGCGGCACCGGATAGTTTTGTCCGCCTCGAGTGGCGGATCGGGACATACTGAATAGGTATCTCCTAATTTTCGGAAAAGGGATGAGAGTGGGAAACACACACACACTCGTGCTCTCATCCCTACGTACCATTGCGCGCGTAATTGTACACTTGATCGACGTAAACAAATGTCGTCGGTTGGCCTTGACATACCAAAGGCTCCGACGACTTACATTTAACATGATTTTAAATGCTTTGTTCGCCGCGAAAAGGTTGTGTGACGATTTCCGTCACAAAGCCCCCCCCCCTAGACTCTACTTCCCTCGGGAAGGCCGAGTCGAAAGAAGGCACAATCTATTCGCGACCGCGTGCTGTCCTCTTCTCTCTTCAATCAGTGGCGGGAAGGAATGCGGTCCTTGAGGATACGGACCACCTCCTGTCCTACATCTCGTGCCACATCAGCTGGGAGATTGGCAGCAGCCTCCAGCAACATACGACATTCCCTGAGAATGCCCGCCTCGTTGCTGGATTGTGCTGTCGACCCAGCTGAAGAAGCCGATACTTCCGAAGATGTACGGGGTTTAGACCCATTTCCCGACTTTCGTGTCGGCTGACGAGATGGTCCAGCCATCCTCGTAGCGTCGACTTCCATCGGGGTGGGCCGTCGCAAGTCGCTAGGCTGAGCCTTCTGCGATTGCTCCCCACGAGGTTTCGGAACAGAGGTCTTGGTCTTACCCTTTGCACTGACTCGTTGGACAGGGACTGGCTGAGCCCCGCTCTCTTCGCGTCCCTGCCTTTCTGCATCCGCTGCTTGGTCGCTGGTCGAGGGAGCGTTCAGGCTTTCTCTGTACTCCCTCAACTTCATGTCCGCTTTGGCTTGGACGACCGCACTTAGGGCTGCCTTCACTTGCTCGAAGGGCCCCGTGGAATCCAAGCCAAATGCAGTGGCCTGGCGGCGAGTCGCCTCTTCCACACGGCGACCCACCACCACTTCCGCATAGGAAGGTTTGTTGCTGGAAGGCTTTACACACGAGCCCTTCCTAGCGCCCTCCTTGCGGGTGGGCGTCTCCACCCGTCGTCTCTTCGACTCCTTCGGACCTGCCCGTGGCGTTGGTCGCTTCGGTGCCTGTGTCGAGACAGGGACCTTAGCGGCCGGTGCAACGGGGTTAGATAGCGCGAAGGGGGAGTAACCCCGTTCTCGGACCCACAAATCATGCGGCTCCGAACATCTGGGGCACTCCCTCACAGTCACCCCTCGGCGTCCGCAATTAAGACAGAATGTCTTTTGCGAAATCGCACACTCCCGGTGACTGTGGTCGTTCGCCCAGCAATTGTAGCAGGCGTTTTTAGGGGGATCTACCGACCGATCGAATGGTATTGCTACCAATCGTCGGAGGACAATACCCCTAGTGATGACCGGGCCGGACGTAGATGACCCAGTCTTCGCCTGCTTAGGCAGGGACTCGACCCCAACATCGAGTTTCCTTGCTCGTGATGGACCTACGACAGGTGTCCCTGCTTCCGAGAGCGGCCGAATCGTTGCTCGGGGTGTGACGAGGACTCCTGATTCGTAGTCGTCCATCGTCAATTGCCTGTTGCCGCTAGAGTTCTTCTTCTTGCGGCGTGGGCGATTTGCGGCGACGGACTTCTGCTGCTCCCGTTCTGCCTCACGCAGATCCTCAGCATACTCTGCGGGGTAGATGTTGGTGGATGGCCCCGGTACTAATACCGCAGGCCCATCCATTTCCATCCGCTCCACTGGGGTTGACTCAACCGACGAAGTGAGGTCCACCGTTGAGGCACGTGATGTCCCTTCCAACTCCACTAGCACCTGGTCGATGTCCCGCACCGACTGGGCACATCCAGCGAGCGGGACGCCGTCTCCTGCTTCCAGGTCCCGGGCGTCCGGCAATATTGCGCGACGATTTCTGGCCGCCTCCTTCTCAAACCGGCGGTGGCCTTCTTCATCGCGCTCCATCGCTCTTTGTTGGAGCATCTGCTCCGTCAGGGCGGTCAACTCGCCGTTTGGGTCCATCTGGGAGCTGAAATAAAACAGAAGCTTATTAGTCATAATTAAAATATAAATTACGAAT
Organism: Theocolax elegans; assembly: GCA_026168455.1. Taxonomy (NCBI): domain Eukaryota; kingdom Metazoa; phylum Arthropoda; class Insecta; order Hymenoptera; family Cerocephalidae; genus Theocolax; species Theocolax elegans. Next base: position 59,946,702 of record CM047425.1, read on the forward strand.
AAGGGAAAATTGCCCATTCACTTACACACATGTATTCTCAAATATCACACTCTCAATGCATGGCATACAGTTACCAGACCCAACCTTCGATAACTGTTCTCATGCGAACCGATACGCAACCCTTACTGCTTTACTTGACAACCCGAGGTGGTACATATCTTTTTACATCAGATATGTGTACCTCGATCCGTTTCCGACCGGACTCTTCTAGTCTCAGAATTACTTCTTTAACTTCGAAGGGTCCGTCATACTTTGGTGCAAGTTTAGCAGATATGCCCTTCGCACCTTGGGAAAGCGTTCGGCACTTCCTCATGACTAGATCTCCGACCAATACGTCTGTTTCTGTTGTAGGTCTTTTCTTGACGTCTTTGCTTCTCGTCAATGTATTTCTTGACCAAGTCGCGTAGAGCATCAAGTCTTTTAAGACGATCTAGCCAAACTTCGGAATTGTCCAGGATCTTAAATTCCTGTTTTTCCACTTCCCTGCGGTGACTCTTCACAGGTTGTGGATGACGCCCGAAATTTAAGAACGCGGGTGAGACTTTGGTACTTGCTTGCATTGCCGTATTTATTGCATGGCGAAATTCGTGCAAGTGTGCGTCCCACCCACGATGATCCGAATCCACAAACGTCGCAATCATCGTTTTTACCGTCCTATTTGTTCTCTCCACCGGGTTGGCTTGTGGTCGGTAAGGAGGGGTTCTGACATGTTTTATGCGATACTCCTCCAGCATTCGCGACGTGATGCCGTTAATGAACTCAGTCCCATTATCCGTTATTAGGAAATCTGGCGTTTCCCAACGGAAGACTACGAGTTCCTCGAATGCTTTCGACACCGACTTACCGGTCGCCGTACGTAATGGTTTGAGCTCTATCCACCTTGTAAACAAGTCTTGAAATACTATGATGTATTTGTATTGACTTTTACTACGTGGAAGCTCCATTAGGGTCTGCTGCCACAACAGCCCAGGGTCTCTCAATGTTACGTTTACCCATCCAGCCTTGAGGACCTGCTTGAGACGTCTTATAGCTCTGACAGATCAGACACTGTAAAACAAATTGGCGGGTATCGTGGTAGATACCTGGCCAATAATAGTCTCTTGCAACACGTTCGTAAGTCTTTTCGACTTCCATATGACCCATGGATGGGTGGAAATGAGAATCTACTAAGACTCGGTTCCTCTGCTCTAAGGGTAGAACAAGGCGCCAGCCTTCTTCTCGTTCTGTTACAGAGTCCAAGAGTTTATCACTTGTAAAACGATATAGCATATCATCCTCAATTTTCCACTCCGGAAATTTCTGAGGGCATGAGCGTACATCGTTTAATCTAGCAATATACTATGGGTCTGTAATTACTTCGAACGAGGCAATCTCTTCTTCGTCGGGGTTTGGGTTGACGGCACGAGAAAGCGCGTCCGGGACATAGTGCAAGGCTCCTTTCTTATGCACTATTTCAAAGTCCCATTGCTGCATTTCAAGTATCCATCGTGCCAACCTACCCGAAGGCTCTCTGAGATTTTTGAGCCATTTGAGAGCACTATGGTCGGTCACAGCCGTGAATCGATAGGTCTCAATGTATGGTCTCCATCTCTTAATAGCCCATATGAGAGCCAAGCATTCTTTTTCCGTTGTCATGTAATTACGTTCAGCGCGATTTAATAATCAGCTGACGTAGACAATCGGATGCTCGAAACCCTCGTCGTCCAGTTGCGTCAACACGCACCTATTGCTAAGTCACTAGCGTCACTTTGGACGGTCAATGGCTTAGAAAAGTCTGGACGGGCTAGTAGAGGCGCTTCAGCTAACGCAACTCTAAGCTGACAGAACGCCACCTCCTGCTCCTCGCCCAAATCCCAAGCCAGGTCTTTACGCAGCAACTTGGTAAGGGGAGCTTTAATGTCAGCTTCTCGATTAATGAATCGAGAGTACCAGCCTACCATCCCGAGAAAGGATCTCAGCTGTTTGACATTACGAGGAGTAGGGTAACTAAGGATTGGAGCGACTCGTTCCTCGTCAGGCTTCAAGCCGTTCGCATCCAATTTGTACCCAAGGAACGTTACACTGGAAAAACAAAACTCACACTTCTCTCGATTCACTTCAAGTCCAGCGTCATTCAACGTCCTCAGTACGTATTCGAGCCATTTTAGATTGTCCTCAAAAGTTTCAGTAATGACGATCAAGTTATCTAGGTAACCAAACACATGAGGTTCCACCTTAGGCCCGAAAATTGCATCTATAAGCCGTGCAAAGGTCATAGGAGCATTCATGACGCCAAACGGCATTCTCGTGAACTCCCACAGCCCCGACCCTGGTACAGCAAATGCAGTATAATGCTGGCTCGCCTCGGCCATTAATATTGGGAGTACGCTTTCTTAAGATCGATTTTTGAGATATACCTTGCATTATGCAGCTTATCCAATATGGTATCCATATTAGGAATTGGATAAGAATCACGTTTTGTGACTGCATTAAGGTCTCGAAAATCGATACAGAAGCGATAACTTCCTTCGTCCTTGCGGACGATGACCGGAGCAGCTGACCAATCACTCGCACTCGGTTCAATAATGCCCTTGTCAAACATCTTTGTGACCTCACTCTGGGCAAATTCGAGGACCTTGGGAGACATACGTCTTGGCTTAGGACGAACCGGTCTTGCACCAGGCTCAACCTCTATATGGTGCTCCGTTAACGTCGTAAAGCCGTGGACGTCTCCCGAGGGCAAGAGTAGGCTTTCAACTAACTCTTTGACTTGTTTCCGCTGGTCGATGTCATGAGCTGTATCTCTGACGAAGTGTCTCCAATCACTCTCGCCAATACGCCAGATAGCTTCGCCTTATTTGACTTCCATATTCCAATGTTGTAGAAAATCCATACCGATAATGATGGAATGCTCAATATTCTCTACAATTCTCAGTTGGATATTGCCATCAAGGCCTTCTACACCGAATAGAATGTCGATTAGGCCAAGGACTTTAAGTGCTGGTCCAGCCACACTTTTCACGATAACCTTGACAGGTCTCCATTTAAACTTGTACTGTTTGACAACATCTGATCATACAAGAGAGACCATGGCGCCAGGATCGAAAATTGCTTTAAAGTCCTTTCCACCGAGTCGTACCAAAAAGAATAGCCGGTTATCCGATTGGATTCCAGCAATTATCTGATCGGTTTGACTATCGTCGTTAGGAGTCGATGCCGTGTGCGTCATTTTAGACGTACTAGGTACGGCATCTGCCCCCCCCCCCCCTGAACTGTACTTCTCGGCAACGAGTTTGTACGGTTCATGTTATGCACACCATCGACAACTACCTTCTCCACCAAGGGCTCGTTGTTGAAGACAATTTCCTTCTCCACCAAGGGCTTCTTGTCCTCTTTAGTAGGTGTGTCACAACGGGGTGACGATGAACAACAACCAAGGTCGTTCACTCCGATGGTGCTAAGCGGCTGAGATAACGATCTCTTTACGCTTTGTTCACCAATAATATCTTTGCTATCAGAGTATATTTGCCTTTGGAGTTCCTTAGACCAATCTTTAGCCTCACGCTTTTGTTGGTCTAATAAGGTTCCTTTTTCTGTTTTACCTTGCAAAGCTCGGGTGGGATTGACAGGTTGTGTTCTAAGAACTTTTCCATCTGTCGAATCCCCAAAACGTTTAGGATCCTTACACTCAAACTTACTTTCAACACCAACTTCGGTCTGAGAGGGAATCTCATCTCCGTTAAGGACTTTAGTGAAGTCAGCAAATGATTTGCTAGACTTCTTAAAGAGTTTAGAGGGTTCTCCAACCTTAAACTCTTGCCCTTGTAAACCATGCATTTTACTTACTGCAGTGCAGGGCGCCCGGGGCAGCTCGGGTGCCCTGCGTTCAGGTTTCTCACGTTGTGGAGGAACCTGACGCAGTTAGGAGATGTTTGGAGTGTAACGCCACTAGTTCCACACAGCTGGCACTCCTTTGCTACCAATTCGGTAGAGCACTGCTCAGCGGAGTGCCCAAGGTTTCCGCATCGGTAGCATGATCGGCTCGGGCAATCCGACGACCTATGACCGACTTTTTGGCATGTGAAACACACGCCGACAAAGTTGGTGCTCAAGTTCGTTGGATTTACTGCCGTCGCCTGTGGTTGCACATACCTCACCAGGATTTGTGCCATTTGTGGGACAAAAACATTTTGCTGGGGCAGTTGAGAATTCGTCAAAACACGTCTTTCTCTTTTGCCCGAGCTCTGTTTTTGTTGCCCAGGTGACTGTTGAGAAACTGGCACGTACGATACGGATTTCGAATTGAGGGCACTCACTCCATTATTCTACTTGCCGTATCGTTTCTGAAAACTATTAGCGACGTTGGAAGTACCGTTTACAGCGGCTGCTTCGTATTCGTTCGAAGAAGAGTTTGGCGAGTTTTTCGCACTTTTCTTGCTCTTCTTCTTAATAGTTTTCTTCGACATCTGTTTATCCGAATGAGAAGACTCATCCTTACTCTTTTCGGTAACAGTCGCCACTTTACCCGAAACTCGTGCTCCACCACTCTGTTTCGGAAAAGCTTCTGGTACGAGCTTCTCGCGCTTAACGTTGGAACTGGAAAATTTCGTGTCCCATGTTAAATGCTGCTCGTACTCTTTACCGTAGCTTGTCAAATCAGAGAAATTCCTGATTTGTCGTACTGGAATGTACCTACGGTAATCTGGCCTCATCTGCGAGTAGGCCATCTTCACCTGTTGTTCTAATGAGGGAGGGCATTTAAACTTATTTACGATCGGTCTGAAACAGTTCAAGAACGTCGTAGCCTTTTCTCCCTCATTTTGTGTTCTTGATCGAAGTTCCATGAGTAAATCTTCGTCATTTATTATACGGCCATACTCATTTAGGAACTCGATCTCAAAATCACGCCAATCTCGTAGAGATGGCTGAACTGTTCTATACCAGAACAGTGCTGATTTTGAGAACACATTGGGCAGGGCACTGAACATCCTGCGATCTGAGAACTCGTTGTCATTTCTGAAGTCGTGCAAACGGTTCAGAAACTCTTCCGCGTCCTTTTTGGTCTCACCATCAAAGGACATGTTCCAGATACGCAGCTCTCGTGCGCACCCTGTCCGATCGTGCGTTCGGTTATCGTCTTCACGATACCTTGGCCTGGCTTCGTAGGACTCTATTTCCCGACGGTCGTCTCTATTATCCATCCGGGAACTCCTACGCCTACTGTTAGAAGGATTCCTATTCTCTTGTCGGCCTTCAGCCGCCCTACGAGAATCGGATCTCCTACGAGCAGGTTCGCGATCAGACTGATACCCATCGGACGAATCCGTCTGAGTACTCTGATCGCAAGTGGCCACCGCACGTTTCTCTCGAGGCGTTTCTCTACGTCTGTCCGACCTCTCTCTGTGACCTTGCTCCGGAATTTCCGGCTGTGCTCGGTCGTCGAGTTTACGGTTGGACTGACGTTTATTAGTACGTCTCTCCGTACAGCTATCACGACGTTCATCGTTGCTTGAGGCTCTACTCACACAACGATGGTGTCGTGAATTTCTGTTTGGAGTCGTGTACTCACGCCTCTCTCTTCTATCTTGTCCCTCACAAGTCTTAGAAAAGGTCTCACGACGTCTCTGTTCAAACCTCGGTTTTTCGTAAGATTGAACACTGACGTCATTAGGAAGGTCATATCCATTCCTATCATCAACAAATTGACGTTCGGTAGACTTAGCCTCGGGTTGCCTGTTGTCGTATTGTCTAGAGGTGTATCCTCGTGACGTACGACGGTCGGCTTCCGTCTGCGAACCCAAGTCAAAATGTTGTGTCGGCACTTCACTCTCTCTAGTGCCAAGATGTCCGCTGTTTCTTTGCTCTTCAATTGGGAGGTAATGTGCGGGTGCATAAAAACCTCCGAGTTGAGCAGTCGTCACGGTCGTAACCATCGACGTAGTGGTTGTGCATGATGTTGCAGCCACCGAAACAGGGACATAAGGGATTGCAGTCGTGGTCATGTTTGTTCCCAGTACCTCACCAAACCGTTTAGGTATAGCACCTGTTGATGCCAACATCGGGCCTTGTGCAGTACTCAATGGCGAGTTTCTATACTGATCACTTGGTGACAGAGTTCCATCTTCTTCAGGAATGGGTGCTCTGTCACTAGCAACCCTTTCGCGATCCGACATTTCGGACTCGCAGGAAACTTCCGTTCCTGATGGGACCACACTCCCTTTCCTGGAACGAAGTTTCCTAATTTCCCATAGTTCCTAATATACTAGAGGCTTATGTGCAGGCTCTGCCCCTACATCCTCATCGTATTCAGGGAACCATGGTATTTCCAGATTAATGTCTATACATCTTATCCGGTGACGCAAAAGGCGTTCGCGGCACTCCGCCTATTCGCCATTTGCGTTTAAACTTAGATGCTCCAATTGGGCATACACTGCCTCAATCGGAAGCTTCTTCGTTTCCCGACGAATATCCCTAGCTATGCGTGATTCACGCATAAACCTGGACCATTCAGGCTTCATAGCTGCTAGCCATTATTTTTTTGACCAGCAGCTGCCGCCGTGTTACGTCGAAAGAAGTACTTTCAACCGGTATTTCAGATTACATCCCTAGTGTTTCAAATACTTCGGAAGTATCCAATTTTCAATTGGAAATTATTTTATTGGACTCACCACAATAAAATAATTATTACTCCCAACGAGTAAAAAAAAAATTTGGTGTCGGCTTAATTACAATAAATTGTAAAAATGCACCGACTAGTGTACCAACAAAGTTAATTCACTTAATTAAAAATCCAAAAGATTTTCTTTAAAAGGAATTTATTTCGTCCTTAGAAGGACAAAATAATTAAATTTTGTTGGTTAAAGTTGTGGCAAATCACACACTTAACACTTGTACCAAATTAAAATCAATTATTTAACTTACTCACAAGTCTAAATAATTAATGTTTATAATAGTGTCTTGTGACTCACACGCACCAAGACTCTATACAATTGCTTCTGCAAGCAAAAATAATTATTAACAAAAAAAATCTTTAAATTATTTCAATATCGTCGGCAATTTACCAGTAATGGTAAATTTAACGATTTCCCAAAATATCTCTCTCGCCAGTTATAATCCAAAAGATTCCTCACTGGCGAAACAAAAAAAATTATTTTGTTATGGAAATAGAAATAATTAAAGTTTTAATTTATTAATAAATACAAAAACAACAAATTATAAAGGAAGAAAAGAAAAGAAAAAAAAATTAAATTATTTATCTCGCTAACGAGCCTAAATAATTAATTTTAAAATAAATATAAAAATAAATACAGTGTCTTGTGATTCACACACACCAAGACACTATTTATTATTTTGCTTATCCAAGCCCAAAACAACAAAAAAAAAATTCCTTTATAATTCACACTACACTACAAACACAAATTTAATTAAATTACTTCAACAGTATGGGTATTTACTAAATGTTGTAAATCCTGTATGGTTTGCAACAAAAAAAAAATAATTATTTCACTAATTGTCGTCCCAAACGACAATTTTTTCAGCGAAATATATTTATTTTATCCTAAAAAGGACTAAATAAATAATTTATGTTGCTACCAAGTTGAAATAATTTATATTTCCTTTTTTAAATAAATTGAACGAAAAGGAAATGAAAATTTAATTATTTAACTTGCCAACAAGTCTAAACAATTAAATTTATACACCGAATTATTTTACTTAAACACACCAAAAAAAAATTATAACCAATTATTTAACTAACAAACAAGTCTAAATAATTGGCAAAAATGTGTGGAGATATAATTTAAACACAAAAAAAAGAAAAGAAAGTTTTTTTACATATATTAAAATTTCACAGCAAATAACGAATACGAAATATTAGGTTAAATGCCGATCATTAAAATACATGCAAAAAAAAATTTAATTATTTAACTCACTCTCGAGTCTAAATAATTATATATTATAACTCTCATATCTTTACGGAACAATCACAAAAAGATACTTAACATCAATTGTTTAACTTGCAAAAAGTCTAAACAATTAACACGAGTTATAAAGAAAAATTTTCTCACACTCAAAAATTTACATAAATATATTACAAGTATCTTGAACAGTAATACTCAATAAATACAAAATATTAAATTAAGCAATCACTGTCAGATAATTGTAATAAAGATAATTTTAATTATTTTACTCACACACGAGTTTAAATAATTAATATTACAACTTTTGTAACTTTGCGGCTGATTCACACAAAGTTACTTAATGTTAATTATTTAACTTGCAAACAAGTCTAAATAATTAACAATAGTTGTAAAATATATTTTATATACACAAAAATTTATACATATATTATATAAATAAATAATAATAAATAATAAACACAATTATTAAATTATAATTACTATATAATATATGTCAGGGAGGGGAGAAAGCAACAAAATTTTCGCTTTTCGAACTCAAAAAAAAACCAATTAAAATTTCGCCGCGTCCCGTATCAAAAGAAAACAAATATTATAATTTTAAAATTTTCTTTAAAAGGGAGGGGTGGGGCAGCTACCTCTCCCGAAAGAATCTATTTTAAACACTCTCACACCAATAATAAAATAGATTAAACAGGGGAACGAATTTATTTTATTAGATTGAAATAAAATAATTCGCCGCAGTGGTTTCTCTCAGCGAAACCAGCTGCAAAGACTTGATACGCGAAAGGGCTAGGCGATCGCGCTATCTCTCTCTCTCACACACACCGTATAGCCCGCCTAGCACCTAACTCCGATTCCCCGCGACTAGGAATTCTCTCTCTCACTCCCACTCGCGGGCGCAATCGGAGAGAGCCGATGATGATCGGCTCTCGCGAAGTCTTTCCCGTGCGCTGTTCGGGGGGGATTCTAGCTGCCCGCGATCCGCGGCGCAAACTACTCTCTCCCTACTTTGCTGCTCCCATACAAGCTAGCAAAGATCTCCCGTCAAGCTTACGATCGAGATAGACTGATGTCGGTGAGATCGGGCGCTTCCGGCTGAACACGGTCGCGCGCGAACTCTCTCTCGATATAATAAGAGGGGGAATACTCCGGTATAGAGACGCGTCTCACACGCCGTCTCACGCGCTCTCTCTCTCTCAAAACTCAACCCGCTCACGTTTCGCCGCGACACTTCTCGCGCGCGAAAATATGTCCGACAATTTTACTTTAATTTAAAATCGTTGAAGACGAAACCGAACGTCCTGTCACGGTCGCCATTTGTAACGTGATATTCGCGAACCCGGTATAATTAATTATTATTAATAATTGAAATTAACCGTTGGGCCGCGTTGCCCAATACCGTGCACACAATTAATTTATTTATCCGAACTGCGGTTGTCGCCAGGAACGCGAGTTCGCTGGGACGTACGGTATGGAGGATTCGGGCGATCCTCCTTGCCCCGACACGATGTGTAAATTATTAAAATGTCGGCGGGAGCGGGGAGAATAAAAGAAAACACAGTTAATTAAAATAAAAGGATTAAAACATTTATTTTAATTTATCTAACATTTTGGCCATCCAGGCCTCGTGCCGCGACAATGTTACTTCGCGCGGGCGGAAATATCGGGAGTCAACCGGATCGAGACCCTCGCCTGCGGTTGACTTTGCCCCGATCTCCGCTATTCGGGTACCGGCGTACCCGAATACACTCCCGATGTACACGCACACATACACTCGGGATAGGGGGGGGGGCGTGCGGTAATATCAAAGAAACTCACCGGGATGCGCCCCGTGGATGGCCCAGCCGATCCGTGTCCCTGTGTCCTCCTGGGCAACGGAGGACCGACGTCGGCTGCGGTGGAGGAAGGCGGCCCTGTGCCGCGGCGAGTGCCTCGCGAACCGCGTCCGCACTCACTTATGCACTTCCCGTCCTTTCTTTCACACACACCAATTCACTCGCGGTACACCTCGCGAGGATAATCCGGTAACCGACGGTTTCTGCGCCTCACGCGCCTATTCTCAGCCGTAACTACAAATCACGCGGCACCGGATAGTTTTGTCCGCCTCGAGCGGCGAATAGGTATCTCCTAATTTTCGAAAAAGGGATGAGAGTGGGAAACACACACACACACTCGCGCTCTCATCCCTACGTACCATTGCGCGCGTAATTGTACACTTGATCGACGTAAACAAATGTCGTCGGTTGGCCTTGACATACCAAAGGCTCCGACGACTTACATTTAACATGAGTTTAAATGCTTTTTTCGCCGCGAAAAGATTGTGTGACGATTTCCGTCACAACCTTGAAAATCTATTTTTCAAGGTCAAATTTTTTTTCTAGCATAGATAGAAGTTTTTGAAGATTTTCGTACATAGTGTCATGGACTGAATAAAAAAAAAATTCTGAAAAAATAGCTGAGGTATCATTGATCTTAAAAATTTACATTCAAGGTCGCATTCACTTCTAAAACAAGTGCAACAAACATCTGCTACATTTGTCAAGATGTCAAGAAATATTCTGACATTCGCGCTTAGCATAACCCAGGATCAACGGCGTGGACGTGGCGAAAAGGTGATCCCGTTGGGGTGCTTGATTTTCGTGAGTCCCCTTGCCTCTCACGTTTCGGGGTGCTTGATTTTCGTGAGTCCCCTTGCCTCTCACGTAGTAATGATTGGCTCTACGGTAATATCTCTTTTGTGTGGTACTCTTCAAAGCATGGTGCTGCGCATAGAGGAATTTCACAACTAGGGCTAATGTGTGTCGTTCTACGTGGAGTCTTACCCAAAGAACACAAGTGGCATCTTCGACTTGTACCTTGCCTCGGGAAATAGCGGCCAACTAATCGAATGGGAGAGTCATTTAAGGAGAGATGCTTGCAGAAGGATCAAGTTTCAGTAATGATCTAGCAACCTGTCATCTAAATGAAGGAAATGATATAGCTTTCACGCTTCTCATTTTATACAACGCATGAGCATTGGATAGACAAAGATCAATAAGATGAAAAAAAGCTTTCGATACCATTTCATTGTTTTTCGCACTGTTTCTGTTATAGATAATTGTCTATCAACATTATCAGTACCACCCATATTTTGATTGTAATCGTGGACACACCTTGGCTTTATAATATCTTTATATGTTAGGTAACATTTTTTTCCAGTTGCACAGAATTCAAGTTCGTGCACAGTTGTATGCATACGAACGCTACGTTCATCTTCCCACCTCATTGCCATCCACACATCGTTGTGAGAGACTTGTACTTCACCTCGAACTAACTTGCTTTCAAGCTTTGGCATTCCCTTTCTATTTGCTTTTACTGTACCACACATTAGTGCTCTTATTAACCGGTTAATCAATTAACCGGTGAAAACCGTTTAGTAAATGGTTAATCGGTTTCGCCAGTTTTGCGGTTTCGTTTAACCGGTTAACCGGTTAATCGAATAACTACAAAAAGCACACACCGCGTTTCACCGGTTAAAATTAAAAATATTTTAAACATAATTTATACCACTTTATCCTCAAAATTGTGGCTTTAAAAAGATTTTTCGGCGCTCGTGGTATAAAATATCGCATAAAACTAGTGTGGACTATTATAAATTAAAAATAAGTATTATCTAAATTATAACTAGTTATACTAAATTATAGTATATTTATAATTTATAATTTATAATTTATAATTATATTATTAATATTATAACCTGTCAATAATAAAAGGAAATATATCTGTAAATTCATGATATAAATTGTATGTTTACAATTATCGTCAGCTTCGTTAATCCAATTATTATTGTCAAGAGAGTCGAATTTGAGGCACTACGGTTAGTTCTATCTTGTATATCGCGACGATTACTTTGCTTATAACGAAGTGTACAAGTAAAATATGGATTCACGTTTAAGAAGCTGGGCATGGAAATTTGCCGGATTATCAGATGATAGGTGCATTGCCACTTGCAATCTGTGTGAAAAAAAAATTAAATATAGAAGTTCTCTGTCAGCAATTATAAATCACTTAAGAAATATACATAACAAGCAGCCTACTGATGCTTCTGAAGAACAACTTGAAACGCAAGTTATATTACTTATGTGCTTTAAATATTTTTAAGATATATTTTTTTAATCGATTAACTATATGAGTGTGTGTAAATTTTCATTCTTTTTAATTTTTAATGAAGATTATTCATTATTAAAATATTTAATGTAAAATAAAATATTATTATTAAATAAATAAACAAAAAATAAAAAATAAAAATATTATTAAATAAAATATTATTAATATTAATAATATTATTAATGTTATTATTATTAAGTTAAATATTATTCATTATTTAAATATTTTAGCTTGTTATAATAGAGTCAGTAATTAATTATTTTTTATTATAATTTTACTGTAATTAAAATTACATTTTAAGTGTCCATCTGACTGCTTTTAATGTAAATAATTTTTTAATTTATTATGATTTTACATTATAATTATTTTAAATAAACTTACTTTAAATCTTTAAAAATTAACATTTGTAATAAAATTCACATGAACATATAAATTTTATAGAAGCAATAATACAGGAATGGTAGTTGATACTCAAGCTTCATGTTCCCAATCAAATATGCAATTAACACCACGCAAGAGATCGAAAAGAAATAGTGGAAAAGAATCGTGCAGTATGCAAAGGCAGGAAGAAATAACTGAAGCTATTGCTAACTTATTAGCAAAAAGCTTATTACCAATATCTTTAGTATCATCTCCTGGCTTTAGAGAGTTTATGGAAGTTTTAGAAATTTGTTTCAAAGTACCGTGCGACAAAACTATTTTAACAAGATTAAATATTATGGCTGACAATTTAAGAACGATAATTAAGAACAAATTAATACTAGCAGAATCGGTATCTCTGTAGACGAATGGTCATCCCGAGCACAAGATTCTTTTATTTCGGTAGAAGCTCATTATGTTAATCCGGATTGCCAATTGCGCCATGTTACTCTCTGTAACGATAATCTTAAAGACAGGCCAACATCTATTAATCTTTCTGCTGCAATAATGAGTGTGATTGATACTTGGGATTTAAAAGGTAAATTTAATTATACTATTGTACTTATAAGAGGGAGTTTTGTGATAGTAGAAAAAAAAGTTTTATAGGAAACATGTTGAAAATATATTTTAAGTTATCTCAATACACTGTAAGCTCTTTTCAGAAAATGTCTGAAAGGATGTGCGTGTGTGTGTTTTCTATTAAACCAAACAGAACGCAACCAGACTCATTAAAGTAAAATTGTATTAAAATTAAATAAAAGATCAACTTTAATATAATTAAATTCAATAACTTATGAAATTTAATAATTTATTTTTTATTATATATTTTCTACAAAACTTTAATAAACTTGTATTTTTATTTTTTTAAATAGTTGCAAATTAAAAAATTTAAATTTTTGTTAAAATCGCAGTAAAAATTTATAAAAATTAAATTTGTATTTTGTAATATTACAATAAATACAAAATAAGTAAATAAAATAAATAAAATAAATAAAATAAATAAAATAAATAAAATAAATAAAATAAATAAAATAAATAAAATAAATAAAATAAATGAAATAAATGAAATAAATAAAATAAATGAAATAAATAAAATAAATAAAATAAATAAAATAAATAAAATAAATAAAATAAATAAAATAAATAAAATAATTAAAATAAATAAAATAAATAAAATAAATAAAATAATAAAACAAATCTTATTTTAATTAAATAGATTAGAAATGTAATTTTGATTCTAGTATTATTTTAACATTTCAATTATAGGCAAGGTTCAAGCCGTTACTCATGACAGTGCAGCAGCTATAGTATCTGCTTGCAATATGCTTAATTATGTACCAGATAGCATAAAATGTAATGCTCAACTTATTCAACTAACAGTTAAAGATGCACTGCAAGCAGTACCTTCCTATGGCGATTTAGGTGTAAAAGCTCGATCTGTCGCGACCCATTTTCGCAAATCCAATGTCGCTTTATCGAAGAGACAAGTAAAGCAAAAAATAAAAGCGATTGAAACAAAGCTGCGAAACGCGATGGGATTCAACATTTTTTATGTATGAAAGTTTGCTACGTAACAGAGCACCCATAACCTTAGTTTTGACAGACAGGAATGTTACAAAAATAAATATTGCTCAAAAACTAGAATTAACGGAGGCAGATTGGTCATCCATAGAAATACTAATAGCTCTTGTCAAACCATTTCAAATTACTACAACACTTTTGTGCAGCGAAAACGACGCTACACTCTCTATAGTTATCCGGCCTATTATTTATAATTTAATAAATAAACATTTAGTTTTTGAATTCAAAGATTCCGAAGAAGTGATAACTTATAAAACTGCAGCGATTGTTTCATTAAAAAAGAGGTATTTATTAAATTTTTATTTTGGTAGATGATTTTGCGAGTTTTATAAGCTAAGCTAGTATTTTAGAAACTAAGGGTTAAAGAATAAACTGCTTACACGTTTTAATTAAAAATAGCTATAAAATAAAATATTATTTTCCTTTTTACTCTTTAAGGTTTTGGTTTGACGAAGATAAAGACCATACATATGATACTACAGCAACGCATATTGCACAATTTTTTGATCCTTGTTATAAAAACCTAAAAATTGAAAGCGAGTATAGAAAAAATAGCATTTTGAAAACTATTAATATGATTTTGGAAGAAAAAAATTTGCAAAGCGACAATGAACCAATGGATGTATCTGAAAACGAATCGACGAATCAGTTGACTGGCTTGGAATTTTTATTTATGGTAGAAAGCAGTATTAAAGGATGGCAAGCTGAAATCAATGCTTATAAAGAAGAGCCGCAGATCAGTTTAACATCAAACCCCTTGGATTGGTGGAAGAATAACAAAAATAAATATTCTATTTTATACAAAGTGGCTACTAAATATTTGGCAATACCAGCTACGTCAGCATCATCCGAACGTACATTTTCTTCTGCTGGTAACATTGTAACACCAAAAAGAAGTTGTCTGCTTCCTGAGAACGTCAATATGCTCACATTTTTATATCAAAATAGAAATTTGAATTTTGACGTTGCTCAAATTTGAAATTTAATTGTTTATAATTTTTCTTTTTCTTTCGTACCTCCGCCAGATAGTTTATCTAATTTTTTAAAAATATTTCATTTATTATTTAATTATTATAAAATTATTCACTATTAAATTTATAATATAATTGTGTATTATTTATTCAGTTAAATAAAAAAACTATATATTTATTACAAAATAAAGTTAAAATTAAATATTATTATATTTTATTTAAAAAATTAAAGTACGAAAAACCGCGGTTTAGCGGTTTGCTGGTATTTAACGGTTATCGATTAACCGTTTAACCGAAAGCAGAAAATTGGAAAAACCGATTAATCATTTCACTATTCGGTTAGAACCGATTAATCGTTAACCGGTTTTACGGTTATTCGGTTATTTGTAAGAGCCCTACCAACATACCTGTATCACGATCGTGTAAAAATTCTGCCAAAGTGGGAGATATATACCAATTGTCTATGTATACAACATGACCCTTATAAAAATAAGATTGTAATAAGTGAGCTACAATATCGCCAGTAACACCCAAATCAAACTTTTGATAATCAGTGTCTGCGCCAGTATAAACAATAAAACCCAACACGAATCCCGTCTCGCAGTCTACAATCATGAATAGCTTGATGCCAAAGCGATTTTTCTTCAAAGGAATGTACTGCTTGAATCGAAGCCTACCTTTCCATAATAATAGACTTTCATCTATGCACAGATTTTTTTCCTGGAGTAAGAACTGCTGAAAGTTTGCTTTGCGCGTGTTCTATTACTGGCTTTATTTTCACTAAAGGATGATTTACGATTTCTTCATTATTATGAAAATGTAAACATCGTAGGATGTGAATATATCTATCGCGAGGCATTATTTGGCCAAAAATTGGAGTGTGTAGCAAAAGATCTGTGGACCAATAACTTTGTAAATCGCCTTTACAGACATGGCCCATTAGAATGGAAAGACCTAGAAAAGTTTCAAATTCTGTTTTTGTGACAGGGGACCAAGCTTTCATGTGAGAAAAACGAGTTATGGGATTTTGAGTTGCGTACGACTAGTTTCCTCTACAATTTTTTTGAGCAAAGAAGAATCACAAAAGTAAATGAAATAATCAATTGGTGTATTTCCTGAAAAAGAGATACTCGAATTTATTTCGGAGCTACCTTGAAAATCTTTGATTGATGGATAAAAATACGCGTCCTCAGACAATTCAGTTTCCTTATAAGAAAAGTCTTCCAAATTAACTTCCCCGATGTCTTCATTTTCTGCTCCATTGTCTGAAACCTCGTTTTCTAATACTTTATTTTCTGGTTCGGACTCGCCACTACTCGAAGCTTCATGTTCAGCCATTTTATAGAAGATAGAATATTACACTATTCAATAGTGTAATATTCGAAAAGTGATAATAGTAAAAATTATATACTGTGCAAATCCTGGAGACTAATAAGTTATGCATGAGAAGTACCAATTTGCATCGTATTATAAATTTATAAATATGAATGAATAAAAAATAAATTATTTGGTAGAATTAACGATTGCTTTAACGAGTCAATTTGATTGTTTAATTGCACAACGTTCCGGAGACATATTTGTCTCCATCTTCAGGTGCTAAACTTTATTAATAATAATTACTAATATTGAATGCATAATGGTCAACAACAAAAAGATTTTTACCTTAAAATTACACAATGCGTTGATCAACTTGTCATTATTTCGTCCTGTCATTTTGTATCTATAATTATTTACAATAAATTACTTATTATTTATTATAGCAACAAGAATGAATAATTAATTAACTAAATACTCACAGAAGTTGGATAGCAATAAGAGTCACATTTTTTCTTCCTTTTCATTTTAATTTCAATTAATACTCAATTAAAGCTCGAAAATTAAAAATATTAAGTCAATTTAATAATTTAAATAAATTAACCAATAAACAAACAATTCACAATATCACAACAGAAAAATTATAAATTATACACGGAACAAAACATTCACCGTGAAAGCTGTATACGACTGAAAACAATTTAAATTCAAACATAAATATGACTAGAAAAATGATCGATAATTTAGGAACCTATATAGTTAACTAAGCAAATGGTAATCGGTAATCCAGAAAATTATTGTAATGTCCAAATGGACGTTTATAACAAATATGTTAATTTAAACAAATAAAATGAAAATATTATTATTTGTGCCTGGATGAGTTAACATCCACTAGCACAGCATCGCTTGTGTGTATACGTACATATCCTATTCGCTCTCTGTCCCTAGTAAGGAGGACAGAGTGCTAACAGATAAATTTCTGAGAATGTGGAATATGCTTTATCGGCTTCACACCATACTCTTCCATTCACTGTCAGAACCTTGTTACTATTTGAAGGAGGACTTTAGCACACTGTATAGGCCAAATCCTCCCTTTTGCAAATATATTTATATATTTTTATTAAAAGAAATATGTATATATATAATTGACAACAATAAGAAGAAGAAAAGATAAAAGTATATATCCCTGTTAAAAAAATTCACGCTGATTCAGTACTGATTTCATATTGAAATCAATATGAAATCATCATTGCATCAATATAACATCATCACCGAATCAGAGTAAAATCAGTACTGAATCAGCAGTAACTTTTTCCCAAAACGCAGAATGGAATTGGTACAGAATCAGTGCAAAATCAGGATTGAATCAGTACAAAATCGGTATTGAATGTTTACTGAATCTGCGATGAATCAGAGTTACACGCAGAGTAATAAAACAATAAAAGTTCATTTATATGTGATTAATAAAAGTGATTAATCACAACGTCGTGGCAACGTGGTTTTGACAACGTTACAACGTTGTTATAAATGTTGTTGAAACGTTGGAGCAACGTTGTTACAACGTGGGATATGTCCGCTAAGATGTATGTAAGTTGCCGCGATATGTGGAAATAACGTTTTGACAATGTTTGAGCAACGTTGAAAATGCCTTTTAAAAATGTATTTCATATAAAAATTTAAAAAATGTCCTGGGCAAACGAAAAAATATATTTTTAAATGCACAAACTTTTAATTAATAAAAAAAATAAAAAAAAATTTTCAAGCCGCGGGAATTGAACCTCGGATCTTTAGATCCGGAGGCTTACTCTCTATCAACTGAGCTATTCTAGTTGTTTCTGTCATTAAATTAACTTTTGGTTATAAACTACTATTAAAATATGCTATGAAATTAATAACCTAAAGTTAATTTAATGACAGGAACAACAAAATAGCTCAGTTGGTAGAGAGCAAGCCTCCGGAGCTGAAGATCCGAGGTTCAATTCCCGCGGATGGGAAATATTTTTTTTTATTTTTCTTTTATTAATTAAAATTTTGTGCATTTAAAAATGTATTTTTTAGCTTGCCCAGGACATATTTTAAGTTTTTATATAAAATACATTTGTAAAAGGCATTTTCAAAGTTGCTCAAACGTTGTTACAACGTGGGATATGTCCGCTAAGATGTATGTAAGTTGCCGCGATATGTGGAAATAACGTTTTGACAATGTTTGAGCAACGTTGAAAATGCCTTTTAAAAATGTATTTTATTAAAACTTAATATAAAAAATAAAAAAAATTTTCAAGCCGCGGGAATTGAACCTCGGATCTTTAGATCCGGAGGCTTACTCTCTATCAACTGAGCTATTCTAGTTGTTTCTGTCATTAAATTAACTTTTGGTTATAAACTACTATTAAATATGCTATGAAATTAATAACCTAAAGTTAATTTAATGACAGGAACAACAAAATAGCTCAGTTGGTAGAGAGCAAGCCTCCGGAGCTGAAGATCCGAGGTTCAATTCCCGCGGATGGGAAATATTTTTTTTATTTTTCTTTTATTAATTAAAATTTTGTGCATTTAAAAATGTATTTTTTAGCTTGCCCAGGACATATTTTAAGTTTTTATATAAAATACATTTGTAAAAGGCATTTTCAAAGTTGCTCAAACGTTGTTACAACGTGGGATATGTCCGCTAAGATGTATGTAAGTTGCCGCGATATGTGGAAATAACGTTTTGACAATGTTTGAGCAACGTTGAAAATGCCTTTTAAAAATGTATTTTTTAGCTTGCCCAGGACATATTTTAAGTTTTTATATAAAATACATTTGTAAAAGGCATTTTCAAAGTTGCTCAAACGTTGTTACAACGTGGGATATGTCCGCTAAGATGTATGTAAGTTGCCGCGATATGTGGAAATAACGTTTTGACAATGTTTGAGCAACGTTGAAAATGCCTTTTAAAAATGTATTTCATATAAAAATTTAAAAAATGTCCTGGGCAAACGAAAAAATATATTTTTCTTTTATTAATTAAATTTGTGCATTTAAAAATGTATTTTTTAGCTTGCCCAGGACATATTTTAAGTTTTTATATAAAATACATTTGTAAAAGGCATTTTCAAAGTTGCTCAAACGTTGTTACAACGTTATTTCCACCTATTGCGGCAACTTACAAAAATCTTAGCGGACATATCCCACGTTGTAGCAACGTTGCTCCAACGTTTCAACAACTTTTATAACAACGTTGTAACGTTGTCAAAACAACGTTACCACAACGTTGCCACAACGTTGTGTGCTAGTAGGGATATAAACCATAGCTTTTTTCTGCGAAATTGGATGTTTAGATAAATAATTCAACACTCTACCAGAGAAGGTTGGTTTATGGTATACCAATCTATTACAATATTATTTTTCTCTTTAATTATTTTAATTTCAAGAAAATTAGTTGTATTATTTTTTTCTCTTTCACATGTGAATTGTAGCTTCTTATGGTATGAGTTGAAAACGTGTATCATCTCATCCAATCTCATCCTTTTTTAACTCATATTTATTTTATATAAAATTTTTCTTCTGACATAAATAGTTTTAATTGGTTTCAAATATTGCGCGTTTTATAATTTTCTGGATTACCGATTACCATTTGCTTAGTTAACTATATAGGTTCCTAAATTATCGATCATTTTTCTAGTCATATTTATGTTTGAATTTAAATTGTTTTCAGTCGTATACAGCTTTCACAGTGAATGTTTTGTTCCGTGTATAATTTATAATTTTTCTGTTGTGATATTGTGAATTGTTTGTTTATTGGTTAATTTATTTAAATTATTAAATTGACTTAATATTTTTAATTTTCGAGCTTTAATTGAGTATTAATTGAAATTAAAATGAAAAGGAAGAAAAAATGTGACTCTTATTGCTTTCCAACTTCTGTGAGTATTTAGTTAATTAATTATTCATTCTTGTTGCTATAATAAATAATAAGTAATTTATTGTAAATAATTATAGATACAAAATGACAGGACGAAATAATGACAAGTTGATCAACGCATTGTGTAATTTTAAGGTAAAAATCTTTTTGTTGTTGACCATTATGCATTCAATATTAGTAATTATTATTAATAAAGTTTAGCACCTGAAGATGGAGACAAATATGTCTCCGGAACGTTGTGCAATTAGACAATCAAATTGGCGCGTTAAAGCAATCGATAATTCTACCAAAAAATGCAACTCACGAGTGTGAAATACAATATAAAAAAATAAATTAATTTTTTAAGATTAAAATATTTTTGAAGATTAGACGAGTTTCTGCAATAAGTGATGACATTTATTTCGTACCCAGTTGACGAACAACAAAGATATAACAACTCCCAGACCGAAATAGTAAAAAACAGATTTTGTGAATGAATGCCGCAGCTTTTTATGTAACCTTCAAAAATAAGGTTAAAGCTCGATATTTTGTTTTGGAAACTAAAATTTTATCGCGAAATAGACATTTTCATGAACAAAGATAATTTTAGGATTTTTTTACTTTTTCTCCCGTTTTGACCTCATTAATAACGCTAAAAAGCTAAATCAAACTTTCGCTTATGCAAATAAAATACAATATGACCTTGACTGTAAATTTTCAAGGTTATGGATACCGAAGTGATTTTTTAAAGTATTTTTTATAAACAGCATATAAAATTACGAAAGAAATCACTCTAAAATTCTCGCTTTTACTAGGCATGAAATTCGACCTTGAAATACCTATTTTCAAGGTGAATAATATTTTGAGGAATTATAAAACTATTTTATATACATTCAAAACATCAAAATTGATCTAAGAACATTAAATATGTTGTGTATTTTAAGTGGTGGATATATCGATATAAATGCTATCTCAATTCTTCGAAGAAATAACTTTTTTATTTTTCTTATTTCAAATGTAATTCCATTTCTATTATCATTAATAGATTCCTCGACCCCAAAAACCCTAAGAACCATTGGATCCGCAAATATAAATTTGATTTACCATTGAAATAAGTTTGTGATCGCTTTAAAATTGTCACACGGTATATATATATAATTTTATGATTCTGAATATGGATTGTTGATGAATCATTCAAATAACCATTTTATCTATTATTCCGTTTAATAGAGGCATAGTGAGTTTTACATTCCGTCTATGAAGAAATTTAATTATTTTACCAAAGTTATTGATGGGATATTAATAACACCCGGATCAATGGGGTTCCCTCGGAGTAAGTATACGTTATTCAATTATTCCGGAAATTTTGAAATGAACATATAATTATATTTAAATTTTTATTAGTGATAAGAACCAAATGGATTGTTGATTTAGTTGTTCATATTTTAATTTAACAGTAACCCAATTCTAACATCACAAAGTGTATACTTTAGTATACTCTATCCAATATTTAGCATTATTTGTAATGTTTTACTAAATTTTTTATTACTTTATAATTTAAGCTATATTTGTTCATGAACAGGATTTAGTGTATTTTTGATCTTCAATTCAAGAATTTTGACTTTTAGTATCGATGAGTGTCAAGTAACACCCGTTATACATGTTTTGCAGTATCCCGGCTGCATTCCAAAGCCAATTCCAAGTTTTGCATGTATGGGACAATGCAGCAGCTATCTACAAGTAAGCTACTTTATAATAATTCATTAATAACAAATAATAATTCAATTATTAATTTATCATTAACTTAATACAGTTTATTCAGTAACTTAATAAGTTCCTACCTAATTCAATCACTTATAGAGAGACGTAATGAATAATAAATAAATTTGCGTATCTATAAAGTAAGTATATCCTTATTATAAACATTATTATAAATATTAATTCGCGGTAATAATTGCGGTATTATTAGCATATCTACATAATATATGTATGTTATGTATTGCATCTCATTGACCTACTTTCGTACATAAATAATATAATTCTCACGGACCGGAGATTAGCAACGTATGCGCGGAACAATTTATATCGTTGAAAATCGAGTAAAACTGCATAAATATAATTTATATGAGAGAGCATACAAGAAGAAATTTTCACTTGGCGCGCGGGAAGCCTTATTTGCGCTTAAAGCGTTATATTCAACTCGTTCACGAAGTGACCTAGCCCCAAAAAAGACACCCAAGACATAATTCGAAATATTTTTTTTTCAATTTTCGAATGTCGTAGTGATTTTGGTTCTAAAATATATTTTCAAGGTCGAAAAAGTGTATTAAATATTCAAACCGATTTTACGTAATGTTGGGTTCGCTTCGTTTTTAAATAAATTATACCAACTGAAGGAAGAAATTCTAACATTGAAACTTTAAAAAATTCAAGTTGAAGAAATGAAAAGCGCAAAAGTAATTAACCCTCGAGAGAATGTATCATACGTATATAGTATCAACGAAAAAAGCAGGCGGGTATCTTCCTCCGATTGTTTTGAAACTATGCACATCAGTAGAGTATCGAAAAATATTAAACACCTAATTTTTAGCGGCTAATGCGATGATTTAGGGGGTTAAACCATTCCTAAACTTTATTGCAAAATCAATATCTGTATCTATATCTTGTGACATTGTAGTTATACTACATGTCACTTAGAAATAAAATAGCGAGACAAGGTATAGTATAGCACCTGTCAAGCTTACTATGCGAAGTAAGCGTGCTATGCGCACACATATGCGAATGTGTGAAACCAAAATAGGCTTACAGTGCGTAGTAAGCAGGAGAACTCGAAACAAAGGAGATGCGACTCCTGACTGCGCACAATTGCACACACACACACACACTGCTCCGTTGATCCAGCATCCTAATGCCTTCTCCAGCATCAGGAATGACCCGTACTGTACCCCAGGTCCCATCCAGCCTTGAATGCCCTCTTCAGCTGTCCGGACACTCCGAGCCGAAGATCCCGCATTGACAATATACGGCACCTGCAATAAAGAAACTCGAGGGGCTCGATTTAGCTTAAAATCAAGGTAACACGGAACGATTTTAAAGCTTACCTCGCAGATAGTCTTCTCAGCAGAGCCGCAATTACTCGATCGCCATCCAGCACCAAAGAAAGTCAACGTCGTAGACGACATCTCCGTCGAGGCAGCGAAACCATGGCCCGAGCGGCCAGTACGAACCGAGCCGAGCGCGCACGACTCGAGACGCGAGAGTAGGCGCGCCTGCGCAATACGCAGAGAAGAAACTCTCTCGCTTCGTGCGTGCCGATAATCGACATACTGCGACCGACCACCGATCTTGTAAGACGCAATACCGCAATTTTTAAAGGCTACGTGTGTGTCCGAGGGATCCAGAAGGCGAGCGTCCAGGTGAGCCGTGCTCCTTCCTCCCAAATCCAGCTTCCTTAAAGTGTGTGTGCGCGACGCGTAGTTAGGTGCGGGACGGCCCGCAATCGCGCGAACGCGAGCGACCGCGGCCAACGTGACTGGCATTTTTGAACGGCAAAGCCGCTGCTTTGCCGTGTAATACTCGGGAGCACATTAAGTGCAATAAACCTGCAATCGTTTAATTAGTTCTTTTGTTTTATTCGTGACCACCCTAATCCCCAGTGGACACGTCACAATCTATAGTATATTAAAATGCTTCTACTTTTATGCTCGCTCATTTTCCGATCGACACTTTCTCGCCGCCGTCTGTAACGTCAATTCGTATGTGATTATGATTTTATTTTATATATAGATATAATAACTATAGCTATCTTAGCATAAAAGTAGAATTATTAGAAGAGAATAGGATTTTCAATATAAAATGGAGGATGAGGGCATTCTTAAGCTGATGCAAAAATGATAGAGGACTGAATCCGTATGGTCGGGTTATTGGGTTATTGGGTCAGGTGTATTGTACCTGACCCGCAGAGGTTCATGCATAGTGTGTCTATAACGACACACATTAAAAGGCTATCGGATTCAGCTCGTAGTCAGGAGTACTGCATCTGAATCGAGGAAACCGACAGTGAGTGCCGAAAATGATTCTCGATGCGGCTTATATAGCTAACAAAAGAGCTCCCTACCTTACTTTTTATATATACACACTATCGTTCTTATTTATTTGTCCACCGAAAGAAAAAATAACATAAAATTATACGTTTGGTTACTAAGGAAGTATTTTGGATATAGAAGCCTGCGGTATTTTGTAGATTTTCGTGAGTACTTTAAGGTACACTCAATCTTAAATTGGTAAATGTCATAATTGAGTGAACAATTTGTGACAGTTAGGGATTTATATTATCGTCCAAATAGTTAGTTGCAAAACAGTTGCAATGCTGCACAACTTAAAAGCAAGTTTAAAGACTACAAAGACATAATCAAATATAATACGTTTAAATTTAGCTCGTATTGTTTTATTTGTTACAAAACTTCCAATAGGTTATGGGCAAGTAGTCCCGGTTGCAAAAGTCTTATTGAATCATGTAGAATCATATAGGTCGGGGTGCAAATACCCTATAGAAATGTGGATTTTTCCATCCGTTTTATAAGATTTAATAAAACTTTTACAGTAGAGGTATTAAATCGCGTGTGTACTGATTTCCTGAAAAGTACGAACGTGAAGAAAGTAAAAACTGAGTTGCAAACACGCCATACTACAATCAAGCTATTGTTGAGAGCTGTATAAAATAGAAGAAACGTATCTACAGGAATTGTGTTTCAAAAATCAAGGACATGGATTGACATTAAAAATGAGTAAATAAAATTAAATAAAAAGTGAGTGAACAAATTTCATTAAGAAACAACCAAGAAAAGAAAATTGAGAGAATTGCGACTTTTTGAGTCTTTCTTGAATTCTACGATCGGGAGAAGGATTCCAATATGGCAGCCGTGAAACAAAGTTTCTTTCCCGCCAAAGGTAAGGCTACGCGACCACGTGAGAGGGGAAGTGGCGTGCGAGTCGCGACGATCGCGTATATCGACGCCTGAGTGGAAGAAAGACCTATCTCGGCTACCGCTTCGAAAATAGCCTATCTCGGCGGCGGCTTGAAGAAAGACCTATCTCAAGTCAGATTTTTTGGTTTCAAATTTTGTACTGGTAGCACTACACAAATTTAAATTATAGGCTTAAAATGCTAGTAAAAAATTCTGAAAAATATCATGATTTGTTTTTTTATATTGCCCGTGCTTTTGAGCCGGTGAGTATAAATATATTATAAAAATAATATATAAATAAATATGTAGATAAATGTAGTGCCGCGCCGACGTATTGGAGACAGAGAGAGAGAGAGAGAGAGAGAGAGAGAGAGAGAGAGAGATTGATTGATTGATTAAACTTTATTTTCGGCCTTTTTGAGGTAGAAACCCCGTAGGCACTTTTTGCGAAAAAATACAAAGGGTAGTATAAAAAATCTTAAAACTATATAAAAGTTGGTAAAAGCACTAAAAACAATAGAATAAAATAAAATATATACATAAATAAATAAATACTTAAAAATAGATGACAATTATTAGAACGCTCACAAAATATTATGCTGAAATAAATTAAATAAATAGGTGAACAATTAATCTGGTAAGAGAGTGTAAACTGACATAATAAAGTAAACGATTTTAAGCTTAAAATTAAATATTGCACATGGTAGCGAAGCGTAAAATACAAAACGCGATTATGCAGCTTAAAAATGATTTATTTAAAGCTTCTGTGCGTGGTGGAAGATACGTGAGTGATTTGGGTGGATGGCGAGAGGAAGAGCGGGGATTTTGACCGGGGGTATTGAGTTTGGTGAAATGGTTTACCAGATATGATGGTGAATTGTGAGAAATGATGTTACAGGCCAGGGAACCAATGAGATATGAGCGTCTGGACTCGACCAACAGCCATTTTAAACCCAGTCTGAACGGGGTAACGTGGTCACGTCTCGCTATGTTGCCCAATACAAATCTCACACAAGCATTTAATAACCTCTGGAGTTTGAGGTTTTTAGATTGTTCTACATCATTGTAGACCGCACACGCATAGTCGAAGTAGGGAAAAATAAGTGCTTTAACTAGATTCTTGCGGAGCTTTACCGATAATGCCTTATTATAATAACGTAGCGAGTGTAAAACCCCGTGAACGCGCCTAGAGATTGTCATGACTTGCTTTGACCAGTCGAGGATAGGAGTGATCAATAATCCCAGCGATTTTACAGCATTTTTGTACTCCAAAAAATCATCACATAATTTAACTCTCGAGGCAGTGTTCAGGTTAATACGAGATATAAAGGCTTGACTACCCAGGATCATAACCTTCGTCTTTTTTACATTCAGTGAAAGACAGTTTTCCAATGCCCACTTAGCTATCGCATTCGTATCTCGAGATACGCGTTGAACACCATTGTTAATATCGGTTGGAAAAAACGAATGATAGATCTGGGCGTCGTCGGCAAATAGCATATAATTACTATATTTGAGAACCTTAGGTAAGTCATTAATAAAAATGGAAAATCAAACCGGACCTAGAACACTGCCATGAGGCACACCTGCATTCACCTCGAACCCATTCACACGGCCTGTGTGCGGTTCACAAGATATCTGTAGAACCAATTCAGTACAATATTGGAGCAGCCAATGTTGCTCAACTTCCGGATAAGTCGATCGTGAGGTACCGTGTCAAAGGCTTTAGAGAAGTCGAACAAGACTAAAATCGTGATCTTCCCAGAGTCGATGGCCCTTCTTACATCATCAAGTACACCTAGAAGAGCTGATTGAGTACTATGTCCCTTTCGGAACCACGCTTGCCTGGCTGTTAATAAATAATTTCTTTCGAGATACTCAACCAGCTGATCGTGCACCAATCTTTCCAGAATCTTCGAGAGCTCACAGAGTTTGGCTATCGGTCTTGCGTCCGAGCACGACTCCATCCTGCCCGACACCTGCGGTCTTCGAGGAAGCTCTAACGATGGCCCATTGAACCTTTTTGGCTGATATGGTGTGGAATGAGAATGAAGGAGATGAGGGTGATAAATGTGTAACGCTGTACTGGGGATCAGGGTGCAGGTTAATGAGGGTCAGCAATTAATTATAAATACAATATGTATTTATTATAAAAAATGATAATTATTGGGTGGGCGCCAGCCGCGTTATTACGCGACAACTACCGATTACTCGCGGGTAATCGTAACAAAAAGAATGAGCAGTGCTCAATATAATCACTGGCCCGATAAGCGGCCGGAATACGGGTATGCCCGTATACGCTGTAGGGGAGGAAGGGGAAGGACGGGAAGGAACGGGAAGGAACGGGATGCTCGCACGCACCTTCCGCGGTTACGCGTACGCGCCTGCGCAGTACGTACTTGTACGCGGTACATCGATCTCGCATCGAGTGAGCGAGTCGATTACCGCTGTATTCAGGCTATAGTGGTGTACATGTGCTGTAAGTGTATGTTGACCTGGTGCAGTTCATGTCTCGGAGATGCTGTATACTTCTTCCTAGGTAATTATTACCTCGTTCCTTCTAGCGTTATTCACTAAGTTGGACGGTGTGAGTTTCAGGTACGAACTCACCCGCCGCCGCATCGCTGCTCGGGGCCGATTCACCCCTCTTCTCGACGACGTCAACCTTGGTGACTGATAGCCTCTCTGTCTACAGCTCCAGGTAAATACTTTGTCGTGGGGATCAGGCAAGTATGCGTATTTATTTTATATACTGTGAAAGAGGTCTGCTATATACGTTGTTTACGTATAACAACCTAACCTCATTCTGCTCTATACTGTTCCTTGTACAGCTGTAGTGTTTACATACAGCTGTATATCTTCTTCCTTGCTCCTCGTCCTCTTAATGCGTAATTGTATTGATTACGTGGCTCTTTTACAGCTGTATATTAGTTGGCGTTGGAGGTTCCATAGCCTTCCTCCCGAATGGTGCCTCTTCGCCTAGTCTGCTGTTCTGTGGAGCTAAGAAGGGTCCTCGAGGCTTGCTTATTTATAGCCTCCTTGCTTCATCTGCTTGACGGTACTAAACCCGGAGGAGCCTACCTGATGCTGACCGAGCTCGTCCAGGGTCTTCAACGCCAGGACCATCCTAGTGCTTCGGCTGCTTATGTGTGCTGTGCTTGGGATAGGGTTTTAGTCTGTGAGGGTAGGTAGGGCTTATTTACTGTGCGGGTAGGTAGGTGTAGGCAATTATATATGGGTAGGTAGGTATTCGTTGTGGGTTCGATAGCTCGTTACTTGACATGTGCAAAGCACATTGTCACAAATGAAATAAATTAGTTAAGATGGACGCAAATGAATGTATGAAAAGTGGTGACACATGATTGGAAATAATTGCATAATCAATGTTTAGTTGGTGAGTAGTGAAATGCTGCAATGGCGAAAGGCTCGTCTTGGAGCAGAGACCCATGTTCTTAAGGTGTTTCCAAGACTTGGTGGGTTCTTTTTCGTTACGAAGTTTAGACTCCAGGAATTGAAATTTACTGGAGTTAAGTGAATTGTTGACACGATTCCTTAGTGTCTTGTATTTATCATAGTCCGAAGCAGAACCCGAATTGCGAAAAAGTCAGAACGCCATGTTTCTGGCTTTGATATCAGCTCTAATGTCTTGTGTAACCCATGGTCTGTGCTTGGCTTTAATGGTGATTAATTGGAGCGGAGCAATGGCATTGTACGTAGATAGAATTGAGTCAGTTAGATTAGCTAAGGAGGAAGAGATAAGTTTAAAATTAAGGTGAGAAGATGACGTTGAATAGGTACGAGAGAGAAACCCCATAGGCACCATAAGCGAACTAATGCAATGTGTAATTCTTTAAAACTAAATAACAAAATAAATTTCATTAATGAAAAAAGATAAAAACAGAACAGAATAAAATAAAAATATAATATATGTACAATTCAATTAAATAATAAATTAGAACTTCAAAATAAATAACGAAGTATATACCGTTCACAAGATAAAAGCAAGATAAAAGTTTAAATAAAATACATAATAAATGAATAAATAATAAAAATAACAAATACAAAGCTGCACAAGCAGAATAAATATCGACGCTAGACAATAATATTTACAGTAGCAATAGCAATAACAATAGCAATAACAACAAGCCCGACTAGACATCTACATCCAGGTAAGGGGTGGACCGCAGTGATATACCCTCGTTCGTGACCTGCAAAGACCAGGCTGCCTGATCGAGCCCAAACAGATGATTGAACAAAGTGATCTTGAATTTATCTAAAAATGAAGGTTCGAAGGTGACTGATCGAAAATGATTTAAGATACGCATGGAGGTAATGACAAATGATCTGGTTTAAGCTTCAGTGCGTGGAGGAAGATACATGAGTGACCTAGGTGGATGGCGGGAGGAGGAATGAGGAATATGGCCAGGGGTATTGAGTTAGGTGAAATGATCTGCCAGGTATGATGGTGACTTAATGATGTTAAACGCCAGGGAACCAATGAGATATGAGCGTCTGGACTCAACCGACAACCAATTCAAACCCAGTCTATACGGGGTTACATGGTCACGTCTCGTTATATTGTCCCATACAAATCTCACGCAGGCATTTAATAACCTCTGCAGTTTTAAGTTTCTAGTCTGGTCCACATCATTGTAGACCGCACACGCATAGTCGAAGTGGGGAAAAATGAGTGCTTCCATTAGATTCTTACGGAGTTTCATTGAAAGTGCCTTATTATAATAGCGTAGTGAGTGCAAAACTCCATGAACACGCCTAAAGATTGTCATGACTTGTTTTGACCAGTCGAGGGTAGGTGTAATCAATATGCCCAACGATTTTACCACATTTTCATAATCTAGAAAGTTATCACACAATTTAACTCTCGAAGCAGTGTTCAGGTTAATACGAGATATATAAGCCTGACTACCCAGGATCATAACCTTCGTCTTTTTTACATTCATTGAAAGACAGTTTTCCAATGCCCACTTAGCTATCGCATTCGTATCGCGAGATACGCGTTGAACACCATTGTTAATATCGGTTGGAAAAAACGAATGATAGACCTGGGCGTCATCGGCAAATAACATATAGTTACTATATTTAAGAACCTTAGGTAGGTCATTAATGAAGATGGAAAATAAGACCGGACCTAGAACACTGCCCTGAGGCACACCTGCATTCACCTCGAGCCAGTCAGACAGCATGCCAACCTCATCCACAACGGCTTGTATGCGACCCACAAGATATCTGTAGAACCAGTTGAGTACAGTATCTGAGCAACCGATGTCGCCCAACTTTCGGATGAGTTGACCAAGATCGTAATCATTCTGGAGTCGATAGCTCTTCTTACGTCATCCAATACCCCCAGAAGAGCTGATTGAGTACTAAGACCCCTTCTAAAACCCGCTTGTCTGGCCAATAATAAATTATTAAATTCAAGATACTCAAGCAGCTGATTGTGCACCAATCTCTTTAACACCTTTGACATCTCGCAGAGTTTGGCAATCTGTCTCGTGTCAGAGCACGTCACCATCCTGCTCGATTTCGCCAACGGGAACAGTGTAACCCTCTTCCAGCAATCGGGGAACCATCCAGTTGAGAGCATACCATTAAAGAGTTCTGTTAACGGTAGAGTAATTTGAGGTTCTATCAGTTTTAGCATTGCAATTGAAATATCATCAACACCCGATGCCTTGGAAGAAGCTCTAACTATTACCCGCTGCACTTTTTTGGCTGACACCGGTAGGAAAGCGAAAGAGGGATATAAAGGGAGATGACATAAATTAGATAAGATAGATGCAAAAGAATGAATAGTGAGTTGTGGGGCGTGGTTAGATATGGATACGTAATGAATGTTGAGTTGATGAGCTGAGAAATGTTTTAATGGCGACGAATTTAGTTTTGAGCCAAGACCCATGTTTCTGAGGAATTTCCAAGATTCGGCAGGATTCTTCTTGTTATTAAGCTTTGATTGCAAATAATGAAATTTGCTAGAATTAATGGTGTTTTTAACCTGATTCCTCAGTACTTTGTAGGTATTATAGTCTATAGGAGAGCTCGAACTGCGAAACAGCCTGAAAGCAGCATTTCTGGCTTTAATGTCAGATCTCATCTCCTGCGTAAGCCAAGGCTTATGCTTATTTCTTACTGCGATAAGTTTAGCTGGAGCAATAACATTAAATGTTGAGATAATGGAGCAGCACAAAAGAGATAGTGAGGATGAGAGTGTGTCAAAATGATTAGGTGATAATGAATCCATGCAAATGGGCTAGTCAGGCCAAGCAGGTGAAAGTGAATCAGTGACGGGTGGAGATGCTGGTAATGAAAAATGCGTTAATTTGTCCATAAATGAGGTGAAAGTGGTAGCAAGGTGATGTAGGTTGATCTTCTCCCAGTCTCTTTTCCAGAATTTTTTGACACCCGCCTGCGGATTATTGATCTTTAGGGAGATGCTCATTGCGTCATGACCTGCCGCGAAGGGTGCACTAGACTTATTACAAACAAATTCAGGTACTGGCTCACGAACTAGGAAAAGATCCAACCAAGTATGAGATGAACCCGTCGACGTCACTGCATGGTGTGTCGGTTCGGATGGAATAAGGAAGAGGCCTAATGCTTCCAAACTCCCTTTCAGCATGTTAGCTGCAGCACTGGAAGATTTCATGTCTATATTAAAATTAGGGAGTATGTCAGCTACAGTATCAAACAATTCCGTTGGATAAACGGCAGAAGGCCTGCGATAAACCACTGCCAACGCCAGCGCCACCGTCTTATTCACTAATCGTAGAACAATGAACTCGGAGGCGTTCGAGTAGACAGGGTCGGAGTGAGCTAAGGTGGTAACTGCAAACTCATCGCGAACATAAGCCGTCACACCACCACCCTCCTTACCTACACGATCCAATCGATAAAGAGTATAACCAGGTAAATTGAGAATTTCGGAAGAGTCGCTTTCGGTAAGAAAGGTTTCAGTGACAGCAATGACGTCGTGGGATTCTGGAAGAACTAATGCTTTGATTGATGAAAAATGTGTCTTTAAGCGATTTATATTAGTATGAAAAATGGAAAATGAATTGGAAAAATTGATGTTTTTGACCTGACCAGTCCTGTCTCGTGTAATACGGGTTGAGAGAGGAAGGAGATTGTTAATGTCAGTCTCAGAAGTTACGCGTATAAGAGGGCCCTCCCTCACCTTTCGCACAAATACATTTAAATTGATTACGGTGGGCCTCGCGTAACCCAACTCTTTACATTTGCGGATCGCTGCTTGCCAGAGATTGAAAACAGTATTAAGCCATAGCGGCCGAATAAATAGCGAGCTACCACCTCCCTCTCCAAAAATTTTTAATGCCGACTGCCCCATTAATAAATATGCCCTATCGATGACCACGTCTCTGGCTGTAGCCGACGATAAACGGAATACAATTCCTCTGTTGTGCGGTTGTGTCGGTAATTCGCCCTCGGCTGTGGGTTTTGATCGCGGCAGCCAGGGTCGAATTTCGATCATCTGTTTCGATAATAACGGCAGCTTGATGGTGTTAAGAATACTTTCGATAATGGTGGTATCTGGCAAAGGCGACGATAGAGGCAATACCGTGGCTAACACCTTGCACGTGTCTCTCAAGATATCAGCGGAAGCATTAAGTAAGCATTAAGAGAGAGTGAGAGAGAGAGTTGTTGTTGTTGTTCTCAATAAAAATTGCACGCGCGTAAAAGAAAACAAAATTGATAACGTGTGCATGCTTATGCACAGATATCTGCGAACTTATAACTAAATGCGACAAGTGTAATTTTGTGTTTACTTACATGTATGTGGGTGGATATGTAAATGCGTATGAATATGTATATATATATATATATAAAAACATCAGTATCGGTACTTATGGTGACACTACGTGTTATCTTGGTGTTTTGAGGTTATAAAACATATGTAACGACTCACAAGGAGGGGTTCCACCTTCCGGAAAACAGATTATGTTGCAACTTTGAGAGCTGTTTTTTGGTACCCAAATATGAAAGAATTCATATGAAATTCAATCTCATAGGCTGTTTGACGAAAGTTATACGCGGTTAACGAAAAATTGTGAAAAAAATATGTTTAAACTTAATCGCCAATAACTCGGAAAGAAATATACGCAGATATTCAAACTTAAATCCATTAAATAGCTGAGATCAAGTAGATATAGTTTAAAAAAAAAGAAGCTTAAATATCTTAATTTGGACAAAAGTTATGGAAAAAATAAGAATTACCCTCACTCTCCATTATTCCTACTCGCTCTGTACCTCTCGTTCTCTGTCTTTATCTCTCATACTCTCTCTCATTCTCTCTCTCTCTCTCTCACTCTCTCTCTCATTCTCCCTCTCTCTCATTCTCTCTCTCTCTCTCACTCTCTCTCTCATTCTCCCTCTCTCTCTCTCTCTCTCTCTCTCTCTCTCTCTCTCTCTCTCTCTCTCTCTATTTCTCTTTCTCTCTCTCTCTTTCTCTCATTCTCTCCCTCATTCTCTCTCTCTCACTCACACAGACTCTCATTCTTACTCATTCTCACTCTCGTACTCCCTCACTCTCCCTCATTCTCTCTCTCTCGCTCTGTACCTCTCGTTCTTTGTTTCTATCTCTCATACTCTCTCTCATTCTCTCTCTCACTCTCTCTCTCTCTCTCTTTACGTTACAAAGGCAGTTGTCTCCCTGTACGTGCACGAATTTTGCTGGCTAATGCTTTAATTATTCCTCACTTTGACTATGCTTGTCTCGTATTTTTAGATCTTCCATCTTATCTTAATATTAAAGTTCAACGCATGTGTAATACCGTTGTTAGATTTACTTTTTATCTAAAACGTGAGGTAGCATTGCAGCCTTGGCTTTCTATGATCAGCTAAACTGGCTTCCATTAAATGTTAGACGGAAATATTTCCTTGGTCTTTTATGTATAAATTGTTGGCTACCCAAACACCTCAATATTTATTCGCTAAGCTGGATTTTGTTGGCATTGAATTGCGTAGATCCAAACGAGTAAATACTGTTTTTAACCTACCTAATGTTAAGAATCTTGCGTGTAAATCTTCGTTTATTTATTTAGCAATGAAAACGTGGGATAATATCCCATCTAGAATAAGAAAGTGCTCTAATGTAAATATTTTTGAAATGTATTATAAAAACTTTCTCCATGAGGATAGATAGCGACTTATCCCATTTTATGTCCAATGCTTGCGACGTAGATTATTTTAATTTTAATTTAGCGTGAATTATTATTTTACATATGTATTATCGGTTATATTAATTCTTCTTCAGTTGTCTAATTTATTTTATATGTTCTATTTTATATGATTAGAGCCATCCGGTTGTATCAACTTTGGCTCAAATAAATATAGCTATCAATCGATCTCTCATTCTCACTCTCTCTCTCTCTCTCTCTCTCTCTATCTCTCATTCTTTCTATCACCTGGATATATAAGTTTAAGTTTAATCGGCATTGCTATGTTATTTCATCTGTCATTTCTTCTGTTATTCATTGCGTCATTATACGTCATTTTTGTTACTATTTATTTATTTATTCATTGTATTCATTATATATATTCTTTTTTATTTTATATTGCGGTTGATATGCAAACGTTAACTATTTTCTTATTTAACTATTTTGTTATTTACTTTTAAGTTTTATTTAATAATCTATTAATCAATTGTACATATATTTTATTTTGTTATTTTAATTCTTTACTCTGTAATGGTTTTCATTTTATATTTTTCTTATGGAATTTTATATTATTATCTAGTTTTAAAAAAGTTTTACTCTAAGTATCAGTTCCCTTTAATTGGCCCAATAAATACATCAATCAATCAATCTCTCTCTCTCTCTCTATCTCTCATTCTCTCTCTCATTCTCTCACTCTCTCCCTCACACATCCTCACAATCTCTCATTCATATTCACTCTCTCACTCTTACAGTCCCTCATTCTTACTCACTCTTACTCTCGCACTCTCTCACTCTCCCTCATTCTTACTCGCTCTCACTCTCGCGCTATATCACTCTCTCCCTCTCACAGTCCCTCATTCTTACTCACTGTCACTCTCGCACTCCCTCACTCTGTCTCTCATTCTTACACGCTCTCACTCTCGCACTATATCACTCTCTCCCTCATTCTCTCTCTCTCATTCTCTCTCTCTCATTCTCTCTCTCATTCTCTCTGTCTATCTCTATTTCTCCTTCTCTTTATCTCTCTATCTCTATCTCTATCTCTCGTACTCTATCTCATTCTCTCTCTTTCTCTATCACTCCTTCTCTCTCTCTCTCATTCTCTCTCTCTCTCACTCTCTCTCTCTCTCTCTCTCTCTCTCTCTCTCTCTCTCTCTCTATCTCTCATTCTCTCCATCTTTCTCTATATCTCTTATTCTCTCTCGCCCTGTGCCTCTCGTTCTCTGTCTCTCTCTCTCTCTCTCTATCTCTCATTCTCTCTATCTCTTATTCTCTCTATCTCTTATTCTCTCTATCTCTCAATTTTGCTATCTCTCATTCTCTTTATCTCTCTCTATGTGTGCGTTTTATTTATCGTTTGAAGAAGGATACCAAACTCGATGCGTTTTATAGTAAATTAAGTTAGTTATCTGTTGATAGAAGACGTAAATATTTTTTCTTAACTCCGTGCGCAAAATTCGATTTTGCGCACACATTTGAGTGTGCAAAATAGTACATTCCCGCACTAGTGCGCAAATTAAACTTTTCCTGCAATAGTGCTCAAAATTATCAGAGACAAAGTGATTTCAACCCCGTACCACCTTTTACTCGCTTCGCTCGAGCGGCAAATCCGAATCGTATGGGAATCACTTATTTTGCGCACTTGAATCGTAATGTACTATTTAGGTCTGTTAACGTACCAGATCTTAACTAATAGAAGACCAGCTTATTGTTTGAGTTACTTCCACCTCCAAGTTGCGATGTCAGACGTTTGAACCGACTGCAATACTCGTGCTTTCAGCGTCCTCAGGCCCATACTAGTACATATCAGAGGTCTTCCACCATTCAAGCGATGGACTTTTGGGATTCATTACCATCTGTGATAAGACTTAGCTCGACCGTTCTAATTTTTAAGAGACGTCTATATGATTATCTCAGCAATGATGATGGCGCAAATCGATATTAGAAATTAAGATTAAATTGTGATACATACGTAGCTTAATTACGATAAATTTTTAGTTTTTATTTTTTACATTAGTTATTCTGAATACTTGTTCATGTTTTATACTTATGTTTTTATTTGTTATTATTTTTAAATAGCGAATTGTTGTTATTATTTTTATTTATAAAATATTGTAAAATTGTTTTTTCCTTGCCTTAAGGTTAATTAATTTCCTAGGCATTAATAAATACTTTTTCAATCAATCAATCTCTCTATCTCTCATTCTCTCTCTCTCATTTTCTCTCCCTCATTCTCTCTCGCTCCCTCACACAGACTCTCATTCTTACTCATTCTCACTATCGCACTCCCTCACTCTCCCTCGTTCTTACTCGCTCTCTCTGATTCTCTCTCACTCTCTACCTCTCATTCTCTCTCTCTCTGCCTTTCAATCTTTCTCTCACTTTCTCTCTCTATTTCTGTCTCTCTCTCTCTCTCTCTCTTTCTCTCTTTCTCTCTCTCAAAGTACTCAGTTTTGGACGAGCGATTAAACAAGCTGGAAAATAGGGTTAGCAGCATTGAAACTAACAATAAAGACATAAATGCTACACAATCTTCAGCGTTAAAAGATTCTTGTGAGCTGCTTGTCACGGGGTTACCGGGTAAAACTGAGAAAACCGAAAATCAGCTGATTGCGGATATTTTGGAGGCAATCAAGCTACCGAAGCTGTTAAATCAGGTGATTGACCTTCGGCCTTGGACTCCGCGACAGAAATCTAAGTCAACGGGTTCTCCCCCTACTCAAGTGCGTTCGCGTGGACTAGTTGTCAAGTTTTCGTCGAATATTTCCAGAGATGCAATAATGGAGAAGGCGCACCTTTTAAAAGGACGAAGAGCTCGCGACATTTTTGGTGAGGGTGACGAAAACTCGTTATTTATAAGGCCTCTCTGGCCAAAACCGGTGTTCAAGTTGTGGCAAGCGGCCATCCGGAAATCAAGCGAACTGGGTTATGCGAGGCCCATAGTATTAGATTTAGTAGTATTTATGCGAGAGGTGAGGGACGGTCCGTTGAGGCGAGTAAGCTCGGATACTGAACTTTCTAGCTTTCCTCTTCTTCCTACTCATACTAAATTGACAGAGCTGGTCGGGCCAAATCATCAGGATCATCAAAATCATTCTCCATTTTCCATTCAAATATCAATAGACTCAAAACTCATTTTCCATCCGTTGAAGCATTAGTTCACCCGGCCTCTCACGATGTCATTGCAATCACAGAAACCTTCCTTACTAAGCACGATTTCTCAGAAATTGTTAGACTAACGGGATATACTTTGCATCGCTTGGATCGAGAGAGTAAGGAGGGGGGTGGTGTGGCGGCTTATGTTCGGGAAAATTTTGGGGTAAAGGTCATCGCGCACTCTGAACCGGTTTTCTCGAATGCTCCAGAATTTTTAATTTTATGTTTGACGGGTAAGGCTGATTCTTTAGTGTTAGCGGTGGTATATCGCAGGCCAACAGCCGCTTACCCTACAGAATTCTTCGAGATTTTGTCGGACATACTACCGAGATACAAATACGTCGTAGTTTCTGGGGATTTCAATATTGATATGAATTCCTCTAGTGCTATAACAAATAAGTTTAGGGAAAACATATCAGCACTGGGACTTACACTCATCCAGTCAGAGCCAACACACCATGCAATGACGTCGGGCGGGCCTTCTCATACATGGTTAGATCTCTTCCTAATTCGTGAACCAATACCCGATTACGAATATATTAAAACAACAGCTCCTTTCGCAGCAGATCACGATGCTATAAGCATTACTTTAAGGATTGCTAACACGCCGACAGACGTGAGGGAACTTGGAAAACGAAATCTGGGAGAGATCAACCGTCATAACCTCGCAACCACATTCACCTCATCTATCACCTCTTTGTCTTCATCACAATCACTTAGTTCTCGTAGGCCTGATCAGCATATTTCTACAGATTTGTCCTTATTTAACTACCACCACGGTCCGCTCTCATACCATAATCATCCATCAAATATAAATCATAGCACTATCTCAAATAATGTATCACTCATAAACAAGGCAATTCTCTCGACATTTGATTTGTTAGCACCAATAAAGTTATATTCTTTAAAAACTAAACACAAGCCATGGATTACTAGGGATATTAAATTGAAAATTAAGGACAGAAATGCAGCTTTCGAAAGATTTCGTGCTACTGGTTCAAGTGAAGATTACAATGTTTATAAAGGGCTCAGAAATCATGTCTCGAATGCTGTAAACTCGAGTAAATTTCACTTCCTGGCAAATAAACTTAACAGTGCAAACGATCCCAAAAGGTCCTGGAAATGCCTTAAAAACATGGGTCTCAGTTCAAAGACAAATCCATCGCCACTTAATTTATTCACTCTACAACAGCTTAACAGTTACTACGCATCTGTCTCAAATCACGTGCAGCCATTGTCTATTCAGACTTTTTCAACCATTTTATGTAATTCATGTCCTTTATCACCCTCCTCCTCCTCTTTTCATTTCTCCAATATCAGTACTAAAGCAATTCAGAACGCAATTCGGGGAGCTCCTCGAGGGCAGTGGGGATTGATGCTTTTAGCTGGATATTATCTTGAATACTGGAAGAGGGTGCTGCTGTTTCCTTTGTTGAAGTCGGGCAAGATGGAATCGTGTTCTGACACAAGGCCGATAGCAAAGCTTTGTGAACTTTCAAAGATCTTAGAAAGACTTGTGCACAATCAATTATCCGAATACCTAGAGGAGAATAATATCCTCATTGAGAGACAGGCAGGTTTTCGCAAGGGACATAGTACCCAGACGGCACTCCTGGGAGTTCTTGATGATGTTAGGAGAGCAATTGACGCCAGAAAGATCACGATTCTTGTCCTGTTTGATTTCTCCAAGGCTTTTGACACGGTTCCCCATGATAAATTAATTAAAAAATTAAGTGATATTCGTTATTTCGATAACGTGCTTACATGGTTTTATCGGTATCTTGTGGGTCGCATGCATGCTGAGGAGAATGAATCTGGCGAGCGTTCAGATGGGTTGAAAATTAATGCTGGTGTGCCTCAGGGCAGTGTTCTTGGCCCGATTCTTTTTTCTATTTTCATAAACGATCTGCCGAAAGTACTTACACATAGCAATTATATGCTGTTTGCCGATGATGCCCAGGTCTACCATTCGTTTTTTCCTGCGGAATTTGAAATGGGAGTGCAGCGTATTACACAGGATGCAAATGCAATAGCCCTATGGGCTCACAAAAACGGACTTAAGTTAAATGTTAAAAAACCGAAGGTTATGATTCTGGGTAGTCAGGCTTTTTTATCGCGCATCGACTTGAACACTGCCCCTAAGGTTAAATTGGAAACGGACTTCTTGGAGTATAAATGTGAGGTTAAATCGCTCGGGATCACGATTACTCCATCTCTTGATTGGGCAAGGCAAGTGTCATCTATTTCGAGTCGTGTGCATGGTTTTTTTGCACTCATTACGATACTATAGAAAAACCTTATCACGTGGTCTCAGAAAAAGACTGGTAGAGGCACTTGCCTTTCCTCATTTTGATTATGCGTGCGCGGTCTACAACGATGTTGACCAGACCAGAAATCTAAAGTTGCAAAGACTATTGAATGCTTGTGTACGGTTCGTGTGGGGGGACATACCGAGGAGAGAGCACGTCACTCCGTATAGGTTAGGTCTCAGGTGGTTATCAGTCGAGTTCAGGCGCTCATACATCATCGGTTCACTTGCTTTTAGTATCATCTCTCATAACTCTCCTAGTTACCTGGCAAACCATTTCATCAAATTAAATACCTCACAACATAATCACCGCACTTCCACTCCTCAGCCAACAAAATCATTTAATTACCTCCCTCCTCGTACGGAGGCTTTAAATAAATCATTCATCATCACCTCATCCAAGATCATCAATGAACTCCCTCCACATGCATTTGAGAAATCATCCATCGCCAAATTCAAAGACTCGTTATTTCACTATTTGTTTGGACTCGACCAAACTGCCTGGGGCACCAGGATGCAATATGAGGGGATAACCCCACCGCTTATCCCTCGCCTCGAATAGATTAGAATAAAAGGGAGTGGAATACTTAGCTATTGTTGTATTATTTTTATTATTTTACCTTATTATTATTATTGTTAAATTATTTATTATATTTTAATCGACTTTTTATAGTTTATCTGATTTTATTATTGTTGTTATTATAGTTGTATATATTATTATGTTATTTTATTTATTGTTAAAATTTGTATTTTGGAAATTGTATTTTTGTAAATGAGTGCCTACGGGGTTTAAATCCCAAAAGCCATATAAAACTATTCAATCAATCAATCTCTCTCTTTCTCTCTCTCTCTCTCTCTCTAACTCCCATTCTCTCTCTTTCTCT
Organism: Theocolax elegans; assembly: GCA_026168455.1. Classification (NCBI taxonomy): domain Eukaryota; kingdom Metazoa; phylum Arthropoda; class Insecta; order Hymenoptera; family Cerocephalidae; genus Theocolax; species Theocolax elegans. The sequence continues at coordinate 59,987,424 of CM047425.1, forward strand.
CTCATTTTCACTATCTGCCTATCTGTCACTCTATCTCTCCCTCTTATGTCTCTTTCAGTCTGTCTCATTCTCTCTCACACCAAGATGATGTTTGTCGGACGGACGGGCGGACGGACGGACGGACGAACGGACATTATGATTTATCGTTTTCTTTTTAATATCATTTATAATAATAATAATTATTATAATAATTTTTTTTCAGTAATATGAAGCATTAATTTATGTAACACATAATTATCATAAAATAGATATGTTTTAAGTATTTTTCGCATGAATTGGGAAGTTTTTACAAAATCGCTCAAAAAGATAACTTTAATATAATGTAGATAGATGTAGATTTAATATTGTTATATGTCAAACGCAGAGACCAATAAATTATGAATTCAAATTATAGTTATGAAATATAGATGTTTATTTTATCATCACGCAGAATTTATTTCAAAAGAAAGTTACTCTATCTTGGTGAATAAACCACACTTTTAATTAGATGTCTAACTCACGGTCACTGACTCACTCTCTCTCACTCACACTATCACTCTCTCTCTCTCTCTCATTATATTTTATATTTTATTTTATATTTTATATTGTTATTGTTGTTTACTTTACTGTTTTTATTGTTGTTATTGATACTTATTTATTCAGTTATCTATTTATATGTCTATCTGTGTATTTATGATCTCATGTTACTTTGTTATCTGTTCTCTAGCCTAATGAGTGTTTCGTTATCATTAATTTTGATTTCCACTGTGTCTTATTTTCTTTAGTTTATTTGTTACTGCGCAGATTATATTCATAATATGTATAAGGGGATTTTTCCCCGAAATACCAAATAAAGATTCTATCTATCTTATTCTCACTCTCTCCATCTATCATTCTCTCTGTCTCTCTCTCTCTCTCTCTCTCTCTCTCTCTCTCTCTCTCTCTCTCTCTCTCTCTCTCCCTCTCTCTCTCTCTCTCTCCCTCTCTCTCTCTCTCTCTCTCTCTTGGTAATACATATTATTGTTTGGCATACACGCTTTTCACCGCTCTTACTTACACTTTACCTTATTGGTTTATTAATGTGTGCATTGGGAGTTTGACTGTTTTGCAGCTATCCTTGTTCCCGAGGGCTCGTCTTGGTCTCATATTATTTATGTGTTTTATACCTTGAGTCGTAAGGAACGTTAATTAAAATCTTCTTGAATTGCTCTGCCATGGAATGATGCTGTCAATGTTGACCAAGGTTTTGTGCTGCTTCGTATGACTTCAGGTCAACGTCTCCTCTACCACGCTGCTGCCTACCTCTCCTGATACTACAGTGCAGTGACGGTTTTGTGACTATCTAAGAACCTTCCTTGACAACCTGTTCGGTGTGTGAAATATTGCGCGTGTTTGTGTACTTGCTATATACGTACACATGCGTTATATGTGTGTTGGTGCTTTTCTCGCCGATACATTTAATTACCTGTGCGCTGTTTTCGGGTTTTAACTTTAATTTAAGCTGTTTTCTTTTAGTTATTTTTTATATCTGCGCGATCGCTGGCTTTATTTTATCTAAATTGCGAGTACATCTAGTTTTACTTAGGTTAGCTTAACACGTGTCTTTATATTACATGCGGTACGTGAACCTTACGATGTGGTTTTCGTGGTGACCGCTAGATGGTGCCACCTAAATCATTTTCGTGGTTTCCACTCAAATTATATGTAACCAGTGCTACGTTATTGTTTACATGACTATTTTTTATTTACATGTAGTTCTTTCGTTTATTGCTGTTTATTTTTTATTATTTTTTATTATTAATTTTTTTTCTTTGCTTATTTATATTTATTTATATTGCACTGGTTACATCTTAGTTTATCTTAGTTTATCTATAATTTTTAAATTTTTCTTATTTATTTTTTTTTTTTTACTTAGCTTCTTTATCTATACCGCTATATTTTTGTATTTAAATTGTTAATCACATAGCGTGACCTCTAATGAGTGATTATACGAAATCTAATATTATCAAATGTTATAGGTGTATGAAGCACATTTCCGCTTACGTTATTTCATGTAATCTATGCGACAAACTTTTCCACCCTGGTTACCTTAAAAATAAGCCAGCTGATCTTTGTTGTAAATTAAATTTAAGTGACCCCATTTTGAAATCGCAATATTTAATCAATATTAATAGTCTCACTGCTGCCATTTCTTCTACGTCGGCTCGACATACTACATTTGATGCTGTGCGCGATTTAAACGTATCTACTAATTCTTCATTTAATAATTCGGTGGCTGATTCTTCCTTTAATAACGTAGACGTTATGGAACTTCCGAGTAATTGGGAGTCCCTGTCGCAGTCACAGCAGTCAGCTTTTCTTTTTAATAGCTCTAAAGCAGATTCTAACTTTATCAAAGATAAACTTGAAAAGCTCGACAATAATTTTGAAGTTTTTAACCATCGTATGACTGCCCTAGAATCCGAGAATGCTTCTTTACGTGCTGAAGTTCAGCAACTCAAGGATTTGTACGCTAATGCTATGCCGAATACGCAGCTAAGGGTCACAGGTATTCCGTCGAATTGTGTGATTCCTATTGATCAATTTGCAAAAAAAATTCTATCACTGTTAAATATTAATCATTTATGTTGCGATATTCTTGATGTGCGTAATTTTATGCCTAATGCCACTGATTCTGCTTCTTCATCGGGTCTTTCTACTCAAAGTATTAACACTAAATCGATCATTATTAGATTTAAGTCAGCTGAACTTCGTAATTTTGTTCTTGAAACCAAGCGAAAATTTGGTATTATTAAATATGGTCAGCTTGTTGAAAATTCAGGCGTTCTTTCAGATAAAAAGCTTAACTTATATGAAATGTTGCCAGCCCATATTCACGAATTGCGTCTCTTGGTTAAGAGTAAGCTTGAACCTCTTAACTATAAGTATATATGGTCCCGTATTCAGATTGTTACTGCTGCCGATCTGGATAAACTTTTATGACTCTCTGTTAGTACAAATTCAAAATCTCCTATCTCATCTTGTACTTCTAAGCTTCGTGTTGCACAAATAAACGCAAATTCTATCTTAAATCATCTTCCCGAAATTGAATCCCTTCTTGTCACTGAAAACATTGATGTCTTATCAGTTTCGGAATCATGGTTAACCCCAAATAGGCCAGATTCCACCAATAATATCCCTAACTATTCTTTAGTGCGTAATGATAGAGGTTTAGTGTCTGTTACTGGTAAGCGTGAATTTTTGCAAGGAGGGGGTGTTGCATGTTACGTTCGTAACACTATACCATTTAAAATGCTTGATGCCTCTAAAATCAACAACATTAATGAGACTGAATATTTATTTTTAGAATTAGCTTTAAAAAACGCCAAAGTTTTACTTGCTTCGTGCTATAGACGTCCCAAAGGCCATGTATTGAGAAAGTTATTTAATGCGCTTCAATTACGCTCTCATTTATATAGCAATGTTATTGTTGCAGGCGATCTAAATTCAAATCTTCTTGTTGATGATTACTATAGTAAACATTTAAGAGACTTGATAGCTGAAAATTCTTTTCATCTTGTGCCTTTTCAGGCAACCCATCATACGGTTGATTCCAGTACATGGTTGGACGTGATTCTCGTCGACTCTATTGATAAAATTATTGCAACCCATCAATCACAGAGCCCTTTCATTGCTGGCCATGATTTTATATATATAGATTACAAGTTAAATTCGCAAGTTCCTAGATTTAATTCAGTTACTCTGCGTGACTTCAAAAATTTTGACCATCACCAATTTGCGACTTCTATTTCGTCTGACCTTGCTGCTGCATTGGACAATCCTATTAATCATTGTACTGTAGATTCGTTCCTTGATTCTTTCCGCAGTATTTTAGTTCATAACCTTGATAATTATGCTCCGTTAGTAACTAAGCGAGTTCGTCAGCGTCCAGCCCTTTGGCTTACAGTAGAACTTAAAAGTCGTTGCAGGTTGCGTGATCGTCTATATAAAAACGCTAAGCGTAGTCACGATCCAGTGCTGCTTCACACCTATAAATCCTTACGTAAGGCATTGAAAAGCGACTTAAAGAGTGCACGTGATGCATTCTATGAAAAATCCTTACTGGAAACCACTGACCAATCGCATTGTTGGCGCCTCCTAAATAACATGGGAATTATCAGGGATAATCACAGTTCTCCCTTAAAGTTCTTCTCTGTTGATGAGCTTATACAGCACTATTCTTCAGTTAGTTGCAGTCCCCTGCTTCTCATAATTATCCGCTATTTGAATTTACATCAATTACTTCAGAACAGGTGGGGGCGGCATTAGTATCTTGTCTCCCCAAGGCCAGAAGTTATAGCTTGGATGGTCTTTCTCTAAGTTATTTCAAGGATGTTTTTTCTTTAATTATTCCTTATTTAACTTCTTTGTTTAATCTATCCTTATCGACTAACTGCTATCCTTTACTTTGGAAGCGTGCTGTAATTGTCCCGGTGAGCAAGATCCCTAAACCTAAGACGCCTTTTGATTCCCGGCCGATTGCTAACATCCCGCACTTTGCTAAAGTATTCGACCGACTCATCACCAAGCAAATAACTTTTCATCTTGAATCGAATAACATTCTATCACCTTTTCAATCTGGTTTCCGCAGTCTTTATAGTACCCAAACTGCTCTACTTAAAGTTACTGAAGATATACGCCGAGTATCGAAAAGGGTCAAGTAACATTTTTGCTTTTATTTGATTTTAGTAAAGCATTTGATACTATTGATCATGTAGTGTTATTTAAAATGTTAAAGCATCTTAACTTCTCTAATGATGTAATTGAGTGGCTCTTCTCATATCTTACGGGGCGTGCCCAGTCTGTTAGGGGCCCCAATAATGTTTCTTCTCTTTTTATTGAGACGTCTTCTGGTGTCCCCCAAGGCTCAACACCTGGGCCAATTATATTTTTAATTTTTATAAATTCTTTAATTAGTGTGTTATTATTTGCTACTGGTATGTTATTTGCTGATGACTTCCAACTTTGTATACATGCCAAACCTACTGAGTGCAATGTTGCAATTGGAAAGTTGATACAGGATGGCGAGCGTGTTGCAAATTGGGCTCAAACCCATGGTCTGAAGCTAAATTTTGCTAAAACTAAAGCTTTACTCATAGGCTCTGTACAGCAATTAAGGTTCGTTGATAAGGATTCACTATGCCCTATCATAATTGATAATCAAAAAATCGATTTGGTATGCTCTGTTCGAAATTTGGGTCTTATCATTACTGAAAATTTACAATGGAATTCCCAAGTTTCGTCTGTCATTTCCAGGATTCATGGTGTGCTTCATAAGCTTCGAAATAGTGGTAGTTTCCTTTCACTTGCTCTGAGGAAAAAGTTAGTCACATCCCTTATTCTCCCTCACTTCGACTATGTTTGCGTAGTTTATAATGATCTCCCGGATTACCTAAACTTAAAATTACAACGTCTGCTCAATACTTGTGTGCGTTTCATTTTCAGACTTAAAAAAGATGTTAGACTCCAACCATTTTATGATAAGTTGAATTGGCTGTCTGTTAGTACTAGGCGTCTGTACTTCCTGGGGTTACTAACTTATCAGGTGCTTACTACAAACAGACCTGATTATCTGCTTGCTTTGTTACCACCCCCAAGCAGTGAACTACGTCGATCTGCGCGTGTAAAATATTCTTGTTTTGAGCGTCCTCAAGCCACTAGGGTAAATGTACCAATTCCTGCGGCGTCAAGCTGAATCAGCCAATTTTTTAGTCTGTTTTGTGAAAATATATCAATATTGATATATCTAAATTATTTAAACATAAAGTTTAAGCTATTAGGTAGTTAAAAAAAAATACTTAACATTACTATTTATCAATTAAAATTTTTTATAATAAAAAACTTTTCGCGTATCAAAATGTACATATTCCTGCGGAATATAAAATGGAATGAACGTATTAATGCGGAACTTTGCCCCTATTCCTGCTGTTAATAATTTAGGGAAATACTTTTTATAAATAATAGTTTTTACTTACCATAAAGTTTTAATTGCAATAATATTAAGTAAACATTAGAGTATTTAATTAGTAATTTGTTTATTAATTTAAACTTTAACATATTTTATAAATATGCACATGCAATATTAATAAATTTTTAAATAAAACAAATAACTTTTCTAAAAATCTAAAAAATCTAAAATTTATGCATTGCCTGTTGATCAACTGAGCTTCTTTATTTTTTAAGACTTTTTGTATCTATCGATTCTTTTCTTTATTTTAAATCATTTTGTTTCTAAATTTTAAAAATTTCCATTTATTTTAAACATTCTTCTTGTTTGCGTATTTTTTCATTATCTTTTTGTAAATTTAATTCTTCTTTTCTAACCTTTTCTTTATTCTTTATTCTTTATTTAACCCATTAATAATTACAGATTTATTACATCTGCAAACCCTATAGAGGTAAATAAATTAACCTGTACATAGCTTATATACTAACTTAAACTAATTAGTTAATGATTAGCTGCATTTCTGCAGCCTATAACTAATTTATTCTTAAATCTAATATATATTATTTTATTTAATGTTCCAATAATAAATAATGCATCACAGCAGTGTGCTATAAGCAACATTGTTATAACAGAAAAAATATATATACACATTAATGCAGTATATATACATTTTATATTTTACAACTCATTATATTCTTTCCTGCTTCCTTCTTTGTTTTATTTTGTTTCTGCCTGTCAAGTTTCTTTACTTTTGGAGTTATTAAAAATATATTTTTACACTAAACGTGAAATTATAACTGCGATAAAGGTACTGCAGAGTAGTGTAGTTTTTAGGTTATGTACTGACACGTTACTGCGCAGGAATACGGACAATTGCGTCAAATTTTCGCCGCAGCGATGCGCGCATACTTTGCGGATACTGCCCAAATGCTACTGACGATTTTTAAATAATTATTTAAATAGATTAACACTTTTTTAATATTTCAAATAATAAATAATATATTTAAGTAATGGAAAAATCTTTTTTCGTAGCTTAACAAAATTATTTACTAAATTTTAAGTGACTTTTAAGCTAGCTAATTTGTGTCGAAATCGTTTGGAAATGAAGTCATTTTATTCAATTTTTGACACTGTATTTTTAGAAGACCTGTACTTAATTATAAATTTAATATATATTACTTATTATTATTTATTCTGGTACCAATTAACCCATAGTAATCGCATGAATTTTTTTAAGGAAAAAAATTGATTTTTATTTATTTTATTTAGAAAAAAAGAAAAATCCGCAGGATTTCGTACACGCGCAGGTATTGGTACATTTACCCTACTAGTACTTTCCAAAATTCATTTACTATTCAGGCAATGGATCTATGGGATTCTTTGCCCTCTAAAATTCGCTTGAGTACTAACGTCAATATATTTAAGAGTAGATTGTATAATTATTTAGTGGTTAAGAGTGGTGAATAGATTTAATAGATTGTAATAGAATAAGCTAATGCGCAATTCTCTTTTGTTTGACTATTATAATTTGATCATGTTATATTTTTATTTCTAGTTTATATTATATTTTATATATTATACCGTTTTACCTATGTTACATTATTATTCTTTTGTTTTGCGATTTAGAGTTATATCAAGGGGCGCGTGTCGCGCACCCGAGGCAAGTATGGGTACGCGGCACTAGCCCTATATACAGCTAAAACAAACCTTTAATTTTTACTTTCTTAATTTTTTAATGTACATCTTTTTTTATACGTTTCAACATTAACCCCCAATAATTCTTAGTCATATTTTATAGTTTCGACAAAATTTTGGATTCATTCATTACCGCATTTTTACAATAAAACGATATCAAGATTTCGGATGTCGAATTCTTTACTTTCGGAATAAGAGGAAAATTTTTCTGTTTCTTCGTGTTCTCCAACACTATATATATATATATATTTTATATAGACAGCTAATTTAACTCTTAAATTAAACTGTTATTTTAAATTTTCAAATCTAAAATTAATCGGGGGGCCTTTGGATATATATATATATATATATATATATATATATAATATTATGACATTCCCGTATCTTCATCAAAAATGTCACCTAACCTAACACATAGGTGCAGGGGATCAGATTTACTTACACGGGAGAGAAAGAGAGATAGAGTGATGTGAGAGATAATCAAGTCAAACGTCAACCTGCGTGTACATTACAGCGTGCAAAAAGTGTTACAGATAAAACAAGTATTTCTGTGTAAAGAAAAATAGCATCTCACTAATAAGATGAGTAAATAAACGATAAAAAGGAAAAAGTCCGAAGAGAGATAGAATATTTAATGAAATGGAACTTAATTACAATGAACAAATGGAACAAATAAAAACTAGCGAACAAAACTCAGATGTTAAGAAACGTAATAATGGAATTCATTGCATTAAGTTTAATAAGGATGAATGTATTTTTCAGTTTGCAATATATGATGATGACGAACATATAAAAACATATACTGTTCAAATTTTTAATGAAAATAATAAGGGAACATTTGGAGTTTTGGATATTCCATTGGCCATAGATTTGCATCAAGTAGTTAAAGAAACACCTTTTTGGATAATATTGTAAATACTCCAATATTTGTAAGAAATCTTAAGTTACACTTAGACACGTATCTCAAACGAAAAAAACAATATTATGATTTGAAATCTTATTTGGAAGATGTTTGTAATTGTTCTGTGGATATGCATTATTCTTATACTTTTGTTTTATAACGTTTCTGAAATGCAAAGATTTTGAAACTAATATCTACTTTAACATAATTGTTTATGTATTTTATGACTTAACAAAAGAAAATCCTATTAAAGTAAAATTTGACTTAAATAGCTTTGATGATATTGACAATACTAATATGAAGCAGCATTTAGAATCTTTTTCGAATGTTTTAAAACTTTAACATTAAAAGAAGCATTTATTCAAATAATTGAACAAGATAATGCACCTATGGAATGGAAGTTGGAAAAATATGATACAATATTAAATTTAAGTGTAAGTATTTTTAAACTAAAGACTTTAAAACTGAAAAAACATTATTCATTTACTTCTCTTTTAGGATTTATCAGATTTTGAAAGTTCAGATGATGATATTAGCCAGATGAGCACTCCAAACAAGAAACAAACAAAACAAGCGGTGCAGAAGCTTTCATATACTAAAATTAAAAAAACAACTGTTAATAAATTACAAACTAACAAAAAGTCACAAGGTAAAAATGATGGCTCGACTGACCAGTATAGTCAAGGAAATTCTCAAACAAATATGAATGTTAAACAAACACAGAAAACTAACAAGAAAAAGAAAAAAAAACTTCAAGATACAATGAGACAAACAAAACTAAACTTCACATTAGAGAAGAATGCAAATGAAAAAAATGTTACTGGTGATAATAGTGCAATAAGCGCTGCTATTCATATTGTGAATAAAAAAAGGGTAGAACAATTAAAGCAAGTCAACACATCCAAAGGAGAATCAAATAGTGAAATGGATAAAACAGATAAAATTAATAAAGTTAATTCAAAAGGTAAACCGCAAAAACAGCAATTAGCTAGCAAGCTAGTTAATTTAAATAAGACTATTGACATGAAAAGGAAATCAATAACAAAAATAAATACCTTTAGAAGACCACATAGTATAATTAACAAACGAATCAAGCAACCTCTCATAACAAGTACACCACTTCATGTGCAAACTAATAAATTATTTCAACCAACTACAAATGATAATTTGGACATCAGTGAAATAAGTAGAAGAGAATCTGTAAATACCAATAATCATAATAGCAGTAGTAGTAGTACCAGAAACCTAAGACTTTCTCGTAATTAAAAAAATTGTATAAATTTAAAATTGTTAATATTATTTAATTATGGTTGCAAAACACCAATATATTAAGTATATGATGGAATGTGCATCCAATAATTAAACACGCACATTATTTTTGTACAATATACAATAACATTCTAATATTTTTCATCCAAAATAATTGAATAAACAATTATTTATTAACTTCTAAGAAAGGAAATAAGGATATTTATTTACAAAATGTTTCTTATTAGAAATAATAAATTATATTTTTTAATGTCTTTACACTTTCTTAACAAATATATTATACTAAAATTGTTCATCAACATTCTTCAATGAACTAATAATGCACAGTCTATTTTGTTTTTAACTTGTCGGAAGCACTTCATCTCAGAAGGCAAGAGCAGAAACTACTTTTTGGTGTCCTTAATATTCTCTCTTCACAGTTCCTGTTGCTATATTCCATAATCTTGCAACACCATCCGACGAAGCAGTAAAAATGTATTGCGAATCAGCACTGAAAGCTACATCCCAAACCCATCGTTTAGCTTCATGCTGTAGAACTTGCACCTCGGAAAAGTCTGTTGTTTTCCAAACTTTGGCAGTCTTATCTGCTGAAGTAGTAACAAGAAGTGTAATATCAGGACTAAACTTACATCTAAGTGCATATGCTCTATGTGCATTTAACTTATGCCTAGGATTTAATTTTGTAGGTTCTTCACCGATACCACCGGTAACTGTCCATATAAAACAATGACCTGTTGTTAACAGCAGCCATATAAGTCCCAACTGCATCAACTGCTATGTCTTGAATAGAAGCTTCTGCTTCAGGTATTAATTGCTCATTATGGTCTGACCTTAGATCCCACAAATGTATAACTCCACTTTTTGCTTGATACGTTTCATGACTGGGCTCCAGAATCTAAATTGTTAAATAAATTATTTTATTAACAAATAATTATATTATTTTTAACTTCTCTAAAATAATTTATTCAAATAATTAATAAACATTTCCTAAATTTTTTTTACTATTTTTATTTAAATCTTGATACTTAGAATTGTAGTAAAAATAAAAAATTTAAATAATTATTATACTGTACCTGTGAAAACTGTAGTGCAAAACCAAGAATTTGACAAACTTTTAAATTATCAACATTAAACATAACCAATAATTGTCACTGACAGGTTCTGCTACGCGCACGTTTCTCGGCAAATTAGATGATTGACGACCGTGTAAGATAAAAGATGACCGTTTAAGATAATAATGAAAAAATAACTAGATCACGCGTGTCTCACTCACTCTTTCGTTTTCCCCTATAGCTCTGTCTCAACTTTTTCGAGTAGACATATATATATTTATAGGAGACGAAAAGGATATCAAAAAATACATAGCCCAGTAAAAGAATTTGACATCTCAGATATTTACATGAAATTTTATTTATTTAAAGAGTATTACTAATCGTTATTATTACATGTTTAACGTTCAATTTGTGTCTCTAGATAGTAATTTATAAAACACCTCCCACGAAGGTGTCAACATTCGCAAGTATGGTTTCTAATCACAGTTTAAAAAACTTTCTCTGATAAAAGAAATCTTGAATTTCAACTCTCACTTTTTTCTACTTACTATTATTTCAATTTAACATTTTTTTATATACTTTGTACTGAAGCTCTATAAAAAGTTTATACAATACAAAGTACTGTATTCAGAGTGGAATAATCGATAGTATTTTTACTATACCATAAATTTGTTTTTAATTAATAATTTATATATTTTTGCGTTGACTTCATAGAAAGTTTCTGCAATTGAAAGTACTGAAATCAAATTGGTATCGACAAGTATTTTTTTCCATACAAAAAATTTGTTTTTAATTAAACATTTATATACTTTGCTTTAACTCCATATAGAGTTTCTGCAATTGATAGTACTGAAATCAAAGTGATATTGATGTCTGGAAAGCACTTTATAAAACACCTTCCACGAAGGTGTCAACGTTCGCAAGTATAGTTTCAAATTGCACTTTCAAAATTGTTATCTGATAACAAAAATCTTTAATTATTACTCCCATCCTATTTCTACTTATATTTTGCTTAAACTCCATAAAAAGTTTCTGCAATAGATACTACTGAAATCAAAACAACACAATCGATAATAGTACTTATAACCATATCATAAATTTGTTTTTAATTGAACATTTATATATTTCACATAAACTCCATAAAAAGTTTATGCAATAGAAAGTACTAAAATCAAAGCGGAATAATCGACAAGTATTTTTAACCATACCGTAAATTTGTTTTTAATTAATCATTTATATATTTTTTGCGTTAACTGCATAAAAAGTTTCTGTAATGTATGTTCAATTTGTGTCTCTAAATAGCACTTTATAAAACACCTTCCACGAAGGTGTCAACGTTCGCAAGTATAGTTTCAAATTGCACTTTCAAAATTGTTATCTGATAACAAAAATCTTTAATTATTACTCCCATCCTATTTCTACTTATATTTTGCTTAAACTCCATAAAAAGTTTCTGCAATAGATACTACTGAAATCAAAACAACACAATCGATAATAGTACTTATAACCATATCATAAATTTGTTTTTAATTAACATTTATATATTTCACATAAACTCCATAAAAAGTTTATGCAATAGAAAGTACTAAAATCAAAGCGGAATAATCGACAAGTATTTTTACCATACCGTAAATTTGTTTTTAATTAATCATTTATATTTTTTTGCGTTAACTGCATAAAAAGTTTCTGTAATTGAAAGTACTGAAATCAAATTGAATCACAAGTATTTATCTTTACAAATACAAATATTTGTTCGGAATAGTATTCTACAAATTTTGTCCACATAAACAGAAACTTCTAATTTATTTATTAGGGTTTCACTTTCAATAATTTATTTATTTGTTATTATTACATGTTTAATGTTCAATTTGTGTCTCTAAATAGTAATTTATAAAACACCTTCCACGAAGGTGTCAACATTCGCAAGTATGGTTTCTAATCACAGTTTAAAAAATCAAAATGCAATTGTCAAGTATGGTGTATATTTTAATCACACTTTTAAAATTGCTATGTAAATATAATAGTTAAACATTTCTAATTTTTAAGCAAATTTTGTTGCACCACAATAAAAACAAAATTTATTTATTAAGAAATTAACTACGTACATAATTCCTAAATAGTTTCTGCAATAGAAAGTACTGAAATCAAAATGAAATTGACAAGTATTTTTATAAATATTTATTACTATAAAACTTTACGTTTAATGTTGTAAAACACCTTCAAGAAGGTGTACATTTTGGCAAGTATGGGTTCGGTCCGATCACAATTTTCCAATATTTTTATTTTAACTAAACCAGTATTACATAATAAATTACTTATCAATAGAATAATACTAATGAAGTTATTACATTAGAAAGTACTGAAATCAAAATGCAATTGTCAAGTATGGTGTATATTTTAATCACACTTTTAAAATTGTTGTACATAATTCGTAGAAAGTTTCCGCAATAGAAAGTACTGAAATCAAAATGGAATCGGCAAGTATTGCTTTTCAAAAATAAATATATTTTTCGAACTGTATGTACTAATATTTTCTGAAAAATTCTATTTTGCTCATATATTTATTTTTTTTTTTTTTAGTTACAGCAGAAAATACACAATTTTATAATAATATTCATTTGTGCAAAATTAATTTATGGAAAAGTAATAAAACAGAAATTTTTCTCATTTTTATTCTTTTTAAATGAAATAATACTTGCACCACCGTTGGGTGTATCACGAGTTAATTTTGAATATTCTCTTACTAACTTAAGAAAGTAGATTAACGATTAAAAAAATGTTAAAATAAAGATTTCTAATGTTTTAAACTATAAAACGAATTTCTATTTGGAATGGATCGTATCTATTTATTTTTTTTACTATATAATAATTATGAAGTGCTTGTACTCGGTTTGACAAATTAATATTATCTGCAGTAATGATATATATAGGGCTTATGAGAGTCACTAAAAATCATTTAGATATGTTGTACCTATTAACTTACCTTAAAATATTTATAATAACTTGATATAGATGTGCATATATAATATATTATGCATTGCTAATTATAACTTATTAAAAGTAATAAAGCAAACCAACGCGTGGTGCAAGTATTATTTCATTTAAAAAGAATAAAAATGAGAAAAATTTCTGTTTTATTACTTTTCAATAAATTAATTTTGCACAAATGAATATTATTATTAAAATTGAGTATTTTCTGCTGTAACTAAAAAAAAAAAATATATGAGTAAGATAGAATTTTTCAGAAACTATTAGTACATTCAGTTCGATAAATATATTTATTTTTGAAAAGCAATACTTGCCGATTCCATTTTGATTTCAGTACTTTCTATTGCGGATACTTTCTACGAATTATGTACAACAATTTTAAAAGTGTGATTAAAATATACACCATACTTGACAATTGCATTTTGATTTCAGTACTTTCTAATGTAATAACTTCATTAGTATTATTCTATTGATAAATAAGTTATTATGTAATATCCCTACTAAAAATTATCACGTGATTATCACCTGGATAACTGAGATTTTCGACCATTTTTTCACGTGATAATCACGTGATATATGAAAATTTTTGTTTTTTTATAAATGTAATCTTAGACACGAAGTTGATGGGATTCAATTTCACAGAAACTAAACTGGCAATTTGGTTTTGACAAAAAAAATCCTTTATTCGCCACGTTATTAATATACGAGGCAAAGTAAAGGCATAGAATATGATCGAAGTCGCTTTTACCTTCCTACTTTGCCTCCATATAAGCCCTACGCGCACGCTAATCTATAGCGGGTAACTGGCAGTCACCTATCGGTCGAAACGGTTTTGAAATATGACTACCGCACTTGCTCACGGTAGTACCAGTTACGACCGATAGGTGGCTGCCAGTTACCCGCTATAGATTAGCGTGCGCGTAGGGCTTATATGGAGGCAAAGTAGGAAGGTAAAAGCGACTTTGATCATATACTATGCCTTTACTTTGCCTCGTATATTAATAATGTGTCATATAAAGGATTTTTTTGTCAAAACTGAATTGCCAGTTCGGTTTCTGTGAAATTGCATCCCATCAACTCCGTGTCTGAGATTACATTTTTAAAAAAATAAAAATTTTCATATATCACGTGATTATCACGTGGATATCTACGTGATAATCACGTGAAAAAATGGTCGAAAATCTCACGTGATTATCACGTAGATATCCACGTGATAATCACGTAGTTATTCACCTGATGATCACGTGATAATTTTTAGTAGGGATAGGTTTAGTTAAAATAAAAATATTGGAAAATTGTGATCGGACCGAACCCATACTTGCCAAAATGTACACCTTCTTGAAGGTGTTTTACAACATTAAACGTAAAGTTTTATTTATCTATACTGTATCTTTTGCCTTAAGGTTATATCTAACCTAGGCATTAATAAATGCTATGTGATAAATGAATTTATTGATCTCCACAAGCCAAAGAAATATTCCTCACAACTCAAGTAAGGCGGACTGTATTATTAATAAATGCTTTTCAATCAATCTCTCTCTCTCTCCATCTATCATTCTCTCTCTATCTCTCCTTCCATCTATCATACTCTCTTCTATCTCTCTATCTCATTCTCTCTCTCTCTCTCTCTCTCTCTCTCTCTCTCTCTCTCTCTCTCTCTATCTCATTGTCTCTGTTTATCTATATCATTCTCTCCCTCTCAATCTCTTACCCATTCTCTATCTCTCTCCCTCACTCTCTCTCACTCACCCTTTCTCTATCTCACACTCCCTCATTCTTACTCACTCTCTACCTCTCACATTCCCTCATTATTACTCACTCTCACTCTCGCACACCCTCGCTCTCCCTCAATCTTACTCGCTCCCACTCTCGCAGTCTATCACTCTCTCTCTCTCTCATTCTCGCTCTCGCTCTCTATCTCCCATTCACTCTTTCTTATTCTCTCTCTCATTCTCTCTTTCATTCACTCACTCTCACTCTCGCACTCCCTCGCTCCCACTCTCGCACTCTATCACTCTCTCTCACTCATTCTCGCTCTCGCTCTCTATCTCCCATTCACTCTTTCTTATTCTCTCTCTCGTTCTCTCTTTCATTCACTCTCTCTTATTCTCTCTCTTTCTCTCTATCTTTCATTCTCTCTCTTATTCTCTCTCTCTCTTTTTCTCTATCTTTCATTCTCTCCCTTTCTCTCTCTCTCTCTCTCTCTCTCTCTCTCTTTCTCTCTCCGTCTCTCAATCTCTCTCTCTCCCTTTCTCTCTATCTTTCATTCTCTCCCTTTCTCTCTCTCTCTCTCTCTCTCTCTCTCTCTCTCTTTCTCTCTCCGTCTCTCAATCTCTCTCTCTCCCTTTCTCTATCTCTCATTCTCTTTCTCTCAATCTCTCTATCTCTCATTCTCTCTCTCTCATTCTCTCTATCTCTCATTCTCTCTATCTCTCCCTTCAGTCTCCCTACTGAACTTAAGTTAAGTACTTCGCTGTATATATTCAAAAATCGCCTATTCTCTTACCTATTGAATGGAAATTGAGACTATCCACTGTGATACAATGCGTTAGTGAATCATATTCATTCTAGTTAGATTTAAGACTTCTCTTAATTTATAAGCGTATTTAGATATTTATTTAGACTTCCTAGATTAAAGTTATATCCGAAAGTGTTAAATTGATCGATAGGTACACATATTGTTTAAATTTTATAAAATTGTATTTAAGGTTGGCATTTACTTATTTTTCATGTAAATTTTTTTATTTATATTATATATGCTTTTGCCCTATGGTCGATTTTCTTCCTGGGCATAATAAACATTTTTCAAATCAAATCTTTCATTCTCTCTATCTCTCATTCTCTCTATATCTCATTCTCTCTCTCTCTCTCTCTCTCTCTCTATCTCTTATTCTCTCTCCCATTCTCTCTCTCTCCCTCACACAGACTGTCATTCTTACTCATTCTCACTCTCGCACTCCCTCACTCTCCATCATTCTTACTCGCTCTGTACCTCTCGTTCTCTGTCTCTATCTCTCATACTCTCTCTCTCTCTCACTCTCTCTCTCTCATTCTCTCTCTCATTCTCTCTCTCTCTCTCACTCTCTCTGATTCTCTCTCACTCTCTTTCTCTATTTCTTTTTCACTCTCTCTCTATTTCTCTTTCTCTCTCTCTATTTCTCTCTCTCTCTCTCTCTCTCTCTCTCTGTTTCTCTATTTCGCTTTCTCTCTCTCTATTTCTCTTTCTCTCTCCCTCTCTATCTCTCAATCTCTCTCTTTCTATCTGTCTCCCTATCTCTTCCTCTCACTGTCTCTCTCGCTCTGTCTCATTCTCTCTCACGCCAAGATGATGTTTGTCGGACGGACGGACGGACGGACGGACGGACATTATAATTTAACGTTTTTTTTTTTAATATCTACATTATATTAAAGTTATCTTTTTGAGCGATTTTGTAAAAACTCCCCAATTCTTGCGAAAAATACTTACAACATATATATTCTATGATAAATATGTGTTACATAAGTTAATGTTTCATATTACTGACAAGAAAATTATTATTATAATTACTAAGTAAAATTAAAAAGAAACGATATAATTATAATAACCGTCCGTCCGACAAACATCATCTTGGCGTGAGAGAGAGAGAGAGATTGATTGATTGATTGATAACATTTATTAGGTATGGTGGGGTAAAACCCCGTATACACAAAAGAATAATCGACGCAATAGTATACAAAAGTAATAAAATAAAATAATAACAATAGTTATATACAACTAAAACTAAATAACAAAGTAAAATAAAATAAAGCAAGGTAAATAAACGAAATACAAATAGAATACGCAGTAATAAAATAAAATCGAAAAAACAGCGGGATCAGTCCCAAGCGCAACATTGGACAACGGTAAACGCAAAGATACAATCTAGTTTAATTTAATTAAAATAAATTAGAATTAAAAAGGAATCCAAAGGAATTACACGCAGCATATCTTATACTAAAGTTTGTACCCGGTCGGCGAAACCCAGAAAGAATAATATGAGAGAGGATAAAATAAAATAAAGTGAGATTAGAAAAAATTAAATAAAATTTAAATAGAATTTAAATAGGCTCCTAAAAAACCGGTACTGGAGGGCAATTTAATCCCTCATTGCTTAACCTAGTCTCCCAGGCCTGTCGATCGAGCTCAGAAAGATAACGTAGAAGGGATGATCTAAAGGAGTTAGCAAGGAGAGGGTCGAAGTTGGTGTACGGGAGGTGATTGATGAGGCGAGAGGCAGTGACGATGAAGGAATTATTAAGGGCTTCAGTTCTAGGAGGGAGATAAAAAAGGGACAGAGGTAGGTGGCGTGAGAAAAAGCGGGATGAAAATGAAGCATCGCGAATAGTGAAATGACGAGCAATATATGCAGGAGATTTATGCGAGATGGCGTTAAAGGCGCAGGTAGCAATGAACAGAGATCTTCTAAGCTCGACCGACAGCCAGCCTAGCTCAAGACGGTAAGGCGTAACATGTTCGCGCCACGGAATACAACCCCACACAAAGCGTACGCATGCATTCAGAAGTCGCTGTAATTTTAAATTCTTAGTAGCATCCAGATCATGAAAAACTGCGCAAGCGTAGTCAAAGTGCGGGAAGATCAGAGCCTCAACAAGGCTCTTTCTGTTCCGACGTAAGAGCGCTCTTTTAAAAAATCTTAACGAGTGAAGGACTCCATGAACTCGCTGAGAGACAGACGCGACCTGACGAGACCAGTCCAGGGTAGGAGTAATCCAGAGACCAAGTGATTTGACCTCAGACTCATACTCCAGGACATTATTCCCTATTGTAACCTTCGGGACAGTGTCCAAGTCAATGCGCGAAATATAGGCCTGACTGCCCAAGATCATCACCTTCGTTTTTTTCACATTCAAATTCAACCCGTTCGACCTCGCCCAGCCACCTATCGCATTCGCATCTTCTGAAATTTTCTTCACTCCCTGAGCGAGGTCGGACGGATAGAACGAGTGATAGATCTGGGTGTCATCCGCGAAAATCATATAGTCCGAATGACTTAAAACATGCGGGAGATCGTTGATAAAAATAGAGAATAAGAGTGGCCCAAGGACACTACCCTGTGGAACCCCCCTAGACGTGCCCAGCCAGGCCGAGCTCACTCCCAGCTCATCCACCACCGCCTGAGAACGGCCAACCAAGTAGTGGTAGAACCAGGTAATGACTAGATTAGAACAACCCATTGCACGCAGCTTACGGAGTAATAAGTCGTGAGGCACCGAATCAAATGCCTTTGAGAAATCGAATAAAACGAGTACGGTAATCATGCGTTTGTCAATGGCTCTCCTAATATCATCCAGGACACCGATCAGGGCCGTCTGAGTACTATGCCCCCTGCGGAAGCCTGCTTGTCTCTCAATAATTAAGTTATTATCATTAAGATACTCAGTAAGTTGCTCGTGCACTAATTTTTCCAAAATTTTGGAGGCTTCACAGAGCTTTGCAATGGGCCTAGTGTCAGACGGCGAGATCACCCTGTTTGACTTTGCCAGAGGGAAAAGCAGAGACCTAGACCAAGGGTTAGGAAAAGATCCAGTGGAGAGAGACAAATTGAATATTTCAGCCAAATGAGGAGCTATTTTAGCAGCTAAAAGCTTGAGCATTGGAACGGAGATTCCGTCGTGGCCCACAGCCTTGGAAGTGGCTCTGGTGATTGCGGACATGACTTTTAGTGGGGTGATAGGAGCAAAATTAAAGGACGTTAAGGGATAAGATAGGGGTAAGATGTCAGGTGATGATATGAGGGTCTGAAGCTGAGTATAAGAGAAAGGAGTAGGTGAATATGAAATAGAAGCATAATGAGTGTTGAGTTGGTCGAGTGAAAACAGGTTGAGAGGTGTTTGTGCAGATTTAGACATGAGACCCATGCTCCTAAGCTCCTTCCACAACGCAGACGAGCTAGAGGCGGATTTAATTTTGTTATTAAAATGTAAAAATTTGTTGGAGTCAATCTCATTTCTAACAAGTCTACGCAGATCTCTGTAAGACTGGAAATCCGAACTAAGGCCAGTGACCAAGTATCTTTTATACGCCATATTGCGAGCCTTAATGTTCTGTCTAATGTGCGGTGTAATCCAAGACTTACCAGAGTTTTTAATGGTGATGAGTTTGGCAGGAGCGAGTGAGTCAAACGTATGTAGGATGGCTGAATTAAGATTTGAAAGTAGAATGTTGATGGGAGGCGAGACAATAGAGGTCGGCGAATTTAGTGAAGAGGAATGAGAAGGTGAATGAGAAGGTGAATGGCCAGACGACATAGTTGATAGTTGAGAGATTGGTGATATAGACGACACAGTGGTAGAGCATGAGAGAGACGAAAGATGATTAAACGTATCCGAAAAAAGTGCAGCCGCCGCCAACGGGTCAACCAGAGCAAGTTTTCTTGACCAAATCCTCCTTACAGCCGGCAAAGGTTTGGGAATGTCTAATGTAAGTGTAATAAAGTCGTGCCCTGCTGCAAAGGGAACTGGCGACTTAGAATAAGTAAATACTGGCGGGGGATTACGTAAAATGAAAAGATCGAGCCATGTATGAGATGAATAAGTGATTGATTGCATATGATGAGTAGGATCGGATTTAACAAGGAAAAGGTTAAGTGTATTTAAGTATGAATCCAACATGGCGGATGCCCCATCTTTCTTGCACATGTTAATATTAAAATCGCCGGTGATGACCACCTGGTCGCAAGAATGTAAATAATTAGTCAACGTATCAAAGAATTTAGACGGGTATGCCGCTGTGGGCCTCCTATAAACAACGCAAAACAGCAGTGATCTGGTTTTATTAAGTACTCTAAAGATCATAAACTCGGGAGTGTTGGAAAAAACGGGGTCGGAGTGATCCAAGAGCCTAACATCAAGATTATTCTTGAAGTAGGCCGCAACACCCCCCCCATCCTTACCAACCCGATCCAGCCTGTGCAATGTGTAGCCAGGAAGGCCCAACATGTTGGAGGAGTCATGCTGTGTGAGGAAGGTTTCTGAAAAAGCAATGATATCATGATTAGATGGAAGTATTAGTGACTCGACGGATGAAAAATGTGTTTTTAGGCGGTTGATATTAACATGGAAAATGGAGAATGACGTGTTAGTAAGTGATGATAACGCCTGGCCCTGCAACCCTCATTGTGAGGTAGGAGAGTTATGAGGTACAAGGTTATTAAAGTCAGCCTCAGAGCGAATTGGAAAAGGCTGTTCTCCCCTCGATTTACGCATGAAAACCGTATAGTTTTTGACGTAAGGCCTCGCATAACCTAGGTCTATTGAGCGACGTAGCGCTTTACTTAAAAGTACGTGTAATTCCTTAGGCCAAAGCGCACGCAAAAATACAGCCGAGTCTCCACCCGCACCAAAAAGGGAATTAGCGGACAAGCCCTTGAGAAGGCGAGCCTTCTCCAAGACCAAATCCCTTGTTGATGGAGAGGAAACTCGGAAGACGAGACCTCTATTATTTACATTTATATTCATATTAACGTCGTTTCCGCCAAAACCGCTAACGCCCGCAGCCGAAGACGTTGACCTCGTGTCCTGCATACCTGGCTTGTTCCGGGCAAGCCAGGGACGAATATCCAAAACTTGCGCGCAAACGCGGGGAAGGTTGATGGCTGTTAGCACCTTATCGACGACCTCCCCTTCCGAGATAGTCAGATTTGCTGGAATACCGAGTAATAAAAGCTCGCAAGTGTCCGAGGAGGCCGTCACCGCTGACACTGCCGATAATGCCCGGCCGTTGCGCGCGTCATCGATTTGACCCTGTACCGACTTATTCGCCGCTTCCAGCGCTCCCAGGCGGTTGGAGACGTTGGAGAATCTCTCCTCGGTAGCGGTCTCCATCTGAAGGACCCGGGAGTTGAGATCCCGGATATCGCTGGCCAAACCCTGAACCGAGGCTTCAATTCGTGAGACCGTACGTTCCCAATTTGCCTCTAAGCGGCTCGCGAAGTCCGCGAAGAGAGTAGCCATATCGACGGTACTAGACTGCTGCGCGGGTAGGCCGGAGCAGCTCTCAGTGGGCGCGGCACCGCGAGGTTGCTTGGCAACCTGCGCACATGGCGGCAAAGTGGGCGAGGCGACGCGCTTGGTCGACCCAGTGGTGGGGGTCGCAGCAGAGAGTGTAGCGCCCGACGCGAGCTCGCCTTCCAAAATAGTCGTCCCGGGAAGTGCTGCCCCCTCACGCGGCACGGGAGAGGTAGAGCTCTTCGCAAGCCGACTTAGCCGACAGCAACGCGGCTCGTTACAGTCGGGCAATACACTAAAGCAGTTTGTATGTATTAAACTGCCGCACCGCGTGCATACCTCTGCATGGTCCTTCTTCACGATTCGGCGATTGCATACCAAGCAGGTAGAGCGCGTAGCCGGCTGCATCTCCGAATGATTAAAGTAGTAGCTACGATATTGCGGCAGGGCTGACCTTTAGTACAGGTGGTAGGCAGAAGAGGCGCTGCTCCGACTGAGCGAAAATTGACAAGTTGGGCCGCCAATTTGCGCAAGCTGAGTCCTAACCTCTCAGCTAAACTAACTTTTTAGAGGAGATAAAAAGGATTCCTGGGCGAGAGAAAAGTACCTGATATTATCTCAGACAACGGCCGCCACTCCAGGGAATCCTCTCCTCTAGGCTGAAACTCGTTGAAAAGAGTGTGAACAACAATAACTGTAATCTAATATAAGCGAATTTTGAGCGCGTCTAGTATACCCACCAGAGAGAGAGAGAGAGAGAGAGAGAGAGAGAGAGAGAGAGAGAGAGAGAGAGAGAGAATGAAAGATAGAGATTGAAAGGTAGAGAGAATGAGAGAGAGAGAGAGAGAGAGAGAATGAGAGATAGAGAGAGAGAGAATGAAAGATAGAGATTGAAAGGTAGAGAGAAAGAGAGAGAGAATAAGAGAGAGAATGAAAGATAGAGAGAATAAGAAAGAGTGAATGGGAGATAGAGAGCGAGAGCGTGAATGAGAGAGAGAGAGAGAGTGATAGAGTGCGAGAGTGGGAGCGAGTAAGATTGAGGGAGAGCGAGGGAATGCGAGAGTGGGAGTGAGTGATAATGAGGGACTGTGAGAGGGAGAGAGTGAGTAAGAATGAGGGAGTGTGAGGGAGAGAGAGGGAGAGTGAGGGAGAGAGATGGAGAGTGAGGGAGAGAGAGAGAGAGAGTGAGGGAGAGAGATAGAAAATGGGTAAGAGATTGAGAGGGAGAGAATGAGATAGATAAAGAGAAAGAGAGAGAGAGAGAGAGAGAGAGAGATAGAGAGAGAGAGAATGAAAAATAGAGATTGAAAGGTAGAGAGAAAGAGAGAGAGAATAAGAGAGAGAATGAAAGATAGAGAGAATAAGAAAGAGTGAATGGGAGATAGAGAGCGAGAGCGAGAATGAGAGAGAGAGAGAGTGATAGAGTGCGAGAGTGGGAGCGAGTAAGATTGAGGGAGAGCGAGGAAATGCGAGAGTGAGAGTGAGTGATAATGAGGGACTGTGAGAGGGAGAGAGTGAGTAAGAATGAGGGAGTGTGAGGGAGAGAGAGGGAGAGTGAGGGAGAGAGATGGAGAGTGAGAGAGAGAGAGAGAGAGTTAGGGAGACATAGAGAGAGTGAGGGAGAGAGATAGAAAATGGGTAAGAGATTGAGAGGGAGAGAATGAGATAGATAAAGAGAAAGAGAGAGAGAGAGAGAGAGAGAGAGAGAGAGAATGAAAAATAGAGATTGAAAGGTAGAGAGAAAGAGAGAGAGAATAAGAGAGAGAATGAAAGATAGAGAGAATAAGAAAGAGTGAATGGGAGATAGAGAGCGAGAGCGAGAATGAGAGAGAGAGAGAGAGTGATAGAGTGCGAGAGTGGGAGCGAGTAAGATTGAGGGAGAGCGAGGAAATGCGAGAGTGAGAGTGAGTGATAATGAGGGACTGTGAGAGGGAGAGTGAGTAAGAATGAGGGAGTGTGAGGGAGAGAGAGGGAGAGTGAGGGAGAGAGATGGAGAGTGAGAGAGAGAGTTAGGGAGAATAAGAGAGAATGAATGAATGAATGAATCTAGTTTATTGGGCCTTTTGGGATAGAAACCCCGTAGGCACTTCAGCAATACATTTGAGTTTATATGTACAAATAATTAAAAGTAACAATGAATAAAATCCTTAATACTACGCAACAAATATAAAATATATATATACAAACATAATAAAATTAAAATTAAAATTAAAAATTTGATGTTTAAACAAAAGAAATTTTAACGCTTTGCAAAATAATAATTAAAATAAAATAAAATACAATGATCGCCATACAAAAGTTATAAGCAGTGTAAAAATATTAATTTAAAATTTACATAACGCATGAATAATACTGATATAATAACTAGACTAACTAAATTATACAAACTATTATACTCCGCTTGGAAACGAGGGATGGACCGCAAAACTATTCGCTCATTGTTTACCCGGTCGGACCAAGCTGCCTGGTCGAGTCCAAACAGATGATCGAAAAGGGAACGTTTGAAATGATTTAGAGAGGAACTCATAAAGTTGTCGATGGGCAGGGAGTTTATTATGCGGGATGATGTAATGACGAAAGATTTATTTAAGGCTTCTGTGCGAGGTGGTAAGTAGGTGAGTGCTTTAGGCGGATGACGTGATGAGGTGCGAGGATTGGTGACTGGGTTATTTAATAATGAGAAATGAACTGCGAGGTATGGTGGTGAGTTATGTATTATGATATTGTATGCTAATGATCCAATGAGGTAGGAGCGTCTGGACTCGACCGACAGCCCTATTTGATCAAGCCTATGAGGCGACACATGATCATATCTGCTCAGATCGCCCCTCACAAATCTTACGCACGCATTTAGTAATCTCTGTAACTTTAGATTTTTGGTTTGATCAATGTCATCATAAACCGCGCACGCATAATCAAAATGCGGGAAAATGAGCGCCTCCACCAGATTCTTTCTAAGTTTACGCGATAGAGTTTTTCCATAGTATCTTAAGGAGTGTAGGACTCCATGAACCCGTTTGGAAATTGCTAAAACCTGTTTTGACAAATCCAATGTGGGCGATATGAACAATCCCAGAGACTTGACCTCATTTTCATACTGCAAGTATTCATTTTCAATTCTAACTCTCAGGGCAGTGTTAAGATCTATACGGGAAATAAACGCCTGACTGCCCAGGATTATAACCTTCGTTTTATTTACATACAATTTGAGACCATTTTTGTTCGCCCAACCGGCAATCGCATTTGCATCTTCCGAGATTTGCTGAACTCCTGTTTCGAATTCCGCCGGATAAAACGAAGAATAAACCTGGGCATCATCCGCGAACAACATACATTTGCTATACTTCAAGACATTCGGTAAATCATTAATAAAAATGGAGAATAAAATCGGACCAAGTACACTGCCATGAGGTACACCCGCATTTATATTCAACCAATCGGACAGTTCACCACCTTCACCCTCCACCGCCTGTGAGCGACCTACCAGACACCTGTAGAACCAATTTAAGACATTTTCTGAACAACCAATATTACTTAATTTAGTAATAAGCACATCGTGAGGCACAGTATCGAAGGCCTTGGAGAAGTCAAACAGCATAAGAATCGTAATCTTCCGAGAGTCAATGGCTCTTCTGACATCATCCAGGACCCCCAACAATGCTGTCTGAGTGCTATGGCCTTTACGAAAGCCAGCCTGTCTCTCTGTCAATAAATTATTTGTCTCCAAGTAATTTGTGAGTTGTAGATGTACAATGCGCTCGAGTACTTTCGATAATTCACATAACCTAGCAATTGGCCTGGTATCCGCACGCGTTTCAATTTTACTAGTTTTAGCCAATGGAAATACAACCACCCTCTTCCAGCAGTCGGGAAAAAAACCCACACTTAACATATTGTTATATACTTCGGCAAGCGGAAAGATTATTTGTGGCTCTAAGAGTCTGAGCATCTTTATGGAGATACCGTCAATACCGACTGCTTTAGAGGTATTGCATGTCTAACCCCTTTGGCCGTTACTAAAGAGAAAGAAAAGGAAGGAGATGAGGATGACGATGAACAAGTGTTAGAAATGATGGATGCCAACGACTGAACTGAGAGAGGGGGTGATCGATTTGAGATGGAGGCATAATGGGTATTATGTTGGTGAGGTGAAAAAACTTTTAATGGAGAAGTATGAGCCCTTGAGCAAAATCCCATATTTCGAAGAGACTTCCAGGAGCTAGCAGGCTCTTTATTTACATCTAATTTATTTGCAAGAAACTTAAATTTACTGGAATTTAACGAATTCGATACTCTATTTCTAAGCTCCTTATAATTTCTATAATCCAGTGGGTCTCCTGAAGTACGGAACCTTACAAAAGCATTATTTCTTTCTCTAATGGACTGTTTTATTTCACGTGTGACCCATGGTTTCTGTGAATTTTTAATGGTGATGAATTTCAATGGTGCCAGAGCATTAAATGAATTTATGATTGATTGGTTAATGTTTGTTAATAAAGAGGAGATGATTTCGAATTAGTTAGAATATGAGGAAAGGGGTTGGTCGGGCCAGGCTGGAGCCAATGGGTTGTTCATGAAAGATGTGAATGTGTTGGCGAGAGTCTGTAAGTTTACCTCTTCCAGATTTCTCCTCCAAAACTTCCTCTCCCCTACTTTTTGATTACTCGGTACA
This sequence comes from Theocolax elegans, assembly GCA_026168455.1. NCBI lineage: Eukaryota > Metazoa > Arthropoda > Insecta > Hymenoptera > Cerocephalidae > Theocolax > Theocolax elegans. The sequence continues at coordinate 60,013,952 of CM047425.1, forward strand.
ATTAATTCCAGACTAATGGAGTCGTGGCCGGCTGCGAAGGGAGCAGTAGATTTTAGATATTTGAAATTTGGCACCGGCTCACGAATCAGGAAGAGGTCTAACCAAGTGTGAGAAAAACCGTTCGATGTCGCTGCATGATGGGTCGGCTCCGATGGTATAAGCGAAAGGCCCAATGCCATCAGATTTGACTTCATCATGTTAGCAGCTGCACTGTTTGAGATCATATCGATGTTGAAATCACCCGTGACGATAACGCTGTTGCAATCTGGTAAAATATCAGAAAGAACCTCAAAAAATTCGCTCGGATAAGCGGCTGTTGGTCTACGATAGACCACCGCTAGAAGAGTCGTAAACGAGCCAATCACCAAGCGTAAGATTAAGAATTCCGGTTTGTTAGAAAAAACCGGATCCGAGTTTGCAACAACGCTAACCTTATACTCCTCACGTATGTACGCCGCAACTCCACAGCCTCCCCTACCTACACGATCCAATCTGTGCAATACATAACCAGGTAATTCAAAAATATCAGATGAATCATGTTCAGTAAGGAAGGTTTCGGTTAATGCGATGACATCGAAAGATCTCGGATAGATTGAAGCTTCAATGGCTGCAAAATGAGTTTTTAGACGATTTATGTTAGTATGAGAGATGGAAAATGAGTTAGATGAAATGAGTTTGTTATTTTTATTGGCCCGACCACTCCTGTCTCATTTAGCATGCGAGGAAGATTAGGAAAGCGGTAAAGTAATTAATTTACTTTTAAATTAATTACTAGGGGCCTCGCATAGCCCAACTCTGAACACCTTCGATTTGCTGACGACCAAAGCTTGAAAATGGTTTTTGGCCATAATGGTCTAATAAAAATAGCATTGTTTTCTCCCTCTCTGAAAATTTCACGCGCCTTTCGTCTTTTCAGAAGGTAAGCTTTATCCACGACCGCATCTCTGGCTGACGTAGAGGATAATCTAATAACAACCCCTTTGCTTTTAGGTTGCGATGTGCTCTCACCGGAGCCTGTACCCACTCGCGAAACCCACGGACGAATGTCAACAACCTGCTTTGCCAGCATCGGCAGATTTATTACTCCAACTAATTTTTCAACTAACATCTCATCCGAGAATCTCGAGACCAGCGGAAGGCCCAGAACAAGCACCTTACAAGTATCTTTAGAGAGAATAAGATAGAGAGATAGAGAGATAGAGAGAGAGAATGATAGATAGAAGGAGAGATAGAGAGAGAATGATAGATGGGGAGAGAGAGAGAGAGAGAGAGAGATATTCGCTCTCTCTTACTCTCTCTCTCTCATTCTCTCTCTCTGTCTCTCTCTCCCTCTCTCTATCTGTCTCCCTATCTCTTCCTCTCACTGTCTCTCACGCTCTGGCTCATTCTCTCTCACGCCAAGATGATGTTTGTCGGACGGACGGACGAACATTATAATTTATCGTTTTATTTTTTAATATCACTTAGTAATTATAATAATAATTTTTTTGTCAGTAATATGAAGCATTAACTTAATAAAATATATATGTTTTAAGTATTTTTCGCAAGAATTGGGGAGTTTCTACAAAATCGATCAAAAACATAACTTTAATATAATGTAGATTTCGAATTAATAAAATCAAAAACGATAGAACCAATAAGCAGCCAACTTCAAAAATTAACCGCCTTAGTTATATAACGCTTCCTTATATCATAAATTTCAATAAATTATCACAGATTTTACACTCTTACAATATTCAAACACTACCATTAGTACAGAAAAATTTCAATTACATCATTAAATTAGGCAAAGACTGTACTAAAATACTAGAACAAACAAGTGTTGTCTATAAATGTAAATGCAAAAATTATCCTGCTTCTTATGTTGGTGAAACAAAGCGTTCTTTAAAAACTAGGATAAATGAACATAGAAATAATAAAAATCCAGATTTAGTGGTTAATCAACATATATCTCTTTTTAAACATGCATTTGTCTGGGATGGCGTAAAAATTGTTGATGGCGAGTTAACTACAACATTTGATTTCTGAAATGATACATACCAAAATTGATATTAATAATATCAACAAGAAAGAGGATATTAAAGTTTTAAGTACCACTTATTTGCCAGTTCTTAGAAATTTAAGTACCTAATTAACAACCGTTTGACGTTTCCTGTGTTTACACTCCCTACATATATAAATACGACGATGTACACAAAATTTAACAAACCATTTTTTGAGACATTTACTTCTATTCTATTTTAGAGTATTTTCATATGTGTGTTCTCAATTGTAATTTTGTTTTTTGTGTCTAATACATAGCCTGAAGAGGTTGGCAGACCACGCCAACAAAACGTTGTTTATTATAAAAAAATCTGTCTTTTTAAGAATTTTTTTTCTTTGCCTCCATCAGATCGCATATAAGTTTTCAAGATTAAATATGAGATAACTTCAGTAACATAACTAATGAAAGGAATCGATTCAATTGAAGAATTGTAACTAAAGAGTTGTATAATATTTCACAACTAACGGATCTTACGAATAAAGTTATTCAAGTCAAATTTAAAGAAATTGATTAAAAATGAATGAATTTTGAAGACGTTATTCAGGAATCAGTCGACTTATTGTTCATATATCAATATTGGCCTTAAGACGAGGATGCAATGGACATAACTCCATTGGGTGAATAGAACCTAAACAGTTCATTATCATGGAAATGCTTCAGAAAGTGATTGAAGAAATAGATCAAAACGCCATGACAATGCAGAGAGCTGCTTCGATAAATATTGAAATCTTAAATTAAATTTTTAGAAAAACAAATCGAGTCGCAAGACAAAACTTATGGGAAAAGTTGCTCAGAATTTGTTCGAAAGATTCGAACAAATATTCTCTGGAGCAAGCAAAGTAATTAGCAAATACTGCCGATATCAAGGCTTTGGAGTCTATTTCTGAAGTGACAAATGAGAGTACCTCAACGATAGCTGAGCAGACCCAAGCCAAAAATTCGTGAGATTACGACTATATAAAAAAATGTTTTGTTTGACCGAAGTTTACACCTAAAAAAATTGCTCAGTTTCAACCCTACAAACTTACATTTGAATCAATTAAATTTACACGATGAGCGATTTGCACCGGCTACGGGCTTCAAATCCTGCGAAAAAGCCACATCGGGAAGTGAATGAATCATCTGGCAAGGAAGTAAAACATTATAAGGAGGACTGGGATCTCAATCAAATCTAGGGTGAGGATAAGAACATCGAAGCCTATAAATAATCAAACTACTGTTAAAGATAACGTGACAAATAAGAGCGTGTTGAATGAAATACATTTAAATAAGTTAATGGAAGAAAAGATAATTGATAAAATTAAACTTGCATTGACAGAATAAGAAAAGGTTGAATCAAATCAAAAGTTAATTCACAATTTACCGGATAAGATTTAGATTGAGATGTATAAAAAAATTTCTGATATAAATAAAAGTTGTAAATTACACTCAAATGTAGACCTAGAAATGTAGACTAAATGTAATTTAAAGTTTAACGTTTAACTAAAGGTGACTAATAAGTCCGATAATAATAATAAAAGACAAAATACTTTGGCTTTAGATAATTCTGTAATGATCGAAGATACTTATAATACAAGAAATAAATTTAATTTCATAAAACCTAACTCAGCTGACGAATCAGAGAACCTCATTGAATTAAACTAAACTAATATATCACATAATAATAAACACGAACTAGAAATAGAAAATAAGACGGAGAAAAACTATAAAAGTTTTACAAATTTTATAAACACTCTAAATAATCGTAGAATTAATTTATTATTCTAAGATCATGTTATCAAAAAATAATAATGAAATAGGTTATACAACAAAACTTAAGCTTGGCAATGAACAATTAAGTGAAACTATGGAATGGCATTTAAAACTTGGCCATGCGTCGTCTAAAATTAAAAATAATTAAAAGGGCGGATATTTTTAATGATGATACTATTTTTCAATGTTAGACATGTCTACTAACTAAATCAAGTAAATTGCCATTTAATTCGATGAGAAATAGTGCTGTTGAACTAATTCAAATATTGCATGCAGACGTCATTAGTCCGAACAGTCCTGTATCATATACTAAAGGATATAAATTTGTAGTAGATATACTGGATGATTATTCCAGAGCAGCACTAGCGTATCCGGTCAAATATAAGAGTAAAACGTCGGACTGGCTGAAACAATGTATCGACAGTATAAGAAATGTTATAAAATCTGATAACAAAGTTTGTTTCTCAGATGCGATCAGGGAACAGAATTCATAGGCAGGGAAACTATTGAAGTACTTGAGAACGTAGGGGTTGAGTTACAATTAACGTGTCTTGATACCATAAACACAATGAAGTAGCATAAAAGTTTAACCAAACCTTGGAAACTAAGGTTAGATCAATGATGTTGGATTCTGAGTAAACTCCCAGTATATGGGATTTAGCAAATAAATTTTCAATTTTTCAACCAAAATGGGTTTAAGAAGGTTATGTATGACAGTCCGCAAAAGTCCCTGAGTTAGCATAAGTACCCTTCCGTGTAATTGCAATCCGTGTAATTGTAATTCCGTGTATGTGTAATCAGTGTGTAATAATCCGTCGATCGGGACGGATTATTGTATTTTGTGTCTGTTCTGTACTGCTCGTGAGTGCCAAGTGTACACCCCACCTATCTCTATATTAAGCTCTGTGAACGGTTGTTCCGGAGCAGAGCTAAGTGCGGAGACCCAGGTGGAAGTACATGTGTGTCCCGTGAGTTTAAGTTCTGTGTGTGTGTGTGATACCGCGGATCGCGACTCACTCACTTGTCTAGGAGGTCGACCAGTCGCCGACTAACGGCTGAGCCATCTCCGAGGAACGTCACCGGTGAGTACTCTGATTTACTATCGTGACCCTCCCCCTCCCCTCTTGTGTGTGTACATCGGGAGTGTGTTCGGGTACGACGGTACTCGAACAGCGGTTCCTAGGAATGAAACCTGTCACAGGCAAGGATCTCGATCCGACAGGTTTCTCGGCACTTCCGCCCGCGCGTATCTATATTGTCGCGGCACACGGCCTGGATGGCCATTTTGTTAAATTAAATTTCAAATAAATGAAATATTTATTTTTATTTAAACTTTGTGTATAATTATTGTTCTCCCCGCTCCCGCCGACATCTTAGTTTAAAATATATTGTATCGAGGCAAGGAGGATCGCCCGAAACCTCCACACCGTTCGTCCCAGCGAACTCGTGTTCCTGGCGACAGCCCGCAGTTCACGACAACATAAATTAATTTTGTACGCGGTATTGGGCAACGCGGCCCAACGGTCAAATTTAGTTATTAAAAAAAATAATTAAATTTTCCGGGTACGCGAATACCACGTTACACATGACGACCGTGACAGGACGAACGGTTTCGTCCTCACCGATTTTAAATTAAAATAAAAGTGTCGGCCATCTTTTCGCGCGTGAGTAGTATCGCGGCGAAACGTGAACGGGTTGAGTTTGAGATAGATAGATAGATAAAACTTTATTGGGTTTATAGGGGTAGAAACCTCGTTAACACATTAATACAAAAAATCTAATCGACGCGGTGGCGGAGTGGTGGAAGCGCACCTCGGCCGATCGCGAAAGTTAGCAGCGCTGAGCGCGGTTAGTACTTGGATGGAAGACCATTCTCGTGCGGCTTTCGTGATCGGTTAAGTGTTTTTCACATTCCACAACGTGAGCGGGAGGTGTGAAACATTCGGTTTCGGTGTCAAGGCCTACGAATTTGACTTTGACACCCAAAAAGAATGTTTCGAATACACCGCCATCTCGGATGAGGTTTTCCCTGCTTCACAGGTTTCCCTCATCTACGGGCATAACCCCGGGCGAATGCGAGATGGTGGGGTTTTAAGGGAGGGATAAAGCACCCACACATAGGTGGTAGGTGGACACCGTTAAAGTCCCCCAGGGGATAAACGGTAGGAAGTGCCAGGAAAAAAGAGGGCACAAAAATCAAGAATAAAAAAAAAAGAATACAAAAAATCTCATAAGCATTTACATAAAAACAAAAATAGGTATAACAAAAATAATAATAATAACAAAATTAGCGCAATAACAAAAGATGACTTTCATCGCTTATAACGACGCCAATAAAAAAGATAAAACTAACAATAAAGCCATAATATAAAATACAATAATAAAGATAAAACAATAAACTCAAATCTTACGCAGCATAAAACGGCCTACCGTTAAACAATCTGAGGACAGATAGGATTCTCGCGCACAACTCTGTCCTCCTAGGCTGAACAATCAAGTCTAAACAAATGCTCGAATAAGGATGTTTTAAAATGATTAATATGCGATGGATCAAGTGGAATGAATGAATTAAACTGAAATGAATTTAACAATTTATTTAAGGATTCTGTACGTGGAGGAAGATAGGTTAAGGGTTTAGGAGGAAAACGAGAAGGATATCTAAGATGATCTACTGCATGGTCGATTTGAGTGAAATATTCAGCAAGATAATGAGAAGAATTTCGAACAATGATCCAATAAAATACAAACGTCTAGACTCGACTGACAGCCATCGCAAATGTAATCTATACGGTGTTACATGATCCAGTTTACGCAGAATTCTCCATACAAATCGCACACACGCATTAAGGAATTGCTGAAGTCTTAGGTTCCGCTCCTGATTAATATTATTATATACAGCACACGCATAATCAAAATGAGGCATAATAAGTGTCTCCACAGGATATTTTCTAGTGCTTTGAGATAATGCCCTCCTATGGAACCGCAATGAGCGTAAGACCCCATGGACCCTCTGCGAAATTAACAATACCTGCTTTGACCAGTCCAGGGTGGGTGACAACCAAACACCCAACGATTTAACCTCATTCTCGTAGTCCAAATGGGCATTTAACAGCTTAATTCGGGGAGCAACAGCCAGATCCACTCGCGAAACATATGCCTGACTGCCCAGGATCATAACCTTTGTTTTGTTTACGTTCAATGCAAAACCATTTGATACTGCCCAAGAAACAACCGCGTTCGCATCCTGTGTAATTCGATGCACACCCATCTCAAAATCCGCTGGTGAACAAAAATTATAAACCTGGGCGTCGTCAGCATAAAGCATGCATTTACTAAATTGAAGGACGTCCGGCAAATCATTAATGAAGACGGAGAATAATAATGGACCCAGCGCACTGCCCTGTGGCACTCCCGAGTTCACCCCAAGCCAATCCGAACAACCACCCAAATCATCCACAACCGCCTGCGTACGACCTACTAAATAATGATAAAACCATCTCAGAACAGTGTCAGTGCAACCCGATCTACGCAATTTAAGCAGAAACGGCCCATGCGGTATAGAGTCAAACGCTTTTGAGAAGTCGAGCAGAACCAAGACTGTTATCATTCAGGAATCTATAGCCCTTCTAATATCATCCAGGACCCCTAAAAGCGCAGTCTGCGTATTATGACCTCTGCGAAAACCCGCTTGTCTTGGATTTAATAATTGCTAGTTTTCTAAATAAGATGACAACTGAAAATAAACTAAACGTTGCAAAAGTTTCGAGATCTCGCAGAGTTTGGCTATCGGTCTAGTATCAGAACAAATTCAAATCCTGCTCGACTTCGCCAGCGGAAACAATAAGGTTCGCTTCCAACATTCCGGGAAAAATACAATTGTTAATAACTCGTTGAAGACTTCAACTAAATGTGGAATTAATTGCGATTCTAAAAGTTTTAGCATTTTTATCGATAACCCATCTGTCCACATAGCCCTCGACTTTGCTCTACCAAGAACACGCTGAACTCCTCTAGGATGTATGGTATCAAACTCAAATCTAGCAGAAGTAATACGATCACCTTCATTCACCTGAAACAATGAGTCAAGAAAAGATGGAGGAAGAGGTGCAAGACGATTCGATACAGATGCATAATGGACATTTAATTGCTGAGAGGTAAAAAATTCTAATGGTGATGAACCCAGATTAGTGCCCAATCCCAACCCTTTCAGCTCTCTCCATTTAGCACTAGGATCTGTAGCATTCAACAGTTTATCAGAAAGATATTTGTATTTATTGCTATCAAGCATATTAGAAACTCTATTCCTTAGAATTTTATACCTTTCATAATCATCTATATGTCGTGAGACTTGAAAAGTCTTAAAAGCCAGGTTTCTAGCTTTAATCAGATTCCTGATCTCCATTGTTACCCATGGCTTATACTTATTCCCAATGACTACTAGATTACAAGGCGCTAGTTCATCAAATGTGGAGAGGGCTGATGCCGAAAGATGAGAAATCAGCAACGAGACAGACTGAGATCTGTCATCATAAGCCGAAACATGTGTATATGAAGATGGAAATGAGGAAATATTAGCTGGATGAAAATTATGAGAAATACGCGAATTAGATGAAACGGAAAATAAATCAGATGATTACATGCTAAATGAATTTGGTGAGATGGCGAATAAATAAGGTGATATGGTATCCGAAATTAATGAATATAATGGACTTGCATTATTAGATATGACATTATGAATGATAGAGTTATGATCAGATGATTGCATTCTTGCAATTATGTTTGAACTTATATCTAATGACAACAACGGACTAAATACATCTGATTACTGGTCAGACAAAACACTATGACTAGAGGTTGAAAATCTACTACGATAACAAGAAAACCAACCCAAATTAAAGATATTACTAAAAACTAAATCAAAATCAGGATGGCTGACCTCTCCCAAGTTACGCGTCCAATACCTCCTCACCTTCATTGGCTGTCTAATAATTTACATATAAATTGTGATAGAATCATGGCCCGCCGCGAAGGGGACCAATGACTTCACAAATTTAAAATAAGGTACCGGCTCACGAACAAGAAAAGATCAAGTCACGTATGAGATGTGCCCACTGATGTGATCGCATGATGAGTCGGTTCCGAATCAATAAGAGTAAGATTCAGAGCCGATATATTTGACCTCACCATGTCTGCCGCACCGCCCACTGATTTCATATCTATATTAAAATCACCCGTAATAACAATATGGCGATGCGATGGAAGTAAATCCGACAATACATCAAACAATTCTGAAGAATAAGCTGCCGTTGGCCTTCTATATACAACTCCCAGAACTAACGACGAAAGTTTACTTGAAATATTTAACAAAAGATATTCCAGTGAGTTAGAGAACCGTCCATCAGAATGTGCCAACGTATGTACTTTATAATCGCTTCTAACATACGCAGCTACGCCACCACCTTCTTTATCCAAACGATCAAGTCTATATAGCGTATAACCCGGTAACTTAAGAATATCTGAGGCGTCTGATTCCTTCAAAAATGTTTCAGTAAGCGCAATCACATCATGTGTCTGCGGAAAAACCAATACTTCTAATGAACTAAAATCAGTCTTAAGTCTATTAATGTTAATATGAATAATTAAAAACAAACTTTTTGCCTGACCAACATCGCCTCATTGCGAAGGACACCCGGGATTAGAAGGAAGGGAGAGGAGATCAGCTTCAGCATTTATACGAATCATTGATCCCTTCTTCTCTCTTCTTAGATAGACAATTGAATTTAATACTATCGGCCGTAAATACCCCAATTCTTTCGCTTTACGTAGGTTAATGACCAAAGCGCGTGTACTGCCTTTGGCCAAAGCGGTCTTATAAATAACGACGGAACATTACCCTTTCCGAAAACACCCAAATCAGTTTTCCCTTTCAATAAATAAGATTTTTTGACTATAATATCATGTACCAAAGGCGAAGTAACTCTCAAATAGTTCAGCACTGATTGAATTTAATTTCGAGTCAACAGCATCAACATTACTTTCAACTCTCTCCGTGAATGCCGAAATAGAGCGCTCAAAAGAGCGCTGGAAACGAGTAAACCACGCCGGTGGAGTATCCGTCATCGTAGCGACGAGCCGCCCAACTGACTAATATTGGTCACAATGGGCGTGGTCGCGCGAGGTTGCTTGGCAACCTGCGTCAATGATGGCGATGGGGGCGAGACCAAGCGCTTCGCGCTTGACATAGTGGGAGGCGATGCGAGAGTCTCCGCAGCTGTCCCGCTCACCGTCGCGCTCAAGAATTTCGACCCAGTAGGTGCTGCCCCCGTTCGGTGCAAGTCGCCACTAACGCCAAAGATCGCAGATGTGCGTGCTAAATCACAGCAGTGCCGAATATTAGCATCCGGCAAAATTGACACGCAGTGCGAATGCGTGATATTATTGCACGCCGGGCATACCTCAGAGTAGTCCTTGCGTGTATTGCGCACTTTACAGACGAAACAACATCTCGCGGAAGCCATTGTGTCAATATCAATGAGGCGAGGTGAGGCGATACAGAGCTGGCGTAGTGTGTGACGTCACAACAGGTGCGGCGGCGAGATGATGGACCGTAGTTCCGTTAGAATCCTAGAGGGACGCTCACGTAGTTGTGCGAATAATTTTGCCCCTACTTTATTGAAATAATTTAATTAAATTTGTGTATGTAGAGTAAATTATAAAGGTAAATTCTTGGTGTCTTGGTGTGTGTGAATCACAAGACACTGCATTTATTTAAATATTTATTTTATAATTAACTATTTAGACTCGTTAGCGAGATGAATAATTTAATTTTTTTTCTTTCTCTTTTCTTCCTTTATAATTTGCTGTTTTTTTTATTTATTGATAAATTGAAACTTTAATTATTTCAATTTCCGTAACAAAATAAATTCTTCTTTCGCCAGTGAGGAATCTGTTGGATTATAACTATCGAAAAAGATATTTTGGGAAATCGTTAAATTTACCATTACTGGTAAATTACCGCCATATTGAAATAATTTAAAATTTTTTTTTGTTAATAATTATTTGTGATTGCAGAATCAATTGTATAGAGTTTTGGTGTGTGTGAGTCACAAGACACTATTATAAACATTACTTATTTAGACTTGTGAGCAAGTTAAATAATTAATTTAAATTTGGTGCAAGTGTTAAGTGTGTGATTTGCCACAACTTTCACCAACAAATTTAATTATTTTGTCCTTCTAAGGACGAAATAAATTTCGCTTAAAGACAATCGTTTGGATTTTGATTAAGTGAATTAATTTTGTTGGTACACAAGTCGGTGCATATTTACAATTTATTGTAATTAAGCCGACACCAAATTTCTTTTTACTCATTGGGAGTAATAATTATTTTATTGTGGTGAGTCCAATAAAATAATTTCTAATTGAAAAGTGGATACTCCCGAAGTATTTGAAGCACTAAGGATTTCATTTGTAATGCCGTTTGAGAGTACTTCTCCCGACGTAACACGACGGCTGATGCTGGTCAAAAAAATAATGGCCAGCAGCTATGAAGCCCAAATGGCCCAGCTTATGCGTGAATCACGCATAACTAGGGATATTCGTCGGGAAACAAAGAAGCTTCCCATTGAGGCAGTGTATGCCTAATTGGAGTTTAAACGCAAATGGCGAAGAGGCGGAGTGCCGCGAACGCCTTTTGCGTCACCGGATTAGATGTGTAGACATTAATCTGGAAATCCCATGTTTCCCAGAGTACGATAAGAATGTAAGAGAATTGTAATGTCAGAAACGATGGGAAATTAGGAAACCTCGTTCTAGGAAAGGGAGTGTGGTCCCATCAGGAACGAAAGTTTCTTGAAGAAGATGGAGCTCAGTCACCAAGTGGTCTGTCTAGAAACTCGCCAATGAGTACTGCACAAAGCCCAAGGTTAGCATCAACAGGTGCTATACCTAAACGGTTTGGTGAGATACCAGCAGCCAGCACGACCACGGCTGCAATCCCTTATGTTCCGGTTTCTGTGGCTGCAACTTCATGCACAACCACTACGTCGACGGTTACGATCGTGACGACTGCTCACCTCGGAGGTTTCTATGCACCCGCACATTACCTCCCAACTGGGGATCAGAGGAACAGCGGAGATCTTGGCACTAGAGAGAATGAAGTGCTAACTCAACATTTTGACTTGGATTCGCAGGCCGAAGCCGACCGTCGTACGTCACGAGGATATACCTCTAGACAATACGACAACAGGCAATCCGAGGCTAACACAACCGAACGACAATTTGTTGATGACAGGAATGGATATGACCTTCCTAATGACGTCAGCGTACAATCTTACGAAAAACCGATGTTTGAACCGAGACGTCGTGATACCTCTTCTAAGACTTGTAGAGGACAAGATAGAAGAGAGAGGCGTGAGTACACGACTCCAAACAGAAAGCCACGACACCATCGTTCTGTGGGTAGACCCTTAAGCAACGATGAACGTCGTGAGAGCTGTACGGAGAGACTTACTCAGAAACGTCATTCGAGCCACAAACTCGACGACCGATTACAGCCGGAAATTCCGGAGTAAGATCACAAAGAGAGGTCGGACAGACGTAGAGAAACGCCTCGAGAGAAACGTGCGGTGGCCACTTGCGATCAATGTACTCAGACGGATTAGTCCAATGAGTGTCAGTCTGATCGTGAACCTACTCGTAAGAGATCCAATTCTCATAGGGCGGCTGAAGGCCGACAAGAGAATAGGAATTCTTCTACCAGTAGACGTAGGAGTTCCCGGACGGATAATGGAGATAACCGTCGCGAAAGAAACTTCTACGAGGCCAGGCCAAGGTATCGTGAAGACGATAGCCGTACGCACGATCGCACAGGGTGCGCACGAGAGCTACGTATCTGGAATATGTCCTTTAATGGTGAGATCAAAAAGGACGCGGAAGAGTATCTAAACCATTTGCACGACTTCAGAATTGACAACGTGTTCTCAAATCGCAGGATGTTCAGTGCCCTGCCCAATGTGTTCTCAAAATCAGCTCTGTTCTGGTATAGAACAGTTCAGCCATCTCTTCGAGATTGGCGTGATTTTGAGATCGAGTTCCTAAATGAGTATGGCCGTATCATAAATGACGAAGATTTATTTATGGAATTTCGATCAAGAACACAAAATGAGGGACAAAAGGTTACGACGTTCTTGAACTGTTTCAGACTGATCGTAAATACGTTTAAATGCCCTCTCTCATTAGAACACCAGGTGAAGATGGCCTACTCGCAGATGAGGCCAGATTACCGTATGTACATACCAGTACGCCAAATCAGGTATTTTTCGGATTTGACAAGCTACGGTAAAGAGTACGAGCAGCATTTAACATGGGACACGAAATTCTCCAGTTCCAACGTTAAGCGCGAGAAGCTCGTACCAGAAACTTTTCCGAAACAGAGTGGTAGAGCACGAGTTTCGGGTAAAGTGGCGATTGTTGCCGAGAAGAGTAAGGGTGAGTTGTCTGATTCGGATAAACAGTCGTCTAAGAAAACTATTAAGGGGGTGCCATAGCGAAAAACTATCGACGAAGCGTAGGTAATGTAGTAAGCTGTAATGTACTAGCAGCGCCATCATCCGTTGTAACATTATATGACGCTATAAGCTTACAGTAGATGGCGCTAATCGTACATTCCAGCTATCATATTCATTTACCAATATCTTTTTATGCATTGCATTATTTTACAAAAACCATTGGGGTTGCAAACTCAACAATTATCGATCATTGTATCGGTAATATAATATAACCTCAAAATAGATGATAATACTAGTATATTTTATGTATTTGACGGGATGTTAGACCCAAATCATAGAAATCTGCATCTTTCAAAATAAAAATGATATTTATAATATTAAATTAAAAAAATTTTAAGTGGATTGCTTAAGACATTAGAATTAAATATATATTTTAAATATTAATTGATGAAACAATTTGTAGTCAGTAGGTATTAATCAAAAAAGGCAGACAACAGATTGCGTTACATTTAAAATATTACTTTTGTATTATGCAATGTAGTGATTTGTACCGTTTACTTCATTTATTTACTGCAGTGAATAATACTGTAAATACACTTATTTCTGCAATTCTCTATGCAGCGGACTATACCATCTAAAACGCAACTAGAGCCTTTTACCTTTACTAAATACATTCCTTACATTTCGCTATGTAAGTACTCGTCGTATTCATTTTGCTTCAACCTTTTTTTACCGATACTGAATAAATTCCTTGCATTTCGCTATGCAAGTACTCGTAGAATTCGTTTTGCTTCATCCTTTTACATTTATTGAATACATTCCTTGCATTTCGCTATGCAAGTGCTCGTCGTACTTGTTTTGCTTCAATCTTTTTTACCTTTAATGACTACATTTCTTGCATTTCGCTATGCAAGTACTCGTGGTATTCGATTTGCTTCATTCCTTCTTAGTTTTACTGTATTAATTCATTGCATTTCGCTATGTAAGTACTTCTTGTATTCGTTTTGCTTCAACCTTTTTTACCTTTGCTAAATACATTCCTTGCATTTCGTTATGCTAGTACTCGTGGTATTCGTTTGGCTTCAACGTTTGAACAAAGGCTGTGAATAGTACCAATTAGTACGCATAACTTCTGCATTTCACTATGCAGTGGATTAGACCATTTGATAATATTAATTTTTGCTTTCTACTATGCACCTGTTTAGACCATCTGGGGCCCGATATTTCTGAATTTTTCTATGTAATATATAGGTCCAATTAAGTCCATATGCATATAATATGTGGTAAATCCTCTTCACATTAATTTTGACATTATGGAATATTTTATCTGTGTTGAATACTAAATATACATCTACGCCGATCTCTGGACACAGATAAGCACCTGTAAAATAAAAGGACAGGAAACTGTAATTATTAGACTAATTACAGTGACCGATGATATCTTCCGATGGACACAAGCACCACTGTTTCAACTACATGTGCTTTGTTTACAGACACACCGTTCACCTCCGTCGCTGATTAGCCCTGGCAGCATAAATAGAGCGACGTTAAATAACATAAAAAAAAAAAATAGTATTATTTAATTATATAAAACAAAATTTTATAATATTTCTAAAAATATTTCCTTTTCTTATAAATAAATGATATTTAACGATATATCTAAAATTATTTATATTTGTTTAAAATTATATTTAAAATGTTAGACGAATACCTCTGTATTAGCAAGTTTTTAAAAAAAAACACATCTTTTCACAAACATAAAGAATATTGTTATAATTTTGTTTAATATTCAAATGTGATTTACATAAAAACAAATTATTCATATTTGCATATGTATAAGTTATTGACTAAATAAAAACTGACATAGAAAGTTTTGCTTTACATACATTTTGTTAGCTCATTTAACTAATTAGTTTTCGAAAAACAAAATCATTAAAATTTTTTTTTTAAATAACAAAAAACTTAATAGATATAATTAGTCGACCGAAAAATGAATTATTCAAAATCGAAAATTCTCTTAGAAAAAAACTACTTGGGGGATAAATAATTAGAAAGAATAAATAAACATATATTGTGACGCTGCACTGGGGATCAGGGTGCAGGTCAAATAAGATTAGCAATTAATTAAAATAACACGTATTTAATAATCAAAGATATTAATTATCGGGGTGGGCGCCAGCCGCGTTATTACACGGCAACTAATCAGATAACTCGCGGGTTATCGTTCACTACTTGGAGCCGTGCTCCACTGCTTCTATCCCGGTTCGCTGTAGGGGAGGGGAAGGGGAAGGATGGGACGGACGGGATGCTCGCACGCACTTTCGGCGGTACTCGGCGGTACCGTCAGCAGGGGAATAATTATTCCCCAACCTTTACGACGTCTCCGGGACACCTGGTTGGGACGCTGTTGCTCTCACTCTCTTTCACACACCCTCGCTATTCTCCTCAAATTCAATCACAGACACGCTGTCTCGCTGTTCTCTCGATTTCGTCAGGTTTAGACGGCGGACCGTAGAACTCTGACTCTCGGCATGCTCGAGAGCCCCGTGTTCGTACCGCGCGCCCGCGCAGTACGTACTCGTGCGCGGCACCTCGATCTCGCGTCGTGTGAGCGTGTCGAGTGCCGCGGTGTTCAGGCTGTATCGATACAAATCGGCTGTATGGTGCTGTATGCCGTGATGACAACCTGGTGCTGCTGCCGTCTCAGAGACGAGGTACAACCTCTTCCCAGGTAGCTAATAATTCATTAGCTATTAACTGCGTTCTTCAACGGGTACGGCATGAGTTTCAGGTACGAAGCTCACCCGCCGTCGCTTGCTGCTCGAGGCCGAGTCACCCCTCTCTCTCCTCGACGACGTTGACCTCACTGATGACTAGCCTCTCCATCTACGGCTCTAGGTGGGTATTTGGTCGCGAGGTTTACACACATGTGTGTATTTGTATGCATTATTGTCCGAGAGATCGGCTGTACACGTTGTTTGTGTACATCAACCTAACCTCAATTTACCCTATGCTATTCCTTGTACAGCTGTAGTAATTATATACAGCTGTAAATATCTTTCCTTGTCTTTTGCCTTCTTGGCTATGGCTATTTATCCTCTTCCTTGCTCCTTACCCTACTGCTGTGTTTTTGTTCTTATTAATATCTCTCTTACAGCTGTATCTTGCTTGGCGTTGGAGGTTCTTCGGCTACCTGCCTGGGTACCACCTCATCGCCTTGACTGCTATGCTGTGAGGCTTCGGAGGGTCCTGGAGGCTTCCTGGTGATCGCCTCTCTTTTTATCCTGCTTGCTGTATTAGACTCGGAGGAGCCCACCTGAGATTCTGAGCTCGCCCTGGCCTTCAACGTCAAGACCAAGTGTTTGATGTGTGCTCTGCTTGGGATGAGGTTATTAGACTGTGAGGGTAGGCAGGACGTAGTTAATGTGCGGGTAGGTAGCTAGGGAATAGTATATGGGTAGGTAGTGTAGCTAGGACTCGTCTAGCTTATCCGGGTAGGTAGGTGTTCGTCAGGGGTTCTGTCGCTCGCTCTTGACATGTGCAAAGCACATTGTCACAATATATAACATGTTTTTAGAGGGTCAAAAAATTGTACAATTACGAAACTTTCTCTATAAGGAAGCAAAAGGGATTAAATAGTGAATAAAATTTAATACGAGGAAAATGGATATTTGATTTAAATAAGTAAATAATAAAATAATTGAAGTGTACTTACAATGATGAACGTTTAAAATATCACCGGGATCGGCTGCGTTGTTGACCGCGCCGAAGACCTGTGAACGTAGTGGACTGCGTCACCTGGCGGGCCGTCTATTTGCGTATATGAACACATTCGCAAACACACCACTCCGCGTCAGTGCCCGGGTAACGTCCCCGACGGTAAGGATCGCGCGCACATAGTGAAACTTACTCGAAGCACATTGTTTACGTGCTGACCCGCCCTCAGTTGCCGCCATCTTGAATCTAACTACATTCAAGCGCGCGCACACTGAATACACGCGGTCCGTGCGCGTATCGGCACGATGATTGCGTATATCGAGTATAGGGAATTCGGAACGCGTGTAGTGGGGGAACCCATGAGTATTGCAATATAATACTCGTGTTATTGTATAGGGAGTTTAATTTATATTCGAATTTTCTATGGTACATATGACATAAATTTTAAAAATAAAATGGGCAAATAAACATGTGTGTAATATATGTAAAATAAAATACATTCAATAAATAAATTGACAAATAAACTTGTGTATATGATGGCATTAGTCACATATTACTTCCAAGCCAAGGAAAAATTTATAATTCGTTTGTAATTCCGATTCAGTGAAATCAACGAACAGAACACTACGAGGCACGCTCCCTCGTTTGCTCATTCGCGGAAGCGTGCCACGCGGTCTCTAATATATTTTCTATAGTAAAAATAAAATACATTCAATAAATAAATTGACAAATAAACATATGTATACAATGACATTAGTCACATGTTACATCCAAGCCAAGCAATAAATTTATAATTCGTTTGTAATTCCGATTCAGCTGAAATCCCATGAGTATTGCAATATAATACTCGTGTTATTGTATAGGTAGTTTAATTTATATTCGAATTTTCTATGGTACATATGACATAAATTTTAAAAATAAAATGAGCAAATAAACATGTGTGTAATATATGTAAAATAAAATACATTCAATAAATAAATTGACAAATAAACTTGTGTATATGATGGCATTAGTCACATATTACTTCCAAGCCAAGGAAAAATTTATAATTCGTTTGTAATTCCGATTCAGTGAAATCAACGAACAGAACACTACGAGTCACGCTCCCTCGTTTGCTCATTCGCGGGAGCGTGCCACGCGGTGTCTAATATATTTTCTATAATAAAAATAAAATACATTCAATAAATAAATTGACAAATAAACATATGTATACGATGGCATTAGTTACATGTTACATCGAAGCCAAGCAATAAATTTATAATTCGTTTGTAATTCCGCTTCAGCTGAAATCAACGACCAGAACACTACGAGGCACGCTCCCTCGTTTCCTCATTCGCGGGAGCGTGCCGTGCGGTGTCCAATATATTTTCTACGGTGAAAATGAAATATTTTTATTAAATAAGATGAATACATTGACATTATACCTGACAGCATTTCTGAAATTTAACTTTGAGAGGGAGAGACAGAGAGAGAGAGATAGCGAGAGGGAGAGAAAGAGAGAGAGAGAAAGAGAGAGACAGAGCAGCATGCGAGCTAGCCGTTATAGCCTCTAAATCAAAATATTTTGCTATTCCGATCGTCTTTGTTTTTCATTGTTTCCCTATTCCATGTCCCTTTTTTTCTCGAATAAATGAGTAAATAATTTAAATTTTTGTTGTTATCGTTAATTTTGTTATTTTTAATTTGTTATATACGTCTTTACTCATTCGGTAAACGTTACATAGAGAACTCCTCACCCATTCACTCATATAGTCATAAAATGTGTCTTTACAGTGACGTCACAATGACGTGCGAAGGCATACGTGGTAGTGCCTGATGATATCAAGGATTAAAATAATCTTGATTCGTATATGTACAATAGCGAATGTACTGGCAAAACAAATTAGTGTTTCAATAATACATAAGCACGATATTTATTATAATTATGTTTATTGACATAAACCCGGTATATTACTTATGGTAATTAGCGCCATCTGGCAAAAACTATTTGCGCAAGTGCTTCCACTCTAAGTATAATACCACAGACTAAGCGCGTCGTACACTCTGGCGACGAAATTGGTACTTAGAAAACTTTTTCAGTAATATAAACTATTTATTTTTTGTCAATATTATGTAAAACCCAAATACAGAAGCACTAGATAATGTTATAATATGTCTGTCTACAAAGTTCCAGGTCAATACAACAAGGACACCCTAAAAAATTCCTGCACGGAAAAATGACTATTTTTTCCGTGCAAACTTTTTTGTAGGGTGTCCTTTACATATTGACTTCAAACTTCGTATAAATACGTATTATGTTATTATCTAGTGCTTCTGTATTTACGTTTTGTAAATACAACCATAATATGCCCATTAAATGCAATAATGTATGTAACTCACTCAGTTAGTAATAATCTAGTATGGCACCGCTTTAAGAAGAAGAGCAAAAAAAGTGCGAAAAATGCCCTTGATGGAGAAAGTAGTTGTCGATGGTGTGCATAACATGAACCGTATAAACTCGTTGCCGAGAAGTACAGTTCAGGGAGGAGGGGGGGGGGGGCAGATGCCGTACCAAGTACGTCTAAAATGACGCACACAGCATCGACCCCTAACGACGACAGTCAAACCGATCAGACAGTTGCTGGCATCCAATCGGATAACCGGCTATTCTTTTTGGTACGACTTGGTGGAAAGGACTTTAAAGCACTTTTGGATCCTGGCGCCATGGTCTCTCTTGTATTATCAGATGTTGTCGAACAGTACAAGTTTAAATGGAGACCTGTCAAGGTTATCGTGAAAGGTGTGGCTGGACTAGCACTTAAAGTCCTTGGCCTTATCGACATTCTATTCTGTGTAGAAGGCCTTGATTGCAATATTCAACTGAGAATTGCAGAGAATATTGAACATTTCATCATTCTCGGTATAGATTTTCTACAACACTGGAATATGGAAGTCAAATTAAGCGAAGTTATATGGCGTATTGGCGAGAGTGATTGGAGACACTCCGTCAGAGATACAGCTCATGACATCGATTCGAGGATTTCCACTAAATGTGCTGGTATAATTGAGATACAGGACGACCAGCGGAAACAAGGCAAAGAGTTAGTCGAAAGCCTACTCTTGCCCCCAGGAGATGTGCACGGCTTTACGACGTTAACGGAACACCACATAGAGGTTAAACCTAGTGCAAGACCGGTTCGTCATAAGCCAAGCCGTATGTCTCCCAAGGTCCTCTAATTTGCCCAGAGTGATGTCAAAAAGATGTTTGACAAGGGCATTATTGAACCGAGTGCGAGTGATAGATCAGCTGCTCCGGTCATCGTCCGCAAGGACGAAGGAAGTTATCGCTTCTGTGTCGATTTTCGAGACCTTAATGCAGTCACAAAACGTGATTCTTATCCAATTCCTAATATGGATATCATATTGGATAAGCTGCATAATGAAAGGTATATATCGAAATTCGATCTTAAGAAAGCGTACTTCCAAATATTAATGGCCGAGGCGAGCAGGCATTATACTGCATTTGCTGTACCAGAGTCGGGGCTGTGGCAGTTCACGAGAATGCCCTTTGACCTCATGAATGCTCCTATGACCTTTGCACGGCTTATAGATGCAATTTTCGGGCCTAAGGTGGAATCTCATGTGTTTGGTTACCTAGACGACTTGATCGTACTAAGGACGACGCTGAATGACGCTGGACTCGAAGGGAATCGAGAGAAGTGTGAGTTTTGTTGTTCTAGCGTAACGTTCCTTGGGTACAAATTGGACGCGGACGACTTGAGGCCTAATGAGGAACGAGTCGCTCCAGTCCTTAACTACCCTACTCCTCGTAATGTCAAACAGCTGAGATCCTTCCTCGGGATGGTAGGCTGGTACTCTCGATTCATTAATCGAGAAGCTGACATTACAGCTCCCCTTGCCAAGTTACTGCGTGAAGACCAGGCTTGGGATTAGGGCGAGGAGCAGGATGCGGCGTTTCGTCAGCTTATAGTTGCGTTAGTTAAAGTGCCTGCATTAGCCCGTCAAGACTTTTCTAAGCCATTTACCGTCTAAAGTGACGCTGGTGACTTAGCAATAGATGCGGTGTTATCGCACCTGGACGACAAGGGTTTCGAGCATCCGATTGCCTACGTCAGCCAATTATTAAATCGCGCTGAACGTAATTACATGACAACGGAAAAAGAATGCTTGGCTCTCATATGGGCTATTAAGAGATTAAGACCATACATTGAGGCCTATCGATTCACGGCTGTGACCGACCATAGTGCTCTCAAATGGCTCAAAAATCTCAGAGACCCGTCGGGTGGGTTGGCACCATGGATACTTAAAATGCAGGAATGGGACTTTGAAATAGTGCATAAGAAAGTATCCTTGCACTATGTCCCGGACGCGCTTTCTCGTGCCGTCAACCCAGCCCCCGACGAGAAAGAGATTGCCTCGTTCGAAGTAATTACAGACCCATGGTATATTGCTAGATTAAACGATGTACGCTCATGCCCTCAGAAATTTCCGGAGTGGAAAATTGAGGATAATATGCTTTATCGTTTTACAAGTGTTAAATTCTAGGACTCTGTAACAGAACGAGAAGAAGGCTGGCGCCTTGTTCTACCCTTACAGCAGAGGAACCGAGTCTTAGTAGATTCTCATTTCCACCAATCCATGGGTCGTATGGGAGTCGAAAAGACTAACGAACGTGTTGCAAGAGACTATTATTGACCAGGTATCTACCACGGTACCCGCCAATTCATTTTACAGTGTCTGATCTGTCAGAGCTATAAGACGTCTCAAGCAAGTCCACAAGGCTTGATGGGTAAACGGAACATTGAGAGTCCCTGAGCTGTTGTGGCAGCAGACGTAATGGAGCTTCCACTCCATTCCACTTGTTGTTTCCGCTTATTTTTTATGTTAAACAATTTTATTGGAGGTCCTTAATAAATTAGGTGTATGACCGAATCGTCATCTTCATCTCTGTAAATCTCAAGAATTTTTAATTCTGATGTATGGAAATTATTTTGTAATAATCTATTCTCTTCTAGCCTTTGGTCCAGAAAAGTAAATACCTGTGTATTATACACATTCTTTTCAAATTCATTTCGAGTTTCCTTTGGTTCCCTATTCTTTGTACTTCCTATTCTGTTTTCTCGTATAATATATGGAAAGCTTCCTATTCTTTACGTGGATCTTTTTATGCTCCCAAACCGGTGCTAATCAGCGACGGAGGTAATACATTCGCCAGTGATACTTGTATCAATCGGCCTGGGCCGGGAATCGAACCTGGGACCTCCAGATTACGAGCCCGACGCCCTACCGACCGAGCCATCGCAGGCCTCGAATGTACATTTAAATGAATTGGTTCCCAGATCCAAGGTGTTGGATACATCTTCTACAACATGACCCTTGGGCAATATTATTTGCAATATCGTGTTGATATTTTTTGGGTCAGAACATCGTACTCTTATTGATTTTGCTCCGGTTTTTATGACAGTCAGGAATTCCATTTTATGTTGTTTGGTGGTCCTGAAACAAAAATTTATGAATTGATCCATTTTATTATTGATCCAGAATATTAATAAAACTATTAATTTTTAGAGGTCCAGCATTCGTTTGCAAGGTTTATACAATTATTAAATTATTAAATAGGTGCGTATTTAGATAAAGGAGTGTAGAATGGAATAGAATGCATAATTCTGTTTCTAGAATTTCTTTGGGAGAAATTGTGAGTTCGAGAGTATCTTCTTGTATATGGTTTAATAAACGATCATGTAGGAGAAGGCTTAGTAGGGACTGTTTGTTCGATATGGGTTCGTTGGACATGTTGGTCGAACAATTTGTGTTAATGGTTTGCAGATAATTAATGATATTCGTAGGGCCTTTAGGCATTTAGTCTTTAAATTGATTTATGAAATCCAAGGCCATTTTCCAATCTTCTTTTGTGATACGTTCCGTTCACCAGTTCCAGTAGAATTATTTATAAAATACACGTTTTCACGGGTGGGTATTGCTCTTGCAACATTTTACAAGTGCGGTCGTATAGATTATAGATGAATTCATCTACAATTTTATTACATCTCCAGTTTCCTCTGGATAATTAACATTTAATGGCTGTTTTCTTGGCTCTGCTTTGCGAGTCCGGTATATTAAATCAATGTGGGTTAAAGCTTGGTAAGCTTCTTTTTCAATTTCATATTGCAAGTACCAGTAGGCTAGTTGACCTTTTTTATTTCTTTTTACTTCGTGTTATACTGGAGTCCTAAACTGATTAAAGTGATACGAGAAATCTATTTCCTTTTGGTGATCATTACCTTTAGAGGGCAGTTGACAGAATATTCTTGTAGGATCCATTGGTATACTATTTATGGTACTACTGATTGGTATATGTACTGATGATTTGACTATGTTTAAATATGAAGGTCCAACTAAAGTCTCCACGGGTCCAGTAGAGTTCGTTAGTCCATGGTTCATTTTCCTCTTTGCGGGGATGAATTTAGGATTGTCTAATTCATTGGTTAAGTGTAATAGTTTTCGGCTTACATTCTCCATATCAGGTTTTATTGCAATCCTTACCAGGGTCCTTTGTTTTTCATAAATTTCTATGTATTTCGATAAGGGGGTGCCTGCATTTTTCTGTCTGTACATACCTTCCTGATTTTCATCATCATTATTATTTCCACTACAAACTTCTTCAATGTCTTCTTTGCCTACTTCGTCATTTATTTACGATTAATCTTCTTTTCCACCTCGTTATGTTTCTGGATATTGCATCTGAATGTAAGATGCTGTTTTACGCGTGATACATGTTAGGTATACATACTTACAAGGAGGGGTTCCACCTTCCGGGAAACAGATTATGTTGCAACTTTGAGAGCTGTTTTCTGGTACCCAAATATGAAAGAATTCATATGAAATTCAATCTCATAGGCTGTTTGACGAAAGTTATACGCGGTTAACGAAAAATTGTGAAAAAAATATGTTTAAACTTAATCGCCAATAACTCGGAAAGAAATATACGCAGATATTCAAACTTAAATCCATTAAATAGCTGAGATCAAGTAGATATAGTTTAAAAAAAAGAAGCTCAAATATCTTAATTTGGACAAAAGTTATGGAAAAAATAAGAATTAGACGAAATATTTGCTTAAAAAGTCTATCAAATTTTAATACTAAATTTTCGTTAAAATTTTATCTAATTCTTATTATTTCCATAACTTTTGTCCAAATTAAGATATTTGAGCTTCTTTTTTTTTAAACTATATCTACTTGATCTCAACTATTTAATGGATTTATGTTTGAGTATCTGAGTATATTTCTTTCCGAGTTATTGGCGATTAAGTTTAAACATATTTTTTTCACAATTTTTCGTTAACTGCGTATAACTTTCGTCAAACAGCCTATGAGATTGAATTTCATATGAATTTAATGAAATAAAACTTCGATTGATCTCTGCGAACTCAGCTTTTTATTTTGTGCCTACGTTTCGGACGTTTCTTTGACCGTCCCTTTTCAAGGCTATACAAAATTCATATGAATTCTTTCATATTTGGGTACCAGAAAACAGCTCTCAAAGTTGCAACAAAATCTGTTTCCCGGAAGGTGGAACCCCTCCTTGTTAGTAAAATCATGCAAGTAGGAATTCCATAACTCATGAACAATGATGGTAATGAAAAATCCTGCTACCTCATATAACACTGGAGATGGTAACACTGCTTCATAAGAAGATGTGTGGAATTAGAGCTGGGAACTATCCGGATATCCGCAGATCCGGGTATCCTAAATATCCGAATACCCGGATCTCAGATTCGGATATCCGGATATCCGAATCTGATATATCAATATTTTAAAAAAGTATATTTCTTAGTTAAAAAATAGAATAAATAAATACTAATAATAATGAAAGAAATTTTACGCACGCCTGTACACATCGAAACTTATGTTTACATAACTTAAGATTATAGAGAAGACTGTCGAAAATGTATACGCGAAAATTATCCAGTAATAATAGATAGGATGTAATATACTATTTGGATACCTGATTAAGCTTACGCATGTTTTATTTACAATTTTTGTCATAAATTTTTTTAGGCATTTTTAAGATTAACAAAAAGAAATTGCATTCGGATCCGTTCGGATCCGTAGATCCAAATATCTGGATATCCGAATCTGAGATCTGGATATTTCCAGATAATAGATCCGTCGGATACTCTAAAATCCGGATCTGATTCACCGCCCTATGTGGAATGATCCACTCTCCAATTCTTTGAGGTAACGAAACCAGCGATGGCGCGCTGCCCTGCTGGTGGGCGGTAGGGTGTGATGCTGAAGCCGGAGTGTGTCTGACGACGAGTTGACATTAACCTCGTCAAAGTCGGAAAGTCCCCACACTTAATCCTAGGAAGACTTACCCGCGATCGGAACGGGATCCCTACCGCGTGGGTTCATGATTATTACCATGGCAAATTTAAATACTTTTGAAAATTCGACAGGATCTGAAGAAAACTTAATTACACACTTGCATTGGAGTTGTTGATAGCTACTGCCATGCTTGTGAAGAGTTAAATTTTAAGAAGGACGTTTTCCACAAAATTGCAAGCAATATATCAGCAGTGCTTTGGCTGTGTAGTGAATCGAGAGGACAAAACCTGGTTACCATCAGCTATTTGTAGTGGTTGCAAAACGATGTTAGATCGGTACGAAAACATGGAGAGCATTGTCAAGTTTTTATATGCAACAGTGTGGCAGGAGCTCAATAGTACAGACGACTGCTATTTTTGTATGACAAACACCGTAGGTTTTAACTCATCAAATTTGAGAAAAATAAAGTATGCAGAAGTATCAAGTGTTAAAAAAGCATCACTAAAGTTTACAGATCATAGAGAAGGTCATACCGTGGCTTTCGATTCGAATATGGCTCACATGGTAATAGATGAATATAACGAAGTAGGCAATGAAGACATTCAAGAAGTTTGTAGTGAAAGTAAGGAGTTTTACAGATAAAGAAATGCATTCGATGGCTTTGGTGCATTTTTAATAATACGATATATTTTCCGAATTTGACCTTGGCCTGACCTTGACCCTAACGTGGTCGGGTCAAATGGCCCACGGGTTCGGATTCAGCGACCCCAAAAACATTTTGGTATACTGGTTTACTTTGTTTGCGATGAATTTTGTAAATTTGACCTTGGCCTGCCCTTGATCCTGACGTGCGCGGGTCAAATGGATCACGGATTCGGATTCAGCGACCCCAAAAACATAAACTTCACATGGTCTGGTATACCAGGCACGAAACTTTTTTTTGTGGGCCTGTGTAATTATTAATTGGAGGGTGATTCCGAAATAACTATTTTCGGTCTTCCCGCGTTTATGAAGATATATTTAATTTGGAAGCAAAAATTTTAAATAATATGCCCCCATCCCTTTTAAAATTAATAATTTCCTCTTTTAATCCAGTTAATGTGATATGGATGTCATTATCGGTATGTAAGTCGGGGTATAAGTTGTAACGTGGTATTCGCGGACCCAGTACACTTAATTAATTTATATAATTAATATTAACCGTTGGGCCGCGTTGCCCAATACCGCGCACACAATTAATTTATTTTCCGAACTGCCGCTGTCGCCAGGAACGCGAGTTCGCTGGGACGTACGGTATGGAGGATTCGGGCGATCCTCCTTGCCTCGACACGATTTATAAAAATTAATAAATGTCGGCGGGAGCGGGGAGAAATAATAAACACACAATTGAAATAAAAATGAATTAAATATTTATTTTAATTTGTTTAACAAGATGGCCATCCAGGCCTCGTGTCGCGACAATGTTACTTCGCGCGGGCGGAAGTATCGGGAGCCAACCGGATCGAGATCCTCGCCTGCGGTCGACTGTTCCGATCTCCGCTATTCGAGTACCGGCGTACCCGAATACACTCCCGATGTACACACTCACATATACTCGGGGTAAGGGGGGACGCGCGGTAATATAAATGAGACTTACCGGGATGCGCCCCGTGGATGGCCCAGCCGATCCGTGTCCCTGTGTCCTCCTGGGCAACGGAGGACCGACGTCGGCTGCGGTTACCAAAAGGCGGCCCTGTGCCGCGGCGAGTGTCTCGCGAACCGCGTTAACACTCACACACTTACTCCCGTCCTTTTGTGTACACCAGATATCACTCGCGGCTCACCTCGCGATGATAACCCGGAACTCGACGGCTTTGCGCCTCACGCGCCTTTTTTTAGCCGGAAAGCTCTCGATCGGTC
The DNA here is from genome assembly GCA_026168455.1 of Theocolax elegans. Lineage (NCBI taxonomy): Eukaryota > Metazoa > Arthropoda > Insecta > Hymenoptera > Cerocephalidae > Theocolax > Theocolax elegans. The sequence continues at coordinate 60,041,200 of CM047425.1, forward strand.
CGGATAAGTTTGTCCGCCTCGAGCGGCGGATCGGGACGTACTCATAAATCACAAGGAGGATCGCCCGAATCCTCCATACCGTACGTCCCAGCGAACTCGCGTTCCTGGCGACAGCCGCAGTTCGGAAAATAAATTTATTAAGTATACCGGGTCCGCGAATACCACGTTACAAATGGCGACCGTGACAGGACGTTCGGTTTTGTTCTCACCGATATTAAATTTAAATTAAAGTATAATTGTCGGCCATCTTTTCGCGCGCGAGCAGTGTTGCGGCGAAAGGTGAGCGGGTTGAGAAAAAGAGAGAGAGAGTGAGTTGTACGAGTTAGATAGATAGAGAGAGAGAGAGAGAGAGAGAGAGAGGGAGCGCGCGAGACGGCGTGTGAGACGCGTCTCTATACCGGAGTATTCCCCCTCTTGCTCGGGTATCCGAGGAGAGGTATACACCGGTATATCGGGAGAGAGTTCGCGCGCGACCGTGTTCAGCCGGAAGCGCCCGATCTCACCGAGATCGGTCTCTCCCGATCGTAAGCTTGACGGGAGACCTTTGCTAGCTTGTATGGGAGCAGCAAAGTAGGGAGAGAGTAGCTTGCGCCGCGGATCGCGGGCAGCGAGAATCCCCCCCGAATAGCGCAAAGGAAAGACTTCGCGAGAGCCAATCATCATTGCGCCCGCGAGTGAGAGTGCGAGAGAGAATCCCTAGTCGCGGGGAATCGGAGTTAGGTGCTAGGCGGGCTATAGGTGTGCGAGTGAGAGAGATAGCGCGATCACCTAGCCCCTTCGCGTGTATAAAGTCTTCGCAGCTGGTTTCGCCGAGAGAAACCACTGCGGCGAATTATTTTATTCAATTATAGTAAAATAAATTCGTTCCCGCGCGGGATCTATTTTATATTCGGTGTGAGAGTGTTGTTATACGCAAGCGTACTATTAATAGGCGTGAACCGCACGGCCTTTATACATATAGCTTATATATAGTATGTAGTACCGATAACGGCCGTAAGGTGGCTACCCCCTTATCGCGCCGTTCCCGTTATCAAGATAAGCGAGCGCCGTTATAAGTATAGGCCAGTTCAAGCGTACAGCAGCTCGCCTTCTCCCCTTGCGGGAGTATCCCACCTTTCGGGATAATAACTGTACCATCTCTACAGTTTTTGAATAAAGGCGAATTTAATTTAAAGATCACTTGTTGGTCATAATTATTAGCACCTTCTCCCTATCCCATTCATACCGTACGAGCTCACCGAGAGGATTACATCAGGCTCTCCCTCGAGACTTCGCCGCCCGGATCACCCAGGAGTACCGGAATCGGGCTGATGCCGCCAGACCACCCACAAGGAGGACCAGACTTCTCGGACCGCCAGCAACAGCAGTATCCAGACGGAGCGACCACTACATCGACTCACTCCTCTCAACGGTGCGGTACGACTTACATCCCGCTGCCACCTGCAGGGCGTCTCCCTCTTCGTCCGAGGACAACTCACCGTTAAAGCGGCTCGTGCCTAGGTTGGTCCATCTTGACCAACCCTACTAAGAACTTCGTAAAGTGAGCGGGGCTCACCGGCGGTCATCCGACCGTCCGACTCTGGCCACGAGTTCCTCGAGGCCAGGGCCAGGCTCGTAGAGAGCTAGTTGAGGGGTTAGTGCTGTGTCCTCCCTCAGCCAACGCAGAAGCCACAACGACAGCGGCGCAGCGGACCAGCATCTACTCGGCCTTACTGGCCGACATACCGTCGACACCGGACTCACCAGCGTCACGCGACGCGCCGGCTTACGACATTTGGCGCCCAACGTGGGGCACAGACATCATCTGTCTTCTTCGGTAGGAGCCGGAGGGATCCACGCCGAGCTGATCACTAGCCGGACCGATGTAATTGCCTATGTCAAGGCAAACACCAACCTCGCAGCGACCGCAGACCAGATCGCAGCAGCCTACACTACTTCTGGGAGTAGTAAAACACCCAGTGGCGCCCAAGAATAAACGGACGACTGCCGTACGCACTGATTTGCAGACCCCGGACTTGAAACCAACAGCTGCCTCCACTTCACAGGACACGCCGTCTACGACAGCCCCCATACCGAGGGACGAGTCTACGACACGCCGTCAAGAGCCGATCGCCGCTGCTCTACCTGTCGTTGCTGTTCCCGTCTACACTACGGAAGTACCCGGAATCGACATGGCAGATCCTCCAGCGAACGGAGTAAATGCAGCCGTACCTCCTGCGTTCGCAGATTGGAGTGCTCTCCTACAGGCACTGACTGCTACACGACCACCCGTTCCAGAGTTTAGGGGACTTGCCCACGAAGACCCGCCACGTTTCCTGCAGCGGATCGAGGAATATGCGACAGCCAATCGTGTTCCCGAGGAACAAAGAACGCGGACGGCCGAGAGCGGTCTCAAAGGAGAAGCCGAGAGATGGTGGCAATGTTATCGAGACCTGGACTTCGAGTGGCAGCAGTTCCGTGACCTCTTTCTGACCCGGTTCGACAACTCCACAGTGAAGAGCACCCTTATGGCATCTCTTTACTCCAAACACCAGGGAGACAAGAAGATGGTCGGCACCTTTCTGCGCGAGAAATATCTCCTGTTCCAGCGGATTCAACCCGATGTGCCCGAGGCTGTGCGGGTCCAAGCCATGCTCGAGCTCCTGCGACCAGCTTTAAAGAAAGTTCTCCGGCCCGCAGCCATAAACACGTTCGCAGACTTATTGAGTAAGGCAGTGGCATCCGAGCATGACGAAGCCGAGGAGGAGGCCAGTCGACGGAAGGCTGGAAAGTCGGACGAGAGGAAGGCACACAAGTCAACTAACCGTTCCCCTAGGACATCAGGGCTTCCCCAGTGTTGGTAATGCCCCAAACGACATCTCCACCGAGACTGCCCGGTGTATGCCCGTCGACAGAGGCCACGGGAAACGGCGGTTTCGGAAAACTGGAGACAGGCGACGGAAAGGCCGGCAACCGACGCCAATCCTGCAGCAAGCCGGAAATAAATAATATTTTTTCACATGCGACGGTTCAACCCACTATCCGTGTCGTACTCAACGGGAGAGAAGTCCTCGCCCTGGTTGATCCTGGATCTACAGCCAACCTCGTCAGTGGATCGCACCTGCTGGATTCTCAACAAGTGACCACGGACCTCACAATCTCCGTCATGGATAGAGAGTTCCGATTATCCGCACACGTCACTTCGGAACTGCGCCATCCACTGATCCTGGGATTACCCTGGTTAATTTCCGAAAAGGGTATTCTGGATTTTACTCGGCACGTGTTGTACCTCGGAAGCCGTACACGAGTGACGATACCATTAGTTAATCGTCCGCACATGAAGGAGAGAGACATACCTCTACCTTGGACAAAGGTCGTTCATGGTCTACAGCGAGAGGAAGCAGAACGATTGCACCAGGTCCTGAAAGAACACAGCAGCGTGTTCTCTCATCCAGGGGGTCGCCTCGCCCAAACCAACAGTGCCGTCCATGAAATACGTCTCACTTCGACCCAGACTTTCCGTCTACCTCCATACCGCTGCTCAAAGGAGAAGCTGCAAATCATCGAAGAGCAAACTCAGGAGATGCTGGCAGAAGGAATAATAGAACCGACCTGTTCGCCTTACTGCTCTCCAATTGTGTTGGCGAAAAAGAAGGATGGTAAACCCCGGTTCTGCGTGGACTATCGTCGACTGAACGATATCACCGAAGACTCCGCACAGCCTATCCCAAGGATATCCGACGCTTTGAAGGACTTAGGACAAGCTCAGATATTCTCCTCGCTCGATCTAAAGAGTGGATATTGGCAAATACCTATTGCAACGGAGTCCAAGAAGTACACCGCCTTCACGACGCCTTCCGGAGGATGTTATCAGTTTCGAGTCATGCCGTTCGGATTAAAGGGGGCTCCCGGTACTTTCCAACGAACGATGAGCCAACAGGTGCTGACTGGCTACATTGAAAAATTCTGCGTCGTCTACCTGGACGATATTATCATCTTTTCCCGCGATCTCGAGGAACATTTATTGCACTTGGCGATGATCCTTGAGAGGCTCCACTTGCACGGACTTACAGTGACGCTCGAGAAATGTCATTTTGCCGTGACCAACCTCAAATATTTGGGACACATCGTGACAGTCGAGGGAAACAAAGCCAACCCCTCCAACATACAGGACATCCTTAAGTTTCCGGTACCAATCACCAGGAAGAAGCTCCAATCCTTCTTGGGAACCTGTGCCTGGCTACATGAGTACGTACCTGGTTACGCGGAGCTAACAGCACCTCTCACGGACTTAACAAGTAAAAAGTCTCCCTTTCGATGGTCATCGGAAGCTCAAGCCGCATTCGACAGAGTCAAGCAGGCTTTCCGGCAACCTCTGGCTTTATCCCGGCCACACCCTGACTGGCCGTATTACCTCCAGACGGATGCGAGTGCTAGAGGGATGGGTGCCGTACTTTACCAACTGAGACCAAACGGAGAACGACACATTATCAGCTACGCTAGCGCCAAGTTTTCTCCTACTGAATCACGTTATCATAGCAACGAGCAGGAGTGCCTAGCTATGGTTTGGGCTGTGAAGAAGTACCGACACCTGCTCGAGGACAAAGCTTTCACACTAAGGACAGACAACAAGGGTCTCATCTAATTGCAGCGCTTCAAAGACACCCGAGACAAACTTCGGAGATGGGCATTACTACTCCAGGAATACAATCCTACCATCGAGCACTGCCCAGGCAAAGAAAACCAGCTGGCTGACTTCCTGTCCAGAAACCCGGAGGGCGAACATGGCCTTCTCGACGACGAAGAACGGTTCTTGCCTCCTGAACCAGCCATCTACGAAGGTCCAGGAGATCACGCCATTTGCTCCATCAGTGAACAACTGATGCCCCTGTCCGACCTAATCGTTGCCGCCCAACAGGAGGATCCCGTCTGCAACGAGATAGTCTCCCGACTCACCGAAGAACCAACTCCAACGGATTTGCACTGTCTCCATAATGGCATCCTCTGGCATCGCGAAACTCCTAAGGAGTCCTGGAGGATATCTGTCCCGCAGAGCATCACGCCGAGGATTCTCCACGAGTACCACGACTCAAAATCCGCCGGACATCCAGGCGTTGACGAAACACTCCGCTGCATCAAAACGACCTACAGTTGGCCCGAGATGCGAAAGGATGTGCGCGACCATGTACGGAGATGTTTGCTGTGCAACACCTGCAAGAGCTCAGGGCCGAGAACACCGAAAACGCTCCGTTCACACCAGCCTTCCCAGCCATGGGAAACCATTGCGGTTGACCTCATGGGGCCGTACCCAATCACCAGTAGGAGAAAGCGGTTTATCCTGGTGGTCACCGACCTATTCTCTCGATGGGTAGAGGCTTTTCCACTCGGATCATCCGAAGCTCCTCGGATAATAAAATTATTAGAAGAGGAAGTTTTTGCACGCTGGGGTTATCCACGGGCCATCCTCTCCGACCAGGGTCGCCAGTTCATCAGTCACCCTTGGAAGCGCGCCTGCGAGTCTTGGCAAGCCGAGCACTGGACTACAGCCAGTTATCACCCTCAGGCAAATCCCACTGAACGTCGGAACCAGGAGATCAAGAAGGGACTTCGTCTCCATCTCCAGGGATTACCTCACAAGGAATGGGATCACGAGCTTCCTAAGGTTCTATTCCAGATGCGAACTCGACGGAATGCAGCCACGGGATGTAGCCCATCCTACCTCCTTCTCGGACGCGACCTTCCACGACCAGGGGTTTGGAATCTCGAGCCCCCCATGCCTGTGTCCCCGACGACACAAGAACGTGTGGAAACCTCCCAAACTCACCAACGAGTTTACCAGCGGACGTACGCTCAGGAAGATATTACACAACCTGGCTATGACACCAACGACTTGGTGTATCTCCGCAGTCATCCACTGTCCAAAGCCAGTGAGGGTTTCCATGCAGGTTTTCACTCTCCGTGGGAAGGACCATTTCCCATTATAACACGAGTGCAACACGAGGTCTACCTAGTCAACCGGGACAATCAACCAACCAAGGTTCATATAAAGGACATGAAGCCAGCAGCCTCCCACGCGATTGTCAGCCCAATCCCCGTTCGGACGACAAGCCGAACCAAGGAGATCAGCAACTCTCCTGACAAAACTGGCCCTTACGCCAGTCCAAAGGGCACCAGCGACGCCAAACCTCCGGTCGGCACCTCCGATCCCTCAGACCAACACTCAGCTTCTCCGACAGAGACGCAAATCAAACCTCACACACATCGATCGTCCGACGACATCAATGATTCAGCCAGTCAGCCAGACCGCTACTCTTCGACACATCAGTATTACCTGCAAAAAAGGAAAAGTGACAGTGTCGCAAAACCTGTGCGAAAATACAGGAGAAAATTTAAAGACAATTCAAAGCGTTAGATTTAAGATTTTAGGTTAGATAGGAATAAATATATATTGTATTAGATTAGGATTTAGTTTTCTGCGAAATAATTTGTAAAATATTGTAAAAAAACCTTAGATCATAGTTAAAAGAGACCGTGCTCACCCGCCTTCTAAACGGGGGGGATTTGTTATACGCAAGCGTACTATTAATAGGCGTGAACCGCACGGCCTTTATACATATAGCTTATATATAGTATGTAGTACCGATAACGGCCGTAAGGTGGCTACCCCCTTATCGCGCCGTTCCCGTTATCAAGATAAGCGAGCGCCGTTATAAGTATAGGCCAGTTCAAGCGTACAGCAGCTCGCCTTCTCCCCTTGCGGGAGTATCCCACCTTTCGGGATAATAACTGTACCATCTCTACAGTTTTTGAATAAAGGCGAATTTAATTTAAAGATCACTTGTTGGTCATAATTATTAGCACCTTCTCCCTATCCCATTCATACCGTACGAGCTCACCGAGAGGATTACATCAGGCTCTCCCTCGAGACTTCGCCGCCCGGATCACCCAGGAGTACCGGAATCGGGCTGATGCCGCCAGACCACCCACAAGGAGGACCAGACTTCTCGGACCGCCAGCAACAGCAGTATCCAGACGGAGCGACCACTACATCGACTCACTCCTCTCAACGGTGCGGTACGACTTACATTCCGCTGCCACCTGCAGGGCGTCTCCCTCTTCGTCCGAGGACAACTCACCGTTAAAGCGGCTCGTGCCTAGGTTGGTCCATCTTGACCAACCCTACTAAGAACTTCGTAAAGTGAGCGGGGCTCACCGGCGGTCATCCGACCGTCCGACTCTGGCCACGAGTTCCTCGAGGCCAGGGCCAGGCTCGTAGAGAGCTAGTTGAGGGGTTAGTGCTGTGTCCTCCCTCAGCCAACGCAGAAGCCACAACGACAGCGGCGCAGTGGACCAGCATCTACTCGGCCTTACTGGCCGACATACCGTCGACACCGGACTCACCAGCATCACCCGACGCGCCGGCTTACGACAGTGTTTAAATTAGATTCTTTCGGGAGAGGTAGCTGCCCCACCCCTCCTCTCTTTTAAAGAAAATTATAATATTTGTTTTCTTTTTATACGGAACGCGGCGAAATAATTATTGTTTTTTTTTTTAGTCCGAGAGAGAAATTTCTTTGCTTTCTCCCCTCCCTGACCCACCCATATATTATAATATAGTAATTTAATTTAATATTTGTATATTATTTATTACTATTTATTTTTATAATATATGTAACATTTTATGTGTGTATAAAATATATTTTGCAAATTTTGTTAATTATTTAGACTTGTTTGCAAGTTAAATAATTGACATTAAGTAACTTTGTGTGAATCAGCCGCAAAGTTACAATAGTTGTAATATTAATTATTTAAACTCGTGTGTGAGTAAAATAATTAAAATTATTTTTATTGCAACTATCTGACAGTAATTACTTAATTTAATATTTGGTATTCATTGAGTGTTACTGTTCACGATACTTGTAATATATTTTTGTAAATTTTTGAGTGTGAGAAAATTTTTTTTTATAACTCGTGTTAATTGTTAAGACTTTTTGCAAGTTAAACAATTAATGTTAAGTATCTTTGTGTGATTGTTCCGCAAAGATACGAGAGTTATAATATATAATTATTTAGACTCGAGAGTGAGTTAAATAATTAAAATTTTTTTTGCATGTATTTTAATGATCGGCATCTAACCTAATATTTTGTATTTGTTATTTGATGTGAAATTTTAATATATGTAAAAAGAACTTTCTTTTCTCTTTTTGTGTGTTTAAATTATATCTCTACACATTTTTACCAATTATTTAGACTTGTTTGTTAGTTAAATAATTGGTTATAATTTTTTTGGTGTGTTTGAGTAAAATAATTCGGTGTATAGATTTAATCAAAAGGCGCGATAGCGCCTGCACGCAAGTATGCAGGCGCGTAAGCCCTTATTATACAGCTAACTAGCCCCTCAAATTTTTTATATTTTTGTAAATACAGAATTATACTATGTATTTATGCAACGACAAATCTCAGATTTATTTTTAATTTAATTCTTCACTTTACAATAAATCCGGTTCCAATTCATAAGTGCATAGTGAAGAAATTCGATGTTATTAAAGTTGCTTGTTGATTTCCGTTTCTCGATTTTTGCTATTTCCACTTTCTTTTTCATTCGATGCAAACAAAAAGAGATAGCGTCATAGGTGATGCGAAAGATAGAAAGAGACGAAATTTTTTCCAGCCCATGAGAGAACGCCTACAGAGGTAAAAACTGTTAGCAAGTTGTTTGAGAAGTGGCCGCAAAGAGGGAGCTTCGGCGCTACTCTCAGCTATTACACACATAGTATATATATATATATTTACATACTCATAATAGTGCACTTTTTAGGTAGCCTCTCGTCACATAAATTTAAATTTGTTTTGCTGTATCTTCAGAGATTTATGATAATATTTACAAGGTAAAATGTTCCTCACAGCAAATTTGCTTTAATTTTACTTTACCAATAATTTTTCATTTCAGAGACGTTATTTGCTTAAAATTAATATACTTTAAAAATAACCCTTTCTTATTCAGTGAATTTAATATGATACACTTATAGTTTTAATTAAGCTAAATTTATTTGTAACAAATTAAATTCTATATTATTGGGTTACTATAATAATTAATGACAACAGTACAATTTAATATTATAATTTTAGTACAACACAAGAAATTCTATTTAATTACTTAACTATATATTGTAACGGTTTTGCTATTTTTAATAACAATAAATAAAATATTATAATATAAAGTTACTAATAACAATTAACTACCGTTAAAATAATAGTCTCATTTACACGATCGGCCGCTCAGTAATAATACGACTATAGTAAGCCGTATAGGCGGAGGCGGCGGTAATCTTCACTTAGCGAAACGCGAGAAAAAGGGGTAAACAACTAAATGAGCAACAATGCAATATTCAATTAATAACAAAAATAAATGTATTCGGGAAAAAAGTAATACAGACGCGTCGCAGCGCGCGAAACGCAGGTCGATGTATACGCGAAATAAATAAAGAGAGAAAGAGAGAGAGAGAGAGACTACAAAACTGGCACTTACAGTGCGTGAGCCGCGGTCGATGATTAAACAACCAGGCGAAGTCTGCGTAGTCGCTACCCTTTAGCTTCCTGGGCTGCGTCGTCGCCAAACAAACTAATATAACTCCACTGGATCACCAGCACAGCACCAGGATCACAAGCACGGGGCGATCAAAATATGGAGAGAACAAATCACAAGGTTTCTCACGACAGTTGAAATTAATCGCACGGTTGAATTTTAATCTCTCGGCGGTTGAGATTAGTCTCTCGACGGTTGAGTTTAATCTCTCGACGGTTGAGTTTAGTCTCAGTGCTCTCGCACTTACGAACCGAAAACTCTCTCTCTCTTTCCCTACTTTTACCTTTACGAAGGTCCGCGAAAATCGCCGAAAATCGTCGAACGTCGACCTGTAACATCTGTAAAGATTAATACACAGGCTAGACAGAGAGAGAGAATGTAACGAGCAATGTAATATATTCAAATATTACATTGATTCGTTACAATATGTTAGTTAGTGTCACTATCAAACATTTTATATAGGCATGTGAAAGTTACAAAATCATTAAATGCCTTTTACACTTACCAAACAACTGACACATTGATTTTATTTAAATATTAAAAAAGGTATTCAATAAATATATGTAAAGAGAACAATAACTTATCAACATTCTTTTAAATTATTTAAGTCAGTACATATAACCAGAGTTGCAAAATATTTATTTAGAATGGACTACGAATAATAGATAAAATATTATTTATGATTTACATGGGCTACGAATAATAGATAAAATTTTATTTATGATTTACATGGGCTACGAATAATAGATAAAATTTTATTTATGATTTACATGGGCTACGAATAATAGATAAAATTTTATTTATGATTTACATCGGCTACGAATAATAGATAAAATTTTATTTATGATTTATATGGGCTACGAATAATAGATAAAATTTTATTTATGATTTACATGGGCTACGAATAATAGATAAAATTTTATTTATGATTTACATCGGCTACGAATAATAGATAAAATTTTATTTATGATTTATATGGGCTACGAATAATAGATAAAATTTTATTTATGATTTACATGGGCTACGAATAATAGATAAAATTTTATTTATGACAATAAATAATACGTAATAAAAAATAATAATCTTTCTACTATTAGATTAAAATTCATCATGTCCGGCGTCCGTCCGACCAAAATGGAAAATCCTTTTTTATTAATTTTTATACACATGCGCATTCCCATACATGTCCACACCTACAGTACACACCCCTCGCTCCTCCAAACACATGTGTCCATGAACTGACATTTGCATTTTTTTAATGTATTTGTTAAATACATTCATATGAACTAACTTCATTTTTATTAACTTCATATTTATTTATTTTTTTTAACTTCATTAGGTATTTATGATTTATGTTTTATTAACTTTGATAAAAAAATTTTGAATGCACTCAGATGCACTTGCAGTTATATTTGTATTCAGTGAATAATTTATATTTTTTAGTAAAAACTATTTATTGCATATTTTGACTTGGCAATTAAAAACACCTTATATATACATTTATTTATGTTTATTGAAAATGAAATAGTACATTACGATACAAGTGCGCAAAATAGGTGATTTCCACACGAGGCGGATTTGCCGCCCGAGCGAAGCGACGGTGGCAAAAGACGAGTGAGGGAGTCACCTATGCGCACGTGTATCGTATACTATTTTTCCTAACGAACTGCGCAAAATTCGATAACTATATATGGGTGGTTTCACGTTAACTAATGAAGTAAAGATTTAAATATTGTTAACAATAGTTGAAAATAGAGTAGAGAAGTAGGCGGTGAAGGGGGAAGAGGGGGTCCAGGGGCAGAGCCCCTGGTGGGGGTGTAGCCACCGGGGGGGGGGGGGTTTGTTTTTCGCCCTTAAAAAGAACGTCGAACTATGATTTATCGCGCGCGAAGGTCAGGTAATGTTTATTTACCTTCTATCTTTTTTTCTTTCTGACCTTTTACGTCTCCTTCCCTTTTAATATGTAAATAAAGATACAAATACGTAAATTCGGAGAAAAATTAATATGTATCTCGAAATGCGTTGATCGCGTGTAACAAACAATTTGAACTTATATTATATAATTGTTAAAAAATATATAATCTATACGATACCTATTCTAATATTATTTTTAACACTGCGTGTGCGAAACGCGATTTCGCGCACGCTCACTCAAAATCCTGCACGCTAAATCGAATTTCTCTCACGTCGTGTTAAAAAATAGTATTCGATACTCGTGTGCGCAAATCGTCCCGCGGAGAAGAAACCATATTCTCGCACTTGTATCGAAATGTACTATTCCCGGACTAGTGCGCAAAATAAAACATTTTCATCACTAGTGTGCAAAATAAAACGTTTTGCGCACTAGTGCGGGAAAGTACTATTTTGCGCACTTAAACGCGTGCGCAAAATCGAATTTCGCGCACGGAGTTAGGAAAATTAATTTTTGAAACACTGTGTGCGAAATGCCATTTTTAATGCCTATGCAGCGTGTGCGAAATACCACATTCACGGACTAGTGTGCGAAATTCGCGCATGCGCAATTGCACGTAGATCGTTCAGTAAACATAAGAAAGGTGATCCCCTACTCTCTGTTACATTCAATATTATATGGTTTTTACTGTTGTATTTTTCACTTTAAAGACTCATGCTACTACTGACTTTGTTGGAATGTAAACAATAGTTTATGTGTTCTCACATTCAATGTCAAAATTTCTATTTTTATTTCGCGTAGAGTACATCAGATGTATAAGTGTGTATATATAATATTCATAAAAATTATTTCTTAAAAAGGTAAGTAAATTTTTTTTAGATCAACATTTATATTTATACATATATTTATATTATTATTTATAACTTAAACAAGAAATTAATTTTAAAATCGTATATTTGGGCTTTTCTAACTTTATTAAAAGAAGTACCAAATAAACGTATTTAAAGCGATTTTTAGCCCCTGAGCTTTTGAAACAAATACGTAAAATTTTTCCCGGAAAAATTTGAAGCATTTTTATATTTTATGGATTTTTTAATTTTTTGGAAAATCTAAAAAATGCATACAGAAAAAAATATTGTACAGAAAAAATTAACGGTGACTAAAAGAAAACAAACTTTTTCTGTTTTGTTGAAAAAACTTTAAATTCGTTAAGCCTCTCTGAGGCCCTCTCACAATAACAATTATTTTAATATAGATGACTGTAGTTAATATTTTCAATAATTCCAAATTTTTTTTTGAGTAAATTGTATTCTTAATTGTTTTAAAAAGTATTTATCGCGATATCATAAATTATTAATAGTATAGATTTTCTAAATAAAAAACAGTTGTTTCAATGTCAATACTGAAATCTTTTTCTAGTAGTTCTTAACAGTTAAGAACAAATTATATAGTTCATAATTGTACTAATTTAGAAATTCATTTAGAATAATGTAATTGAATTTTTACTTACATTTCATAGAAAAACATGAGTAAGACTACAGGAACAAATGCAGCAAATGATGCGACTGAACAAAATGTTCATGAAGCTAACGAACAAATTGTTTTAGAAGAAGATGGTTCTACACCTAATAACGCATCAATTAGTAATCAAACACATTCCGTAACACCATCCATAACAGAAGATAATAATAGTGCAGCCGCCAGCAACAGTAATAACTCAAACGAATTGATCGAAACTTGCAGCAAATATTCATATTTAGATGGAAAGTTTTTTACTGTGGTTGAAAAAAATTCAACCTTAAATGGCAAAATTGAAGCTGCATGTGTTTGTTGCAATGATACGGTGAAAGGAATGATTAGTTCTTCTACTAATTTTGTACGCCATTTGAAAGTAAGTTTAACATTTTAATAATATATTGCTTTAACGAAATTCATTAAAACCTGAGAAAATATGTTAAACTAAAAAATCTTCAAACAAATCTTTCAAATTTGAAATATTATCAATCTTTACAACATTATATCAAATTTTTAATGTCAAATTAAAGCTTACAACAAATGTTCAGTAAAAATTGCATTTTGATTTACAAGATTTGACAATTCTTCAATTTTTATACACATAATTATAGTTGAAATTGTTCAATAAAAAGTATTAATTGTATTTTAGAGAAAACATCCAGATTATTTCAAGGAGTACGAGCAGTACAAAGTGATAAAAAAATCGAAAACTGATAAGGCAGATGTGCATCGGCGGGTCACCGGCAGCTTTTCCCAAGATACTTTTGAGCAAAATGTTACGAACTGCATAATTGAGAATCAATTAGCGTTTCAGCTCGTTGAAAATAAGGCTTTTCGAAAAATTTTTGATGGTAACTTGAATATTAACAGTTTTTTTTATTAATATACGAAAATATATTATTTTTAATAATCAATGAACTAATAAAACTCGGTAATTGTTTGATACATTTTTGCAACTTGTAGATTTTAAAATTAAGTGTGGAACAACTGGCATGGTTCATATGACACGTTATAAAGTAGAGAAGAATCTGAATCAGTTGTTTAGTCAACAAATTGAACAGATAAAACTGCAGCTGGAAAACGTGTCATATGTGTGTACAACAGCTGATATATGGACTGGTGGTAAAAGACGGTTTTTAGGTGTAACAGCACACTGGGTATGTTTATTATGTAATAATAAATTATTATAAATATTTATAGCAATCTTTATTAAATCATAATCAAATGAATCTATGTTTTCTAAATTAGATTGATGAGAGTACGCTCAAGCGAAAATCTGCAGCTTTGGCATGTAGGTGTTTTGTTGGAACACATTCTTATGACCGTATAGCGGAGATTCTAAATGCTATAAACGAACAATATAATCTAGATCCGAATAAAGTTGTAGCTACAGTGACAGATAACGGATCAAATTTTAGCAAGGCTTTCAAGGTATTTGGAGTAACGGAATTTAATATTGAGAAAGGTATGAAAGAATATTACAATTTTAACACTTATTTTATTGTTTTATTTATTAATTCAAATTTTTTTCAAAATACTTATTTTAGAATCTTCGGAATTAATGAGTCAATCCAGCGGTGAAAGTAGTAATCAGGAGTTAGTAATGGATACTAATAATGAAGAATCTGGCATAGAAAGTGATGATATTACTATAGAAGATGATGAGAATTATGAAGATATAGTGATTGATTATCAATTACCACATCATCTTCGTTGTGCAAGTCATACATTGAGCTTAATTGCAACAGTAGATGCAATTAAAGCTATTAATGGGAATGCAACGGTCAAAGTAGCTCACGATAATGCAATGGATTATTGTAACGTTTTATGGAAAAACATGAATTCTCCAAAAAAAAGAGAAGAGCTTGAAAGAATTCTGAAATGTAACATTAAAAGACCCGTACCGACAAGGTGGAATTCGATGTACGATGCTCTTCAGCAAATTCATTCCTTACAAGATAAGTTATTAAAAACAGAGACTAAGTTAATAACTAATGCTCTTTTTCGACAAAAAGACTTTGATTATATTGCAGAATATCTTCATTGGTGTTCACCACTTGCAAAGGCAATAGATATTCTGCAAGGCGAAGAATATTGCCACTATGGTTATCTCTTACCAACAATATTGATTATAAGGAAAAAATGGAGATCGATATTAGCAGATAATAGTTATAAGTATAACAAATTAATAATTTCTAAATTAATTGATAATTTAGAAACTAGATTTAAAATGTTTTTCAATATTGCTCATGATGGAAAATTTGCTGCAATAGCATCTGTAACGCATCCTAAATTCAAATTAAATTGGATAACTGCTTTGGAAGAAGGTCCTCGTGAAATGGTAAAAAATTTAGTATTATCACTTTTGAGAAGACCAGAAACTGCTGAAAAAACATCATCTTCTGATAACGAAGATAATTTTTTTGACTTTGATCGTGATGATTCAGTCGTTCCAAATAATTCGCTTTGTGGAAATGAAGAAAATGAAATGATGAGATATCTGGGTCAAAAATCAACCTCCATGAATCTGCTAAATGATTTTCCGGTTGTGAAAAAACTATTCTTAAAATATAATACACCATTGCCATCATCTGCACCAGTTGAAAGACTTTTTTCTGTAGTAACAATGCAGAATTTGCCCAAATTTAATAGAATTAAGGACGAACAGTTTGAGAAGCGAGTGCTTTACAAGACGAACTTGAAGAAACTTTATTCATAAGTAAATGTTCCAATGTATTTGTAAATATGTGAAAGCTATTTATGGTCCAGTTTTCGCCACAAATTAGAATACAAAATTTATAAGGATATATTATTAGAAAGTATTATTTTATTCATTTAATATGGACGGGTTATCACAAATCATTCTAAAAAGTTATTAACTTAAATAACTTGAAAATTGTATGTAGTTAATAAATTGTTTTGTTATGTACGAGTTATCGCCACTTAAGAAATTATAACTTTAACAATTATTAAAATGTATAAAATTATACAAAATTTATTTAATTTGGACGAGTTATCGCCATGTTGGTTATCAAAAATTATTGTGTTATAAAACCATTTTGTAAACTCTGATACTTTTTCGTTCATGGTCGAGTAATCACCAATACTTGTAAAATGTTAAAAATGTTTCACGTCTGTAAATAAAAAATAAAAGTTTTTATAAATTTGAAAAGTATTTATTATTGTATATACAACTTATTGGTAACCTATGTAAAAGCATATATGTTTGGTAAGTAAGAAAAACAAATAAATGATGAACATTATTTCATAGATCAAGCATTCAGTAATTATAACATAAATACTGAATAATAATCGGCACAGTAACATTAAATTAAGAATCTGCGCCTCTGAAAATCCCTCGTATGCAATTTTCAAGTAAATGTAACGTATACTACGAATTTGACCTTGAACCATCCACCCACGCGACACCACGCCGACCAAGAAGAAAATTAATCTAATAATATCCAAAGGTAGTGGGAGTCATCAAACTAGTACCTAAGTTTTTCAAAAAGAATCAGAATCAAAAAATTTTTTGAAGTGCATACAAATACACCTGAAAGTGCATCTGAGTGCATTTAAAAGTTTTTTATCAATGTTTAAAACAAGAAAATGATTAATAAAAAAATGTTTATAAAGTGCATACAAATGCACCAGCAAGTACATCTGAGTGCATTCAAAAAATTTTTATCAATGTTAATAAAACAAATCATAAATAACTAATGAAGTTAAAAAAAATAATAAATGATATAAACTTAAAGCAAACACATCAAATTATATAAATAAAATGAATTAATAATATAATAAATATAATTAAAATAATGTAATAATATACATTTATTTTTTGTGCAATTCTTATTAAAAGGCGCGATAGCGCCTGACGCAAGTATAGCGCGAGAGCCATTATAGACAGCTAATTTAACCCTTAAGACGAGGCCGTAGCCCTATGCTTTATACACAGTAACCGACATTTCTGTTTTCCACTATTCTCTGAGAATTTTAATTTTTTTCACATCATCTCGGCAGAGCGCCATTCTACAGACCATTGACTATGGCGCTCAGCTAAGAAATTTTGAAAAAAATAATAATTCTCAGAATATAGTACAGAACAGCGACGTTGACATCCGACCTCCCCTTAAATTTAACTGTTATTTTAAATTTTCAAATTCTAAAATTAATCGCGGGGCCTTTGGATATGTATATATATATATATATATAATATTATGACATTCCCGTATCTTCAAAAATATCACGTAACGCATATAGGTGCAGGGAATCACATTTACTTACACGGGAGAGAAAGAGAGATAGAGTGAAGTGAGAGATAATCAAGTCAAACGTCAACCTGCGTGTACATTACAGCGTGCAAAAAGTGTTACAGATGAAACAAGTATTTATGTGTAAAGAAAAATAGCATCTCACTAATAAGATGAGTAAATAAACGATAAAAAGGAAAAAGTCCGAAGAGAGATAGAATATTTAATGAAATGGAACTTAATTACAATGAACAAATCGAACAAATAAAATCTAGCGAACAAAACTCAGATGTTAAGAAACGTAATAATGGAATTCATTGCATTAAGTTTAATAAGGATGAATGTATTTTTCAGTTTGCAATATATGATGATGACGAACATACAAAAACATATATTGTTCAAATTTTTTAATGAAAATAATAAGGGAACATTTGGAGTTTTGGATATTCCATTGGCCATAGATTTGCATCAAGTAGTTAAAGAAACACCTTTTTGGATTATATTGTAAAAAAAATATTGTAAACTAAAGACTTTAAAACTGAAAAAAATTATTCATTTACTTCTCTTTTAGGATTTATCAGATTTTGAAAGCTCAGATGATGATATTAGCCAGATAAGCACTCCAAAAAAGAAACAAACAAAACAAGCGGTGAAGAAACCTTCATATACAAAAATTAAAAAAGCAACTGTTAATAAATTACAAACTAACAACAAGTCACAAGGTAAAAATGATGGCTGGACTGAACAGTATAGTCAAGGAAATTCTCAAACAAATATGAATGTTAAAAAAACACAGAAAACTAAGAAGAAAAAGAAAAAAAAACTTCAAGATACAATGAGACAAACAAAACTAAACTTTACATTAGAGAAGAATGCAAATGAAAAAAATGTTACTGGTGATAATAGTGCAATGAGCGCTGCTATTCATATTGTGAATAAAAAAAGGGCAGAACAATTAAAGCAAGTCAACACATCCAAAGGAGAATCAAATAATGAAATGGATAAAACAGATAAAATTAATAAAGTTAATTCAAAAGCTAAACCGCAAAAACAGCAATTAGCTAGCAAGCTAGTTAATTTAAATAAGACTATTGACATGAAAAGGAAATCAATAACAAAAATAAATACCATAGAAGACCACATAGTATAATTAACAAATGAATCAAGCAACCTATCACAACAAGTACACCACTTCATGTGCAAACTAATACATTATTTCAACCAACTACAAATAATAATTTGGACATCAGTGAAATAAGTAGAAGAGAATCTGTAAATACCAATAATCATAATAGCAGTAGTAGTAGTACCAGAAACCTAAGACGTTCTCGTAATTAAAAAAATTGTATAAATTTAAAATTGTTAATATTATTTAATTATGGTTGCAAAACACCAATATGTTAAGTATATGATGGAATGTGCATCCAATAATTAAACACGCACATTATTTTTGTACAATATACAAAAATATTATAATCAATAATTAATATATATTTAGCCATTATTGTTGCACAGTGCATAAAAATAATGTGTTTAATTGATCAATAATGATCAATAATTTATACATTTTTATAATTATCAAGTATATATTTTTATACGATTGATTTTTGATATTTACAATTAAAATTTCTATATCCAATTAATATAAATTAATTTTTATTTCATTCAGGGCAATTACGATTTAATAGGAATTTTATTAATAATTCATTTCGTTTGAACATGTAACTGTTGTATATAATAAATAATAAATTTTTTTTCAAAATGTTAAAATTATATTCTACCTTCATTGATGTTATGTTTTTATTTACATTTTTTTATAATTTTAATCATAATAACATTGAAATATTTTTCATCCAAAATAATTGAATAAACAATTATTTATTAACTTCTAAGAAAGGAAATAAGGATATTTATTTACAAAATTTTTCTTATTAGAAATAATAAATTATATTTTTTAATGTCTTTACACTTTCTTAACAAATATATTATACTAAAATGTTCATCAACATTCTTCAATGAACTAATAATGCACAGTCTATTTTGTTTTTAACTTGTTGGAAGCACTTCATTTCTGAAGGCAAGAGCAGAAACTACTTTTTGGTGTCCTTGATATTCTCTCTTCACAGTTCCTGTTGCTGTATTCCATGATCTTGCAACACCATCCGACGAAGCAGTAAAAATGTATTGCGAATCAGCATTGAAAGCTACATCCCAAACCCATCGTTTAGCTTCGTGCTGTAGAAATTGCACCTCGGTAAAGTCTGTTGTTTTCCAAACTTTGGCAGTCTTATCTGCTGAACTAGTAACAAGAAGTGTACTATCAGGAATAAACTTACATCTAAGTGCATATGCTCTATGTGCATTTAACTTATGCCTAGGATTTAATTTTGTAGGTTTTTCACCGATACCACTGGTAAGTGTCCATATAAAACAATGACCTCTGTTGTTAACAGCAGCCATATAAGTTCCAACTGCATCAACTGCTATGTCTTGAATAGAAGCTTCTGCTTCAGGTATTAATTGCTCATTATGGTCTGACCTTAGATCCCACAAATGTATAACTCCACTTTTTGCTTGATACGTTTGATGACTGGGCTCCAGAATCTAAATTGTTAAATAAATAATTTTATTAACAAATAATTATATTATTTTTAACTGCTCTAAAATAATTTATTCAAATAATTAATAAACATTTCCTAAATTTTTTTACTATTTTTATTTAAATCATGATACTTACAAATGTAGTAAAAATAAAAAATTTAAATAATTATTATACTGTACCTGTGAAAACTAGTCCAAAACCAAGAATTTGACAAACTTTTAAATTAGCAACATTAAACATAACCAATAATTGTCACTGACAGGTTCTGCTACGCGCACGTTTCTCGGCAAATTAGATGATTGACGACCGTGTAAGATAAAAGATTACCGTTTAAGATAATAATGAAAAAATAACTAGATCACGCGTGTCTCACTCACTCGTTCGTTTTCCCCTATAGCTCTGTCTCAACTTTTTCGAGTAGACATATATATATACTTATAGGAGACGAAAAGGATATCGAAAAATACATAGCCCAGTAAAAGAATTTGACATCTCAGATATTTACATGAAATTTTATTTATTTAAAGAGTATTACTAATCGTTATTATTACATATTTAATGTTCAATTTGTGTCTCTAGATAGTAATTTATAAAACACCTTCCACGAAGGTGTCAACATTCGCAAGTATGCGGTTTCTAATCACAGTTTAAAAAACTTTATCTGATAAAAGAAATCTTGAATTTCAACACCCACTTTTTTCTACTTAATATTATGTCAATTTAACATTTTTTTATATACTTTGTACTGAAGCTCTATAAAAAGTTTATACAATACAAAGTACTGCATTCAGAGTGGAATAATCGATAAGTATTTTTACTATACCATAAATTTGTTTTTAATTAATCATTTATATATTTTTTGCGTTAAGTTCGTAGAAAGTTTCTGCAATTGAAAGTTCTGAAATCAAATTGATATCGACAAGTATTTTTTTCCATACCATAAATTTGTTTTTAATTAAACATTTATATACTTTGTAACGGGGTACGGATTGAATATAAGGAATAAAAAACAGACTGTGATAAATTGCTCTAGTCCTCTGACTTCTTTTGCTTTCTGTTCGTGTATTTACATTTTTTTTGTGTTGTCTTAATTTATCTATTTATTTAATTTATTTATTTATTGAATAATGTTGAATTATCGAGCTGTTGATAAGATGAAGTGCGACGACTCAGTGATACTACGATCAAAATTTAAACGTTAATCGATTTATATTGACAAGTAGTATAGCATGAAGAGGATGACGAAAAGTCATCGAAACGTCGCCATCTAATTAAAAGTGTGGTTTATTCACCAAGATCAAGAAATATTTCTTCAAAATCAATTATCGGTGGATGATAAAGAAATATCTGTATAGATAAGTCTTCTCATTCGGATAAACAGTCGTCTAAGAAAACTATTAAGAAGAAGAGCAAGAAAAGTGCGAAAAACTCGCCAAACTCTTCTTCAAGCGAATACGAAGCAGCCGCTGTGTGCGGTACTTCCAACGTCGCTAATAGTTTTCAGAAACGATACGGCAAATCGAATAATGGAGTGAGTGCTCACAATTCGAAATCCGTATCATACGTGCCTGTTTCTCAACAGTCACCTGGGCAACAAAAACAGACCTCGGGCAAAAGTGAAAGACGTGCTTTGACGAATTCTCCACTGCCCCAGCAAAATGTTTTTGTCCCACAAATGGCACAAAACCTGGTGAGGTATGTGCAACCACAGGCGACGGCAGTAAATCCAACGAACCTAAGCACCAACTTTGTCGGCGTGTGTTTCACATGCCAAAAAGTCGGTCATAGGTTGTCGGATTGCCCGAGCCGAACATGCTACCGATGCGGAAACATTGGGCACTCCGCTGAGCAGTGCTCTACCGAATTGGTAGCAAAGGAGTGCCAGCTGTGTGGAACTAGTGGCGTTACACTCCAAACATGTCCTAACTGCGTCAGGTTCCTCCAAAACGTGGGAAACCTGAACGCAGGGCACCCGAGCTGCCCCGGGCGCCCTGCACTGCAGTAAGTAAACCGCATGGTTTTCAAGGGCAAGAGTTTAAGGTTGGAGAACCCTCTAAACTCTTTAAGAAGTCTAGCAAATCATTTACTCACTTCTCTAAAGTCCTTAACGGAGATCAAATTCCCTCACAGACCGAAGTTGGTGTTGAAAGTAAGTCTGAGTGTAAGGATCCTAAACGTTCTTAGAACACAACCTGTCAATCCCACTCGAGCTTTGCAAGGTAAAACAGAACAAGGAACCTTATTAGACCAACAAAAGCGTGAGGCTAAAGATTGGTCTAAGGAACTCCAAAGGCAAATATACTCTGATAGCAGAGATATAATTGGTGAAGAAGGCGTAAAGAGATCATTATCTCAGCCGCTTAGCACCATCGGAGTGAACGACCTTGGTTGTTGCTCATCGTCACCCCGTTGTGACACACCTAGTAAAGAGGACAAGAAGCCCTTGGTGGAGAAGGAAATTGTCCTCAACAACGAGCCCTTGGTGGAGAAGGTAGTTGTCGATGGTGTGCATAACATGAACCGTACAAACTCGTTGCCGAGAAGTACAGTTCAGGGGGGGGGGCAGATGCCGTACCAAGTACGTCTAAAATGACGCACACAGCATCGACCCCTAACGACGACAGTCAAACCGATCAGATAATTGCTGGAATCCAATCGGATAACCGGCTATTCCTTTTGGTACGACTCGGTGGAAAGGACTTTAAAGCACTTTTCGATCCTGGCGCCATGGTCTCTCTTGTACGATCAGATGTTGTGAAAAGTACAAGTTTAAATGGAGACCTGTCAAGGTTATCGTGAAAGGTGTGGCTGGACCAGCACTTAAAGTCCATGGCCTAATCGACATTCTATTCAGTGTAGAAGGCCTTGATGGCAATATCTAACTGAGAATTGTAGAGAATATTGAGCATTCCATCATTCTCGGTATGGATTTTCTACAACATTGGAATATAGAAGTCAAATTAGGCGAAGCTATCTGGCGTATTGGAGTGATTGGAGAAACTTCGTCAGAGATACAACTCATGACATCGAGTCGAGGATTTCCGCTGAATGTGCTGGTATAATTGATATACAGGACAACCAGCGGAAACAACTCAAAGAGTTAGTTGAAAGCCTACTCTTGCCCTCGGGAGACGTCCACGGCTTTACGACGTTAACGGAGCACCTTATAGAGGTTGAACCTGGTGCAAGACCGGTCCGTCATAAGGTAAGACGTATGTCTCCCAAGGTCCTCGAATTTGCCCAGAGTGAGGTCAAAAAGATGTTTGACAAGGGCATTATTGAACCGAGTGCGAGTGATTGGTCAGCTGCTCCGGTCATCGTTCGCAAAGACGAAGGAAGTTATCGCTTCTGTATCGATTTTCGAGACCTTAATCAGTCACAAAACGTGATTCTTATCCAATTCCTAATATGGATACCATATTGGATAAGCTGCAGAATGCAAGGTACATATCGAAAATTGATCTTAAGAAAGCGTACTTTCAAATATTAATAGCCGAGGCGAGCCGGCATTATACTGCATTTGCTGTACCAGGGTCGGGGCTGTGGCAGTTCACGAGAATGCCTTTTGACCTCATGAATGCTCCTATGACCTTTGCACGGCTTATAGATGCAATTTTCGGGCCTAAGGTGGAACCTCATGAGTTTGGTTATCTAGCCGACTTGATCGTCATTACCGAAACTTTTGAGGACCATCTAAAATAGCTCGAATACGTACTGAGGACGTTGAAAGACGCTGGACTTGAAGTGAATCGAGAGATGTGTGAGTTTTGTTTTTCCAGTGTAACGTTCCTTGGGTACAAATTGGACGCGGACGGCTTGAAGCCTGATGAGGAACGAGTCGCTCCAGTCCTTAACTACCCTACCCCTCGTAATGTCAAACAGCTGAGATCCTTTCTCGGGATGGTAGGCTGGTACTCTCGATTCATTAATCGAGAATTAATGCGCCTGCGCGGGACAGGTAATTCTTAAAAAATTTTCTTTATTGGTAGAGTATAACCAAGTTGCGCCATTATTCAAATAAAATAGGCTTTTTATTACTGCATTTACTTATAATAATTCTGTACCAACTTTATTTCGTTCGTTTTCTGCGTCGTAATTTTATTCTATACAGAGATGCGACACTTTAAAATATCCTCGGCCCAACATTCCGTGAGCCTTGATCGGAAAATTTTTGTTTACTACATGAATTTGGGTAGGTGCTCCGTTTAAAGTCATTACAGTAGTTCCCAGAGTATCAATGAAGCCGTCGGTGATGCCCGTTAGGACAGCAGTCTTAACGATCTGTACAAGGTACTCTGGATCGAGAGCTGTCACTTTAATAAGGTTTACAGATGTTCCATTATCTAACATAAAGGTAAGTCAAGGCTCTCGAACTTCTGGTACTCTAAAACGAAAAATAATGGGCTCGTTGTCTATTCCTGTTGCTGTCCCAAGTCCTTCGCATGAAGCAATATACACACTGTGATGTTCAACACCTGTCCATGTGTGTTCTGTTGGTTTCGGTTCGCTTGGATGGTCATGTTTACCTGTCTCATGGATGAACCTTAGGTTGGCACAGTTCCATTCTAGGTCTGTGAAGTAGAGGGTTGGCTCGCCTCCGTACGCTGGCGAGCCCCATTGGAGTTTAAATATTGATCTTACAACGATCCGTTATTTACATAGGCACTATAATTTGTCAGCGCCAGTTGTCGATTTCGAATTTGCCATGGGCGGAATAATCCGGTCCTTGGATTGAATAAAACTGGTCCATTGTAATTTTCTAGATCTACGTACATCGGTTAACGATATGATTGAGTATTTGGTGTTGCAAATCGATTCTGATAACCCGGTTTTGGATTATAATTTGGATTGTAACTCGGTGTATTATTATACATATTTCGTCGATAAATTAGTGGTGTTGATCCATAGTTTTTGGGAATTCTTAATGCTGAATATCCATAAGGATAACATGGCTGCATCTGTGACATCTGTCAAATTTGACCGACATAGTAGTTTGAATTGGTATTTTTGGGTGTCATTTCTTGACAATTCGGAAATTCCACTTGATAGGTAAAATTATTTTTATATGACCCTTGAGTCGGGCACATTATTTGTCCCATAAATGCCGTTCGTTGTCCCATGGGTCCATATTAGTTGGGATAATTCATCGGTTGATAAGTAGGTTCTTCATTATAATTGTGTCCCATATTTCTATGATGAACATTTGGGATTATTTTTGCGTCCATACGTGTTTCCAACCTTACGACTTCCTCGTTGCCGTCTTCGATAGTTGGAGGTTGAGTAGCGTCAACTGCGCTACTTTTATTTCTGGGCAAACCTCAGATAAATGTGTCCAATATTAGCGCTTTTAGAGCCACTAACATATTGTCATTGAATAAATCTTCTTGTTCTTCCTTTAAAACATTTTTGGCACTTTTAAAATTTACCATTAAATTGTCGAAGAAATCACCTACTCGTTCTTCTTGTTTAATTCGCATTCTTTGTATTCTGGCCTAGTAATAGTTATAATTCTTTTCAGGTACAAAGCGTCTTTTTAGTTGTAAAATCAGGTCATCAATAGTTGCGTATTGTTGGTTGGCAACACTTCTTATAGCTGCCCCTAGGATGTAAAATCTAAATTTTGTGGGTTGGTAAAAATCACACCGTTTTGTATAGTCTAAATAAAATCTGTTAAAGCCAGGTTTTTCCCGTCGAAAAATGGTATATGGCTGATACAACAGTTTAAATTTAAAATACTAGCCATTTGAGTTATTAATACGGCAGTTACATCGGCTGCATTTCCTGTGTTAGCCGGTCCATCAGCCCTTCCATCTTGATTTGCCATTATTAATTATTGTGGTTAAAATTATTATTTGTAGGTAAGTGAATTACTATGGGTCCTTTTTGGTTTCGATAAAGCCTTATGCTTTGTTTTTAGGTCCTTAATTTAAAGTTTTAAACTTAAATAGTTTTTGAAGTCAAGGATGAACAGGATGGAAAAGAATTGTATTTATGGAAAATTTGTTAGTAAAATTTCGTGGATTAATGTAGTTAATTTGTAAATATGTGGAAATGACAAAACGTTCAAATTTTCGCACGAAACAATTACAAAAGCTGAACCCTTTTACTTAAATATTGATATAGTTGTAGATAAATGGATATATAATACAATTAATAGATAAAAAAATAATAATTATTAATGTATATTTTATGTCAATGCACATTACACATATTCTCCTGTAATACTCAGTTAAAAGACTCATATAATTGATATTAGCGATTGATTTAACGAGTCAATTATAATTTTTTGCACAACCTTTCGGAAACATTTTTGTTTCCCTCTTCTATTATCCATAAACGGATTTGTCAAATAAAATATAACTATAAAAGAAACCAGAATTTTATTGTCAAAAACAGTATCTGCACTTCTTTTTATTTTTATTTACTATGTTAATAAAAATGTAAATAAAAATAGAAAGAAGTGCAGATACTGTTTTAGATAATAAAATTCTGGTTTCTATTATAGTTATATTTTATTTGACAAATCCGTTTATGGATAATATGACATAATTTAAGAGCAGAAATGCACCTGAAGAGGGAAACAACAATGTTTCCGAAATGTTGTGCAAAAAATTATAATTGACTCGTTAAATCAATCGCTAATATCAAGAAATATATCGAATACGAGGGAATATATGAAATAATGACTCATACAATTATTTCCCACTAAAAAGAATTTTAGATTATACAGTTTGGTTTTATGGAGCAACATACGAATTTATCATTAAAAACATGCAAACTATTTATTTATTAATTTTATATTAATTGGAAATTGATCATGCCAAGATGGCGGGGGGTGGATTGCAACCGCAAGCGATCCCTCCTGATATACCTTTTAAATGTCATCCTGGTAAACTAAATACAACTATATTTTGTATTCTATGTGGAAGTGTATTTCACAAAAGTGACTATAATAAAAAAAATAATGTTAAATATGTGACAAGTGTTATGGTTATCTGTGATGAGCATCAGGAACTGGATCTTGACTCAATAACAAGTGATGATCCTAGTGTAATATTGTACTCTTTAAAAAGTGAACTTCAAAAAAAAGACACAATAATTGAGAATTTAAAAAAAGGTATGTGAACTTAAAAGGTGAATATGAAAAATTGAACAATAAATATGAAGGAATTTTAACCGAAAATAGATATTCCGTGAGTGATACTGAATTTGATGATGAATTAGAAGTGCAATCTTTAAAAACAGAAAATACACTATTGAAGGAACTCAATATAGCTTTAAATGATAAAAATAAATTACTAGAAGAAATGCTGGCAAAGGAAAAGGAGGCTCCGAAGGCGTACAAAAAAACATATGCCGAAGCCACGTCAATGTTTCACGCGAATAGTAATATAATACCGCAACTTAAAAGTATTCCTAAAATTGTGATCAAAAGGAAAAACAAGGAAGACAAATCTAATCTGAAAGATAAGGTACTACATTATCTAACCAAAGATAAGTCAATCCAAACTAAAATTATAAATTTAAGGAACAAAGATGAGATTTCTATTAACTGTATGAACGTTGAAAGTGCTAAAACTGCAGATAAAATACTAGATGCAAAATTATCTAAACATTATAAAATTGAAAAAGAACAACTAAAAAACCGATAATAAAGATAACTGGAATTGAAAACCTATTTCAAACGGACCAAACTGAGCTTGAAAATGATATCAATAACAGAAATTATTCTAAAATTGAAACGAAAGGAAAGATAATTCACGCCTCGCAAGATAAATTTAATGGAAAAACTTCAGTAATTATGGCAGTTTCAGCAGAGATTCATAAACATATTAAAGAGAATAAAGATAGATTATTTATTGGTTTCGAGAACTGTGAGGTATTTGATGTCGTGAATGTACTACAGTGTTATAACTGTGGAATATTTGGGCATAATGGCAATAATTGCAGAAATGAAAAAATTTGTTTAAAATGCGGAGGATCACATGTCACTAGACTCTGTGACATAGCGAACCATGTGTGTTGCGCAAACTGCAAGTTTGCAAACGACAAGTATGATACGAAATATAACACCAATCATGCAGTAACGGATAGTGACAACTGTGAAGTATTGAAAACGAAAATAAAGAAAACTATCAATTCAACGGGCTACGTAATTAAATCCAGCTTACTGCGTTACCTCGGTAAAGTAGATTTCATTAAAAACAATCATCAACAAGTGGTAACTACTCTCACTAAGACGAGACTACAGAGAAGTACTGATACAATTTCAACGGCATCTCGATTAAATAGTTTAGCTGATTCACCGTAATATGGAAAATCATTTTAGTAGTAATATCTTTAATAACTTTAATATAAACGAAAAAATTGTACATAGCATACAAGCTTTTAATGGGGAATTAAAATTGAATGATAATTTAGTTTTGAGCGTAAATATTAGAAGCATAAATGCCAATCTAGCCATTTTAGAAAGCCTAATTGAAAGCTTGGATGTGAAACCTTTGATCATTGTATGCTCAGGAACATGGAATATTGAAAAACCTCAGGTTTACAATATACCTGGATATAAAATTTATTATAATAATAGCAAATTAAATAAAAATGAGTCATTATGTATATCAAAAACGATATACCTGAGACAACAGAGACATTGGTAATTGGAAGGCTGCGTATTTTAAACTCTAAAATAATATTGAATAATAATGCCACTCTGGTAATATCTGCGCTGTACAGATTACATGATATGACTAAAACAGAATTCATACATAATATGAATAGTTTTCTTAATACACATAAGTCATATAAACATCACCTAATAATAGGTGATTTTAATATTGACTTTGCAAATAATAACGTAGTTATCCAAGAATTACTAAACAATTTACTAGAAAAAGCATATGTACCAAGTTTTACTGGCGTAACTAGACCTTTCGATGATAACCCTGCAGAAGGGACATGCATTGACAACATTTTTATAAAAAATAATACTATAAAATTTAACACTATCCGTTTGTGACATTTAATGAAATATTAACGTATAAAAAAACACATCTAATTTGCATAAAATTGATTATAACAAGCTTGTGAATATAACAAAGAACTTGGACTGGAGAAATGTTGTAAATGTAAGGGACCCAAATAATGCAATAGACATCCTAATTAAGAAGTTAAGTACGTGCATCGAAATGTCTAGTAAAGTGATAACCAATAATCGTGGTAATAAGTTAAAGCCTAGGAATAACTGGGTAACGAAAGCAATTTTAATGTCATGTAATACAAAAGAAAAATTGTACAAGGCATGGAGAAATGATCCGAAAAGTCAGGCGAAAAAAGTTAAATATAAGAACTACAACAAAATATTATGTAAAGTGATCAAGGAGGCTAAGATTAATTATGAGAAAAATAGGTTTATGATGAATGGTAGTAACCCCAAAAAACTTTGGAAGTTGATAAATTCTAAACTTGGTAAAAATGAAAGAAAAAACAATGTAGCAGAATATATACTAGATGAAAAGAATAAAAAGATAGACACTCCAGAACACATAACTAATTGTTTTAATGATTTCTTCTGTCAAATTAGACCGAAGATCAGCGATAATATTAAAATTCCGCAAGAAAGTAATACTTCAAAATTAAAATTTATCAACAAAACAATATTTTTGCGCCCTACATCACCTGCAGAAATACAAGAAATCATAATACACATGAAGGATAAAACTGGAGGAGTTGACAATATTAATTTCAAAACATTGAAAGCAATATCAATTCACATACTTGAACCTCTAAGTTATATTTTTAACCTATGTATCGAAAAAGCAACCTGGCCTGCAGCTTTTAAAAAAGCTGAGTAATTCCAATATACAAGGTTGGAAGCAAATACAAACCTATTAGTTACAGACCAATCTCACTGATCTTTAGTATACCAAAAATACTAGATGAAGATATTCACCAGAGATTATATTATTTCATACAAAAAAATAACATATTAGCAGAAAATCAGTTTGGTTTCATGAAGAATAAAGGATCTAAAGATGCACTACATCAACTGACCAGTAAAATTTATATTAATTTGGATGAAAGTAAACCTACAATTGTTACTTTCCTTGATTTGGCTAAGGCTTTTGATACAGTTAATCATAGTATTTTGTTAAACAAATTGTACTCGTACGGGATAAGAGGTGGCGCATATAAACTACTAAAAAGCTATCTAACTAATCGTAAATCATTGGTAAAGATAAATAATATTAAGAGTGAAGAAAGTGCATTTACTACTGGTGTACCTCAAGGGACAATATTGGGTCCTTTGCTTTTTCTGTTATACATTAATGATCTATTAGAAACTCTACCTAAAGACATGTTCCCACACTATAGAGTCACGTACGCAGTTGGATTAACTTGTCCAGCCAGATTGAACAATATGGAAAGATTAATATACGCGAGAGACAGAAATGCGAGTACACAGACCTTCACTACGGCAAGATCAATGCTTGTTAGATATTGGTAGAAATTTTAAAGTTATATAATTCATATTTTAAATAAATGTAGTAAATTAAGGACTTGATCCTGTTATTTTAGTAACAGACTGATACAAGTCTAATTTAATTTATATACGTTATTGTATTAAATATGTACAGTTGTATAATTTAAATTTAAATTCTATAAATTGTTATTTATTTTCATAATTTAGGTTAAGTTAGTTTATAGTAAAGAGTTGGTTTTTGATTGTCTCATTGACCAACTCTAACTTAGTTTTAGTTACTTTAGTTTTAAGTCCGGATCAACGTACAGAAAAAAATTTTATCTCTGCTGGATAATTGCGTACAGTTCATTGTATAAAATTATGTAATGTATATGTTACTCTGGATGAATATATAGATAAATAAATAAATAAATGAACGAACCAACGAACGAACGAACGAACGAACGATGAATGAATGAATGAATGAAGGAATGAATGAAGGAAGGAATGAAGGAAGGAATGAATTAATGAATGAATGAACGAATGAATGAATGAATGAATGGCTCACGATACCTCTCGACCGTGGTCTGGCTCGTGGTCCGCGTGTTACCGTCGTGTATCGGTCGCGTCTTTCCTCCGCTCCGTCGCTATAACATACCCGTACCGTGGGTATCAATATTCGTTTAAAGTGCATCGGTGCACTTTGGTCCGCCAGCGAGGGATTCGCTACCTGCGACGCGATCGCGAGCTAACGTCAGTGAAGTTATGTATGCACATGACTTGTAAATACGAGCCATGTGCATGTACTTGTGCGTTGTGTATTTTACAACGTCACAACAAAATTTAAAATGGCGTATTCAACATGTCGGATGGAAAACTTAAAATATCAATCTATCTTGATGAAATTTATTATGTATAGGGGTTCTCGATGTCGCTAAACACGATAATATTATTTATTTTATTCAATTCAAAATGGAGTATTTAATGTGGCGGACTGAACATTCAAAATTACAACCAATTTTAATGACAATTTTTGTATACGTGTTCTCCAGTTTAGTAAATGCGAAAATAATATTTATTTTACAATTCAATATGGCGGACTGAAAATTTTAATTATCAACTAATCATGATGAAAATTTTTATACAAGGGTTTAAAATTTTGGGGGAAACCATATAATTGTAGGAGGCTTTAATATAGATATACGAAATAATGATTATATAAGTCATGAATTTTTAGAAAATATGCGAGAACTAATGTATTTTCCAGGTTCCAGTGGGATAAGTAGACCTACTGAAAATGGTACGATGAACGGCTCATGCATAGATAATTTCTTTGTTAAAAGAAACTTATTAAATTATGATATGTATAAAATAAAAAACATATTTACAGATCATTATCCTTTATTTATGGCAGTAGACGGAAAAATAAACACGGATGCAAATATAATAAATTCTAGAAAATTAAATTATATCAAATTATGTAAAGTTGCGGGAAAAACAGAGTGGATAAAGATTACAACAATAAAAGACCCAAATAAAGCAATAGATAAACTAATAGAATATATAAAGGACTGTATAGAGAAAGCGTATGTAAATAATAGTAAAAACCAAAATATGCCTAGAAAGACTTGGATTACACAAGCGATGATAATCTCATGCAAGAAAAAAGAAAATTTGTACAAATTATGGAATAAGGATATAACCAATTTGGAACTCAAAATTGAATATAAAAAATATGTAAAATCTTTGAATAAATTAATAAAAGAAACAAAATTTAAATATGAGCAATAAATTTCTGGAGAGTAGCAGCAACGTGAAAAGATTATGGTGTTTAATAAAAAGTAAACTAGGTAACTAGGAAAATAAAAAGATTAATAAAATAGAATATTTAATAGGTGATGATGGTAATAAGGTTGATAATAACATAGAAATTGCAAATAAGTTTAATGAATTTTTCGGCTATGTGGGAATAAAATTAAGAGATAAAATAAAAGAACCAATAGAACACAATTAATCTAATGTACCTATGAAACAGAAAAAAATTTTTATGGAGCCTACTAATATAGTTGAAATAAAAAAAATAATTAATAGTTTGAAATAATTTATAAGTCGGGGGGAGGGGGGGCTGTTGATGGAATAAGCGTAAAAGTAATAAAAACTTTAGCAAATTACATAGCTGAACCGATGACTTATATTTTTAACTTATCCATGGAGTCAACAATTTGGCCCGATGCGTTTAAAAGAGCTATTATAATACCATTCTATAAAGCAGGAAATAAATATCAAACTAGACACTATAAGCCTATTTCACTAATTTCTAACTTAGCAAAAATCTTTGAAAAGTTAATTCACATTAGAATCTACAAATTTATTACAAAACATAATATATTGGCAGCTAATCAATTCGGATTTATAAAAGATAAAGGTACGAAAGATGCATTAAACCATCTAACGAATATTATGCATAACGATTTAGATAAAAGTAAACCAATTCTAACGACATTCTTAGATCTAGCCAAAGCATTCGATACAGTCGATTAGGAAATTCTACTAAACAAAATGTATAACTATGGAATAAAAGGAAACGCTCTAGATTTAATGAAAAGCTATTTAACAAATAGAGAACAATCAGTAAAAGTAAATGAAGCTAGAAGTAGAATTATGATAATCAAAACGGGAGTTCCGCAAGGCACAATATTAGGTCCTCTTTTATTTAATCTATACCTTAACGATCTACTTACTTCAGAATACTCGAAAAATATGTTAGCATGTGCAGATGATACAGTACTAATATCAAGAGAAAACAGGTGGTCAATCACTGAGGAAAAAATGAACAAGTGTTTGGAGTATGTGTCGAATTGGTTAGCACTTAATAAATTACGTAAGAACGTTAGTAAAATAGTATATATGACTTTTGGAAATTATTGCGATAGTGTACCTAAAGAGATTAATTTAAATATTAATGAAATAAGTATAAAAAGAGTTGAGAGTTGCAAATATCTGGGAATTATTCTTGATTACAATATGCATTGTCAAAAACACATAGAATTTATACTAAATAAAACTAAATATTTAACATACATTTTTGCTAAGTTTGCTAGATTACTAAAAACTCAAACATTATTAATATTATACTATGCGTTATTCCACAGCTTGGTTACCTATGGGATAATATCATGAGATGGTGCGTACAAAAGCAATTTAAGCTTAATAACCAAGTTAAAAAGTAGATTGATTAAAATTATAAGCAAAAACAAATTCATAATAGATACAACAAACTAACTGAAATATTTAATGAAAGAGTGACAAAAATAAGACATAAAAGCATACCATTACCAAAAATGAATAAATCAATAAGTAATAAAAGAGTTATGTGATTGCAGCGCGTGCTTTCAATAAAATTCCAAATAATTTAAAAGTTCTAACAAGCAGCAGTAAGTCAATCAAAAGTAAAATTAAAGCTTGGGTTAAGAATAATCTTTAATTTTAAAAAAATGAGTAATAACTTAACAGGAACAATTAATTGTAAAGACATACAAAATTATTGGGAGAAAATAAATAAAATAGATAAAATTATAATAGAAGAGAAATTCTCAAGTTCTGGATTGGAAGTCCTCCAGAACTCGGTTAATATGAACAAATTCCATTTAGACGTTAGGACATATATTTATAGTAAAGGACAGGGTATAAATAGTAAAAACAGATGACATAGAAGATCATCTAATTATAACAAAAGTAAAATGTTAAATGTAAATACTAAATAATATACAAAATGCATACTTGAAGTTGGGGATATTATCATTGGAGTGAATGTAACTGATGTAATAAACAAAAGTGTAACTGAGGGAGAAAGAAACGTTAATAGGAAGCAGGAAACAAAAGTAGGTGACAGTAACTCTGATAGGGAAGAAACATATAAGGTAGGGAGAGGTGTGTCTATGATAAACTTTGTAAAATCAACAGGACAAGATACACAAAGTGTGATAAATGGAATAAGATACGAACCTATAGAAACAGTTTTTGCTGCGATAGATAAAATAGCATTGAACAATAGTTTAAGAATGAACGTAACTGGTATAAATGTAAAAAAAATTAAACAAAATAATGAAATCAGAATGTCGTATGGAGATTTAAATTATAAAGGAAATAATAAAGCCATACTGTATCTTGACAGAGATATTACGGGTACACAACCTTTTATCAATTCAATGTATTCTATTAAACAACAACCCAAATGCAAGGATATAGTAATTATGGATGATATTGTATTTACATCCTCATGCAGGTGTGATTCATCTAATCAACCTAAAAATATGTTTCCACATTACATAGTTACTTGTGCAGTAGGACTAACGTGCCCTGCAAGTTTGAATAGTTATGAAAGAATTGTTTTTGCGAGAAAAATGAATGCAAGTACGGAAAGTTACACAACAGCTAGAGCCATGCTAATAAGGTATGGTAGTGAGTCTTTTCACTGACTGGTATACTGTTGATACTAGTAGAGGAGTATGATTTTAGTCTTAGTTTAGTTTTAGGTTAGTTTTTATTTTATTTTAGCTATAATCATTTATTGTATTAGTTGTCGCGACTAGTGACCTCTAGTTTTGCGGACGAGATAAAACAAATTGGTAGACGCGAGAGTCGACGCAAGGAGAGCGAGAGGTTAGACGGACTACGACCTTCGTACTAGAAGGATCAGAGAGCGAGTGAGTTTTTGTAAGCAGGTGTCATCATATTTTGTTTTCTAGTTTTTATCTGCAATAAACTTTCCCTTTTATTTAAACACACCAAAACTTTATTGACGAACCTCAAGTCTTTATTTTCAACGACATTAACATTGTGGCGACCGTGACAGGACGATTATAGTTTGAAAGTGGTTCTTTCATTATCGGTGTTTTGAGTGTATGTGTGTGGACTAAAAGAAAAAAGATAAAAATGGAAGTTTTAAAGAAACAGAGAAAATCTCTAAGGTCAACATTTACAAGAGCACATACAGACTTTTTACAGAAAGTCGAAAGCCAAGCTACGATCGAAGAAAAAACCGTTGCATTTCAATTCTTGGAAACAAAAATGGCGGAGCTCGATTCGATACACAGAAAGTACAATGATGCGTTGTTTAGCTCAGAAATTTCGGAAGCAGATTTGGAAAAGGAGATAGAATCCGACGATGTATACAAACAAAATTATTTGATGGCAAAATTAAAAATTGAAAAGACTATCACTCCTGTTATTTCCGAAATCGCTTCAACTCGAATGGTGACACCGAATCTCGCTAACACATCGAAGCTTCCTCGTATAAAATTGCCGAAGTTTAATGGAAGCGTAAAAGAATGGCTATCCTTTTGGAGTCAGTTCAAGAAAATTAACGACGACCAAACTATTTCGAATGAAGACAAGTTTCAATATCTTCTACAAACAACGGTCCGGGATTCACGTGCACACGAACTCGTGAGCAGTTTTCCGCCTACAAGAGAAAATTATAATAAAGTTATTTCGAGTCTGAAAAATCGTTTTGGTCGTGACGATTTAGTGGTCGAATTTTACGTTCGAGAACTTCTTGGACTAGTACTTCAAAATACGATAAAAGGTGATAAAAAATTATCGTTATCAAGTTTATACGATAAATTGGAGTCGTATATACGCGCGTTAAATACCCTAGGAGTGACCACAGATAAATGCGCGGCAATGCTTTACCCGCTAGTAGAATCATCGTTGCCCGAACAGGTTTTGCGTGCGTGGCAACGTAACGGTCATCATGGCGGCTTCCAAGAACCGAACGCGGAGGGCGAACGTGTAAACAAGGATCGTCTCTCACAGCTCTTGGAATTTCTACAGAAGGAGGTTGAAAGCGACGAACGGATCGACATGGCGCTGACAGGTTTCAAGTTACCGACCGAAGGTAATGGATCGAGAAAACCAAGGGGTAAACGCGAATCGATCGAAAACGCAGCTTCTGCGAGCGCGCTCTTAACGACTAAAGAAGAAAAACTTTTAGTTTGTATTTTTTGTGAATCTAATCATAATAATAGTAGTTGCGATAAAGCGCGTAAATTAAGTTTTGAAGAGCGTCGAGAAATAGTCAAAAGGGCGAATGTTTGTTTTAATTGTTTAAAACGGGGTCACATTGCTAAAGATTGTCGCGTTAAATTAAAGTGTGATTGATGTAGTAAACGTCATGTTTTGCTAATGTGCCCGGGCGTTCATAAAAAGAGCGTGCAACGCGAAAACGAATTAAATACAAAAGATCCGATGTGTGACAACAATCTGGCAACGTTCAGCGACTTTCCGGAGATTGGTTTACAAACACTGCGTGTTAGAATTTATTCACGTGAGCGAGAGAAAATTGTCCGAGCGGTTATAGATACTGCGTCTCAGCCATCATACGTTAGTGAAAAGGTTGCTCGCGATTTAAATTACGCCCCGGTCGGCAAACAAGAGATCACACACTCTCTTTTTAGTGGTGTGAAATCCGAATGTAAATTAAACGATATATTCTTGATTCGTTTAAAAGATCTGAATAATACGTACGCATGTAATTTTAAAACATTAAGCCAAGATACGATTTGCGACATAATACCTATTATTAAACACGATAAGTGGGTTAATGAACTTTGCGAAAAGGGAATAGTTTTAACAGATGTAGGAGAAGTAAGCAAATCTATCGACATTCTTATCGGCGCTGATGTAGCGGGCAAGCTAATGACGGGAAAAAAGGTCGAATTGAGTAATGGTTTAACCGCGTTCGAAACACATTTAGGTTGGACGGTAATGGGTAAGTTACCGATCAAACGTGATAATAAAGATACAGCCGTTATGATCACGTCAATGTTCGCGCGAGAGGCTTTTTTGTCCGACTTGTGGAGTCTAGACATTCTCGGAATTACTGATCCGATACAAAAATTAGAAAAATCGGTACAAGAGGATAAAATTCGAGAGTTCTTGATGCGAACAGCTGAGCATACTTCTGAAAATCGATATCGAGTAAAATTACCTTGGATTGAGGATCACGCGCCTCTCGCGAGTAATTTCGAAATTGCACAAAATCGACTAAGTCGGAGTTTACGGAAGTTGAAACAAGAAAATTTATTCACGGCTTATGATGATATTTTTAAAGAGTGGCTACTAGAGGATATAATCGTGACTGTACCTGAAAACGAAATAAATGTACCCAGTCATTATCTGCCCCACAGGCCTGTACTAAAACCTCTTACCACGACGAAGATACGTCCGGTGTTCGACGCGTCAGCTTGTAAACAAGGGCATCCGTCTCTAAACCATTGTCTAGAAAAAGGTCCTAATTTAATCGAATAAATTCCGGTTATTTTAAATAGATTTCGAGAACACAAAATTGGAGTAGTTGCCGACATCCGTAAAGCCTTTTTATAAATCGAAATCGATCGGATTGACAGAGATTATTTAAGGTTTTTGTGGATGATAAACGATAAAATCGTAACTTTTCGACATTGTCGCGTTGTATTCGGTCTCGCGTGTAGTCCCTTTTTACTAGCAGCGATTATTGAGCTTCACTTATGTATCACCCTGAGAACAATCAATTCAAATAAAGACGCTATTTTTTCGAAGGTAATTCTTGAAAAATTAAAGAATTCCTTTTATGTGGATAACTATGTGACGAGCGTAAACTCTCAGACTGAATTAGAAGAATTCGTACGTGAAGCAACCGCGGTTATGACTGACGGTGGATTTGATCTACGAGGTTGGGAAAACTCGGGCGATACACGTGAAGCTGAATCGACGTTAGTTTTGGGAATTTTGTGGAACAAAAAACGGGATACGCTATTAATAAATCCAAATGTTTTAAATATTGAATTACCTAATGAAGTTACAAAACGAATTATTCTATCGGCCTCGCATAAAGTTTTTGATCCCATCGGTGTAACGAGTCCGGTATCGGTTCGTCCTAAATTACTATTGCGCAGTTTAAACGAAGAAAAATTAAGTTGGGATACGGCGATTGAAGATAATAGAAAAGATGATTTTTTACAGTGGTTGAAAGATTTATCTTTATTAATAGGTGTCGAAGTACCGCGTAATATTGAAAACGGAAAGTTGTCGATTCACGCTTTTGGGGACGCTAGCGGGTCAGCATACGCTACAGTAATTTTTGCGAGAGTCGAGAGTGAAACTAATGTTTATGTCACGCTTTTAAA